>JAVJGG010000094.1:35249415-35263828 GCA_035590195.1 Aviceda cuculoides
GAAAAGAAAAGAAAAGAAAAGAAAAGAAAAGAAAAGAAAAGAAAAGAGAAAAAAGACAAAGAAGAAGAAAAAGAAGACGAAAAAAGAGAAAAAAAAGAAGACAGCAGTTCATAGCTACATTTCAATGGGTTGTCTTTAGTGGAGATCTTAAATCTTGGTCATTTTTCCACAAATCACAGAATGGTTTATTTTTATTACCACTGTCTGAAAAGTCAGATTGAGATTGAGGAGGTGCCCCTAAGATTTTCATCAAGCCCTATCATTTCAACTGTATTTGTACGTACAACCGGACGGAGAATGTCCTTATTACGGAACAGGTTTCATTTTTCCCTACAGCCAGTGCATCTCAGCAATCTCTGGTGGTCTGTTGTTATTAGTTACTACTTGTATGGCAGTCATACCCAGGGGCCCCAAATAAATCACAGCCCCATTGTGCAAGGCTTCAGGCAGATACGTAGAGAGAGGACGGAATGAGTTCATTTCCTCCACAAATTTGGAATGCTGTGCAAAGGCCTGTTGTGGGAAGGGCTGCTCGTGAAACAGCACATTGAAGAGAAATCGGGTCCTTTCAGGGGAGGTGCAACAAGTGAGAACATCTTTCTGTAGCTGAACTATAGGTTTGTGTTTAGCAGGTAAGCTTTGTTGTGTGATATACACACACGTATACACGTGTATGTGTGCATAGGCAAGGTAGTATCAATAGTCCTGGCTGGACGTGTTTGTTTAATGCTAAATAAAACAAAGTTCTATTATTCCAAGCATTTTTTACATAACAGATATTTTTTTAGACAGAATAGGCATAATGATTCCCATAAATGGTCTCTGTGAAATACAGAGAGCAATTATAATTATATTTGCATGGGTGTGTGGGAGTATGTATGACATTTCCCCCCATGTTTTTCATTATGCTAATGTCTAGGCATAGGCCATAAGAATAAACATGGAGCTATTGAACTCAATTACACTGTTTGAAGCAGAATATGTGGAGATTAAATATTGTATTTGTGTGATAATCTGGCTTTTTCCACCCCCCCACCCCCCACCCCCCCCCAATAAGGACCTGATCCAAAGCTCAGTAAAGGCCAGGAGAATTTTGTTCTACATGTGTAATATCTTAACAAATCCATTGCAAACACGTTTTTGTCCATAGAAGTCAGTGCTACAAAAAGGCTTTCCCCTATTAAATTTGTTAAATTTGCTTTCACACAGTATAAACACAGTACTGTTGAAGATCTGGAAATTCAAATAATGAGTCTAATCCTGCAGCAAACCTGTAGTGAGCAGACTAGTCTATCCACACACAGCTCAGTTACTTTAGTCAAGGTCCACTCATCTGCAACAAATAGCAAAGTCCAGAACAGCATTGGGAAATTCAAATTTTTACCATTTATAAAATCAACATTTTCATTAGTCTAGCAGTCGCTAAACTTCCTTTCACCTATTCTCATTTCTTTTTTTCCCCAATAGACCTAAAATAAAGCATTCTTGAATATTATGTTCTTTCAGGACATAATATGTCCCCTTCTTACTGTCATAACTCCAGGCATCTCCGTAGCTTCAGCATGCTTACATCTACGCTCACGTGCCCCTGGGTAAGCAGAGTAGGGGTCACCTCTTTTCCCTCCAAATACTGCTCAGAAATGACTTAGCGCACTGCACAGGTACTCCCTGGCTGTACTTTGCTATGCAGACTATCTTGCTGCTTTTCAAATACAGTTTTATTAATTTCTATTAGCATGTAGAAGACTGAAAAATGTGTTTCTCATTGACTGCCACTATTTATATTGGTTTTATCTCTATTGGATGGGCAGGAAAGATACCCATTATTGCTACTGCTTCCTAAGCTCTTCTTTGTCAAAGAAATATTTCTGTCCTAAATTCTCTTCGAGGCTTGCACGCCAAGCTGGTTGTCACAGTATGAGCATGGTGCTAAATTGCTATTGAGCTTCGGTGCATACGCTTGAAGTTAAAAGATTCATCCAAAGACTCCTGTGTTTAATTCATTTAACTTACTATATAACATGGATTCCTATCCAAACAATATTCCTTATAAGCACAAGCTTTTGTCCACTCGGAGAGTCGGCCCTTGCCCTCCTTTGCCATCCCTGTATTGCAGAGTCATCCTAGCAGACTTTGTCTCTGGTCCCAGCTGAAGAGGAAAGCAGAGCCAGCCCAGCACTCACAGACAGGTAGGTCAATCTAAATATCTACGAGCCTGCTCCGCCGTCTGCGACAGGCACCCGTCGCTGCCCAACGGGGCGAATGTAAGAAGAGGAGTAAAGGCTCCCCCAGCACCCTCCCAGCCCTGAGCTAAAAAGGCATGGCGCAGAGATCCTCTGAATCAAAAGACTTCTCTCTGTGTTTAATAGCCCTAAGGAAATTTTTCTTCCATTAATTTGCCTAATTATTTTGATTCACATTATTTGCTTTCGAATTTACAGGTGCATGTGGCAAGCAGCTGCTAAGAATGTTTTTTGGATACTTGTTTAGCGCAGGGGATATGAACTGGTACCTTGGGGCTGAACACCTTCCTGGTTATTTCCAATTAACAGAGAATATGGTAGTTACTCATAATGATACATTCATGTGGAAATGTCAAGGAGTTGCTACGAAGAGGTCCTACCACACAGCCAGCACCCTCGGCCAGTGTTAAAGGCAAATGAAGGAGAAACAGAAAACCTCATTATTGTGCGCACGGATGCTGTGTTTCTCTTGGGCAGGACGTTTCTGCCCAGCATGAGTGACACTCTGTGAGCAGAGAAGATGGTCTCCAGGAAGACAGGAGGTTCACCAGAAGGTTCTTTCGTACAGGTCTCAGTGCTGTGCTAATCATCAGGAACTTTGAGCACCTTCTTGAAACAAAGCACACAGCATAATTAACAACTCCGTCGCTCTTGCAATTATTCGTTGCTAGAGAGGAAATTGCCATACAATTGAAGATGAACTCTAGAAATTTCAGCATATACTTACTACTGTGTATTCAGGGGGCATTTAAGAGGCATATGCTAAGCCCTTCATTGAAGATGCTTATTTGTTCTATTTGGAATTGGCTCCATCTCCTGCAAGTGAGCCTAGAAAATTTTCCTTTTCCCACACAGGTAAGCAGTATCCTTGAAGAAGAGGACCATGTCTTTATCTAGAAGCTTTGCAGCATCTTTGAAGAAAAGGATTGAAGTCTTTGACTCAGTTCAGCTTTCTGTGTGAAGTGGAAGATAAGGTTGTCATGTTCGTGGTAGTCTGCATGGCTCAAAACAGTACTAATTCCACTTCCCTAAGGACTGATGCCCAGGTATATTTGTGGCGTTCAACGGCATGTAGGTCCCTGGAGCATGATATGAAAGACATCACATGGTGTGTTTTATGTGAAATTAAATGTCACAGGCTTGCAAGAATTCTAACGGTGCAACAGCAAGACAAAGCCAATTTCCCTCTATCTTGTAAGTGGGCAACACCATCATACGTTGGTATGAAATAGGGACGTAGCTCTGTTTCCAAATAGGCAGGTTGCGTCCTTCATGTTGGTGCCCTATATACTCCTCCTTGAGCAAGCATTCCGCAAGACAACTGTTTAAAACAAATGAGCATATCCAGACATCTATTTAAAATAAAGTATGAGATCAAGATAATATACATTAGTCCTTGTAGCTGTTACATTCCCATGCTTTGCTATCCTCCTGCTTACTAGCCTGATGCAGAATACTGAACTAGCTGCTGCTTAATTTTCCTGCATACTTTGCCAGTAATTGCAGTATTGTCTCTTCCAGATACTAAACTGAGCGTATTGGCAGGACTCAGCAGTGCTATTCTGGAGGCCAGTAATAATGAGCATGGGTATCACATGTGTATCATGATTAATCACGTTGTGGTCATTATGAGCTGCCCCTTACAGTTATCAGTCCGGACAGTAGATTAATACAAAGCTTCATTGCCTGTATCATGCCCATGGCATATGCGAGCCATCTAACAATGGTGAGACATGATTCTTCTCATGAGGGAAAACTGTGAATTAAGAGGAAATACTGGTTGTTCTCTGACAGCAGATTGAGAGCCTTTGGTTTCAGCCTCAGCTATGTCGCCGTCTCCCTCCGTAACCACCAGCACCTGAACACTAACTCCCTCTGCCTTCATTTCACCCTCTCCTGACAGGGGTATTAGCTTTACCAACTTTGCTGGAGCACTCACGAGTATTTACCACCTCAAAAGCTGGTAGCCCATGCGCCTTTACTATCGGTGCTAAAGCTCTTGCAATCCTATTCGTTACCATAGTCAATACAAGCAAGCTTGAAGGTTTAAACAGCGCAAGAGGAGAAGTTGGCAAAGGTGACGTGTTCAGCATAGTAGATGTGATCTGTAGTCTTTTCAATACTTGGAGTGTTAACATTGAAGACCTATGCATCAAAAGCAAAAAAAAAAAAAAAAGGGGGTCAGATTTTGGGTTAAAATTATTCAGTTCTTTAATTTTGAAAGCTTAAGTCGGATGAGATTGAACAGAAAGCATGTCTCAAATACTCCTAATCATGGTCTCAAGGAGCCAGGAGAAGGCTGTACAGGACAGTCTTGCTGAGCTGAGCCTGTTCCTTGGGTACCACCTAGTAACCAGAATGATGGGAGAGATCGCAAGCCTTCCCTTCGCTCTGCAGTGAGACAAACTCTGCCATCATCCCAAGGCTGGTGTAGTATGGTAGTCAGTAGACTTGGGGCAGATCTTCTTGAAATGATATCTTTTGATTTTTTTTATTGCTGGTTTTACTTTATTGTCAAGTACTTCTCCCATGTGAAAATGGGAAATGTCAATGGAAGCCACAAGTACAAACCATAAACAAAATCAAATCGGTTTTGGAAAGGTTTGTCTACCTGGGTGCCCTGGTTACATCCAACAAATAAGAGGCTAAATAGGAAATTCTTTAACTATAAGTCTTCAAGGTTAACTCATATCATAGAAATACAGCCACATCTAGAGGAAGTTTTTGGACTGAATGTGTAGCCTGAATACTGGCAGGATTTTGTTACCTGATATATAGTAGTATTTCAGATGGACACCTGAAGTAATGGCTCAATGTACTTCCTAACACTGTCAGGGAAAACCATGGAAAAAGTAGGCAAAAAATCAGTGCAGCTTGGTTTATTAAGACCCATCAGAGATTGTGGGTTGGTTTAGGGTGACTTCACTTTATGGTGAATGCTTTACCTAGTGGATTTAAACACACTGGGAGGCTGAGCATCACGATGGCAGACAACTCTGAACATGGCTAAATGCAAGGTAATGCAAATCATCAGCGATTAGCTATATAGCTTGAATAATCTAAAAAGCCCTGAATTTCCAGCAATCTCTGAGGAAAAAGAACCTGTACCAGGAGTCGTCAGTGTCTGATTTACCTCAATCTATAGCATCAGCTTAAAAAAAATATAAAAAGATTATATGGATTTATTGAATAGGGATAGAGCAGAATGCCAAAAAACCATCAGGATAACACAGGATTATGCCATAAATCCACATTAACTGTGTGTTCATTCTTTTTATCTTCTTCTCTCATGAGGTGGAAGCAGACTCTGAAAATGTTCAAGAAATGAGAATAAAAATAATTGCAGAGCCGCTGTCATTAATACAAGAAGGATGACAAAGTCTAGAATTATTTTTCTGGGAAGGAGAAGATGAAAGTGGAGCTGGTTGTGGAAGTCAAAATTCTCAAGCACATAGTAGTGGACCTTGTTTTTATTTTATCACATGAGAACAGCAGGTTAAATTAAAAAGCAGCAAATTTAGAATGAAAAGTAAATGCCCAGACACATGTCTCATCACCTATGGGAGCTGCTGTTGCAGGAGGTTACTGAGGCAAATACCTTGGCTTGATTTTGAAGTGAATTGGACGTTGTTAGGATTACCTCATTACACGAGGTTGAAAACAGCGATCGGTGTGATTGAATCTTACACCCTGGCTGGGCGCCGATTGCTCAAAGGAGCGAAGCAGAAGCAGAAGCGTGTTGGTTTGGGGTTTAGTTTGTTCTTCCTTGAAGTATCAGGAGTAGGATATTCTGTAATATATCAGAAAGACTGATGGCATTGAGTAGGAAAAAACTAGAGCGGTACATTTTGGACAGCAGCTAACATTAATACTTATTACTACCTAACTTGCGCCTCTGGTAAGAAAAAAAGTAAGAGTGTGATCAGTGGAAAAGACAAGCCATTTGGCATAACCACATCGCAGGGGTGGTGGGAAAGCATTTAGTGCAACCATTTTGTCTCAGGTGTCCCTTCCGAGGGAAAATATATTTTAGCTCGAGCTTCAGCATTAGTAGGAGAGGCAAAGGCGTAAGGATTATTGGCTCCAAAATATGCTTCTACCAAGCAAATGGACGCTTGGCCACTAGTGTTGTGCAAGGTTGTGACACTGGAGGTAGAAAGGTACAAGACATATCTATATACTGGGAGGCTAAGGGAACAAGCTGTCTTCTGCTGGTACATTACCCAAACCGTGGAGGACAGCTCAGCAAGTGATGTTCTGTTGAAGTCTGGAGCACTGCCAAATGTTTTGGGACTAGGGTTTGCGTTTCTGCAGAGCACAGGCAAGGACAAGGAGGAGAAGAGCAAGAAGAAGAAGAGATCTTTTGTACCTGTGGAATTCAGCAGATTCCTTTGACAAAGGGATCTACAAAATCTGGAAACCAAACTCCTTGAGCACCTTTACGGTAGAAGGTCTATTCCACCTCCAGGCACAGAAGAAGGATGATTTATTATGTTTTCAAGTTCCTAGAAGGAAATAAACTATGTAAGAGAATAAGACAACCTGGAGTCTGGATCCGTGCTGGCTGAATTCTAGTGTTCACTTTTGCATAAAAGGTGTAGTGCTGGGCCCATAGTAATTACACTGTCAGGAAAAAATAATTTGGGCAGAAATATGGCACTAGTAGTCTTTCTACCATATCACTCAGTTTCCTGTCAATGGATTTGAATGGGTTTATACATTGTTACTGTTTTGCTTATTTATTTATGTAAAAGAGAGATACAAATCTCAAATAATGGTATGTTTCTAGAAACTGGGATATTCGTAGGATCTTGTTTGGCTATATCTTTTGCTAGGATCTTTCTACCACCCAATAACACAAGGAAAATTAAGTTAGATTAATAATATCTAGAATCCCTGTATCTGTCTGTGCTCCTGATGGATGAGATGCTGTGCAAAAAGACTGAGTATGCTTTTAGACATTTACAACCTGAACAAGACTAATTGGATAAGAGAAGAAATATGGTTTATTTTATTTTTATAGATGGAAGGAAATGTTTTCTTTTATTTTATAGATGGAAAAAAAGAAGCACAGGGAATGCTATGTTTTCCCAGTGGTGCCAGAGGGACTGAATGAGATCCTCAGGGCAGTGCTCTAACTCTAAACCATCCACCAAGAAAAGAAAAAAATATTCGGGAAACAGAGGGGTTATGCAGCAGGGAAGCTGAAAAATTGCTAAGCCCCCACTGTTGAGTTCTAAGGTGCAGAAACGATGCTAGCCACTCCCTGCCTTTTAATATGAGACATACAACATCCACGTGATGTCTAGCCCTGAAGGACAAATGTTTGGCATGTTTTCAAAGGGCATGTTCTTGAAATGCTTCCTCAGATCTCCACGTACCAGGTAAGAGAAGCAGAGGTCCAGCAGTAGCAACCTTTTCCAGTTCAGGAGGATGCACAGCTCTGAGGGCCGGTTTTAAGCTCTTCCATGGAGACACGGTGCTACTGGTGTTATTAAAACTGCTCTTGATTTAGACTCCTGCAGATTAAGGTCAACTCCCATGACTGCTCAGTTAGCAACCTGCTGCCTGCTTAGTATGAAGCTGTTCCATGCAATTTTTTGTCTTAGTTTTACCTTTTCATGTTACACCTTCATTTCCTCCTAATGAAGAGCAGAATTGAACCTTTTGGTGTCTGTCTCCTTTTACCATGGGAACTAATTCATCGTTGTGTTGGCAGCAGTCCTACTACTGTCAATGGGAATTATGTACTTTAAATGAAGGAGAATGAAGCCATAACTGTTTAAGAATTATGCTATTAAGACAGCACAATGTGTTTTATTTTTGTATAGAGCATTACATATGAAGAGTCAAAACTGCTTTGCAGAGAAGAGGGATAATAGACTGTACTTCACAGAATTGTTTGGAGTGGTGCTGTGATTCAGAAGGAAAAGGACAAATGACTGTACAGATGTGAAGAGAATAGCAAAAAAGCTGGACCTTCAAGGCAATAAAGCAGCCAGCAAGATTCCTGACAGAACAGACATGGCAAAGGGGAAATGGAAAGATGAGCTACCGAAAAGAGCTTAACGTCAGCTGCGCAAAAATATAACCGTGTCGTAGAACTTCAGGCTGGAGCAACCCCTCAGTCCTACTCCTGTCAAACACAGGCTGGTGCTTAGCCTTGAACTGAGCACCACAGGTCAACGTCCATTTACATGGAACATGTGTTTTCCCTGTTACTTCATGAGTCCACCTGCTCGAGTCATCTCAAGACATGAGATGCCTTGGGGAGATGCTGCGCGACGCAGCCACCCACGGAACGGGCCACCGCCGCGTCCTGCCGGCGCCGGCTGGGGGAAGAGCAGGAGGCAGGGCAAGAGGGGCAGCGCAGAGCCGTGCTGTCCCCTTTGGTCCTCTCCAGTCCTTCCAGCTCGGGAAGAGCATCACCCACTTGCCCAAATTTGTTGAAAATGTCTTAGCGGCAGGTTGCTCTCGAGTCGCAAGCCTGAGTGCAATCAAGGGCCATGGGTTGTGTTGCAGGGAGGCTGCTCGATGCGAAGAGCTGCTTCCTTATCAGTCGGAGTGTCCGCTGCTGCGTGGGAAGGCACGGGCAATGGTCCTTTGACGCAAATGAATGCCACATCTGGATTGCTTTTCATTTCATTATGGCCCTAACCTTTCTGTACTTCCCCCTCATCCGCTTCCTTTTTAACAGGATCCATCCCGTTGCCTGCAACCCGACAGGAATAAAAGGGAGGTGTGCTTGCGTTGCAGCCATTTCCACGGCCGCAGCTTGCGGAGCGGGACGTGAGCCCATTCCCAGCAGACTGTGTGGCAGACACAGCACCCTGCCCAGCCTGGGGTCAGAGGCCTCGGGAGCTGCAGGGAAAAGCCGTAGCGATGCTGAGTTTGCTGTATCTGACTGCCAGCCACGGCTCTCCCTAAGCCGCCGTCGCCGAAGTAGCTGAAATATAGATGAGCCCAAAGGCTGTCTCTTCCTCTCGGAGGAAGTCTCCGGAGGATCTGGAAACACGGCATGCTCTGCATCCCCCGCCTGCCTTCCACCCCACCGCCTCCCAGGCGCTTCCCAGCTGCTCTGCGGGGCTGGGTGCTAACACTTTTGCTTTGGCGGGCGCTTTTCGGCTCGGTTTGGAGCCCTGCCTGCAGCAGGGCAGGTGGGCCACCCGGAGCGGGCAGCCCCCACCCCGCCAAAGCAGTTTTTAGAGCAGATGAAGTGTCCGAACAGAGCAACCCAACCCAAATGCGTTTCACAGAAAGGGCCATACAGATGATCGTCTCAAACATCTCCCTAGCATTGCACTGCGTTAGAAAGCTCAGCTTTGTTTAATTCACTGGGATGATTTTGCTGCTGCACCTTCATCTGGGGCTTAGGCATCCAGGGTCGCAGGGCTCCTTCTCAGAAATGCTAAGAAATATTTGCACAAAGTTAAAACGTATTTTGCCCAAGTAGATTTGTGATCACTAATCTCTTCCAGCTTTATTTTTTCCATAGAGCAGCTTTTGGCACTTTCTATTACCCAGTCCCTGTCCAAGCACTTACTAGGCAACTGCGGTGAGGTAAAGGAAATGTTTACGGTCTTCATTTTTGCAGAGGTGAGATGGAGTGTGGGCAGGTGAAGTGACTTCCCTGAAGTGGAATACTGAACTCGGAACAGCGCTGGAGCGCAGCCTTGCAGGGCTTTGCAAGCCTCGTTTCTGTGTTTGCAGCACTTCTGTCCTGAAACCCCAAGTAAAACGAGCCAAAAGTATGGTCTCGTAACATTTGAAATAACTAATGTGAATCGTTAAAAAATATTTCTTAGATGTTGGGATTTCCCTTTTCACCCTCTTTTAAAATAATATTTTAACAACATCCAGCAAGAATGTTCTTCCACTATATAAAAAATTTAAAGACTACTATTGAAATGAAATGCAAATAACACATTCAAAGAGTTCCAATACAACAAAGCACTTAACTATGTGTTTATCTTTAAACACATCTGGAGCCCCATTGACTTTGACAGGACTACTCATACGCTTAAAGATAAGCCTGCTTTTGTTGGATTGTGGCGCTGAGGATGTAAGTGCTGGGGGAATCATTTTCATGCTCTCCAGAAAGGGCTTTAAATCACTTTTGTTTAAGGAGAGCTAACTGGTTGGACGTAAATGTACCTAACAAACCAATAGATCAAGATTAACTTTTATGCTGAGCCACTTGACATCTCTAGAAATTACTTACTGTTGAAGTTTGGTTCTTAAAGAAAATAACGATCCAATTATTTTTTAAATGAAATAGGGCTGTAGGAAAACCTTGATACCTCCACGTGGGAATTTTGTTTAAAAAAAAAAAAAAAAAGAGAAGAGAGACATAGCCATGTTAAAAGGAATGCAGTGTGCACGTCTGAAGGGCAGGAGAGTTAGGTGGATTATTAGATTTCAGCACTTGAAAGGAGAAGCAGTGTGGTACATAATAGGACTTTGACAGATTGTCTGCTGTTGGTTTTGCTGTCTTGCTGGTGATGCTCTGAGATCAACAAAACAGATGGGCAGCAGGGCAATGCGGCCCTACAAAAATACCAGTTGGCTCTAATACAGTATCTTTCATTCGTGGATGCTAAAGAGTCTAATCCAAAGTCCTTGAAATCAATAGACATGTTCTCATTGACTTCAAGGAGCTTTGCCTCCGGCCCCGCACAGCTCATCTTGCCACGCTACAGGGGCACTCGGGTCTGTTCAGAGGTGCGGATCCGGCAGGGTCGGCACCGCGCATCCCCTCGGAAGGCAGGCAGGCACCGGGCTTGGCATCTTACCCCGGCCCTTGACACACGCACCCCTGCACGGGAGAAAAAAAATGGAAACAGCGCTTCTGTCCTAGAGTCTTTGTACGTTTTCACTTCTTCCCGTTCCACTGCAGGCCGTGGGGACTCTGCCCCCCTGGTGCGGTCCCCCACAAGAGCCCCTCCACCACCTCCCACAGCCCCCCGTGTGCCACCGCTGCCCGCGGCACCGTGGGGTCTGAGGGCTGCATGGCAGGTGCAGCCCATGCACTCCAACTTAATTCCTTCCCAGTGGTGCTTGAAATTGTAATAATAAAGAGCAGTTGTTGGCGTTGGTGGGGTTTTTTTAAGTCAAAACCGGAATTCTTCATGAAAACATTGCTTTTTAAGCACTGCCACCTCTGCTCTGTGCCTCGACGGGAGTCTAGGTTAGAAAAGTAATGGGAAATACAAGATGAGAAAGCCCTACCATCTAGGCCAAGCACAGCAATATAACATCGCTTCGGCGGTAATGACAATGGAGAAGGAATAGAATGCTGTCAGGGGATAATGGTGTCCTGCTGGCAGCTAAATATGAAAGCCAAAGCAGAGACATTTATAAAATAAACAAGCATCAGGGAAGATGAGACATTTAATACAGAGCAGGAAATAGTGATCTTTAACAATGGTCCATTCCGGTTTCTCTCATTGTTGTAGAAATAAAGTGGTATAAATGAATGCTTTGTCTCATACATGTTTTATTGTTTCTCAGGCAATTACCGGACTGTATTTGGTGTAGTCTACGGGAGGGAATCGCACGTCATCCGATCGGAGGGCTGCTTTTGGGGGCGAGCAGGCCAGGAGGAGACATGCTCCTTTCCCATCTAAATCTGCGCGGTCTTCCCACCACCACCGAAAGCAACGGGCCGGGCTGTATCGCACCGCTGTATGACATAAGCAGTTTCACACGACGACAGAAAGACGCGCTGCGGCGGGGTGACATCATTTTGGTGGCAGAGCCTGGCTCGGCAGTTTCTGCACGCTGCCCCTGCACATCACCAGGCTGCGGCTGCTTCTCCCAGCGGTGCCGGCTATAGCACTACGTAACCGCAGGATGAAGCGGATGGACTAGAATAACCGCCAGAAAACGACTGGTTCCCCCCCAGTTAGAGTCCTCTGTGTCTCTGTTGTACCAGCTGTACAGATATGGGATGTGCTGGGGGCACAAGCGCAGGGGGTTATACCGTGAGGATGGAGAAGGGGATAGGAGATCCCGAGGTCAGGAGGAGTTCTGCCAAGGGGGACCATACCCTTCGTTAGAGGGCAAAATTACAGTGAGACAGCGATATAAAATGCACTACCCTGAGCCAGAAAGCTCCCATACGCTGCCATACCATACATTGGTTCTCTATGGGGTGCCAGCTCTATGAAAATGTTTCACAGGGAAAACAGCAGCGAATGCAGGTTGGGGCCAAAGCAAATTCCAACTTCTCCTATCACTTCAGAGAAAAAAAATCTGCAAGAAATATTATGATGCTTGCCATCAATGTGCCAAACGGGGTGAGGAAAAGAGCAAGACTTTGGACATAATTAAGTAGTCAAGTTCCTGTCTGGAATGAGGCCCGAGCTGAACCCGCACTCTTTTATTAACCTTCTGTAGGGGAGAAAAAAAAAAAAAAAGACATTAAAAACATGGTAGGGTCATGGTGACAGGTGTACAGACGAAGAAGAGAGAACACATATTTAAGTTGTCAGAGGGATGTGTGACTTAAAGCTATGGAATAAAACAAAACCTAAAGAAAGAAAATACAGTTGACCATCAGAAAACACTGTCTAGCAACCCTTTTTTTAAAATATTTTCTCTTTTTTCTGAGCTGCCTGGTAGTATAACTATCTCTCAAGTCTGCAGAGTAATTCTCATGGATTGTTTTTAAATTTAAAGCTGGACTGAAAAATGTAAGAAAATACTACTGAGTGAGGATAGATTAGATAGCCTAATAGACCATTTTCCTCTCTGATTTCCATTAAGGTGATTAGCTGGAATGTTGCTTGCAGCATATTAGTGAAAAAACACTGGAAACACAGCCATACAGTGGATCCAATAACTCAAAATAATGTTTGTAGTAATAACAGTGATATAAAAATCCATCTCAGATGTTTTATAACCCTAATTAGTGCCTGAGTGAATCACAATCTTTAACGTATGCATCTTGCAATACTCCCCAGGAGAAGAGATTTATATCAACTGTTTAAAAGAAAACGAGCAGATATAAACAGGGATTTGGTTGTCTGGTGTGCAAGGGCAATCAGGAAAATTAATCTGAATTAACTGAAGCATGAATTTAATTTGGATCCTTCTGCCAAGTTACATTTTGCACATAATCCTCATTCAGAAGGAAAGTGTCTTCCATTGAGTGCAGAGTATTTGGCTGGCTGCATACCTGTTGACATCGATATCCATTACCAGTTTAGAATGGATTAGTTGCACTGTCCAGGGACTATTAAATAGAGAATTTGTTTGCATTTTTTCTATGCTCAGGGTTTGACGGGCAAGCTGCCAAGCATTTTAGAATTAACTGCACAAAAACATCACCTCCTCTACAGTGGGGAAAATGGAATTAGCAGGGCTGGCTTTAGTTATTCAGTCCAGTCCTGGGGAACTGTAACCCACCTCGTGTAAGTAGGGTGCCGCAACTAGCACAGCATAGCTGGACCATGGGTCATCTAGCCCAAAAACCGGTGTCGGATCGGTGTGTTAAATAGATCGTGGATGGAGAAAAAAAAAAAAAAAAAAGATTAATGGTCTTGGGAAGATGGGAAGAGGTAGTGCTTTCAAGTAACTTCTTTTTTGAAGGCAACGCTTTCATACTTTCGGGTACCTGCTGCACGAACCCTCCCAGTTCACCTTCCCCCGTGCCCCCCCCCACTCATTCCGGTGCTCCTTCCTCTGCGCGGCAGAAGCATCTCTTCTTCTCCCTGCAGCCTGCTGCATCGGGTGCCGGCCAAAGGCTCGGGGGGGATGATTTTTAGGAAGTGGTTCGTTGGGAAAGTGGCGTTTGATGCTTAGTGTTCCTAGCTTTATTTTAAACCGTGGCAAATGAGCGCCAGGGGGGGAGGAAACAAAGGATTTAGTGAAAATAAAACAAAACGAAAAACAAAGAAGAAAGGGAAGCCAACAAAAAGCTCTTCCGAAATGTGGACGAAGCCGGCGCCCGACCGAACGCCGCTGCCTCCCGGGCCGTTCTCGGGGCAGGCAGCGACCCCCCCCAGCCCGGCGTGGGAGGAGGACCGGGAGGTGGCGGGGAGCGACCTTCCCCTCCCGCCCTGCCCCCGGCACCCCGCGGCGGGGCCCCGGGACCCTCCGAGACGCCCTCCTCCTCCTCCTCCGCCTCCTCCTCCTCCTCCTGCGGCCCGGGAAGAGGCCCCGGCCCG
>JAVJGG010000094.1:35263928-35274119 GCA_035590195.1 Aviceda cuculoides
AGAAAGCTGGAGGGGCACAAGAAGCTGGCACAGGACACAGCCAGGGCAGCTGACCCAGACTGGCCAACGGGGTATTCCATACCATGGGACGTCATGGCCAGTATATAAACTGGGGAGAGTTGGCCTGGGGGGAATCACTGCTCAGGAACCAACTGGGCATCAGTCAGCGAGTGGTGAGGAATTGCACTGCATATCACTTGTTCTGTATATTCTAACCCTTTTATTATTGTTGTAATTTTATTGTTGTTATTATTATCATTATTAGTTTCTTCCCTTCTGTTCTATTAAACTGTTTGTCTCTCAACCCATGAGTTTTACTTTTTGTTTCCCTATTCTCTGCTCCATCCCGCTGGGCGGGGGGAAGCAAGTGAGCTGCTGCGTGGTGCTTAGCTGCTGGCTGGGGTTAAACCACACCAAGAGTATTACCAGAAATGCCACAAATGGAAGCCCTTCTATTTTATCTTTGCACCTAGGCAAACTTGTCTCCTCATGCCAGTCAGCATGTAAGGTATCTTCAAACTATGTTCATACAGCTCCTCACATTAAGTTCATAACCCTTTCAGTCTCTGAACTGACCAGTAACAAGATTGAAAAATATTTTACACGACAAAAGGTAGCTCCCCATTTTAGAATGGACTGTCACATACAGTAACTACTTGATGTCCTATACTGCACGTATTGGCATAACACTATCAACCTTCGTATTCTCTTTAATTAAAAACATGTGTGCACTGAGACCCAACATAGATGCTTTCCTTTCATGTATCTGTCATAATTAGGTCATTGTGATTTAATAGTGCAAGACAGACTATAAAAACACAATTCTATGTTAAAGGACACTTACAAGTAAAAGGACTAGGGAAGGGTTAATCAGACAAGCATTCCAAACATACAGTAAATCTTCAACACACTTAAGTGTTTCATTTCAAGACATTATGTCCACATACTTCATGCAAATGCACCTGGTGACAATTTAAAAGTATGTATAGTGTATTAAAACCACATAGTAACTTTCTTTGAAATGGACATTTTATGAAAATGAGTGTTGGAATATGAAAAAAGCCACAGCACTTTTGCACCTCATGAATGTCACAAAAATTAAGATATCTATTTAAACTCTTACTATTGTAGAGTTGTGGTTTTTAACTGTTGATTTTATCACAATGAGAGAAAAATGAGGAATGGAAATATTTAAAAAAAACCCAAACTCATAAACATGGCCAAATGTCTTTAACTTACAGAAAAAACCTAGTTATATTTCACAACAGAAAGATTTTAGAAAAGAAAGATTAACCCCTATTAGATAAATACATCTTCCCAAGACACTGCTCAGCATTTTATATAGCTTGCCTGGAAAAATATAATGTTATTTTTTCAAGCCAGTATTTTTTACACTGTTTTAATTTTTTAAAAAAAGACAGACTTTTTTTTTTTTTGGCATTTCAGCCTTAATTATAGCCAAGTTTAAAACAGCTTGCCAATTCAGCCTCCTTATCCTTGCCTGCCTCCTAAAAGGAATATATTTTAAGTATTCAGAAAACAAAAATACATTTTCAAAGAAGACTACGCACGTGCTAATCCTTCTTATTAAAGTCCTATCACACTTTTAGAATTGCTGCCAACTTCTCGCTTTTGTCAGCGGTATGGGTTTCCCACAATAGGCACTGCTGGAGAGTCAATTCATTTCAACATCTCTACTGCAACATTTTACGTAGACTTAGCGCAAAAACTCTAAAAATAGTGTGAAACACTTAATCCACCTCTGACAAAACAGCAGCTTCTCTTTTCATAGCACATCTATAAATCAGCTTAAGGCAAAAAGTGCAGAATGCTATCGCATCCTACTGGAATTATGAGAGGAACTGCAGTAGACAAAATGCAATTTCGCATTACAAGCAAGGTTAACAACCTCATAACCCTGGAAAATGCATTATAAGAGCTCCAACGATCAAGTTATCGAAATGTATTCTATGTCACATTCAACAAACGCCTCTCTTGCCAGATCACTCCTACACACACTTTACCAGGATGGCAATTTCAGAGAAAGAGTGCCACCTACTGAATCAAGGACGTGACTTGCTGCTGACTTCACTTTTCCTCAACATTCGCCTACTCAAATACAAAAAAGTCCGTTCCTCTTACCACGGTGAAACCCACCGTACAGCTCCCGGACGTTAAGGAGCCGCGCCCTGAACACCTACACACAGAACTTGCCATTTTCGAAAGGCAACCTGCACATGCAGAGGGTGGCCGACCCCGTATCTTCCATGTGAAAAGGTAAAGTGACCTTAATTGAATTGCCATCTTATGTTTGAAACAGTTTGTCGTCTACCTGACAGTCCTACTGTACAGTCCCCATCTCCGCCAAACACCAGTACCAGCCGAATCACAGAAGCGGATGAATCCACCACACAGGACACAATGTAACATGTCCTTAGAGGGACATTTCTTCCCAAATAAAAGCAAATTAGGCAAATGTCTCTCTTGAGACATGAGGGGTTAAACCTTTTTAAGCAGTCAATATTAAAAACGTTTAAATGACAGTATTATTTCATTACCTTATAAAGCTATATTCAAATTCTGCTAATCATTTTGATTCAATAAATATATGGCAGGAAATGTCACACCCTAAGAGCACACTAAGCATCTCTGCAAGGTTACTGCACTTAGGAAGTGAAAACAGGACAATCTAGGACATTTTGTGGGGAGCACGATGTTAAAGTCAGACTTCCAAAAGCTTTTTTTCCTTTTTTTTTTTTTTTTCTTTTTTCCTTCTTCTGTTTTTCGTGCGTGCCACCTCCCAAGATGGAGCGGGGCTTTAGGGCTGCGAGCCCCCAGCACACAGGGTGGTGGGCTCCTCGCCTCTCCCCGCCCGGGCTCGCCCCCAGCCCAGGATCCCTTCGCTGGCCCCGCAGTGCGGTCAGAAGTAGCCGAGGACAGGGAGGAAGGCGACACGCAGCATCTGGGGAAAAGCGTGGGCTTGGCTGGGGTTTTGTTCAGCTGAGGGGAAACCAGGAAAGAAAAGATAAACGGCAGGCTGAGTTCGTAATTTTTCCTTTATCCCGTTAGAGAGTAAGAGCATAAAGCGTGTTTTTCCACCACAGGAAAAGAAGGGAATGAAAAAAAGGAGAATAGTGCGGGAAAGGAGACAAATACAGAAAAAGAGAAATACTGCCTTAACGTGCTCTTTGACATCCGAAACGAATTAATTTATCTCCAGTAAACACAATTTTGGAGAGATTTGCGAACCTCCACAACACATTTTATTGACTCGCTAACGTGCCTCGCACGTGGAAGCGCCACTAAAATCGTTTTAGGTGACGGCAGTCCGTTCTTTGAAAGTGCTGCCTCGCATCTAAAAACCTCCTTTGATATTAAACAGCTTAGAAACACTAAACGATTTAACGGAAGAAATTTTTTATTTGGGTTTTTTTTTAATAAACCGAGGCATTCGACAGTTCACCAGCAGCTTTAAAACCTCTCCCCGCGGCGGACGGTCGAATTTTACCTTCATTGAGAGACGATTTTGCGGCATTTGCCTTTGCCTTTTTTGCATCGCCGGTGTCAGGACTTGTTTCTGGAAAGCAAAAAACCCTCTGAAATATTTCTTTTTCCTCCCCCATTTTCTCCGTAAAATCCTTTTCCTCTCTGTCGTCGATGGTCTGCGGGTCCCAGCGCGGCGCAGGGGGGGGCGGCAGGGGCCAACCCGGCGGAATAACCGAGGAGCTTTCGCGGAAAGGACGGAAAGCCCAAATACAGTCAACCAAATCGCCCGCTCAGCCGTCGCGGGGGTTTTCTTTGGGCCAATTCAAATGGTGCCGGCCCCCAGGGTGGCGGCGGCTGCCGGGGGTCGCGGCGGGGGTTCCCCGCTGCCGGCCGGGAGCGGAGCCGCACAGCCCCGGGCGCTTCCCCGGCGGCGGGGCCCGCCGGTTTCCAGCACCGGCTGATGCCTGGAAAGGGGTTTTTTGTTTCTAGGATCTCCCACCGGAGCTTCGGAGACTTTATCTGTCATTTTAGGGGTGGTTTGGAAACCCAGATTCAAGCGTTTTAACTCCGCGCCTGAGAGGCGCTGGACCGCGGCCGCTCCCCAAACGCGGCTCCGTGACTCCTTCCACGGGGCTGGCAGTGGGTACAACGAAAGGACCTGCCAGCGGACATCCACATCAGCCCCCCCCCCCGCCCCCGCTCCCCACGCAGGACCTGGTCCGGCTCCATCTTTCCCTCTTCTCCGCGCCGCCGGAGAAGCGGCTGCCGGCCGGGGCGGGGTGTGTGTGTGTTACGGTCAAGCCGGGTGTTTGCCTTTGATTTCTTTTCTTTATTTTCTCCCCAGGCTCGGGCAGGCATCCCTCGAATTTGCGGGCCCGGCCGGGCACACGTCGGGGCCGGGCCACGGGTGCCCTCGCTGCGCGGGTGGGAGCATCCCTCGGTACCGGTGTGGCCCGGGACCGCCTGCGGCTCTGTACCTCTCCTCGGACATCCCTCGGTAAAACCAACAGCAACGCCGAGAGGCACCAAACCCATCTTCCTTCCCTTTTCCAGCCCTCAGAACTGGAAAACTCAAACTGGGGGACCCAGCTCCCTGCACGGAGCAACTCGAAGGGCTGGAGCCGGGGGCGAGCGGGGCTGGGGGCCTCCCGGCAGCTCAGGGCTCTCCCCCTCGGTGTGTGCTCAGACCGGGCAGCGGCCCCCATCCGAGGCTCCGTGGGGATGCCGGGCTGGCGATGGACCCCCTCAGCAGCGGCTGCGGGCTGGGACGACACCGGCACCTTCTCCCGTCCAGCCGCAGCAGAGGGGAGCGTGACGGGGGAACAGGGACAAGCAGCGGTACGGCATCCCTCGGGGTTCCATCCTTTCCCTCTGGGCTTCAGGGATGCTTCGAGACCTGCTTGCTCAGGCTCGGCAGTAGGTTTTTATTTTCGCCGTGCAAGTGCCTCTCCTTGGGGCAGAGCGAGGGGCCTTCCCTCATCTCTCAGGTGGGCAACTGCAGGGCTCTAGTGGCTGGGATCGCCTAAACGCAGGAAGAGCCTCTTTCTCCCCATTAAATGCGCACGGAGGTGGGGGTAGGAGGCTTTTCCAGGAGGGGTGACGATCGTGGAGCCCAGAGATCCAGCAGCCGGTGCCTTGGGTAAAGTGGAGCCTTTTTGCCCCAGCCAGCCCTCACCCCCAGCAATTAGGGTACGACCCTGCGCTCTGCCCCAACCGGAGGGGTGGATTTGCTCCCTCACTCCTTGTAGCAGAAGCAGCCCCCTTGCACTCCTCCAGCCGGGCTCGGCGTTTCCCTCACGTATACCCTAGGCTCGATAGTTTTGCTCCTGTTAAAGTCACAGCCATGTGAGAAGTGGAAAGCTTCCTTCATACCTCTGTGGGGGCACTGGCGAGACTCAGTGACATCTCGGAGGAGACGGAGCCCTCTCGTCCCCACTCAAGAGGACACGGAGATGCAAGCACAGCCACGGGCAGGCCTTTCCCACGGCTCGGCGGCTGTGCCCCCCCAACCCACCCACTGGGCTTTGCAGGGAAACAGCAATTTTCCTCCCAGGAGGGAGCACCACTCTGCCTTGCACATCTCAGCGTGGATATCTGTATGTGGGGGAGAGTTCAGCCCGCTCAATAACTTCCCCCCCACCCATTCCATCCCCATCCCAGTCACTGGGATGTCCTGGTGTCTTCCAGTCCTTATACTCCTCGCTCCACGTTTGCCCAGGCCAAACCTGTGCGCTCAGATGCTATTTGGAAGGGAGGAGGCAGGCTTTACCCCCCGGATCCCAGTGACTTTCCTTGTTGGGCCCATGGGAAAGGATCAATGGGGAAGGGTGGTACCTGCTGTGGCTGCCCGTTGCTCGGACATCTGTATCGCAGGGACCTCAGCAGAAAATCTCTCAGAGATCTTCACTTTATTCCCTACCAGGAGGGGCAGCTCCTGCCCTTCCTTCCCTGGTGGATTCTGCGTGACGAGGATGAAAGGAGACATTGGGCTAATTCCCCCCACACACCTGTCAAAACATCCACGACCCTTCCCAGCCCTTTCTGCTATCGCGACATATTGCGATGCTTCACTGCCTGGAGCTGTGTCTGGCTCTGGGGGGAGCCCTCTGGGATTTAGGAGCAATCCTGAATGTGCGCCCGGTGATTTCCATGCCCAGCAGTTAAGCGACCGTGGGCTGCCTCACCGAGTGCATGAGAAACCTGGCTGGTGCCATAGGAAAGCCCGTGCCAGGTATTTGCGAGCAGTCTGAGCACATGAGTGTCCTGGCGCTTAAAAGAAGGCTTGGAAGAAAAAATAAGGTTAGGATGGGAGCATGGTTTACGGACTCAGGCAATCAGCCACCATGGTAATTCCTTACTGTGAACCCCTCCTGTACTCTTACTGGTGAGGGAAGATGCTGCAGGTACACTAAGACTTCCAGCCGTCGGAAACGCAGCAGTTCCTGGGAACCGCTGCTGCTCACACCGCTTGGCTCAGGCATCTCTGCTTTCCTTGCATTTAACATTCATGAAGACAGAGGAAAGAAAAGGGCTTGGGAGGGCACGGACGTTCGTCACGGCCATCACAGATGACTGCCTCAGTGATACTTAGTTTATATGAAGTCACTGTATGTGGATTCAACCAACCCTACTGCACACACAATGCACCCTACAAAACACCTTCTCACACGGGGTGATGAACCAGAACTCTCTTGTAAAAGAGGCCAAAACGCAGAAAACATTACAGGAAAAGAAGAGAAGGGACTAAAGGAACTGCCAGTGTAAGAGGGAATTGTTCAGGTGCCGTTCCCAGGGGAGCTTGGGTAACTGCCCAGAGAACAGAGAAACGAAACCCAACTGCCTTTCCCCTCCTCCCAAAAAGCCCGTCAGCCCTTGCCAGACTTACCTAAGGGAAAATTTCTTCCTGACCCCAGCTCTGGTGAGTCCACAGATACCAAGGCGTTATGTGAAATGCATCGGTTGTGGTTGTTCTTGGTGTTACCCATGCCGTTAAGCGCTCATTCCCAAACAGATCCAAAGGAATAGAGTCAAGGAAAAGAGGGCTTGATCAGGAGCAAGCTAAACTCTACCTGCTCTGTTAGGCAAACTGGTATTTTTTTTACCAAGCATCAACAGGTTAAGAAATAAAATGCATATCAGTGTAGGCTTTAGAGAACTGTATTTAGATTTACAAACAACACTGTAACTTGATCAACAGGCTATAATTAGAATTTAATAATCCAAGTGGAGGAGTAATACACCTGCTGCTTGAAAAATTGGAGCCTTTCTTTTGCAGTTCTGAACATTCAGCTCTGCAGATTGGACTCCAACTTGCTTGACACAATTACTGTCCTAGTGAGGCAAACATGTTACAAATAAGAACAATAAGATCAACAATAGTCTAAGTCTAATACCATAAACAAAGGGAATAATCAGAACACCTCCTGCCCCGGTGCAATCTGCACAACTGGGACAACCAATTAGCATGGTTATTGGCAAAAAAAATATGCACTGAAATGTTATATTTTGCAGACTTTTGAAAAGATGTTAAGGCTGGCAAATATGTTACAGGCAATCCTGTGAGATGCATAATCGTGCATGACGATTAGATTCAGTCTTTGCCTTTATTTCTAAAGTCCACCTGAGCCAGGAGTGACAGCAGAATTGATGAAGGGGAGGGGAAAAGGACCTGTGTAAACCAGATTCCCCTCACATTATATACAAAGTATTTAGTATCAGGTGGGTAATTAAACAAAAATTTAATCTAAGGATTTCAACACACAGAGTAAGATTCAACACAGGGTTTCAACACACACACACGCTGAAATGGAGACAGTCCCCGGGCTGTGTTGGCATCCCAGCTGCCTCCGGCAGGACCAGGCACAGAGCAGGAGCCTGGCGAAGGCACGGACTGACCACTGAACGTCGCAGCTCAGGCCAGTCTCCAGTCCCAGGCATTAAAAGCAGACCTTGCTTCTCATTTTGCTTGCTAAGCGTATGTCAAAAGAGATTGCCCACCCAGCTTGAGGCAGGACCTCTTTCCAGCCATCGGCCAAGCTGGAAGAAGGCAGTCCTGCTTCCCAACGGAGATGCCGCGGTTCTGCCATCTGTGACATTTGGGTTTTCCCGAGTGCATCCAGGATCCCTTTTAAATGAGGGAAATAGTGGCTCAACGGGAAGGGACTACAAGCAGCTCTGATCCCTGAGCAAGGGGAGGGACTTTAGAAAGGAAAGTGCTGCTTAGAAAAAGTTTTCCTTCTCCATACTTTCTGCCACAACCAAAGATACATATTTTCTCATTTTACTTAGAATAGGTTGAGAATCCTATTTTAAAACTCATGCCCAAATCCAATGAGTAGTTCTGGAGGTTTTACATCTGTCTGAAAATAAACCATGCACTATTAGCTTTCATTTCTCATAGGTTTGTTTCCACAGGACAGGAATAATGTGGAACAGGATCTGGCTGGAAAGTGATTGGCAGGGATACCCCGAGTCAAAAATTCAGTTGAGAGTATGTGATCGATTAGTCTTTAATGAGAGCCTGGACAGAGAGTATGTCTTGTCCAGCCTATTTTAAAATTGTAACTTGATTTCTTTACATGCACTGACTCATATTTGGCTTCTTGAAGTGCTTGGAGATTGCCATGAAAGTAATGGCGTTGGGAAGTGTTTAAAGAGACTTTGAGGTGAAAGTCTATGTGTATCCTATTAGCCAGCGGTGACTAACCCACACACGGTAGGAAGATGGATGTCACCCATCAGTAGGGCTCTGAGCCCTTCAGGCGTGTCAGAAACACCCGTGATGTCCCTGGGCGCTGGCATGTGCCCTCAGCCCACAGAGCTGGCTGGAAGGTGTGTAAAAATCAATTGAAGAGACCCAATTCCCTGCTGAGGGTGTTTCTGAAGATGTTCAGGTGTGTTGCTTATCCCAGCAAGTACCTGGGACACCCTCCAGTTTTGAAGCAGGCCCAGGAGCTGGTGTTTTATTTGGGGGCATGAGAGTTTAAGGGGACCGGCTAAGTCTACTCAGCTCCTGGCCTCTGGGGCAGCTGGGATTGCACCAGTTCTCACGTGTCTTTTGGGAGACAGCCACGGTCCGATTTAGGTACCTTGTAGTGGAGCTCCCTTAGAGCTCATCACCATTGCATGTGCAGAGCTGAAACCTTCCCCTTCAAAGATGTCCCGGGTTTCACTCTCAGGGGTACCCACGCCATAGCAGCGTGTTCCAGCAGCTGCCAGCTCCTTTTCCCCCCCAAAAAAACCAGAAGCAGGCGAAGCGGAGAGGCTCCCCATCACCAGCACTAACGCAGGGCCTGCACAGCTCTGCGTGACGGGGAGGCAGCGGGGGGAACGTCCTGCGTGACAGTGGGGAGAGCTGGCCGGGAGGATGGGAGAGCAGATGCTCTCAAGCTGGGCAAGGGGAGGTAGAGCTTGTAGGCTCTCGGGATGTCTCTGCCCCGCTTTCAGCCTAGAGGTCAGACAGGAGTGAGATCCAGGTGAGATTCAGGGGAGAAATCAATGTTATCTCAGGTTCTGGGGTTTTATGGTTAAAATGACACTCCTCAAACTAGCTGCAGGCTGGCTGCGGGGAGAGCCAGCAAGTTTTTGCCATAGTTACACTTGCAAAATGTAGTTTCTCTGGAGATTTCCTTTCTTGCTCTCTCTCCCTTGCCTGCAAAACCGGGGGCTGCTCTTTCGGTGTTGTGCCACAAACAAGAGCTCTCAAAAAGGAGCCAAAGTGCCCAGGAAAGCAACGGCAAGCACAGGCACGGCACAGTGCCTCCAGTGTACCTGATAACCCTTTGGGGCTGCTCTCCAGGCTGTCCTCTTGCTACAGTTCAGCTAAAATCAGCTCCCTGAGAACACGCCTCTGGTCAACTAACCCATATCTTTAAATATTAATCCAGAAAGCAACACGCAAGGGGGGGTTACACACGGTTGCGTGTACGTTCGCGCGCGTTTGGCCCCAGGAATTCACCCCCAAACTTGCAGGAGCCCCCTCCTAACTCCCCTGCTGCATTTACCCACTTGCTGTCCGAAGAAGGACCTCCACATAAAGTCACAACCATCCAACGCTCCTCTTCACGCCGAGCCATGCTCCGGGGACGCCAGCTGCCAAAACTTCCCTGCCAGGATGCCGGCTCGTCCTCCGGCCAGCCTGGGCTTCCTATCTCTCCCCAAAGACTTTCTGGGGAGGAGATGCCCATCGCGGGGTACCCAGGCTCC
>JAVJGG010000094.1:35274371-35304210 GCA_035590195.1 Aviceda cuculoides
CCGGGAGCTGTGGTCTTGGCTGACTTTGCTGTTGCCTTTGCAAACTCCGAGAGCGTGTCCTGGAAACCAGTTTCGATGGTGGAGAAAACGCACGCGAGCCAAGCCCGGCCTGGAGGCAGGTTTTCCCAGCAGATGCCTCCTCGCGATGAACTCCTGGTTCTTTCAAAGGCTCGGGAATTCTTGAAATGATTGCCTTGTCACAGAGGTACCCTCTCTGGCTCGGGAAGTCCACGAACTGCAAATCGCTTGAGGCTAAAAGGTTGTGTGGGGGTGGGGGGGGGAAATACCGCTCCACTCTTGCCCTGTTCTGGTTGCCCTGTTTCCTGAGGAACTGCTGATGGAAAGAGAGGCGGGGGGGAGCCGGTGGGGCTCTGTGGGTCTTGCTCCTGCCCCAGTGTAGCTGTGCTCTCGCCGCTTTGGGCAGGGCTGACAGCACTGGCAGACTTGCTGTTTAGAAACCACTCTGCGATGGGGTTCTGCAAACAGAGATACTTATTGCCAAGGTGCATTTTTCACAGATGTGGGTTTTTTTGTTTGGTTGGTTTTGTTTTTTTTTTTTTTTTTCTGCTAATCCAGCGCTCTGGCTACACCACAATTCACCCCCTTCTGGGATCCAGTGCAAGTGTTTACAGAAATCTGCTGGAACCCGAGCGAAGTGGGAATACACATGTAGAGGTGAGAGCGTCTTAAACTGGTTTTCTTCTTCAGGAAGCTACGGGCTTCCTCTAAAAGCAGCTGGATGCGCACGGCAGTCTCAGTGTCCCAGCCTCTGACACGTCCTGTCCTTACCACCCCTCGCGAGCCCACCTTACACTCGCAGTTTGTGAGAACCTGCTTTCTGTTGCTTGCGATAGGCAAGTTCAGCCAAGTTTTGCGGCACAGAAACTTTCTCCAGCGCAGGAGGGCCGTGCAGCCAAGTTACTCGTTCTTAGCAGGGTCAGCGCTTGCTTGTGTGAATATCCTGGGTATGTGTCGTGTAGCACGCATGCTCAGCTGAAGCTGTGCGTGCCCTGGAGGGAATGGTTTGCTGTTGCACCAGCACTTCAGAGGTCCTGTTCCTGACCAATCTCTTTTCTGAGGGCCACTTGGTGGTGACCCCAACCTCAACTTGGTCCCCCTAGACCTTCCTTCAGGGGTGTCTTATAGTGACGGGAGGAATAGCATCATCCCAGGAAAAGAAGGTGGCCAGAGGTATCCCCGAGGAGAAGCAGGTTGTGTTTTTTCTAGAAGCGTGCTCACAGCTTAAACATTCGGACTGAAATTCTCCATATCGTATATCTGCTGCAGAACTTGCTTTTGATAAACAGACCTAAAGGTAAAATAAATATTGATTAGATGTTCTCCAAGTGAACTGTACCCATTTTGTGCACTGACTGAGGCCATGGTCCTGACAAAGATATAGGATGACTTCACGTAAATTAAAGACATTAATTCCATGCAAATGCATAAGGGGATGTGTCCAGGTTACAGCCTAAGTACTTTTGAGTACTCAACTTAGCCATCTTAAACAAGTCTTTAAAATAGAATACAATTCTGCCCTGGACTGGGATTTCCCTCTGTAATATCGTATGTTGTATGCGTTGCACATTCCTCCTAGAAGACAGCAGAGAGCAGCAAGTTCTGGGACAGGGGAAGAAGGAGAGAACCCAAGCAGGAGACAGGAGTATGGTTTGCGTGATGAGTCTACAGCTCAGCTAGAATATCTGCAATGACCTATTAAAGAAAAAAAAAAGCTAATTCTGCTTTCAAATCCATTAAACTGGGTTACATGAGTTTAAATGAAAGCAGAGTCTGACCAAATTCTGCTACAAACCAGCTATATAAAAGCATTAAGTTGAATGCTTAAGTGGTGTAAATGGCATATTTCTGCTATTAGTGTTGGACTGAAAACAGCCTCAGTCTCAAATTAATGAACAAAAATCATGACCACTTCAGAAGGGTGAAGAAGGTCCAAAACTACAAAGGGCACTTCCCAAGATAATTTACTTCTACTTACGTAAACATCTGACCGCAAGGAAGGAGAGAGGTTCTCTGTACTGCTGGAACGAGACTTCAGGAAGGAGGGCCTCCCTGTCCGTTGGCAACCCTCTTCTTGTGCATTTGGATACAAACCTCAGTTACGTCCAAAGCTCCTGGCTTTAAGATGCTTCATCCAGCCTGCAACATTGTGCAGGTTATAGCAAATCCCTCATTCAGTTGGGAAATATTTTTAAAAACATTGACCTGCAGCAAACCCTGGTAGATCTCCAGTTCCTACCCAGGGCAACTGGTAGAGGAATCAGTAAATGCAAAAAAATCAGTTATTCAGCTGAGAGCAATATTCGGAGAACCTCACCAGCAGGTAACACCCCCAAAATGACTGAGTACCATCTAAGCACTTAGGAGAGGATCTAGTCCCCTCTGGATGAAAGAGGGTTTTGAGCAGCTCGGGTATTAGCAGTTCAGGGCTCGGGTTTGCTGTGTTGCAGCAGTCCGGATTCAACAGTAGGATCCACGGTCCGGGCTCCAGCATCAGGGAGCAAGCGCCTGGGGGTGAGAGCTGTGGAAGAGGATCTCCTCCTCCAGTCCAGACGCAGCGTCAGGTTCAGGTGAAGCAGCCCCACACCTGACGTGCTCTGCTTGGGTGGGGAAACGAGAGCAGAGGAAAGGATCCACGTGCTCCGTCATGGTGCTCGGTGCTGCCGTGATTAGTGCCCGGCCGTGGGCTGGCCTTTTTTTGACGGCTGCTGTGAGCAGGCACCCAGGCCATGGAATGAGCCCCCTCCGTGAGCAGAGGGGTGCAGGGACAAGGGTGATCCTGTCCTCCCCTGTCCTCTGGATGGGGCACACCGATCACAGTCACTGGCACTCAGAGTACTGCAAGCCTCACCGTGTCCAGAGATGCTTCTCTGCCTTCAAGGTTTGTTAGCAAAGGAGGGTTAGCCAAGGGCTCTTCAGAGATACCACCTACAGCTGGGTGGGTAATGGAAATACGAATTTATGGGTAAAATAAGAGAAAATTGCGGTCTGGTTCAAATCACTTTTTACATGAAACAAATACACAAACAAAAGAAAAATCGGTGTCTGGTAGCCCTGGTCCCCGCGATCACCGGTGCTGCCCCGGTGCCCAGTGCCACCTGATGCTGCCCAACGGTGGCCCTGGTGCATGGAGCCAGCATTGCCCCCCTGCCCCGTCTGTGAGAGGAGGGCTCAGGGCATGCAGAACCAAGGGTGAGGGCACAGAGCTCCCTTCTGTGCTTTTGGGCTCTGAACGTGCGGTGTGATGTCCCCTCCTTGCTTTCCCACTTCTGCACAGCCATCCGAGCTGCAAGTGCCCCGTCACAAATGCTTGCAGCTGCGGGAGGCATGTTCGGAAAAAAATGCAGATCCTTCTTGTTTGGCCCCAAATTTCAGGCTTCCTGTCAGAGTCTCTCTGACTTTTCTATCCTGGCTTCGTGCTGGAATTTTAAAGAATTCCTATAACCCTGCAGGCTTTGCAGCCACTGTGCTGTGGAAGATTTGATGTAATAACCGATTAATTTCTTAGAGATGGCTGTTTTCTAATAGTCATACCTGAGCAAGAAACAAAACATACCATGGTGCTAGAATACATAGAATTACCAAAGAATTTAGGTTGGAAGTGCTCCCTGGAGGTCTCTAGTCCTAACTGCAAGGATAGATCAGATTTCTCA
Organism: Aviceda cuculoides; assembly: GCA_035590195.1. Taxonomy (NCBI): domain Eukaryota; kingdom Metazoa; phylum Chordata; class Aves; order Accipitriformes; family Accipitridae; genus Aviceda; species Aviceda cuculoides. The sequence continues at coordinate 35,278,043 of JAVJGG010000094.1, forward strand.
CGGCCCTATCCAGCTGGATGTTAAAGTGTCCAAGGACTGAGATTTTACAGCCTCTCTGTGCCTCTCTTCTGGTCTGTAACCATTGACTTTGTGATTTCCCCCCCCCACCCGTATCTAACCGCCTTTTTCCTTGTCATCACTTCTTGTCCTTTTTCTGTGCACTTCTGAGAAAAGTTTGACTCAATCTTCTCTGTAATCCTTTTCAAACGGTGAAAGGCAGCAATTAGTTCACTCATAAAACTTCTTTTCTCTGCACTAAACCCCTCTGGTTTCTTCAGGGAATCTTTATTTGTCATATGTTCCAGACACCTAAACACCTTAGCAGACCTCTCAAGGTTGTTGATAAGATATTACATCTATCTCAATTTAATGAGTTTTAACAAACAGGGCAGTTGTAATTAAATTTCAATTTTTTTCTACATAGTGTTCTTAAAGACTAGACCATAGCTTTACTGATACATTTTGGTACGTGCACCATGAACGACTGCTAAATTGAAGAGCTAGACAGTAACTGTCCATCAAGAGGTAAAGCACATCAAGATTAGCTAGAAAATCTGAGTAAGAAATATATCTGACCGTAAAATACAGCATTTACTGCAGCTGTTTTTAGAAAAAGAGATGGATGAGGCAGAAATACTCTCAAATACCATCCAAGAAAATCCCTGCAGAGGGTTCTTGCTCTCAAGAGCACAAGTAGTGAGACGCTAGCTCTGAGGCAGCATGAATGGCCCCTTCCTCAAGAAATATTTGCTTAGATGGCCAAAAATAATTTAAATATGAGCAGTTTTAACTAAACACTCTACTAAAAAGCAAGGATCACAGCTCTCCAGCTTTTCCTGTGTGTGTGATATCCTGGAAGGAGCTAGGCTTTGGGAGAGAAGCAGCTGTGGCTTTCTGTGAGCCCACACCAGGAGCGGTGGGATGGGGGAACGCAGTTCCCATGTGTGCCCCACCGTGGGATAACCAACGCCACAGAGCGGGCAGGCATTAAAATCTCCCAGTTACCTCATGTCAGCTCCCCTCCTTGAGCAATATGCTCTCAATAGACCTAGCCATCCTCTACAGCAGAAGAGTTTGTGGATCCGCGGCTTTTGCAAGACGGTTATTTGGGAAGTGGCCTTTAGCGGCGGTGAGGTATGTGCCAGCAAGATTTACTGAAAGCGTAATTAGACGTTACCCTGGCCAATGATACCGAAGCCAATCTAGCGGCTTGTTGAGTTCTACAGCAGTGGTTTTGCTGGCAAAGAGCGTGAGTTTTGGACACATCGTGCCAATGCAGTTATGGCATCAATACTTTACTGAGGGGACCCTAGTCTGGCAGAGTTTCCTGAAGCACTTACGCTGTGTTTCCAAGCTTTGCACGCAACTGGGACCTGCGATGTGTTGAAATGAGATGATGGAGTTTGTGCTCTTGCTGTGTACTGCACCTCTGAGCTATTTGAGACGTGGTTCATCAGCCAGAGAAGCTGATCTGCAGCTGTAATGTGATGGGGGTCTGTTTTGGGGCAAGCATTTCTTCTCTCAGGGTCTTCTGGGCATCAGCAGCTTTCAGGAAGGGAAGGGGCTGAGTGGTGGAAAGGATCCTTTTGACGTCTCCTTAAGGATGCAGTGATCTGGGGAGAACATACTTCTGCATACTACTGAAATTTGGTGCAATGCCTCCACAGGGAGAGGTCTTCTGTAATCTGGAAGAAAGTCCTGGCATACAGACCAAGAAATCCTGGCAGGCGCGATGTGATACCCAACAGCTAAAGTGAGCCGATGCCATTGTACCATTGGGTAGAGATAAACAGCTGAGCAATAACCTCTTGAAGAGCACATAAGAGGGCAGGATGAGAATGGCTACCACTGCAGCTCTCCTTTCATCAGCAGTCAGCCTGAAAAAAGGAGGAAAAGGCAGCAGTGTCCTCAAGGCACTGCCAAGAGTCTCCGTCTCGCTCCGTTCTGAGGACTGCTGGCAGCTCCATTGCAGGGGCCACTTGTTTTCCAGCCAGACTCCTGGACTCGGACATACCCCTTGGGTGAAATAAAGCTGTTGTGCTCCATATCCCCTTCTCTCATGTAGCATGAGGAGGGCAGTGGTAGAGCAAAGGCGTCCGGTGCTGTAGGATTCAGGAGGCTGTGCTTGTCCTCACGACCAGCACTGCCAACACGCATTACTGCATGGGGATGTGCAGTCACCTCCAGTCCTGCCTCCTCCCTCCTCTGTGTGTGCAGGACCTTCAGGGTTCCTCTGAAATCTGTGGTACAACGTCTGTACAAATGTTTCTCTCAACTGCTCAACCTTTCCTTTCTGATATGTTTCTCATGTCTTTTAGCTTAGATAAAAGGTAAATCCACAACTTTCCAGTCCAAGCTTGCACTAGCTATTGCTCTACCCTAAAGCCCCATCGCTTAGAATATGATACAACCAGCTGGCTTTGGCTGCCTGGCAGGATTCAAGCAATAACCCTCCCTGAATTTACATTCATCCTGCAGTTGAGCTACTCCACCCATATATCTCAAATTCCCAAGTGACGGTGGAGAAGGTCAATGCCATTTAGACGGCTTTTTGCATGTCGCCTGAGCGTCAGGCAGCAGTAGCGAGTGTCGGTAGTGCTGGGCAGCCTGGGTGCCAGGCAGTCTCGGGAAGAACCCGCAGTCCCTGGGTGCAACGTGGTCTTCGTGAATCTGCCGGCTTCATTACACGTGGGGCTTGTGTTCCAGATGACTCATTCAGAAGTGCTACAAGATTCTTCTTTTTCTTGAGGAGAGTGGAAGAAGAGGCTTCGTTCCACACTCAATTTTTGTAAGAAATTCCTCGGAAAAGGTGGGCAATTTTGCATGCATTCCTTTCTAAGCCAAAACATTTTGCAGAAGGCACTTTCTTAATGCAGTCTCACTCATCAACACAGGCAGGATCACATCACCAAGGAATTGTGGCTTAAACTAATTAAACATGTGAAGCTACACTTGACAGGTCTAGAGCTTGAAAGAGTGTTCCCCACTAAGGTGGCAAAACGCTGTTTACTGAATCACTAAAAAGCACTTAAGAGCTATTCCCGTGACTGCTAAAAACATTTAAAGGGCCACCATTACAAAGGGTAAGCTGATTAATGGTGTATTAGCTGAAATGGGTGGGAGAGGGTTTGAAAAGTTCATGTATGCCTGCTCAGAGCTAAAGGAAATCAGCAGAACTGAAAGAAATTTGAAGACAAGTGTCAACTCGATGATGTCCCAAGGCACACCCATCTGTGAAAGCATCTTCCACCCCTTGAATCCGCAATGACTAATGAGTGGTAGGATAATGGAGTTAAAACTATTGTAAGAGTACTTCACACAAAAGGGGAAGAGAAATTACTTAGAGTGTCATTAGGAAAATTGGGATGAAAATAAGTGATGGAAAATTTAGCCTGATGTTCAAGAAACTCTGAGCCGCTGACATTAATCCATGTCCAGTCCGATTGCCAGTGATGGGAAGCAGAAAGAGGTGTCTGATTGTCGGCATCCTACAGACTCCTGCCTGTGGTTTATAAAGTGCCGTGGATGGCTGAGAAAATACTGTAAGTAGTGTACTTCGGGGATTAATAGTCCTTAATGACCTCGGAGCTGTTCCAAATACAGGTTTGACCTTAATGTTATCAGTAATATTTGGCCAATACTACAGCCTGCAGAGGGTGATTGCTTATCTGTGTTCTGTTTAACTTAACATGTGTATGACATTGGAAATAAGATCAATAGATTTTTTTTCATTAGTATTTTGCATGCTGAGAATTGAGAGTGCCTGTGCCACTCACAGAGACAGTCTCTGATGCATGCTGGTGGATATTTACAGCTAAAAGCTTGTTCCTGTATTTAAGGTTTTAGATTCCCCTCTTTTAAACTACTTATATACATATGGTGCCACATTAATAATAATAAAGAAGAAACATCATCTTTTTAAGAGAGCAAAATAGACTTGTCACCTTGAATCTAAGGGGGTTTTTGCCAGTTCAAATAGTGTAAAATTGTTCTGTTGACACGAATCATGATGCTTAGCTTTTATGCAGCATAAAATCTCACACGCTCTAATGTTAATTAAATTCCAAAGAAGCAGTTTTCCAATCTCTCCACAGGGAGCTTGTTTGCCTTAAAATGAAACTACTGGGCTGAGATAGTCTCCACTATACTAGCATTACGTTCACTACATTAACTCAGTAAAGACTTTGGCATAAGACATGTAGCTGTACCTCAGTAATCCCCTTTGCTTATCTGGAGACCCAGGGCTCCTGCACCGAGTCTCATTTGCAGCGGGGTCTTACGCTGGTGACTCATTGTGATATTAACCTTTCCGTTTGTTATAACACCCTGAAGCGTTATCACATCATTCAAACGAGTCACGCAAATAAATGAGCAATGTACACAGTGCTGTGAGGTGCCGGTGGCCGCGCTTTGTTTGCAAAGCCTTCCCCATGCCGATTAAGAATTGTTGCACCGCGTCTGTCGGCGTTTGATTTTGCTTCTCCGTGGCCCTTTAGAAAGGGACTGGGGAGCGTCGTCTGTCCCGAAGCAGCTTCCCCTCCCAGTCCCAAACGCACTCTCGCTTCGCACATGGTTCAGATGGCAGAACGAGCAGAAGGAGGGAGAAGCGCCCGTCGCAGAGCTCCGCGGCCGTGGAAACCCCAGCTTTGCAGCAACCAAACCCCCCAGGCACGACTGGATCCCCGGCTCCTGGGCGCAATCGCACACACGAACCTCCCAGAGAGAGAAGATGTTGAGGTGACAAGCTCCCTAAGGAGGAAGGGGTAATATTTCTCCCATTGCGCGCAGCTCTGCTCCTTCTAGACTATTGCTGGTTGCTCGGCTTTGGGGAAGGGGTGAAAGAAGAGGGGCAAGTGAAGTCTGTCTACCCAGGCAATGATTTGGGGCTGGGGGAGAGGGGATGAAGAAGCGGCTGGTTAGGTTGTGAGTGAACCGAGGCTGGTCCTGCTGTTTAGTCACCAGGTGAAAAAGCCTCCCATCGAAGGTGTTTGCTGGCCGTGTGACTTCATCCATGCTAAAAAAAGAGGAGGAACAGAGACTAATACCCAAGCCTTGGCTGGTCCTGGGGCATATGAAGAGTGTTTGCCTCTCATAAATGAAATGATGGGACCACTTGCTTGGCGTTGGTGTGAACAAAGAATGAAAAAGGAAATGCTCCTATTCAGGGTGAGAGTCCTGGACATCTTTGAATGCACTTAGCATTATGTGCAGTGCCAGGATGCTAGTCCTGAGTGCTCTCAAAAATTCCCAGAGGTTACAAGCTCAAGCACTTGACTCATGCGAAAGCTGAGACTTTTAAAGATGGATACAAAGGAAGCTAAACCTTCTCCTGGGGTATCCCCATAGACCCTGTGCAACCAATTAGTGCATTTCTCTCTCCATCCCAGCAGTGTGAAGTGTAAGGGGACAGTGGGAAGAACAGGAGGTATCGGGAACTCATAATCCAGGGGAATATGGTTGGGGTTGGGAGGAGAAAAATAATTGCAGGGTACCTGAAAAGCACACGTCGCTCATCTGGCAGGATATATAGGCTCTGCACAAATGTCATGTGTCGGTGTTGGGGCTGGGCTTGGGCCAGCACTGCTTCTGGGCCCCAGTGGGCTGAAATCCCGCAGGCACAGCTCTGAAGAGCCTGAGGGGTGGAGGGGATAGGGATAAGCATGGTGGGTGGGAAGTGGAAAGAGTCCTTTGAAAGTGCTCACGGACACTGCTGCTGGAACCCCGCTGACACTCCCTTAGCCTTGCGCACCAAGTGGGGTGTCTTTATGCCTGGGGATCAAATCTAATCTTTACACAGCCTTGAGATTGCTTTCTTAATACAGCTACTGCTGCTACTTGGGTTTTGTTGCTTTGGGGTGGGGTTTTTTTGCTTGAGTTTGATATCACCTTTATACAGAAACACTCGTTTTCTTGGGGAGCTTAGGTATATTAGTGCGTTCTGGAAATACTTTCTGGAGGCATATGCTAGAGCAATAGATCAAATCCTCCGTGATCCTTGTTAACATTCAATCTTGAACGGAACGTTTTTAATTCTCATCATCATGAAGTACTGTCAGGCTGAGGTCTTAGTCCTTTATCAAACAGTATTCCCATCAGAATCAATGCTGGATGCAAATAAAAGCAAACAATTTAGTCTATTGCCATTTTTCTTGTAAGGCTCTTGCCCTCCTTCAAGTCGCTTTGGTTTTGTTCAAAAAAGCAGAAGGCGTTACACTATTGAATATTTGTCAGTACAGTATGCTGAATCCAAGGGTGTTTCACAGAAGAGAGGTAAACACAGCAGGTCTTTGACAACATGTAGATGGCTTGATGCAGGAAGAGTTTTACTGGTTATTGAAAAACATCTCACTGCCCAAACAATGACCTTCTTGGTTTAACCTTTGTAATCCAGGAACATCAGATAAAATAGGAATTCTAACACACGTATATTCGTACTGGAATAATTAAACCTTGCAGCTGTGGTCACAAACTTTCCTTTCAAGCAGCACCTTCAGAGCACTCACATTTGTCTTAATCAAAGAAATGGAATTTAGGAAAAGTGCGGGTTTGCCGTCCATTATCGTGAATAGGAAATGCATATTGCAAAAATCTCTCTCAATACAAGTACCAGTAACTCAATTTGGAATAACTTGTGGTTAGCGGGATTTGCTTTTAAGCAACTGAGTTCAGATATGTAATACAGCAATAGTGGGAAATGGTTTAGATTAAGCAAATAATGTAAAAATCATTTCTGGATATATTTTTATTAAATTTTCTCATTGTCACAAGCTCAGAGCCTGATGTTGCAAATGGCTGAGAAGCCCCTGGGAATTGCTAAATACTTTGCAGTCCTACCACATACAGGAGGAGCCTGAGAAGATTTTAAAGCACTTTGGAGGAAAGAGGCTTATATCTGAGATGCAGATGAAAAAGTCCATAGGACAGATTGTGTCAGAATTACCATCCTGGGCAGTGAAAACCTTTTTTAGAAGAACAAAAAAGTGAGTACACTGCCTCAGACATAGGGCCCTTTTGTCCCAGTACCCCGATTCACTGTTCCAGCTGCAAACTATTTTCAGTTCAGAGGGTTATTGAACCCTCTGGGATTTGTAGTCAGTATTAATAGGCTGTTCTAAACATCTCTCCATCCTCTTCTTTAATGTATGGAAACCCAACATCCTCTGACAAAGAGTTTTCCAGCTATGTGAGAAACCATCCTGTTTCATTTGTTTTGAAGCAGGTTTCTACTTGCTTCATTTGACGGTCCCCAGTTCTGGTCCCAGAAGAGACTATGAACAGTTGACCCCTCACCTGCTCTCTCCAGACCACCCATGAATTTGAAGACTTGTTATATACTCCCTCAGTTACTTTTTTTTTTTTCCCTGGCCAAAGGAACTATTCAGTCATTCCTTGTCTGAAAGTTGTCCGTACCTTCAGCCATCCTTGTTGCTGTTTGAAATTTTCCCAGTTTTAATATGTGCTATCTGAGAGCAAGGTACCAGATCCACATTGACTTCTCCAGGTATGTGCAAACCATGCATTTGTACAGTAGTGTATAGGTGTCCAATGTTTTAGCCTCTATTTTTAATTCATCATTCCCAACATATACTTCGCCTTTTCACCACGATCAGTTGTTGGGCTGATGTGTTTGTGGCACTGCTCTGCTGTACCCCCAGACCTTGCTGCTGAGTGGTGATGGTCAGCCCAGAGCCCATCACTTTGTATGTGAAGCTAGGATTGTTTATCCCATTTTACACATATCTACATGGCTTTTATCTGCCATTTCATTGCCAGGCATCCTCAGATCCTCTGATAATTCCAATCTGCCCTCGGTCTCACTGCTCTGAACAACTTCATGCCATCAGCAAACACTGCCACCTCCCTGTTTACCCTCTTTCCAGGTCATTTATGAATGGGTGGAACAGCAGAGCTCCAGCACAGACCCACGCACAACTCCACCAGTGATCTCCCTCTGCTTTTTGCTCCTGCCCTCTGTTCCTCTCCATCAACCATTGATTTCTTCCTGTGAAGATTTTCTCTCTCATACCATAGCTGTTTAACTCCCTTAAAAACATTTGGAGAGGGACTTCATCATGACTTCTTTAGCAATCCAAGTAAACTCTATCGATTTCTGTAACGCTGGTACCCACTCTCTACAAAACTCTCCAAGAGAAGCCAGCGTTGTGCCTCCAGCACGGAGCAGCCCTCTGCCCACAGCCACTTCGCTTTTCCAGCTGCCCCTTTGACTTCGCTGTGTCCTTTGCTCCTCTGGTAAGGACACCAGACCTAAGTATATTATCTCTAAGTACAACCTCTAGGGAAGTTCTGTTGCTTTTGATTAATTACGAACATTAGCAGTTTTCATCCCTGTGTTCCAGGTCAATGGGGAAAAAAAAAAAGAGCGATTGACTGCAATAAGAGGATTTATAAATGTGTTGTCAAAAAGCAAGACTCAGTCAACGAGGCAGATATTACCAGAAAAGTAGCAAGCACACAGGCTTATTTTTGTCTTAGCCCTGAAAGCCTCTTTTCTGTAGTGGAGTCTTCCATATTGATGAGCATATAATATCTTGTGATGCAATTTGCTGAGTTTGATGTAGAAGAAATCACTGTAAACATGTAGGATTTCTTCGCAGTACGGACATGTTGTTTGTATACAGCTCAGTAGGTCTTGGCTGCACAAGGCTGTTTCAATTTTTAATGAAAGACTCCTAGAGATGAAATATTTAACACCTCTTTCTGTAAAGTCCAACTCCCCTTACTACCACTACTAACACTGTAAAGGGCAGCAATACTGCTCATTGCTCTAAGTTTTAGAATGATGGATGAAAAGAAATGTTTTATTTTTAAAGTTGGATATGGTTTGCAAAGATCACTAACCTTGAACTGAATCCTGCAGGTTGTACTTACTAAGGTCACTGGGAATTTCAATTAATAGGAAGATTTTAATCAATTGAGAACTGGGAAAAACCTTATTGACTCTTTTTTGAGAAAAATCCTTTAAAATTCAAAAGAACTCCCCTACAAAGATTACATGGTATCTATAGTGAGATTCTTTAAGCCATCTGAAAGAGAAATTAATTGTTCTATAGTCTACCCAGAGGCAACAATAATTAATGCCAACCCCTTCTTTTGATTAATTTTAAATTTCTCTGTTCATTTCCGGGAGAAATCTTTAAAAAAATCCGTCCCTTACAGTGTGCATTTTCCCTCCTGGGAGGTGGAATTGTTTCTACTATAACAATGGGAAACCGTAGTTCAGAACAAGAAACTTTAAATATGAGTTGGCGCCAATGGAAACCCACAGAAGCTGGTAATCTGTGTGCATTACAGCACTGGCTGATCAATAGTAATTCAGGGATGGAGTGGCATATCGTCAACTGAGAAATATTTCAAGGCTTGATTAGTTGTGCTCCTTTTCCATTGGGACTATAGTGCAATCTTCACTTATAAAGACATGTGATCTGAAAGCCTGAGGCAGAACAATCCTTGTTTTCACAGGAGGAGCTTTTCTAGGATGCAAAAGCTTTTACACCCTCATCCTTGTTTCTAAAAGCTGTGTCTTCTCCACAAAATTAAAAAAAAAAAAAAAAAAGAGCCAGCTTAGGATGGCATCAACATCACAGCCTCTGCGAGGTAAAAGGGCATGTAAAAAAATATTTTGGGCAGTGTTTCCTCATGCCTGCTTCATTCTCTCTCTCGTGATCTACGCTTTTCTTGGGGCTCTCATGTTTTCCCACATTGAAGGTAACCGGAAGGTCAATTTAAGTGAAGAATATAGAAAATTTCTGCAGAATCTGTGGTACATCTCCAGAAATTTATCAGGTATGTACTGGAATTTCAAAATGACTTAACTGTACAGGGAGTTACTCATTCTCTTGCTTTTTGAATGAGAATGTTGGCTTTTGAAGACTTTCTTCAAAGCACTAGCAGCTGAACCTGCAGACAGGATTTTCCCCCTGCTTACCCAGTGACTGCTGCTGTTTGCTTGTCTTCCTTAGCCGTGACTTTGACTGCAAGCTTCCCTGGTCCCCCTGCTCCTGCCTGAAAAGACTTTTCCTGAGGTGCCTGTGTTCTCCCTTTTGCCCAAGCTACCCAAGGTCCTTAAAGAACAGCTGAAATTCCCATGGGATTTCCCTCCAATTGCTGGGGACTGAAGCTACTGTCCCGGAAAGTCTTTTCCAGCTCCCTCTTCCCGGCTCTGAGCGTTCCTGCCAGCCCTCTGGCACAGGGATGCTCGGATGGAGGCCGGCGCAGGGCTGCGCCCCGGACGCGGTGGTGCTGGTGGAGGAGTTAGAGGGGAGGAGAAGGGGTAGAAATCCTGCTGGATCTGTGTCGGGGCTCGTCCAGGGGCTTGGACGTTCACTCAGGTAGCTGTGCGTCAGCTGCGGGTGTGATCTCTTTGGGGCAAGCGTCCCAGTAGATGCCCTGCATCTTTATGCTTATTTTTGGTGTCATATTTTGACTTCGTTGGAGCATAGCTTGTTTATTTGTTCCTTGTTTCTTTACTCAACAAAGCCACTGGACCCACCTGATTTTATTTTTTTTGGGGGGTGGGGTGGGGTGAGGTGAATATTTTTATCTTTTAAAAGTGTATGAGCAAATCCTCAACTGGAGTAAACTTCACTGGAATAACAAGCTGCCTGCTCCCTGAGTGGTGGTCTGCAAACACTCACCGTATCTCCTGTTGTTACTGTAACAGATAACATGACAGAAAATGAGGAGATATTTAAGGAAAAAATCCATGCACTGCTCAACACAGCTGAACGAGACTGGTTTGTCAATCCAAAAGATATCTGGACTTTCTTTGGGTCTCTCTTTTTCTGCTGCACAGTATTCACAACTGTGGGTAAGTTCAGAGGTAAAGTAACCCCCTGCAGAACCAATTGTTATTGCTGCTTTCTCTAATGTATTTCTTCCAGGGAATTTAAAAAAACCCAACAGACCAACCCAAACCCCAAATCCCCTTGAATTTTTCTCCTGAGTATTGACGATGAGTCTGCAAGGGGTTCTGCAAACACAGGTTGAAGAGATGTAGCTGAGTCACAGAAGCAAGCCAGAATTTGGTAACTAGTGATGGTACAGCCTGATTAGCTGCATCATTACATACATGCTCTAACATGTACTCATATATGACATACACAAAACTATTAAAGTGAAAAGAAAGCTCCGTTTTTCAGTCAAACCTGCTCCTTCACACTATTGTGTGTTGTGCTGGGTAACGTTTTCTTCACTGGAAGAGGTAATTCATTATGCATACACTCTTTTTCAATTGCTTCCCTGTTATTTATGTCTAACTGAGATTTGTAAATCTATGGCTCTATAATTGACCATGCTGTTGTTGTTCACACTTCTCTGCGTTAACAGCACATGGCAATTTTTAAGTCATACCTCTGAAATCTTTCATTCTGACTTCATATTTCAAAGGAGGACCTAGATCAAACAGGAACCTCTCTTCTGTTTTTGGCTCCCTCTGCACTGCTGAATAAAACTCCTCATGCTCATTCCCAAAGCTGCTTGTATCCCTTTGCTAATCTTTCTCAAATGCTGGCAAGTACAGACACTGACTATCTAAATTTGTCATAATCAAAGCTGGATGGGAAATAGTCCCACAGCATTGTGTCAAATTGCAAAGACATTTCTCCGCTGCATTAGGATATACTCAAGATCCCAGCAAGGGCGTGCATCTTAATGCAAAAGAAAAACTGAACCTTAAGAAAGAGCTTATCCTATACAAGGAGAGTTAATATACTCACATGGAGCATGTAGGAGACCCTTGCATGCTAAGTCACAGCAGAGGCTTGAACTTCAGACTCTGATGACTTAGGTGACTGCTCAAACTCAGCTTCTTGCAGCCCCTGAGTTTGAAGACAAGTCATCTAGGTCGTCAGAGACACATACTGGAGATGCAGACCTGAATTCTCACCCCAGTGAATATTTCCTGGTATAAAATCGACAGCTGGGAATGTTTGAAAAAGGATGTTTTATCAGAAAGCTTTGACTTCAGCAAACTGATGAGAAACCATGTTGTTGAAAATTTCTTGCCTGGGTGTACTTACCCATCTCCATTAACATGGGACCTTACAAATGTCCCCATACACACTGACCCAACATATTTCTTTCTAAACTGCCATTATTTTTGCCCTTCATAGCACTGAGAATTAGCACAGCTTCCTCAGGTTTTGAGCAAGTTTAGGGATCAGTAGGAAGCCTGGAATATTTGTGGCTAATTGGTGGCTATTTCCATTGTGGTGGGTTTGTTATTTTCAGTATCAGGAACTGATAAATCACTTCAGGTTAGAGTCAGCTTAGCTATCTTTAATTATGTAGGAGAAGCGAGGCAATCTAGTCTGAAGGTTGGTGGTCTGAACTGCTGTCTCTTCACTGCCCACAGAGGTTGCCCAGTGGCTCAGCTAGGCTAGATTTTTGGATAGCTAAATTTAAGCTCAAGAGAAGTTTTAACCCTTGAAACTGCACTAGGTACTTTTAATGGATGGAAATTGAGAAAGAAAGAAAGGACAGTCACTTTGTACAATAACTGCAATAGTTAATTTTCCCCAGTTGCTTTGGCAGTAAGGATTAGAATTCCCAGTTAACCAGTGGGGAACAGAGTGACAGAGAACAAATAAATAGTTTTTCAGTGCCTCGCAGCAAAGGAGGGTCCAAGGTTGGATTCAGACCAAAGGCCATGGCAGCCATTAGTGAAAACAAATATGAATGGATGAAGAAAATGAAGGAAACCATAGCTCAGCGTATGAGCTAACAATAGTACAGGCCAAGTACCTGGCCTGGAAGATCATCTAGAAAAAAACAGGGTTTGTGAAGGGAGAGAAGAAATGCTTTATGTCTTTTTGGAGGATGAGAAGATAAATGGCTGTTAAAATTTAATACAATTAATATAATGCCAATGTTTTCTCCCACTGTAATGGAAAAGCACTAACTTACAATTTCAGTTTCATATCCAATATGTTAGAGGAAGGAAATATAAATACCAAAATTGAATTCAGGAGAAGGGTATATCTTCTGCTACCATTTTATGTATCATAAAGGCCGTGTGTCTGGTAGTACTTCCCGATTTGTTGTAATTTATATTTGTAAGCTTTAGCACTCTAGAATGAACATGCATTTCCTCATGTGATAAGCATATGCTTCCTCACTTGAGCCTTTGCTTTTCTGAGTACATTTAAGAGACTGAAACCTATGAAGTCAGTACGAACACAATGTCAATACAACATACGGCATTAGAGCTGGAGCTGATGAACTAGGGACAATTTCAAAGTCTGTTATTAGCTTACCGTTCGTCACAAGTAGTTTTGGCAAAGAAATGAAGTTTGAGATATGGATCTCATTGTCCCAATCTGATCCAGAGTGCTGTCCCAGGTTCAGAATTCAGGCAATCATCCAGATCTGAATCTTCCCAGAGCTCCGGGAGTTTCATGCCCAGAAATCACGCGGTCGTGCTGTGAGGTCCTGAGGTGGCCAGGAGATGATTCCCCAGCTCCTCATGCGCAGTCCATTGCCTTCCCCCAGTATCAGCTCTTGTCTCTTCGAGCTCAGCCCTCAGCTCGGCTGCCCTGCAGAGGGACCCATGGACCAGAGACCTCTCTTGCTGTCTTGCCTTTTGGATCCTTCTTAACCCCAATTCCCGGGTCAGGAAATCTTCCTGATAACAGTCCCCAGCAGGACAGGGGCTGCACCCCGACCGGTCTTGGGCTGGCCCCAAACCTTTTGTTTCTCCTCCCTAAGTGGCCTCTTGTTGTCAGGCAGTAAGTCAGAGAGCTGATCAGGTAGGAAGAGTTTATTCAGCAGAACTGGCAAACTCTAAACCTCCAAGTGCTTGAAGAGGTAGGATGCCTGCATTAGTAACTAGCATTTGAGACGCAGAAATTTTAATAGCTTCAAAGCAAAGCCAAAAAGAACAGTATGCTCTGGACTGAAAATTGACCTTTAAAATCGACAGCAATGAAAAACTCAGAGGATGTGAATACCTAATAAATCACAATGTTCTCTCATGTGAATACCTAATAAATCTCAATGTTCTCTCTCTCTCCCTTTCCTTTCTCTTCCTCTTTTTGGTTTTGTTCAAGGTTATGGTAACACCTATCCTGTGACACGGATTGGAAAATATCTCTGTATGTTGTATGCTTTATTTGGCATCCCTCTGATGTTCTTGGTCCTGACAGACATGGGAGACATCCTTGCGACTGTCTTGTCCAAGTCTTACAATGAATTCAGAAAACTACAGTCAAAAATTCTAGCCTCTAAACTCTGTTCTGGATCCACATGTAACAAAGGGGATGAACTGAAATCCAGAGCACAGTCTAAAGTAGTCATCAATGAGCCCTTGCCTATTATGGAAGTGTTGAAAAGTCAGCCAGGTGTTAAAAGGAAACCAACCAAATATCGCAATGCCGAAATTTTTGAAATGTTAATTGCCAGAGAAAATGAACAAACAAAACCAGCAAGAAATAAAAGCATTGAGAGATGGAGTTCATGTCCTGAACTAGCCAGGGGAAAGACAATGTCCAGAGTAATTGAGAATTTTGACAAAATAGGGAAACAGTTAGAAAAATTAGATGTGCCCATTGTATTAATGGTGCTAGTTATCTTTGTATACATCTCCTGTGCAGCTGCTATTCTTCCAAACTGGGAAACCAGGTTGGATTTTCAGGAAGCTTTTTATTTCTGCTTTATCACCTTGACAACTATTGGATTTGGCGATACACAACTGGAACATCCCAAGTTTTTCTTGTTTTTTTCCCTCTATATTATTATTGGCATGGAAATTGTCTTCATTGCTTTTAAGCTGGGCCAAGATCGCTTAATTGGTCTGTATAAAAAGGTGATTTCATTTTGTGGAGAGAAAAAGATGCCGTCAAAGAAAATATATCCAAAATAAGAGCAGTCATTTCTCCTTCACTTGTAAGCATTGGCAACTGCAATGAGATGAAACTGTTCCTGTGCATTTCTGCCTTGGGCTGGCAGGAGGCATATTTTATTCTGATTTCCTCTGAGAATCTACTGTAAATGTAAAATGGCTGAATACCTCAAGAGACACTTGATGAAGGCATCTCCAGGGAGTACTTTCTAACAGGGTCTCATCTTCCCGAAGACGATGACGCATGATGAAAAAGCAGAAGACTCTCTTTGCTAGTGCTCCCCAGCATCTTCTGCAAAGCTCTGACTTTCAGCGGCCTTTCTGTCCTCTCTCCCACAGCAAGCCGGTTTAGGATTATTTTTTTTTTTCAGCACTTGCCCAAGCAAGGCCCAGATCACTGTCTCGTCCTGCCACCTCGTCTGCAGCCAGGGACAGCTTGGTTGTGGCTGTAGGTACCGAACTGTGACAGCATGCTACTGCAATATGATTTATCAGCAGAGAGAGCTGGGGAAAAGAAGTCTGAACCCAGCTGCTCTTCCACCGTGACTGCATGTATTCCAAACATTGCACCTTTGTGTAGGCCAGGGGAATTTTAAAGTGAAAGGAAGGACACCAAATTTTCACCTCTTTCTCTGTTCCCCTGTCCAGCAATCAGTCAGAAAACTGTTCATCTGTTCAGGGCTGAACCCCCTCCTTTTCCCTCACGATTTACGGTGTCTGTACTCAGCCGGGAATCGACACGTGTCTCACGGTGCCCAGCTGTACAAGTGCTTATGCCAAGTTCTGCTCCTGAGGTGGCCACCTGGGGGAAGGCAGGCAGCAGACCTGGAGGTGACGCCAGCCCTGGAACAAAGCCCCATCTCTTCGCTGTTAAAAGAGCCTGAGGGTCTGGGGACACAGGTCCCAGAAGTCCTCACTCCTAATTCAGGTTTTACTCTGTACACACTGCTTGACTTCTGGGAGTTCCTTGACCCACTCGTAGCAAGGAAAGCCTACCTGTTTCACGGGGATGTGGTGAGGGTCCTGCAGTTATATACTTGTGGAGCGCATTAATATGTGAATAATGCTGTTTCTTCAAGATTTTGCTTATATTATTAATAATCTGAATTGAGCTATCAATGATAGATAATTTTTTTCTGTCAAAAACCCCTAACCCTCACTCTATAAAAGAAACCACTGGCTTTAATTAACCGCCTCTTAACTTGTAAATTATATGCATGCCCACTGAATGTGAACAACATCCTTAGATAGTAAAGCATGCTTGATTATAACAGAATGTACATTATTCTCCACAGTAAATTTGCCATTTGAAGCTGAGATTTTCAGAATATTTACATGGCATCTTATCTCTGTTACACCTCATGTACATGGTGCTTTGTATTCAGCCTTATTAATAATTAGTTGTGATTAAATACTGATATGTAAAATATATAATGAGTGATAGTATATGGAAAAGTGCTTTGTAAGAATAACAATAAAGAATACAGCAGCTGGAAGGAACTCTGGTTAACTTTTTCATGTTTGCTGTAATTTTGGCTTCACATAAAAAGCCCCTCCATTCAGACTACTCTCCTATTACTTTATTTTATGTCTTTGGATTAAAATCAGTGTAGAACTTTGGACCTGTGCCAAAGTCCAAAAAAGTCCATGAAAAGACTTGGATGATTTAATGGGCTTTGGATCAGAGAACCGCACTTCCTGCTCCTCAGGGTTTTTCCTTGTGATATGCCTAACACTGCCAGCATTAGTAAGAACTGGTCTTTACACCATTTGACTAGTTTTTCTCGTATCAGTGAGATCCCATTTATGCATAGGGATTAATCCTGAATTCATTGTCTGCAGATTTCTCCCTAACATGCTACCTCGATATCTTCATGTTTACTTTATGGACTTAAGTCAGGGAATTTTGTCTGAATTTTTGCATTAAGGATTCTGCACCAGATCATTCTAGCTATGGCCAAAGGATGGCAGTAAACAGCTTTCCTTCACATGGAACTTGTCAGTTATGGGAGATAAAAATGTATTTCATAGAAGGAGAAGACAAATCACATCACCATGACCCTCTACAAAATGACAGTGCACTTGCCTCTTGAATACAATGTATAGCTCTGGTCTTTCACCTCCCAAAGGAAATGTAAAATCAGAAAAAGTTTATAGGCCAGGGAAAAGGATGAACAAAGATAGGGAACAACTTCCATATGAGACATGAAGAGTAGCTCTCTAGTCTGGAAAGAGGTGAGTGACTAAAGGAGACGTGTAACATTATGAGGGCACGGAGGAGGGAAATAGGGAATGATGGGATGATTGTTAAATATCTTTCATTATGAGAGCTAGGGCTGCCAAATGAAACTTGCATGTGGCAGGTGCAAGAAAACAAACAGAAGGAAGAGAAAATGGTACTTCACACAACATATAATTAAGCCATAGATATTCCTTGTCATGGGAGGGTGTGGCGATTAAAAGTTCACATTAAATCAATGGGAGATGGGACAAAATCATGGAAGGAAAACTTGAAAAACAATTAAATACAAACACTTCTGGCTCAATAGTCACTGAGTCTCAAATTGGCAGATGAGGAAGAAGCGTCTCTACAGACTTTCCTGTCCTTGTGTTCTTCCTTTGCAACCCGCTGTCGCTGAGACAGAATACTGGTCTGCATGGTCTTGTTCTGACCTGATTTTAGTGCCTGTAGTGCATCAAAACAGATTGTTACATAACTAACAAAATACTCAGCAAATCTAATTTCTGAAGACATATTTAGTTTCACATTTGCATGCAAGGTAGGCAAACCAGCACATTCTGATTCTGCAAAACATATCACAAAAAATGTGATTTAGGCAAGACAACACAACACAACCAGCTATAGCAAATATAACACGGTCATTTGTCTTGTGTCGTGAACCTAAAGGAGGGTGGAGAGCTGGACACACACCCAAATGTCAGAGATAAAAAGGTATTTATGTCTTGTACTCAGGTGCACTGAAACACGGATCCCACACAGACAGGACTATCTGACCCTAATTTTCTTACTGTCAAAGTTGGAAGCCCAGATGACAGAGCAGTACGCAGCAGCCTTGCTGCTTGACAGGGATTGCAGCGGTTTGGTCTGTATAGCAGGATCTGAATGTAGCTCAGTGAATACAGCAAGAGAGTTAATGAAACTGAAACAAAGTAGTGAGTAGTGGTTCATTTAGCGAGCCTCAGGCATAAATATTTATGAGTTGACTGCTCTTATCATGGTCTAAATCCTAGAAGAATCCACAGTCTCTGCCCCCAGAAGTTTTTATTCAACAAAATTGACATGGAAATCAGCTTTGTTTGCATCAAAGCAGTACAAAACATCGCTTTTCATAACTTTTTTCCATCAAGTGCTGCATGAGTTGGTGGATTAGCCATGAAGGGCTTCGTGGAAGAACTTTTCTATCAGGCAAGACGTGACTGATGGGGAAAGAGTTGCTTGATGTATAACCCACAAAGGATATGAGTTATTACAGCCCCAGCTGGAGAGCTTTACAGATCAAATGTGCTTGGCGCTGAAGGATGCTGGATCAATCACTCCTGATTGGGCCAAGATGGCAGCTGTCACGAGCAGCTAGGAGTGGAGAGGAGGGTATTCCTGGTGTGGGACTTACAGAGGGAGGGATGGAGGAATGAGTGGAAGGGGCAGAAAGTGATCTTGGGCAGAAGGGCTAGAGGGAGAAAATGCCAGCAACAGCCGAGGAAGGAGCCATTTTCTGTACGGACATAAATATGGCAAAGAGATGCTTGAGAGACCGAAAATACAGTGAGGTCCGGGGAAGGTTTGTGCAGCCAGCCCACAGCTGGAGAGCCCTTCTTAGACCAGCACGGTGGTCGTGGTGGTTGGGCTCCCGCACAGGTCTCGCTATCGGCAGCCACAGGCAGGGCAGAGGAGTTTGTGCCAGGAAGCCTCCTGAGGGATAAAACAGTGGCAGAAGGAAGATACGGAGTCTGAACTGAAAAGCCATCAATGAAACCATCAGAAATATTCCTCTTACTCTCTACTTTGTCATTTAAAGAACGACAACCCATTGAGAAGCAACTTTTACATGAGTAATACGTCTAAGGATTCAGGAAATTCTTAATGGGATGTAGGTCTTGTCATCTGTGAGCCAGTAGTTCAGATGTAGTCCAGATTTTAGTGGGCTCAACGTTAATAACATCTGATAGCACTTTGATGGCCTTTATGCTTTTTCAACTCGTTCCAGGTGGAGATGCACCCACATCACAAAAACACTCTCATATAATGAGTGTTAATAGCACGTGTGGTGGCAGGCTCAGCAGAGGCAAAAGCTGAGACTCCAGCTGAGAGGAGTCCCTGTAGTCCCCTTTGCTCCCAGGTTTCCAGCATACCTTGTGATTCTAATTTCCAGACCGCAGGGTGCATAAAATGTAGCATGTGTGGCTGTTGCATGCAATATGAGCGGTTTGTGAACCCAGAATGATGGGTCTTACTATTTTCCCTGGCTTTCACAATTGGGACACTTTTATTTTTATGTATTATTCTTATTTATTATTATAGGTTTATTATTATTATTGTTGATATTATTATTATCGTTATTAAGCACCTCCGCAAGCTGTATTCAGCTATTCTGCCAGGACATACTATATTCTAAGAGCAACTTAAAGTATTTAGCCAGCCTACCTTAGCTAAGGCTTCTTCCTCACCTTATGCACCACATACATGGTAGAAAAAATATTTCTCAAGCCATCCAAAACGATAGCCTGCATTACACACAGAGCAAGGGAGATCAGGTTGCTCAGGATAAATGTCAATTATCTTTGTTAAAGTACATAGGCACAGATGGTGACAGAAATACCAGGAATTTGCTTCATCACTCATAGCAAGTAATAGCTGCATGAAGACAACAGATCTCTCATATGCAAGGCCAATATTTTTAGCATAGTGGCCCGAGATCTAAGTGCAAACCTTCCTGGACAATGAAGTCCGTGAATGCATTGCTTGTGCGTGCCAATAGCTGGTTGTCTGCACATGGTACTCATCAGAGAGTTTTAGGAAGTGCTTAGACAAATGTTACTTGGCTTGTGTGCTCACGGTTTTGCATGTGAATGAGAGCTTTTTTTTTTTTTTTTCCTCTTTGAGTTAAAAATTCAGTCTTTCAGTAGATAAAATCTAGTTCTTTTGAGATTAGTTCATACTTTTTCAAGCTGATGAAGCTCTCAGTGTCTGGGCACCACCAGAATCCTGCTGACACTGAACTTGTGCATAAACCTTTATGTCTGTGCATTTTCAGGATGTAACAAAGACCAGAGGAAATGGAAAGAAATGGGCAACAAGGGAAGAGAAAGCAAAGCAAGAAGAAAACTGTAGAGATTTGACAGTGAAAAATGAATTGCTGTGTTAAGCATCTACTGATGAGAAATCAGGGTAACGATGTTGTCTAAGAACATTGACTCATTACATTATCTGCTTCCACAGAGCCCTGTGTGAGCAGGAAAACTGAGAGAAGACACCACAAAATCAGCATATAAAATTGCCAATGTACTCGATGCGCTGCTGGAAGAGAGTTATTTGATCTGCTGTGCGATGCAGACTGTCATCATGCTCTCTGATCAGTGCCCTGTAGGGGAAAGCCACCCCTTTGCTGTCTTCTGTCACATGTGACAACAAGATTTGAGAAGCAGTGCCAGAGTTGGAGGCTGGGGCTCTGCCTGTGGGTTCCACAATTTCCCCCCCTTACACTGTTCTTGTGGCAAGGAATAGAAGTTGTTGCTGTTAGAGGAATTTGGGAGTTTGGTGAATTCAGTGAATGTATGAAGCCTTCTGCCCACCAGCTTGACTTTAGGCTGTTTTTCTCTCACACAACCATCCAATGTCTCAGGAGAGCATTGACTATTTAGGTTTCATTGGTGCTTAATGGATAGTTTTCCAAAAACACTTGCCAGCCAAAAGCACAGAGCTGCTGTGCTTCCCGGGTGGTAGAACTGGCTGACGCCTGGATGAAAACTTCTGATGGCACTTAAAAGAAGTTTGAAGAAAACAAAAGGTTTCGTATATCATAGCAGCATTTTCATAAAATGTTTTCAAAGCAAATCTGAATTTGCAGGAGGATTTTTGGCTGAACTGCAAAATGTTGATGGTCAAAAGAAGGGCTTTTGAAAAGGTTTTAGCAATTTCATCTTCAAATGACTCCCTGAGATGAGCCATTCATGTAAGTGAGAAAGGAAGGACCTGAAAGATAAAGCTTTTTGTGATCCCCCCATGCTGTGGCTGTAACTCCAGCTTCTCACATGGAGATGGTGACGTGCCAGGTCACTCTGCTGATGAAAGAGAACTGGCT
This sequence comes from Aviceda cuculoides, assembly GCA_035590195.1. Taxonomy (NCBI): domain Eukaryota; kingdom Metazoa; phylum Chordata; class Aves; order Accipitriformes; family Accipitridae; genus Aviceda; species Aviceda cuculoides. The sequence goes on from JAVJGG010000094.1 coordinate 35,299,220, forward strand.
TTCTCTAGGGCTGATTCCGAGTTTTTCCGTATCTCCCAACAGAAGACCAAACTCTGGTATCACCTACTTCAGACAAAGAAATACATGGCCTTCTTGTTAAAAGATGTTTCTCAAACAGTTTAAATAGACTTATGTTAAGACAGCTTTGTAGTTACTTGGAAAAGAAAAAAGAGAGCAAATGAAGGCTCATGAACTTTCCTTGGAGTTTAAGAGCAGACATGATTTGCTGTACTAAGATGTTTGATTTACTGTCTGGGTCTGTAAATAAAAAGTGCGTGCTTGGGCTGACATTTGACAGCCAACAGCACTTCTTTTCTATTTGCTCTGCAAGAAAAGTTATGCTGCCAAATGCTTTTTACAGCAATTTGCTATGCTGATGAAACAAATATATTTTGTGTTCAAAGAGATTAAGGACTGGCATGTATACATGTTTTTACTTTATAGAAAAGCCATTTCTAAATGCTACCTAAGAAGCAGAGGGCTGAATCCTGGTCTTGAAATCCACAGCAAAACTCAAGGTGCCTTTAGCAAAATCAGGTCTGGAAACAAGTGACAAATAGAGTATGTTTTGCCGTTAATCCCTTTGACCCTGGTTTATAAGAGCGGTTTCATGTCTAAACTGCCATCCCATGGAAGGGGTTTTTTCTACACACAAACTGGCTAAATTCCTAATGGTTGTTGCTTGTCTTTTCTTTTTCTAATGAAAGGGCTGGCTATTTTTCCTCAGTATCAGCAGTGACTGGCAATCAGGACATGATTGCAGACCCTGGAGACAGGGAAACTTCTCAGTGAAATACACCCAAGTTTGCCTTGGTCAAAAATGGACAAACATAAGAAGTGTTTTATACCTACGTCAAGCACTCTTGTGGTTGCTAATTATTTTTGCTGTGGCCATGTTTTGTCATGGGTTTTGGGCAGAGGTCCCTGTCTCAGTTCCCATCAAGGGCCCAGCATGCCCTAGATCCTCAGGGAGAACCCGAGACGTGTGAGGTGCTCCCTGGGGCACCGCGGCTCACCCCATGATGGGCCAGAGGTTCACTTCTTCCTTGGAGAAGTATGGACATTCCCTCTGTTGGCCTTGTTTTCCGTTAAAAGAGAACAGGGAAGCAGAAGCACTGATATTAACAATGCTATAAACACAGCAACTAAGGAAGTCGTTTAACTCAGTCTCCAGGTCATTTTAAAATAGATTTTAGGGGTGATGTTCAAATAAACACTTTGACCAACTCTTGAGCTTAATCAAAGCCCAGTGGTTTTAAAGTCAGACATTATTTTTTTTTCATTTATAAGCTTTTACTCATGGGAACAGGAAACCACGTTAGAAACTCTTCTCAGTATTTATACTGTTTGGAAAAAGGTGTCATAAAAAAACATTAGGGAGTCTGTTCCTGTAAAATTCTCCAGCCTACCACTTCAGACAGAAGGATTTGAAGTAGTTGACTTTGGTAAAATCTTCTTTGATCTAAAGATCTCACCTGCTTTTTGGTGTCAAGAGCATCACTGAGGAGCTATACAACCTTTCAGAGTACTTCAACTATAAATAAGGAGGACAAAAGATTTGGGCCCTGATTCTGACTTCACTTTCAGCAGTTTCAGAGGGAAGCAGCTCTGTCAAAGTCAGCAAAATCATTAACTTTTAAATCCAGCATGGGATTAGGGTCAGACTGCTTGAATTCCGTTAATAATTATTATTGCTCGTGTTTATTATTTTTATTATGGCAGTTCCTTGGAGCATCTTAGATAAGGACCTTAAGTAACCATCCTTTCTCTAAGAGTTTCTAGCTTCATGCCTGCTGCAGCATGCATCTCTCTGTAACTAAAGCAGACCTTATCACTTCCTGCCGGTGCTGGCTAAGCAAGAAAGAAAAAATCTTTATGGCGAGCGTACAAATATGTGTCACTGGGTGATTGAGTAGATCTGTGAAGCAGCTGCGGTGTATTTCAAAAAGGAAGGAACCTAGTGAAATAGGAGCCGTGAATGTAGAAGCTTCATGCAACACAATGAAATTTCATGACAAGGAAAGTGTGTTCATTGCCTGGTTGTCCTGTTCCAGCTGTGTCACTTCACCCTACCAGCTGTGGTCCATCCAGCTCATGGGCACTTGACCCAACCAATCAATCAATCAATGCCTGACCAATGCGTTAGTTTGGGGTGTTAGTATTTATAAATACCTATTGTGATCTCTGCATAAACCTCTTGGATGACTCCTCTGAATATTGGGAAAAACATGAGTTTGTCAGTCTTCAGTTGTTAATTTAGCGTTCAGCAATGATCTGGGTAGCTCTCGTTCAAGGTTCTTGCAGCTGCCTGGAAAGCTGGAAGAATGGGCTCATCCAACACAGCAAGAATTTGATAAGCACAGTGCGAGTAAAACACTTTCCCCCTCTCCAGAGTGGGGAAAGAGAAATGTGATAAACTTGCAGAATTGCAAATCATCAGACACATTTTATGAAACTGGACTAGAAGGCATGTACGTCAGGGAAGTGCTTATATAGAAGTGTTTATGGCTGTACTATTATATTGTCAAGATTATGTGATTTATAGTAAGAGAATCTGTATTCATGAGCCCGTGAGCATCACTTGTGCACAGACAAGAGTTGCCTTTGAACCAAGCTGGAATAGTTGCAGAAAAGAGATCAGTCAGGAGAGCAACCGCACTTGAGTGCTTGTTATTTGGTGAGAACGGACTGAGAGAGACTGGTAGATCCTCAGAGGAGAAGACATGTTTCAATTCAGAGCCTGCCTGACTCACTCTCTGAAACATTTGTCAAAACTGGGCAGATATATGCTAAGCTGGGAGAGACCTTCATAGCAAGAAGGGCTTGAAACAACGTGATTTAAAGAAAAGGAAAGCAAAGCAGATTATGATGTCTGAGAGAGAGATGGGCAATGCACAAACAGTCTGATAGCTTATAACTATCAAATTTGGCAAGGAGATGAACTCCTGGACCTCAGATGGCTCATCCTTCACTTCTGCAGTCCTATATGGATCTCTGGATTTAGCAAAGCAAGACGTATCCTTGCAGTCTGTTAGCACTACAGAGGGTCCTTGCAGTCTGGAGAACACACCCCTACTCCTTCCTGCAAGATTAACATAGAGATAACCTCTCTGGACTAACTGCCTATTTTAATTTAATTTCTAGTCCCAGAAAACACAGTGAGTGAAGGGAAGTTAAATTTGCATTGCAAGTGGAAAGCGATATACACAAAATATTGTCCACTTGAGCTGCAGTTCTCTTACATTCCCAGAGCCTTTTAAACCAAATAGGCTCCTTACTACCTCCTACTTGTTTAAGATAAAGAGAAGCCAAAATGCCAACAGAAGAGCAAAGCAGAGAAGCTGGCCACAGCTTAAGTCTGTCTGGGCCCTGAGGGCACTAACAGGTCATAATGTCCCTGCCCAGCCCCCCCCCCGGGGGTCCCCCCACCCTGCCCAGGACCAGCCCAGGACCACCAGTTCCTGCCCCAGCAATGGCATAGGGTGCCAATCTCCAGCTCCCCACAGCTCTGCTCTGCCCGACCATGGACCCGCTGAGCCGGGCCGACCCGCAGACTGACGTCCCAGCCTGGCCTCTGGTGCTCATGATCTCAGCAATTTCTGTATCTCCATATTAAGCATAAGTTCTACACTCTTGTAGAGCTGTGGTCACTATTACATTGGGGGTGTCTTCTAATTATTTATCAGCACACTATCCTCGTGGGTGCAGGAACTCCTGTCTCTGTTCCATGGAGAGAAAAGACAAGAGTGGAGACATTAAATGATTTTGCTTTGGCTTTGGACCTAAATGTGTTGGGTGTTCATGTGGGCTTTTTCATCATGATGTCCTCCTTCTGAGAGGAGGAACCTACATGTGTAAATACTCCACAAGAGTATCTGCTTTTGGAGCTGGGGTCTTTGATTACAGGAGGATGCTACTTACCATGCAGGTGAGTTGCTTCCACGTCTTGCCACCACACTCATCTTCATGTACTCTGTGACTCCTCCTGCTTCTGGACATGCAGAGTTTAACGGCTCTCCCCATGGCCATAAAAGCTGAGGTGTCATAATGTACTGTCGATCTATCAAAACATTTTAGCGATGTCAGATTCATTATTCTTTCAGCTGAGAGTTCACAAGCGCGCATACGATCTGTTGCCTCTGGTAGGCGTAGGGCAATCTTCAGAAAGACAGTCAAAACAAATAGGTTATGGCAACCAGTAAGTGCTTAAATTCCTAGAAAGGCTTTCCAAGTCATCATGTACTTATGCTCTGACATGACTCAAAGACTATTCTGAGCGAAGGATATAATTTACAAAGAATTCAGTCCAGGTGGTTTAGCAGGTCATGTGCTTAGCTTGTAAAATAAATGGAGTCATAAATATTAATAAGTATCCTGAGTCCTTACCTAACAACACTGTGCTAGGAACCATTTTTCTGACTTCAGCTTTTGTTTTTGTTCTGGATCCAGAGGCGTTTAGTGGAGGCAATCAGCTAGGTAGGGCAGGTAAGCCCTTTGGGGTACCAGGAACCCCAACACACTGACAGAATGTTTGTGTTTACTGGCAGCGCTTCCAGATTGATGGTTGGTTCTTTGAAACTCATGTATATGATATGTGGTCATCATCAAGATACACATCTCAGCTATTACATCTGGGGGGGGGCCCCCCCCAAAGAGGAGGAGCCCGGCCTGTGGGAGGCGTGTCCCCACACTGGGTGTGTCGGGGGGGCGTGTCCCCATACCGGGCGTGTCAGGAGGGTGTCCCCCCCCCCCCCCAAACCTGCTCGATCTCCCGGCAGCGCCGCCCCAGGGCCTGCAGCTTGCGGCGGGCGGCCTCGCGCCTCCGCCGCCCTTCCTCCTCCTCCTCCTCCTCCTCCTGGGCGGGGGGCCGGGCCCCGCCCCCCAGCCCCGCCCCGTCCACGAACTCCACCTCGGTCTCCAGCTCGCTCTCCAGGATGTTGCCCCCGAAGAGCGGCGGCAGCGCCAGCGCCCAGCCCGGCGGCGCCGAGAAC
>JAVJGG010000094.1:35304310-35326459 GCA_035590195.1 Aviceda cuculoides
AAAAAACAACATACAAATCTCAGCTATTAAATCGGCCCCCCCCCCCCCCCAAGTTTTACATTTCTAATTGTCCTGAGGGACATTAATTGTTTCCTAATGGGTGAAGCTCTACTTTCTATATATACACCATACTGTCTTGATGAATGTATCATTTGTATTTGAGGAAGTCCATAGGCATCCATTAAATACAACCCGGAACTTCACAGTCAAGCGCCTGTCTCAATGTTTCCTGGATGCTTTACATCCTCTGACATGATTCACATGGATCTCCATGGTGAGAGGACAAGGTGCTGCTTGCACACCTCAGGTAAACTCCTAAACTCGAGTGACCGACACCAATTGCAACTCTTATTTTCTTCAAAGGAAAAATAAGGACCTTAAAGGTGACCCTATCCCCGAATAATGCAGCCCCTACCATTTTAGTTGTATTGCTGAAGTCCTGGGAGACCAAAGAGTGCATTTCAAAGACAATACCATCATTCAAGTCAAGGGAAGTATTGCCTCAGTAAGGCCTGTGGAGTCAAGGCCTTTAATTGCCCTCTTCTCTGTAATTGTGTGCGCAGAAGAGCCCTGGTGATTCCCAGCTGTGGGCGCTCCCCACATCTGCCTCAGCTTCCGTTGCAACAGTAATATGGAAAGTCATCCACCGGAAAATAATATGCAACAATAATACTCTATATTTCATACAGAGTATAGAAATAATGCTCCATATTTCATGAGTATATTTCTAAACCTTCCTCAAAAGTAAGAAGTTATAATTTTTTAATGCAGTGGGGTGAGGAGGGATGTGGAGGAGTGAAGAGGCATGCCTGAGGTCACCCACTGGCAGGGTTCCCATAAGCTGCCAGCTCTGGGCTCCCAGTCCTTGATCTTACGAAATTTATGTTTTAGTCCTGCTAAGTGCTGGACTCAGGGGCTCTTAGTTAATATTTCTCATCCCTACCCTAGGTAAGGTGGGAGGAAAGAAAGGAGGGGAAGGAGAGGTCATTTCTCATTGAGTCGACTTAAAAGTAATGTGGAAACCCACAGGATGCTATGAATTAGGCTGCTCTCCCGAGACAGGGGCACTGCTCCAAGCCTTCATCCCCATCTTCAAACGAGGGGAACCAAGCCCGCTCGTGCCTGAGCGTGGGTGTCACACAGAACAGCTCTGCTCCAGTGCAGGCAGCGTGCTCTCTGCCTTGTCTTGTCTGGACGACAGGTATGAATCCAAGGGAAGGTGAGAGGAGAAACCCGGCAGAATTGTCGGTACTAAAGTTTGCTCTTGCGCTTTGGGTCAGAGACCAGGTTGTCTCCTGCTGCCAAAGACTGGTTTTAATATTTTGGTTTTGGCTATCTGCACCTCTCAGAGCTTGTGCCCCTACCAAATCTACATCTTCACTGCTTCTCTTTAGTAGAATTGGCATGAGCAAGGTGTGAAGCAAGCACTGACGTCAGTAAATACAGAAATTTTCACACTGTGACAGCACATTTGGGATGGGCAAATGCCTGAGATTTGTGCTAGGCACTTGCTTTTTACGTGGTGTCACAAGGCAAGCTGTGCTGACACAAGGTAGCACGGACTAGTGTAATGCTCCCAACACAGCAGCAGCCTTTGAAGAAGAAGAGCTGGGAATTTCTAAAATGCCTTGAGAAGTCCATGGGAAAGAGCTTAGCCAGCCAGAACATGGCTCCTAATGGTCAGATTTTCAGACAACTTGGTGGTGGGGGTTAGACATCGAAGGGATGCATGGGGTGCTTCTTCCCACCACACAAAAACTCATCTCACTGGGTAGGGCTGGTCCAGACTGCACCAGTGGCCCTACTGGTGCCAGAACCTGCTGAGTATTGCTGTATTGCTATGCTTTGTCATATGTTTCTGCCGGGTCATACCCTCCCTATCTGAGAGAAGATTTCAACACTGGCCTATGAAGCTTGCAGAAATAAGAGTAAAAGGCTTGGAGGTATTTACTTCTGGAATACCTTGGAAAAAAACTAAGTTACTTGATACCAACACAAGCCATCCTGGTTTGGGATTACATTTTTCAGTATTATGGTTGCCACTGAAAAATAGTAGAAATGTATTTATGGAAAATGATCTTTTTCTTTAACATTTCTTCCCAGAAATGTCTCTTTCTTTCCATTCTTCACTCAGTAACGGTGGTGGGAGACTCTGCAGCATCCCTTTCACAGCTCTGCTTCTCTCTGGAGGAAAGTAAAGCTGTTCTTAAGCAACTGCAAAAACGAAGGATGTGTGATAACGATTACGGTCTGACCTCCATAATGTCAGCCCTCGGAAGTGAGGTTGGACTGATGCCTTTTTCGTTATTATTGCAGAAGAACCTTCCTTCTCATTTTGTTTCTTACAGATTCTGCTTTTTGTGCTTTTAATGGTGGCAATATGAAATAAAAATGGGTGGGGGAAGAATTAACGATTAAAAAATTCTCATTATATTAGCATAGGTGAGTTTTAGTGCAGGTAAGTTTGCTTTTTGTACTTCCTAAGTTCACTTCGCGTTACCTACAATTGCAAATGCCTTGCCTCTATTTTTATTGTTCAGGCTTGTTGGTTATTTGGGCCGGGAATGGAAAATCCCTTTCTCTCGGTTACCTTGAGCCACTAGATGGTGCAACCAGCCCTCGTTCCTTCGGGAGGCCAGCGGCCACCAGATGGCAGCGGTGGGGGCTGAGGAGCTGCGCGGCGATGGCTTGAGCCGACCTTTGCGTTTAACCTGGTACCCGCAGCCGTTTGCCATCGCCTCGGGATCTGGTCCTGCACCGCTGGTGTCCGTCTGCTTTGGTGAGCGGGGAATGACTTAGAAAATTTTATGCGACGTTAGGAACAAGTTTCTTTGCGCGGGAATAGCGGCATTTGTAGGTGGAGGCTTCAGAAGGGGTGGCGGATGGATAAAGCTTAGGAAGGAAAGAATAGCAAAATGCTTAAACTTTACATAGAAAAGTCAATCTGTTATTAGTTTTAAAGTGAGACCACAAAGACCCCTTAGTGTGATGCCTTACATTTACCTACATAGAGGCAGCATATATTTTAGGATGCTCGTCGGTCAATTCCTATTTTAACCCTTCTTTTAGACAAAAATATATAGGATGTGTCGAAACATCTCAAATTTCTTAACCATGGCCATATGAATGGGTAAACTGAGGCACAGAAATCCCAAAGTGGTGCAGCAGCTCAGGGCCAGCACCAGAAACCGGGGCTGGTGACTCCGCAGCGGTGCTGTCCCCCCTCCTGACCCTCCCCAAATCCTCTTCTATTCCTCCGCAGGTGAAAAAGGAATTTCCTCCAGAGGAAGTGGTGAAGCGTCTGTTCCTCAGCCAGACCCACCCAAACCGATATGGGAGGCAACCGAGGAAAACTGAGGCCTTTGCAACCCTTGTTCATGTGCGAGGAATGGCAAGAGGGATACAGCCGCTGCCCCGCGCGGCTGTGCACCTCTCCAGGGAGAACCGCTGGCTGCCGGCAAGAGAACATGAGCTAGAACTGGGCACTTGCTGCTCTGTTTGTCATTTTTCATCACTTTGGCTGAATGACTTAAAGCAAATTACAGCCTTCCTTGGCTTCATTTGCCCTCATCCACTGAAGTCTGGTAATAATACCTCTGAGGACTGTGGCAAAGCCTAATATGCTGTGTGTTCAGCATAGGATAAAAGATTTAATTAATACTGGAGGAGGGACTAGATTTTAATTCTTTGTTCTCAGAATTGATCTCTACAGGCCTTTCTAGCATTAGAAAATGAACATACAAACCATCTCAGTCAGAAAGACTTGTTTTGAAGTTTTTCTGTCTTAAAGTGCCAAAAAATCACTGGACAGAAAAAAAAAGTAAATATATTATAAAAAAGGCAAAACAAACCACCACCCATCACACTAAAATTAAAATAATGGTCAAAACAAGCCATAACACAGTCAGAACAATGTTGAGGCCAGGGTGTGCTGGAAGACTGGGGAGCTCTTGGAAGTCATGTCACCAAGCATACCCCCTATACAACTGGTGGTGGAAGATGGGTAATCACTTCGAGGGTTCAATGGGAGGGTGTTTGTTGTCATTTCAGGACTAGGAACAGAGTGAGAAAGAAGAAATAAATCCTTTGGTACTTGATTTTCTTTGAGCAATAGCTTTCTTAAAATAAAGAAGCTGCAAGAGATCACCCTTTCTGCTTTCTGGAAATAGTTGAGGAACAAGAGTAATGTAAGGTGGGTAGGAATATGGTTGCTCAGGGAGTTTTGTTTGGACCAGGAGTGCACTTGGAAGTGAATCTCTTGCTTTTCCCCACTTGCTGCACTTGGATTTGCACCCCAGAGTGGGCACATGGGATCCCTGGGAAACTGCAGGGTCCTCACCAGGAACCTGCTTGAAGCACTTCCATTGCTGATGGCTGCTGGGTTGACAGGAGCAAACCAGACCTCGTCCAAAGTAAAACCCCTGAAACACAGACGGCGTGGACAGGAGTCCCCATTGCCAGCTGTGCCACCCTGCTCCTGCTGCGCTGCTTTACTTGCTCACGTAGACATCTATTAACTGATGCTGAATCCTGCTGGAGGCAAGGTCCAGGAAACTATCCCCTGAGGGTGAATACAAATGGTGACATTCATCCTACCTAACTGGAGTGACTGGAGACAGAGGCATGCAGTCTGAGTCACGTCAAGACCTCCTTTGTGGTCAGAGGAGAGAAACTGGCATTTCCAACCCATCTCTCAGCACTGATGAGGGCGGGAGCCCAGACATCTTCCTTCTTGATGGATGAAACCACGTGAGACATTTCTGTGCACACGTTCTAGCAACCAGCTATGCTAAGTCAGTGATTTGCTGTTGTAAAATGGTAAGCATTGGTACCATGGCACTTATGGTCTTCCTTACCTTCCTTGCCTTTTCCTCCCTTTCCCTTCCATCCCATGGCCCTTCCAGCCCATCCGTGCCCTATGCTACCCCACACTGCTTGTCGTGGCACTTCTGCTTGTGTGGCCAACCTGGAAGCCAGATTAAGGATCTCATCTGGTTGAACGATACCCTGAATACACAAGTTTTCTTTCCAGCCAGATGAGTTCCCCCATCTGTTTCACACCATGCCCATGAAAACAGCTGGGGGAAGGATGTTCTCACAACCACTCTTTAAAGCTGGTGTCACCACTGAGCACTTCTAAATGTCACATAGCAGCCCGGGGGTGAAATCTATGTCTCCACTCAGATTTCACACTGAAACAGCATCCCTGAGGTGGCCCCCTCAATGCATACTGTACCCTTTTTCTGCTTTGGATTCCTGGCCTTCATTGGAAGCCTCCGTACATAATTTTTGCTTTACAGGTTATCTCTGAAGCGAACTCTGCCATTTCCATCCCACTGCAAGCAGTGATTTTCCTATTCTGTAGCTGGTCAATATTTGAATTGGCAAGAAGGTGGGTGTTTCAAAGGACAGATAATCTTTTGTTTGTTCTCTTCCAACCTTGCTCATACTCAGCCCAGACTTCTGCTTAAATGTCGCCGGTTTCTCTTATTATTGTTATTTTTAGTGGAATTTAAGTTGCAATGGTAGAGGCCATGGGGCTTGAATCATTCCAGCTAATAGTTTTGGTAGCACGGCTGATTATAACTGCATGAGGCAGATCTGATGTAAATACACGAAATGTCAGCTCCAGCACCGCCGCCCCATCCCAGAATAACACCGACCTTACCACCCCTTTAAACACTGCTCCCGCCGCTGAACTTTCCCTGCCCTGAATGCAGGAGGAAATACAATGCCTGGGGAAATATAATGGCTGCCAGCAACGGCAATAAATAGATTGTGGATGACTCCGTTGAAACTGGGAAGGAAAAGGAGATGTTAACCAGCGGCGACAAGCTCCTAAGTGTCATTCCCGGGCCACGGAGTACAGCGCGCGACCCTGGGGTACCCTTTTGCGAGGAGGGGGAGAAATGGGTGCAGATCCCTGCCGAGGGCCCCGTGCTGCCTCCTTCCCCTTCCCGGCAGCCTGCCAGCCCCACACGTTAGCAGAGGTTTCTCCGTGTTTGCTTTCCAACTGGGGGACAGGGCAGGTGCTGCGGGCGCAGAGCAAACGCGGCGGCCACCGTGCCCTCCCCCTGCGCCCGTCCTCCCCGCCTGCCTTCTCCCCTCCAACGCGTCCCCCCCGAGCAAACCTCACGTCCCTTGGGACAGAAATCCGGGCAGGATTTCGTGTTGCTTAGAGCAGGGTGAACTTGCCGAGGAAGGCTTCCGAGGGAGAAAGAGAGCGATGGAGAGCAGGGCAGCGCGAGCGCCGTGCCCGTCGGGCGGCTGCCCAGATCCGCGCCTGCGCAGGGGTGCAGAGAAGGGGGAAAACCGACCCAAATTCACCTGCCCGACACGGATTTATCGCGCTGGGCTTTGTCAAAGTCCTCATTTAGGTTTGCGCAAGCCTTATCTGTGACTCCGTGACTTGGAGCCACAACAGGCCATATTTTCCCAGGCGGTGGTTATTGTCAGATAAGAGTAAGGGAAAACAGAAGTGCAGTTCATACACAGAGGGAGATGGTGGCTGTACGTGTACAGAAAATAAGTCCAAGTATTAATTTTGCTGTCTGCCCAATGAATGTTGCTTCTTTTATTAGAAAGGAATGACGAAAAAAATCACTAACAAAACACTCAAGAGTTATACCAGAGCAAGCAAATTATTTTGGTGAGTATTTGTTAACATTTGTCAATTAGTTTGTTTTGGGCAAACACAAATTTTAGAAAGAGGAAGATCTGTTCTCTAAAGGTACCATCCGAACACCTACCATCAAAGCATTGTGCTTTAAATAGTGTCATATATCCATAGACAATTCCTGGCAAGGCTTGCATCACCCAGAAAGGAACCGTTTAACATTTAAAAGATGTCTTTGTTTCTGTTTATTGACCTCCTCTATACACTTCAGTCCTGGTTCTTTCACTGGTTCTCCAAGTTCTGTATATAGAACTGACAAATAGAAACAGAGGTATGTTATCTGTGTAATCAAATAAAACTAAATCACATGGAAAAGAGTTTCTAATATTATCAGCCATTTACACTGAATGGCTTGTTGCCTCATAAAGAAATTCAAATTAGTTACAATATTTGATAAATACCAAGAAGGTGTGCTCTGCTTGTGCAATATCCACAAAGAGAGGTTTCAACTACAGAATATTGCTTCTGCTTTTGTAAACATTTTAAATACAACACTGCTAAATGGTTAACAGAAGTGCTGTTTGGCCTTAGGTAGTCGTGTTCAGTCTGCCGTGGAACAAACTGCTCAGCTCAGTGCTGTCCAATAGAGGGGAGTTGTTAATAGTAATGAGAAATCCCTGCTGGTGTGTTCGTATCTGTATGGAGGCAGCTCGTAGTCCCAGTCCAGGTCTAGAAGCCCTTTAGGCTATGTGCTGCATAACTAAATAATATAAAGGTAAGGACTGCCCAAAGTAGCATATCACCTACATCGAGCAGAAGAGAGGCAGGGAGAGCTGCATTAAGGAGCACAAGGGGAAAAATGGCATCATCTAGCAATCAAGCAGGCGGCAATTTCTACATGCCAGATGTCCACCTGCTTGCCAGGCTTCTTCTACTCATCATGGGCTGAAGGATAACGCTGTTTCTGTACTTTTTCTTTGGAGAATGCTTTTGGCGTCAAGAATAACAGGAGAGAAAGCCCAAGATATTTCTTAAAAACACAGCAAAGTCTGAGCATTAGCAGCAGGGTGAAAGCATCCTGGCAGAGAGAAGGGCCCAAGGACACACCTTCAGCCGGGCTCTGCGGTTATTTGTAGCGGCGTGGTTTACTTTGGTATTCATGGACACAGCCACTGCACTTTCCAGCAGGTGCAGTAAATGCAATTAGTTGCTATGGATATTGATCCTGCCTTTAGAGGCTAACTTTGAAGTTGTTCGGGGTTATCTGAAAAACAAAGATGTAGCGTGATGCTTTGCCTTAACTATGCTTGCAAATTATTTCTTTTATCCTTGATTTTTCCCTTTATTACTTTGCTTTCTCTCTTTTATTTATTCTTGTGAAGAAAGAGTCTACGCAAATACTGTGATTTGAAAATATAGGCGATGGAGGCAGCCTATTGAAAGCTCCTTTCATGTAGATGCAGGCTCTAGCAGAGCTAAATTAGAGGTCGTTTTTTGCAAAAAGTGCAAGTTGGACTACCCGATTATTTTTGACAAAGAAAAAGCACAGGGGAAGCAAAACATACAGTCTTCAAGGACAGGTGAAATTAGAGAGATGTTCAAGCTATGTCTGGATTCAGAGTGCGACTGGGAACAGTCCAGAATTCGGAAGATGTCCAGCTCCTAACAAAACCAAGGGCTATTTACAAATACCTAGATGTGAGCGTTGCATTTCCAGAACTCCTGAAGTTTACAGGAGTTTGATTCTCAGATCCTTGGCTTGGGTCTCCTCTCTCTGAAAGTAAGTGGGTTCTGCTACAATATACTTAAGTGACAATCTAAGAAGATACAGAAAGAAAATAAAGTTTCTAGAATAACAGAGGTGTACTTGTCAGGTTAATGGAAGAGAAGACGCAGTGCTCCGTGAGATAATTTTGCGTCTGAAAACTGCCTTGAACTACCAGGCCTGCATTCGAATGACTGCAATACAAACAAAATATTATTTCACTACAGCCAGATGGTTGACAGCCTGTTGTTTAATATTTAACATAAAACATAGCAGAAGGATGTGAGGCCTTTTGCAGTTACGAAAAGGGAAGGAAATTCCAGTGTTCCCGCCGGGCCTGATCTATGGTTCTCTAGAAAAAGAGGAAAGCCTCTTCAGAAATGATGCTACTTCAGGTTTTGTTTGCTGTAGATCTGCAGCAGACGATCAGTGGCGTCCAGCAGACAGAAAAGTGGATAGGGGAATTTTGGAGATATAAACAAAGATGTGGGCAAAATGTAAGCTACATTCTAAAAATCAATATTTGATTTTGGAAATTTATCGGTTACAGGTATGCAATGTTGAACAACTATGTTCTGTTAATATTTTGGTGCTTCATATTTTTATCAGAAGCTTTTTCTTATGGTGATTGTTCACAATGTACTATTTCAAACATCCTTCATTTCCCAAAAAAGGATTTTTAATGAGACTACCATGAAAAGTTATCAGGAAACACATCATTCCACAGAAGCCAATTAGCACCTTCATCAGTTCTTCACTTTCTTTAGTGCAGGCGATCTAGGTGGTTAATTATAATTGTAATTACAGATACAGATATCATCTGCAGCTTTCAGTGGATATATCTAACCTGGATTCCTCACGAAAAAGGTACAGAAAGAGAAGGAAAAAATGAATGAAGATATGCACTCCTGCTAAAATCCAGAGCCTTTTTTCCCCACGTCAGGGCCTTAAATAATGAACTAGACCAGACTGGCAGAGACAATATTCATCTGTAGTGCAAGTCAGTGTGCTGCTCTGTCCATTTCCGTTTAAACCCAGAGTATGCCCACAAAATGGACAAAATAGGATTTATGCTTTAAATCTGCATATAATTCTTGTGTGAAGCACCTGTAGTACCTGGATCTCACCCCAGTAACTGCAGTAATTTCTGAAAACGCAAACCCCACTTTCTTTATGTAACGATTTCCTTTGCTAAAAAACCAAACAAATGTAGCCTGTAAACCTGCAAGTGCTTATCCATAAAGCTACTCTTGTCCATAACTTCCACATATGGTGGGACCCCCTAGAAGCTAAAAATCAAGAGTGTGCAAATATTCATGGGCATAGAGCCATAAAGCTCAGCAAAGGACCTGAAAGTCGAAGAGGTTATGAAAATGGCTTTCCCTTAATTTAACCGAACGAAGCAAACAAACCTTTGGCAAATGAAAATGAGGAAATCAGATAATGAATAACTATAAAGGCTCATTAGAACTTAGACGTGCTCCCCTCAAATATAATTACGCTTAATGTGATTTCATCAAATGTCACTGAAGAGCTGGAAACTCATAATGATGAAACACTTTTCGCTCCTTCTGCCCTTCAGCGAGAAGGTCTCAGTGAGCTTTATAAATATTGACAATGACTGACTCTTCCTGCGGGGAAAATCTGGTGACTGGAAGACGTGGGTGCTTAATCTAATACACAGCCGGGCCAGCGTCGCGCGCGGGGTGGGAGATGGAGCCTCTCGGCCCCCGCTGGCAGGCACTGGGGCGGGTGGACCCCCCGATGATGCTCAGAGGTGGGAAAGGGTGTCACCTCCGCTCACATCTCGTGTATCGGGATGCTGAACGTTCGTCAGACCTGGATGTCTAACTGTGGAACTTCCCTCCCCCAAACCGTTTGAACTTTTTAGTGATTAGCTAACCTGCACTGGATCAAAACTTCAGTTGTGGTGAGCTGCCATTGAAAGCAGAGGAGCTAGAGTGATTTATGACTGGCCCCAAATATTTCATACGTGATTGGCTTTGCTCACAGAGAAAAACTGAAGAGGAAATTATATAAAACTATACAGGTTATATAAAACTACATAAAGCCAGGATTGTATGAGAAAGAAGATATTCCATGTCACAGAATCCTGATTTTGCATAACTTCTCTCTTTCATTTCAGAAAGGTAGAAATGTTGTACAGTGGAAGTTTAATACCCTCGATGTCATGCCCAGAGGAATCCCTTCACTCCCTTTGGAGAAACACTCCCCTGCCCACAGGCTCGTCCCTGGATAAAGATGGATGTACTGCAGGTTTTTAAATGCAGTGTTCAGCAAATCACAGTGTTCTATTTCATGGCTTCTATGGTCTTATCCATCACGTTGCATTCTGCTATATTAAAGAAAAAAATCTCCAGTTGCCAGACTAAGCCTTTTTAAGGCTTTCAGGGAAAGCTCTGGGCTCAGCTTAGTTTTTACAGTTCACGGCTCCTCAGTTCGAACAAATGCATCTTTTGACTCAGCAGTAGCTCCGTTATTTATAGTTAACTTTTCAGCATGAAAGGGCTGACTTGCTCCCTTCCCTGACTCTGAAGAAGCTTGGTACCGCTCGCTGGCTCCCGACGACCGAGTGGAGTCTCATCGGAGAGTCGCTGCAAACTCCCTTCTCCGTGAGGGCCCCTGCTCGACTCTTTTCCCACCCGCGTTAAGGCTGAAGCATTTTGCTCCCTACACCTACACACCCCCCTTTCCTACATGCCAGACACAACTAGTCAAGATTTCTTGCCATTATATGCGTTAATTACTGGTTTGTAACCGGTTGACACCACGCCAACTTCACTCCTCTCTTACGTTAGTATCAATATTTGAATACAATGGCAAAAAAAAGGCATATAAGAACGTACAAGGGTGCAAGAAAGCATTTTATTGAACTGCTTTCCCCTGGAAGATCCGTGGAAATCCTCTAGCCCATGTACTGTTGAGAGCTCATCTTAGGACTCCTGTGTTCCTGAGAAGCTATCGCTGATAGCAGATCTAACACCCTGAGAAAGATTTGGTCCTTAAAAGAGGAATCTCACACAAAATTGTGCAGCAAGCTTGCCAACGGCCAGAACTTTCTTCACTGCCTGGAGCTTTCTGGCTCATATTTGCTTCCTCTTTTGCTGAATGCATTTAACATAGCTTTTGCTCAGTCGGATTCAGAGTTCATTAACATTTTTGCTCTTTGTGTCCCTATGGAGAACATCAATAAAGACATTAGGGAAAGCTTGGCCAAATATGCTGCAACACAAATGTGCAGTTGCAATGCATGTGTTATATGAGGTTTCACATCCCTTTGCTAAGTAGGGTTGAAAACAAAGCTGCAGAGCACACTGTATATAGAGTGTGTACCCACACATACATATATGTATGTTTGTATATAAATCTGATGTTACATGTCCATGCTCATGGACCCCCTGCACGTACTATGCAAAATTATCTATCACATTAAGACTGTACGAGGCTTACAAAAGCTCAAAAGACCAACAGAAAATAGGAAGTAGCACAGTCAATTTTGATGGCTTCCAACACGAAATGGTAACCTTTGTTATGTCAGTACAGGCCAGATGTCATGAGTATGGGCAAACCCCACTATAGCTAATGGAAATATATCCATTAGCAGCACCAATTTATTCTCTTTTTTGTTCTATAAAGCAAAATAAAATAAGAAGCAAAGCAGGCTTTATGCTAAGGGAAATGCAATTTTGAATTTAAATTCATGGAATCAGTTCTAGGAACGGATCAAGAAAGAATCATTTGCTCAGTGTTTTGGGGGTCATTAGTCTGTAAGACAGCACAGTGCAATTCAGCACAGTCTGAGTTTGCCAGTGATGGTTCTCATAGACCATGGAGCTAATTAGCCCCTCTGAAATTCCTGCTTGATCCCTTGTGGATTTCTTTCTGAGAAGCCTCAGAAAATGAGTATAAAAATTCCTCTTAATGCTTTATGTCTCCAGTTCACTCTGATTTTCAGTGTAGGACCAGGAAGAGGATTGCAGTCTTGACGATTATGCACAGCTTGCCACGCTTGTAAACACACACGCTATTCTGATCTTTAGGACTGCTGCCCTTAATAAGAAAAAAAGTAAAAGGTTTGTCCTGCTTTGATTTTCTATTGCTAAAGTCAACGCTGGAGAAAAGAGGATAAGAACCCCAGCATCTGCACCTTCAGGTCCAGGCTGTGAGCACCACCAAGCAGACGACCGCTAGCGCTGAGAACACCGTGGATTTCAGCCGCTCTTCAGGGAAGCCAACAGCTCTACTCACAAAAGAGCTAGCGGCTGTAGGCCAGAGTCCTGCTTTCTGCTCTTTCCTTCACTTACGGCTTCTCCCTTTCCCCCCCTCACCTCTAATCCCCCCCCGGCTTGCGATATCGGTTACTTCTGCTACCTCAAAGGCTTTCTGCCAACGACCCGTACGAGGTGCCCTCTGCCAACCGCGGCCCAGACGCGCTCTCTCGGGATCAAGCCTTATACCCACGTTAGAAACTCGGACTCTCACAATTATTTTTCTTAGCAGACTGACAACATGTTTTCTCTTCGGCTGAGCGGTGCCGTCAAGCAGCCGCAAAAAATGATGGGCTGTGAAATCTCTCCGTGCTGTTCCCTCTGCTAGTGGTAAGGATCTGTGGGAGCTGAGTTCCCTTCCAAATGCGTAAACTGTTCTCCCCAGGAATACTCTAGCTAAGTCTGCTCTAACCAGCCACTGTTGGGTTATTTCTAGGCATTAAAAAGATTTTCTTCCAATGAACACATTTAGGATTTTCTAATAGCAATTTAAACCTAATCTGAGAATGTCTGGAAGTGGAAAATGACTTCTACATGCTGAGGATAGTGTTCCATTACCAGTAATTTATTGTCTTTAAGAGCATCACTGGAACATTTATTGACACAACAAAACACAGACATTTCTGGTTTATTGTAAAATGTCATTGGGCTTGGCCATTTGTGACTAAGCACAGCAGTGCAGTTTAGTTTCCCAGGCAGGGCTCCCTATTTTTCCAACTGTGTTTAGACTCATATGAAGATTGTATAATCCAAGGGACCAAAAAAATCTCCTATTGAAAACAAATGCAAAACCACATGCACTCTTGGTGAAAGAAAATTGAATACGATTTTTAAAAAGGAATTTGGCTGAAGAAATTTACTACAGCTTTTCCAGTAGTGTATGCAGGTATCTAAGAGATTATGACAGATTTGATGAAGCAAAGGATTTCAGATCATAAATCATGTTTTTCGGTGTTAAGAATTGTAATTCAACAAGCTCATGTAAGATATAAACTTAGTTTGTGTCTATTTACTTGACTCTAGAACAGATATTCCAGAGAAATATAATCTTTATTAAAAGGTTACAGAAAACAGCACTGTTAAGACAGCAATTTAAAAACCCCAATACTTAAATACTTATAGTTATTGCTAGCAGGTTTTAGAACCCAGTCCTGCAAAGTCATACTTTGAGGTCAGGGATTATATGTGTGAGTAACTGTTAGGGCTGTCAAAGTATTAGAGTAGAAATCTTCCTCGAATTTCATCTATTAGCAGTGGGTGAGGAGGGAATAAGTCCATGGAGGGTTTTAAGCTACTTTAGACACCTCCCAGCAGCCGGGTGTTTGTTCCTGGTGTCTGAGGAGATCCCGAGTGAGTTGCACGTGTAGCTGAGAGGTAGAGCTCATCCACCCCACGTCACTGGTATTTTACTGCAGTATTCAAAACAAACCGGGAACCAAAGTTTGCAAGAATTCAGAGCTGTCCAATGTCAATTTTCAACCTTCAGATCTTTCGGAGACAGTTCTGTGTGTTTATTTTGAATGTACGTATTTCTCGGTACCTTTGACCAATCTGTCGCTCAACCTGACCTCTATCACCTTGCAAAAGGGAAATGCACTGGTTTGACTGGGAGAGCCACGTTGCTCCTACTTGCAGAGTTGCGCCTCCCTTGTTTTTTTCTGATGTTCATTAGAAATCTTTTGTTGCGTTTGTGGCCAGATAGTTTTAAATAAAAGAAAACAAGCTGGTTATTCGATGACATCTCTCATCGAAGACTTTCAAACATAACTTATGTATGTTAACTAAAAAGGCTCTGCCAGGCTACCGGAGATGAGGTAGAGGGCGTTACACACGTTATACCGAGGCAGCAAGCGATTATGTCGTGGGTTCGTGACTTGTCCCAAGTCGTATAGGTCAGTGTAGAGAGAGGCAGGCGCAGAGGCCAGTTCAGGCTGCAGCAAGAGCAGCTGCCCCCCGAAAGCAGCCGTCACCTTCCCTGAGCTCTCAGGGTCCCCCAAAGGGAAAGAGGTAGGTGGCATAAACCTCTCCTTCTGCCATCCCACCTTTCCCATATGACCCGGATATTTTATTTAAGGCCTTGTCCTTCTGCAAAACTATAGCAATTTCCTCCAGACCGGGCAGTTAACATTTCTCATGGACTGCATTTATATATAACGTATTACATACAGGTCTGAAGAGATTTTATTTATGCCAGCAATATAAATAAGGCCACACGAAAGCTTTTCATCTCCCAGCTGATCTAGTATCTTTGTTCCTGCATTACAGTTGTTTGTTTTCTCACAAGCTCTGAATGTTTCTTTGTGCTCTTATCCTGTAATTATTTCATTAGGATCCATAAGGCTGTTGCATCAGCACAGCACATTCAGCCCAGGTGTTGCTAAAATGATAATCTATGGGAAGCAATCACAGTATTCAGCAGCCTGCAGGTCACGCCTGCTCTCTGTGGTTGGCTTGTCTTTCATTATGAATTTTCCACAGCGTTTAATCCAGGATAATATATTTAGATGTAGGTCTGGCAGGCAGTTCAGGGATTTGGGGGTGGATTCGCTTTCCACAATGGATGGGATTTGCTCTTAAATGTTAATGAAGTAGGCCAACTTTTTGGAGCCACTTCTACTAATGATGATTGTGTATTTGGGGGATTCTGCTATAATATCATGATTCTTAAACATGGAGATGAAACCTTGTTTTATTTCATTGCCACTCAACTCGTCCTTTAGAAAGACAAAGTTACAGGTCGGTTTAACCATTTTACACAAGCAGAAGCCGGCTGTGCTAAAACTCTATTAAAGGACAAGGCACGGCTCCACGAGAATTCCCAGGCGTCCCGCCGCTCGGTGCGGCAGCCCTGCCGTGACTGCTGGGCCCTTGTGATGTGGTGTGCCATCAGGTGCCAACAACGCCCACCCCGCGGGAACCAGAGGTCCCTCTGCAACGCTGCACGGGTACGGCTGAGCCCGCCAGCAGGTCCCGAAACGGTTCATCTTGCTCACGCTGGAGGATTTGGCAGTGAACGGGCTGTCAGGGAAAAAGCAAGCCTGAAAATCCTGGGCAGAAGAACCCCAACAACCACCTGGCCAAGAGTTTTACTAAGCCAGGACGCCCGGTATTGGCTTTCAGGCTCTTGCAACACACTGTGCCTTATCATGATGGCCCAGCAACTGAACTGAAATGCAACCAAGAGGTAGAAGTGCTTCATCATATGTTTTAACCATCTTTCTTTCTTTGTTTGCACATCTTTCTTTGTGCTAAATGAAGGTTTACAGATCTGTGGGAGGTACGGACCCATCTCTTCACTCCTGGCAGTTTCAAAGATATGTGGAAAAAGGAGAGCCTGCCCTGGCCGTCAGCTGTTTCCTCCTTTTGGAGCCAAATATTTCACATAACCCCCTTCACTGACTCTTGAGTGATGTCTGGAACGTGTAGAGATACTTGGGTTGACTTCAAGCAGGATATTCCCTGTAACTGGTTCAAGACCTGGCACAAGTATTTCCCTGCCCGGCGGTCCTGCTTTGCATGCTTCCACCTCTGCTGTTCCACTTCGTGAGCTTTGCTGGCTTCGTGACTGCTGCTGTCTCCGAGTATTTCCTTTCTTCTACCAACACCACAGCTGATGGGGAATGCAATTCAAACTTGCCTTACCTCACTGTCGGCGTCTCTTTTGCTCAGGAGACCCCTGCGTTCGTGCACTCAGCATTGGCCAGTTCTGCAAAACTAATCGGTGCTAACGCAGGCAATATGTTATATGCCAGCAGAAAGCAGGGGTTGAACACACTTTCTGATGTAGAGCTATGTTGCGGCAAAGGGCCTACAACGTGCGCGAAAGCCGGCTAATCTTTTCCCAGTCGACAAATGTTAAAGGTGAACAACTACTTAAAATTGACCTTAACGCTTCCCGTCCGCTCTGAGTTACCGCACAGGCTGACGCCTGGGCTAAAAAAGCAGGACGGTATTTGCCTCCCAAGCCCAACCTCTGAAGGAAAAGCTGTTGCTTCTTTTCCCCACAACCTGCTCACCCTCTGCTTTGCCTTCAGACTTCCCAGGGCGTGTGGCTTGTGCACCACGACCTGAGTAACTGATGCCCAGTGGCATCTTACACGCACACACGTATATAGGCAGGCGCACGCACACACGCAACCATTTATGTGCGTATGTCTCTGTGCGTACAAATACAAACACATACTGCATTCTTATTGCTAACTAAATTTCTTAATATATGGAGTTCACAGCTTGTGCCTGGAGGGGACTGGGTTTTTCTTGTAAAGCCACCTAAAAGGCACCAGTTTCAAAAGACGTGTAAGCGGTCAATATAAACACAATTAACATGCAATGACTGAATTCCTCCAAGCTCCAGGGATAGGAAAGATTTTTTTGTCAGCTGCCTTTTAGTTTTAGACAAATTTCTGAAGAAAATAATTAGGTTTGTAAAACTGAGGCCAGCATGTCTTCCCATTGATCACGGAACTAACAGTGGGCTGCCCTCAGGGTTGTGTTCACTGCAGACAGAATACCAGCTTGGAAAGAACGGATAAAACAAGGTGTTATTTAGCCGAGTTATCTTCCAGCTTTTAATGTGCTTGGCAGACCCTCTTGTCTCATCAGAACAATGAAACCTGTCAGAGCCAGACTTCACCATCACTAACCTGTGGTCAGTAATACCAGAGTGGTCAGACAAAGCCTGCCACGGAAAATGCTAAAAATAGCTTCCCTGGCCATCTCGCAGCACGATGGCTCTCCTGACGGATCCCGAGGACAGTCATGTTAAATCCTCAGCATCACACAGCTCTTGCTAGCATTTGCTTTCAGGAAGGGAAAATATTCTGGGTGCAAAAAGCCAGCAAAGGAGCGGTGATGTTCCGGGGTGGGGGACCACAGGGGACTGCCCTTCCCTCCTCACGTGTGGCGGACAGGCAATAGTAACAGAGCGCTAGAAGACGGGAGGAGAAATCAGGGCCAGTGCTGGTATCTGACCTCTCCTTCATCAGTTCTGGGTTTCTTTAGGTTAAATTTTCAAGCAAGTCTAAAAGGCGAGGATGTATACCTGAGGCATACCATTGCACCGAACAAGTAGTACTGGCGTTTATTCTGCCATGGCTTTAGCTACTGTACCCATATGTAGCTAAATATTTTCCCATATATAGCTAAATATGTTCATGCTATAACATGCTAGCTTAAGTATTAGAGGCTATGTGTTTTCTTCAGGGGTTTAGAAAGGGAGCAGGGTAAGCAGTGATTTTTTACTAAACCACCTCCCCGACTCCAGAATAGCCGAATGTTTTTTCCAATGTGAATAGCAAAATAGTTTAAAAAGTGAATTTTAGAGGAGGGATGTTGTGTGGTAGAATAAAATTTCCTAGTTCTGAAACACTCTGAAAATTTCAAACCCTCATTGAAACTCTCACGATACTGTTTCCCAACCATATCAGCTTTGGGTTGTAGGTTCTTTTTTTTTTTTCAGTGTGAATTGTGCAGAGAAAACCTGAAGGGACTGCACCTCATGCACCTCAGACTGCTGCTGCTACTTTGGGCCAAGACTATGTGTGACCAATATTTTAGAATAAGTGCCCTAACTTGAAAAGCTTTATTTTTTAACAGGTCAAATTATTTACTGCAGAGAGATAGCCTATGCCATTATGTATTGCGGTCCAGGATTTTCTCCATGACACCTCTGTATGTCTCCTGACATCTATCACTTCCCATAAACATCACAACGAAGCATCACCTATTTATCTTCATCTTTGCTTCTGTCTCTCTTCCACTAGAGCCTTCCTACATCTCTAAAAACTCCTGCCACAGTTTCTTGGTGTGTGGGAAAGTGGCTGCCTCACGTTCCTACATGAAAATTAACGTTGTTCCTGTGCAAAGGGGAGCAAGTGATGTTTTACTTCTTTTTAACGGAGACACATGAGCTCTGTAATATCTTTTCTTCCCACGCACACCCTGTCTCCCCCCTGAGCCTTTCTGGCTTTAAAGATGAACCCCTCATAGTCTCAGACCTGGTCATCATGCACACCGTTGTTCAGCTAAACAAATGCTTAGCATTATAGATTAATTGACAAGTGACCCTCTCAAAAGCAAAATTTCTGCTTTTTCTCTCTCTCCTCTGAACATCACATGCCACAGTGAACAATCATATATATAAATATACATGTTCACAGATAAGCTTACTGTATGCTATATGGCAGAAGATTAAAATACAACGCATATCCTCAATGCCTGGAGAAAAGGAGATGCATTATTCAGTGGAGCTAACTACCACATAGTCTTACTGCAGAGTAATTAGTAGCATGACTGTCGGGCACGAAGAAAAAAGTCTTGAAAGAGCTACAAAGGTTGAAAAAGCTGACTAAGTATATTACTCGTTATTAGTAAAACATAAGCTGCCAGGTATGTCTTCCAACTGAAATTGTAAGAATTATTTATAGAAGGAACTTTCCCCAATAGCAATAACTGCGAATAATTAATTCATACAGAAAGCTAAGATAATTATGAATTATTGCAAATTAAACTCCAAGCACTAAAAATAAATGTAAATCTTAAAAAGAGACAGCTTTAAAAGGGATTACTTTTCCCAAAGAAGCCAGCAAGGTAGTGCATTTCTCAGCCCGGATAGTGAGAAGCAGAAGTGGTTTTTTTCTGAATTTCAGCATTTAAGGAACCTGTAGGCAAACAAGCAAAAAGTCACTTCTCCCTGGTGCTTGTAACATCGTGCCGCTTCCCATGCCAGCATTCAGGACATCTTGCCCCAGAGGAATTTTCAGCTGAGGTCGAAATTTTGACTGCTAATAAGTGCTAGTCTCCAACATCATTTCCAGACTGGTGATTATTTGCAGTATCATTGCCTACATGTTTATGGCTATTTTATTTGTCTGCTTAGCTCATTGGGCCCCGCAGAGGTGATTCTGGGGAGTCTACCATTCAGTCTGCCAAAGCCTGAGAATCAGACACCACATTAAAACATTTTTTTTCATCACCAGCTTCATGATGCTCCATGCCTTTAAGCCTACGCCGTAATGGCTTTGGGGTGTTTCACACAGAGAGGAGTATTTGTAAGTCCTCAAAATTTTGATTCCGAAATAAATATATGCGTTTGGAACTCATTTCAGAGTTTATAATTGTTTCTTATTAAAACATAATAAAGAGATAATATTATTAAATCTGGGTATAATGAGCACGTGTATACTTTAAAGGATAGTTAAAGCAGATAAAAGGTAGAGACTTAACAAAAGGGGTGGAACCAACCAGCATTTTTCAAAGCATGGAATTTTGCTCAACTGTTCTGTTGAAAGCTCAAATAACAACTGGAAAAATCCCATGGCTTTTCTTCCCTCCTTTTTTGACCAATCTTAATTAACAATCATATAACAGAAAAAAATTCAATAGGAAAACCAAATCGACAGCTTCCCAAAAGTAATTGCTGATTTGGCTGTGGTCCTATTCCTTTCCTGCGTGTTCTTCAGAAGACACAAAGATCACCGATTAAAGGTAGACAAATAACAGTGAAGGAATCGTTATTTGCTAGATACAGTTTACACCTGCAGAGCAGCAAACCTGGCAGGTTCCTGACCTCACTACCGAGAGGTAACCACAATTTCATCGGCTAGATTAGCAAAGCAGTAGTATCCGTGCACAAGTAGGCATCTTTACATGCGAATAAATACATTCAAATGCTCTCATGCTTATCCATGCTAATAGTGCAGGCATGATTTTGCATCTATATTTTAGCATTATTTATCACACAATCGGTTGGCTGAAGGCAAGAGAAGCTAGAGCAGTAGAAAAGGGGAGTGATGTAATGTCCAGCAAAGCCAAGTGGCCAGACGCTGTCAGTGTGAGTGACAGAGGATGAAGAGGAAAAATATTCTGGAAGAAAGGACTGGGAGGGGAGGCCGGGGGAAGGGCAGGTTCCTCTTGGCACGTAGATGATACAGAGAGAAGCGAGTTGCTTCTACAATCATGTCCCTCATCAGAAATGGCTGGAAAAGCATCTTATTTCTCTCCACATCCGCTTTCTGACAGGTGGCAGGAACAGCAGCACCATGTCAGTTAACTCTCCAGGTGAACTCCTGGGAATACAAGACACCCAAACCCCCGTTTTCCGGGTAGAATGTTACTACTGACACTTCAGGGACATGCGTCCCGTATTAACGCTGCTTCTGCTGCTGACGAGAGCCGGTGTTCCCCTTCTCCTTCTGCACTCCGCGCAAGTTCTCAGCTAAACGATGCAGTTTGCTGCCTGAGTGCCTTCAGGATCTGATACTTGGAAGATGAAACATTTCTCCCCAGTCCAGCCCAGTAGATCACACTTTTCTATTTCCTCTGAGTAAGGGAGCAGAAGCTGTGTTTTGGAAATTCAACTCCAAACATGAATGTGCCCAGCTCCCGAAGCTGCTGGTTAAAAAAGTTTGGAAAAGACAAACCATCTATAAGCCATCATTCAAGAACCAATAGCTTATTAATAGCCTTGTGTGGCATTTGTCATGTACCAGCATAATAGGTCCCATATAAAAATAATACATGGTGGACATGTCAAAAAAAATCAAAGCTACCTGCATGCAAACAAAAGAGAGATGTGCTATCACCATATCCTCTCCCACTTTTCATTAGTTTTAGAAAATTCTGTGTACAGCCCATAACACACTGTACCGCAATTTTCCTCCCATTCCCCAGGCCTGTTAAACTTCATCCAGAGATGGATTAGGACCTAAGAGAGCAATTTAGACCATAAACATTTATCTTCTACTGTTACTCGTATTGGCAAGATTCCACAGTGTAAATGTCTCTTGATATTCCTGAAACTGGGTGTTTATAGCATGAAATGAGGGTGCTTCCACAGAAGCACCCGCCTAAGTTTGAGCATCGCTTCCTAAGAAACCGGCATTAGAAATGAAATCGCACCGCATGGCAAACGGACACCACCAAACCGGTTAACGTACACAGCGGGCGAAGTAGTTAGAGAACCAAAGGCTTTGCATAGTGACGACGTCATCAGCTTCAGGCTGACGTTTGGTTCTGGGACCATTAAATTCCTTAAGAGACTTCCCTCCCCTCCAGTGGGCTTCGCCAAAAGCGAAGCGCCGTGAAGACGGCGAAGCACCAAGTTCACCAAGTTCAGTTCTGGGCGCCTAAAAGAAAGCGGCGCAATGCGTGATGTGAAAGACGAGGTGTTGAAAACCCGCGAGTCTGTGTTAAAACGTGTTTCTTGATCAGCTCGACGCCGTTAATCCCTTTCCCACCACAGACTGAGAGGACAAGGAATCCCTCAGGGTGCCGGCCGGCAGGCTGGGCACGCCGCTTGGCAAGCTGTGCGGCGCAGACGGGCGAAAGGAGCAACAGAAATGCCAAGCGGGGAAAATTCCTCCTTTCGGGAGAAGAAGCAACCAGTGGCACCGTTTGGATTTGGCGACCCCCCCTCCCCGCGGCTTGCCCCGGAGGAGCGGAGTCCCGTGTGTGGGTGTGTGTGTGTGTGTGTGTGTGTG
>JAVJGG010000094.1:35326807-35350947 GCA_035590195.1 Aviceda cuculoides
AGGTGGAAGCGGGTTTGGGGTTGGTTTGGGGGTTTTTTTTGTGGTTTGGTTGGTTTTGGTGGGGGTTTCTTTGGGTCCGTCCCCCCCCCCCCCCGATTTGTGCCAGGAATGATCTCCAGTGACAGATGTACTCCCTGAATGCGTGATTAACGCTCTCAACCCGAACATTTCCAAGCACTGATTTTTCAATATATATTCTCTTTTTAAACGCGAATGATATTCTAGGTATTGCAAACACACCGCCTCGCACGGCAAAAGCTCGCTTTATTTCCACGCTAATTGCAGGGCGAGGAATGGTATAAAAAGGTCTTTGTAATTCTTTTTTCTACTAAACGCCACTAACACTTCACAGAACGAGAGATAACAGTATTTTTAGCTCATCATCGTTTTTTCTCCTGTGGTCATGCAACTGAAACAACAGGCTAGATAGCATTGGAGATGCCTGTTTCCTGGCGATAGTTCCTCTTTCCCCCGCATTGGTCTTAAAATGATAGGTTAATAAGAAAACTATCTAGCTGGGTTATAAGAAAAGCACTTCTGTGAGCTGGTTTAATAAAGTAACCCAAGTTTTGATCGAAGTCAAAGATGCACCTTCTGCTGGCTTCCGTGGCACAGCGTCAAGATTTAGGAATCTACTCAAATAAAACACTTTTCATAAAAACATTTTTCACTGGTTACTTTTAGAAGTCCTCCTATTCAAATGTTTATATGAACTTAAAGAAAAAGGTTCAGAGAAACTTGGGCTTCACGGCTGCGCGCAGAGGAGCGCACAGGCTTCCCTCGGAAGCGAAGCGGGCTGTGCAGAGCCGGCTCTCCCACGATGCAGCATCAGCTTCTGGATCAGCCTCCTCAGTTTTTTGGGGCACTTCAGCTTAAAAGCTGATGCCACAGTATGGACCTTAGCTAAACACATATATATTTTTAGCAAGTCGATTTTGCATATTTTTTTTACGTGAATATACCTTCTTATAAAGTTATTAACATTTGATTACTTATTCAGTACGATGTGTGCTAGAAGCTCGAGGAATTGTTATACCCTGCAGACTTGCTAAAAGAGTGGGCTTTTTCAGGGTGAGATGCAAGGCAAGGAGGGGTGATTCTGTCACTAGTGTTAAATTGAATGAACCTGACATCTGTTTTTACACATGCTGAAATGCTAATTTCTGAGATGCATATTAATGCAATTAAATTGCAGCAAAGATCCTAAAGCATACAAAGAAGGTCCCTTCTGGATGATCTTTTCAGCGTTAAGTTTTTAAAAAATAATGAGATATGCAAACATCCACACATTAGTTCTGAATACTTAATACAGGAGTGTTGCTGTTACTTATCAATATTTTTGTGGTTTATTTTAGAAGTGTGTTTTATTACATTTTTTATATTTTGGTTTAATAATAGTTTCGATGCTTTTCTCATCTTTCATGTTTTCACAATCTAATAAATGGATTTGCGCAGTCATGTGCAACAAAGAGACTCTTCAGACATGGGGTTTGATACTTCGTACATTTTGCTTTCTGAATGATGTCTGTATAGAAAAATCTTACATTTATGAAAACTGGCAAAAAATAAAGACTAACGTAAAAGAGCTTTTTGTTTGAAACTGCACTTCTGAGTTATGGGTGTGTTTTTTCCCATGAGCAAACTCCTGTTTCAGTTCTGTGTTTCAGCCGTTCAAAATCCTTACTAATGTGCTCTGTAGGAAAGCCTTGTATTTCCTAATCAGTGGCAAAGCAAACAAGAAAATTTGGTGATTCCATTTACAATAACCTGATAGTAAGATGCCAATATATTCTATTTGTTTTTCCAGTGCCAATAATTCCCAGTTACCTTTACAGCATCAAACATGAGAAAAATGCCACAGAAATCCAGACTACTAAGCCTAACGTAGTCTCAACAACGATGGACAATTTTCAGAGCATCTTCTCCTACTATGACAACTCAACGATGGTTACTGGAAACGAATCTGATAAGACACGACCGGGAGAGCTGCATCACACTCAGACAGAACAAATGATAGTAAATGTGACTGCTTCCCCGTCTGACTGCCCCAGGGAAGATAAGGACCTGCTGAATGAAAATGTTCAAGTCGGTCTCTTGTTTGCCTCCAAAGCAACAGTGCAGCTAATCACTAACCCCTTCATAGGGCCGCTGACCAACAGGTATGTTATTTCTGCTGCGTTACTCGGTTAGGATTTTATATTGATGTTTTAATCCGGACTCGTGTTTCAAACAAAGTTTCTTTAATTCTATTGTGGCCCTGGCTTACTGGCCTTCTCACTTTATCTGGAGGAATATTTTAGTGAAATGCGTTTGGTGAACACTTCTAAACACCTGTATCATTTTCAAAATAAATTGGTGAGCTGCACGTGAGCCATCGACACGTTCAGTATCGTACACTTTTCCTCCAGCTCCCGAGGCCTCCGTTTTTTACACAAACTTTTGCCGAAATGGTGTTGAAACGTCTTCAGCGCAGTTATATGGGGCCAAAAGACACTACAACGTAGTATTTACAAAGCACTGTGAGCTGATGATATATCCGTTACACCTACATTAGGCAAACATAATATTGAAACTGCAGGCAGCGTTCAGATCCCTCCCTTGCTCTCGCAGAGACGCGCAGCTCTTGGAGTGATTTGGTATTCAAAGATTTGGAGTCATCTGAGGTAAGAATCAGTGGGAAATTCATGTGGACGTCGGTGAAAAATGAACAAGTGTCAAACTTTGCTGACGCCATGTCCATCATTGAGTTCAGTGGATCACAGCTTTCCATCAGTATATGAGCTAGCCCAGCCTTCGAACTGTTCTCTCTAAATTCTTGCATATATATGATGTCTTGAACAAAGTATGTTTAAATGGTACTTTATAGAAAATCTATTTGAGCCATAACCAAGGGTATAAGCACCAGTATCGTGACTTACACCGCCCCCCCCCCCCAATCCGAACACTAATGATGTTTACATGGAGATTAAAAAGTGTCTATAATATAATTTAATTTTTTTATGTTAATAATTAATTTGATTTTGTTGTTAGCTTTTTGTGTAACCGTTCCCCAGAGAAGCAGCTGCAGTCCTCCTAAACAGAATCTCTGCAGGAAATGAACTCCAAGTTGTATTTAATTGGGTCACTAATTTTCGTATTTCTTATTTAAGCTGTTTTTATAAGGAAGAATTTTTCCTCTCAGAAAATATGTGGCAGAAATTTGTCCTTGTAAAACACTTTTGTTTAAGCAGTCGATGCCTATCATACATGGCAATACCCAAAACAACCAACACACTTTCATGCTAGATATTTCAGGTTTTGAAGCCAAAACCACGTTTCTTAGTTTTTACAGCTTTTATATATATGTGTGTGTGTGTGTGTGTGTGTGTGTGTGTGTGTATACATACACATATTTTCTGAGTATTTAATTTCAATCTGATAGAAGAGTATCCAACTAAGGGCTAAGCGGTGGTTTGACTCACAGTGTTATGAATTCAAAACCCGTATTCAATCTGTGGAACTGATCTAAACACAAAAGTTTAAATGAGATAGACAGTTTCATTCCTCTCTTATTTCACCTTATCTCCTACTGCATACCACCTACACAGAAACAAGCATGCCATCGTAAAATTACTTTTTCCATAAATATTGCGGCAAATTGAGGAGGAAAACAGATTTTTGTTACCTGGATTTTCTTTATTGTTTTGTGAGGGTATGATAGCTCATCCACAGGCAAAGTAACACAACGTCAAATAATATTTTCGTAATAGTTCTCTAGGTATTCCCGATTTTCCTAAACGTCTAAACTATTGCCCTGCTGATATTTACTTTTCTCTGTCAGCACCATCATCCCCACAACCCCCCCAACCAGGAGAAAGGCAACAATAACGCCGCACCCACGTCGTCGACGCCTTTTCCCACAGCGCGGTTGCGTCCCACCGTAGCCGGGACCTCCGCTCTTTCTGTGGGAGACACCTGCCTAAATCAGAGGCCGCGTTGGCTGCCCGCGCGTTTCGGGAGCGGAGCCTGGGGCTGCCCGTGCCTCGGCACGGGGGGACACCTCTGCCCCGGAGCCGGCCGCCGCCACGCGCGTGCCACGTCCGTAGGTTTGGCCGCGGGGCAGGAGCTGTTCTTGGAGCATCGAGCTTTGCGGCGAGGAGCGGGGTCGGCAACGCGCCAGCGTTAGCGCCGGGAGCTGAGATTTCCTCCTGGAAACGTCCTGCAGGATTTTTTTGCACGGGGCCGAGCGTGTGGCCGCAGTCGCGGGGAGCAGGTTTGAAAGCTCAGGAGCTCGACAAGCGCGAGAAGAAAAATCCAGGAGCGCGTCGTCCCAGTGTCCTGTGCCACAAACTTGTCTCTCGTACAGCAGAAGCGAGTGTTTTAGTGGCAAAGTGGCCCTAAATTAGATTTAAGGATAACTGGGTCGCCTTCATGTGTTATTTGTATCTTGGTACCGGTGTCTGCCTTTCTTTTGAGAAATTTATAGTGGGAAATACCGGTTAACACATTTATCAATTAACTGTAGATGTCATTGGCAAACGCCGCCCCCAACCCAAGCTGACATTTCCTAATAGCAATGTATATGATCAGTTAAAAAGTAGTGTGAAAATTGTGATTATTATAAAGGAAACAGAAAATATCTGAGTTATCATTACAAAGACTCTTCCTTACCACTGATAAGCTGTTCAGTGATAATTGTTATTGCCGTTGTTACTTTTGCAAAATTTCAGAAAAATATCACAGCTTAAGGAGAATTGGTTGCTTGGTTCGAGATTAGTGTGCGCAGTTTGTTAAAATGCCCAGTAAGTTTCTTTTTTAAATAGGTAGCACACTGTGTTTATGATTTTTATTTTTCAACTAAATGTAGTTGTTCTACAGTGGTTTAGATTTTTAATTGAGTATGGAATTACTGGCTTTCAGTAGGCTTTGGCTTTGAGTGCTTGAGTTTGTACAGGATGCAACAGGATGTTCTATTCACATGAGTCTGTGCCAATAATTACTTTATTTTAGGTTTTCTGGAATTTTTGTAGGCTGTTTTTCCCTTTTTCTATAACTACTGGAGGTATAGACTTTAAAAAATAAATTTCAAAATTGGTTTCATTCAAGCAGTAAATTCTGCTAAAAATATTTCTTATTTAAAGGCCAGCTCTTTCTGTGGGGTACCAGACAAAACACGCACCTGGCTTAGGGAACTGGCTTGCAATTCGTGAAACAACGCGATTTACCCTTGGTCTCACAAAGTCCTAGCGAAGGAAGCGCTGGTGATGGCTTTGCCGTAGGATGTCAGCAACGCACTTCCCACCGTGGCACCGTTTCAGGGCAGAGCCGATAAGATTTTTGTGGTTCAGATGCACGTTATGTTTTCCCCTGCAGTGAAATTGGTAAGAAACTATACAAATAGGACAGCACTTGGCACAGGGCACTTTGTGAGAAGGACGCGCTGGCAAGGGGAGATCGAAGGCTCTGCCCAGTCCTTTCCAGTGAAGAGAGCGGGCAGAAGGCTGCCGTGCCCTCTATAACTACCTGCAATGCTCCGTTATTTTTTCCGACTCTTCCCAAGCTCTGTGAGCGAGGCTGTGAGCCCAGCCGTGTTAGCCCCACAACCCACTAAAGGCAACGAATGTCTCCACGCCATGGCTCTCTCCCTTTAGTTATCAGTCTGAAAAAATACGTAGTTTTAACCTTGTGCTTATCCATGTTGGCCTCAAGAAATCAGTAACAAATGAATAGATATTTTCATCATCATTTTTACAGCAGCCCGACTACATTTTTAAACTTCTTTGCGTGAGAGGGAGAGCGGCTAGGACCATGACATGTTTATGACCAAGACACATGCAAAGAATGAGGCAGAGAAATAAATAGCATTTGTAACTACTTAGCTACAGTTCAGTTCCTACAGAAGCTTTCCTTTCAGGTGTTGGCAGGTGATGGAAGTGCCGATTTCTGCGGGTTGGACAAAGCCCCTCTGCCCACCCTGTGTGCAGCAAGGAGCGTGGAGGTGGAGAGTGCATGGACCACACTCCCCGTCCCTGCTGACCCTGCAAGTTCTTCCTTACCTCCACACACATTCAGCGGTTCAGTGGTCCATGACCTCGAGGAAAATATTCTTGTTGCCATAGTCTCCCCAGTCTTCACTGGCAGGGAAGAAGGTAGCCAGACTGGCAACCAGGACAGACTTAACAAGGGGTGCTTGCAGTGGTACTGGTGTAGCTGTGTAACAACAAGGTTGAAGTCACCGGATTTGCAGCACTGTAATGGATGGATAATTAGGCTCTAATCATCCACAGCTGCTAACCTGGTCAGTGTAACCTTTATTTTACTGCTGCACAGGACCCATCGCTTGGTTGTCTTATTGTAGGGTAACCTCATTAATGGGTATAATACACTTCCAGACAGTCCTGCCATCTGCGGCCAACGTGGGACTGAAACGGAGTAATTTAGGTGTTCTCCGTCAGCGGCAGCCTTTCCTCTTCCTCCTTCAGCTGATGGCTCCGGCATTTTCAGAGGTCAGAAATGCTTGTAGGAAGCACTTTTAGCTGCAGGTAGCCTTGGTGAAACATGCTGGACTCTGCTTCAGATTCTCTTGGAGGGTTTTGCAAGGAGTGCCCAAGAAAATCACATGCTTGAGTGTGGTAACGAGAAAAAAGAAAAGACAGGCTGTAATATTCTTTTGTGTTGCACACATGCAGAGGAACAAAATGTAGAGATAACTGTGATGGAGTATGTCACGTCATGGCCGAGAAGTAGAAACTGCACATTCACAGGTTTCATGTGGCAAGAACATGAATGGCCCAGGACCAAGGGACAGAATCACTGAATAGTTGGCTGTTACAGGTAGTGCCTCTCCTTTTTGTGATTATTTATGTTATATAGTGTAATTGTTCACCAAAACCTCCCAGTCTGTGCTCTCTAAAATCTGTGGGACGGATCAGGGAATGCAGCTGCAGATTAGACATTTGTGGTAGCACAGTTGCCAACTAATTAGTGCTGCTATTTCAGGAGGAGGCAGGGTTTGCTAAGATTGTGCAGGAAAGGACAATCTGCATATCTAACTAAATGTCAGCTGGATGTGGGTAAGACCGTCCCCTGACCAAGAACAACCACAACTTCTAGAGGTTCAGCAGTCTCATGCAGGGGCAGCACACCAGAACTGCGCATCTCCAATCGTGGCTGAAGCTCCAGGCGATTTTTAGCTTTTCAGGAGATTATAATGACTCGTTTAATTCAGCACAAATGCATGTCCTGTGCTGACCTGTATACCTTTGCATCATCTTGTATGATGGATCACTGGCAATGCAGACCTTGGCTGAAAGGACTTGCTGTGCCCACACAGAGTCTAGTTCTGAACGGTTGATTTCTGTGCGGAGGAAAAGGTAAGTGTTAGACCTCGGTGTGTGTGACAAAGCATCACGGTCTGCTGGGTAGCAAGCGTAGGACTGCGTTCTGCTCCAGTTCTGCCCTCATCATCCTCTGCTATGTGTCACTTCGCACCTTGCTGTGACCCTGTTTGTCCAAGATAAAGGAAGAATAATATCTGTGACTGCAAAAATTAAGAACAGTGCTTGAACAGTATTTTGCTGAGCATTAAAAGTGACTTCCAAAATACTTGTTTTCTTACAGCCTTCAACCACCAGAAACTTTCCAAGTGTAGGAAGCCTAGTGGAAGAATTGAAATCTGCTTTAGCTTGATAGAGTATCATTCAGAACTAGTACGATAGCCCATCTCTTTGTTTCACTCATTAATGTTTATGGAAGGTCTCACAGCTCGTGTCTCTGATCTGGTGATGGAAACGTGAATGTGGGAGCCAGTCTGGATGGCATTTGCCTTCATGCAAATAACTGAGTTTTAATTCAGTGTACTTGTAGCAGAAGCAAATTGCTGTCTCATGGTCCCTTTCTCAAGTCTAAGAATTGCTTGGTTTCTGTACTGAAATCAGATTTCTCCCCCACAGTGTCCATCTTAGATATCTCTGGGATAGCCTTGACTGACACAACTCCACTTTACTTTGCAATGGAGGAAGGCATAAGGACATTCAACTTTTGCTTTCATACCACAGAGAAAGATGCTATTGCTCACCAACAGCAGTAACCATACCTGCAGGGTTTTGGTTTTTTTAATCTGTACTTCTATCAGTGCTTTCTTTAACTGAAAAATTCAAAATCAAAGCAATTATGGTCAAACTCTCTGTGGCCTCTTCTACTTGAGCCCAGTGGGAAGGGAAGTGCCCACTTCGGCTCTGAGGCAGGCATGAAGTTGGTAACAGGTAATTTTTTATTTCCCTGTGTACGTAGAAACATCAGTGGAGATTAGCACCCCGTTGTACTACAGACACGAGCAAGAGAAGAAACAGGCTTAGAAAAATCATCCACAAAATAAAGCAGACAAAAAAAGGTGGTAGTGTTCTCCTACAGGCCAGGTATCAAGGTGCTCAGAGATTAAAATTATTATAAGGCTGCAGAGGAAGTCTGTGATTGTGCCAGGGATTTAAATTGCTTCGGAGATACCAGTCCAGTTAAGTACCACATGAGTAACTAGTCTCTGCTGGATATTTCTAACACCCCCTTACAAATTTCAACTAGAAGAATCTGTGCACTACCTTTTGGTCATATTGTAACGTAGTGATGATATTTAAGGCAAAATTGTTCTTCATTAGAGATTTCTGTGGCACGTAGAAACGTGCATGCTAGATTTCTTTCATTCGCAAAACTCAAACAAATGTTACGAGACATATAATGAACATCAAGCCCTGCAGTTCAAAGAGTCTTCCATTATCCAAGGTCCTTAATTGTATAGAAATTATATTAACAAAAAAACAAAGCACAGAATAATTATTTTGGTTTACCTATGTCACGACTGCTATTATTAAAAATTAAAAGGGCTGTTATAGACTCTTGCCTTATTTGATTGACCTACTTCAGCCAATACTGCCAATATAAATGCCCAATACTGTCAGATCATTGGAAGCTGAAGTCAGTCAGTACTTCTTGGAAAAGCATCGCCCATTTCTGAAGAATTTGGCCATGAAATAATGTCTTTGCAAATACATTTGAGATGCACAATCCTACAAAAAAGAAGCCATGAGTAACATGGGCTGAGTAGAACTTACAGACTGTCTTCAGGGTTAGCCGGGTAGTGTTTTTGATTCTAGGGTAGATTTTTAATGGTGGGGAAAATAGTGCATTTTGATTTTTTTGTTAAAGTTTCAGTTTTAGCTGCTCAAAAATTGTATTTGCTTTCCAGACAAAAAATTCTTTATTTCCTGAAAACTTGAAAATACTTATAGCAACCAGGCATTTCTACAGGCTGTTTAGAGTCCTAATGGAAGAAGTGGGCTGATGAAGAAAGCTTTGATCGGCTCTATTTTTACTCCTAAACACATGGAAAGCAAAAATCTTATTCTCAGGCTTTTTGTGACTCTTTCACTGCTCCTGGCTGAGACAGAACTCTCAACAAAGCTGATGACAAATTTTTCCAGTAAAAAAGCCATTGGTTTGACTGTGGCTCATTACAGTCATTGTCTCATGAGGATGAAAACAGATGAGCATAGAAACACCACTGGGATATTTCTAAGTTCAGCATGCTCAGACAAATCTTCCCTTCTCATATCCTTGGCAACCCCATGGAGGCCCAGGGGGGCTTTAATGAGAATAATTATGGTGGAACGAGAACAGGGCAATCAGATTCTAATGAAAGAAGGATTTCTTCCAGGGGTTTCAGATACAAAGTCTGCTGTGCCAGATGAAACGGTGTTTGTAACATGGACAAATTTGATCTGTGGTCCACAATAAATAGTTCAAAGCCTACCAAGGAACTACAGGTTGAGTTTTTGCCATGTATGCACTCATGTGAGTAAGTCTAACTCAAAATGTCAGTGAGAAAATCCCAGAAATGCGAATGTTCATTTTGTTTTCCAGAATAGGCTACCAGATTCCACTGTTCGCTGGCTTCTGCATCATGTTTGTGTCAACAATCAGTAAGTGTCCACATCTTATTTGGTCTGGCCCAGATGCAACTTTTAAATAAATGATCTATAATAGTTATCACTAGGAATTCTTCTTGTTGATGTAGAGGGACTGATTTCTAAGGAAAATTTAAGGGTGGCTGCTCCACGTGGATGGTGATGCTGATGAGATTTGACAAGTATGCTCTTACGAACGTGCTCTGAGGAATTCACCACCTTCCATCCTACGTCGGCTGGTCTTTTCCTTAGCTGAGCCTTTCTCTCAGGTTCTTGTAACCTGAAGTGGTGCTCAGACAGTTTTAAACTGATAGCCATAGGAGGGCCATCAGCCATGAGAGGGCTATTTTGCAGGGCCCTTCACAACTAGCTATTGTAGGGGCTTATCAGAAAGATTGTGAGGCTGCAGTGGCTCATGAGTAGAATATGAGTCAACAGTGTCACAGCGTTGCTAAACATCGCTGTGGGATGTGCAAACAGGAGCAGAGCCTGCAAGTCACCTGAGATCATTTGCTCTAAATGACACTGATACGGCCTCAGCTGGTGTTTTACGCTCAGTTTTGGCATGGCGCTTAAAGTAGTGGCCCAGATGGAAAGAGTAAGAAGAGACCATCAAGGATCATTAGAAGCCTGTGAAGAACAACGAAAGAAGCAGGTTTGCTTCAGAAGGCAGATGTAAGACATATCAGAGTCTATGACAAAAAGGAAGGGAGCAAACAGTTTTCCACGTCCACTGTACATAAGAGAAGGAATAACAAGCTTAAAACTGTGTCAAAGAAAATTTAGGTTAAATATTAGGAAAATATTTCTAACAGCAAGGGGGCTGAAGTGCCAGAGAAGACTACCTGGTCTTAGAGTCACTGACAACTCTGGATTTTAGGAACATGTTAGACAAATTTTAGTTGAGATGGAGATAAGTGTAGTAAGCCTAATTCATGACAGAGGGGAGTACTGTTGATTTGCTGACATATTTTCTTCCTTCATTATTCTCTGTCCGTACGGGTAGGGATTTTTGTAAGACTCAGTGAAAAGCCCAAGAGGCTCAATGCCACAGGGCGCCTGGGAGAAGTGCATGTGCATCTTGTGTTTAGCTGGTCTGTAACAGCTTCCCCCAGCTATAACCTCTCTGGCAAAATTCCTTAGGTGGCCAAGAGATAGGAGCTGAAAAAAGTTTTTAAAAACTCACTGTAGATATAATGCCACTGACCACGACTCAGGCTCTACAAGCAGAGATGCGCTTGGGTTTCTGGGACGCTCCTACTTTCCAGTGTTGTGGATGGGGACTTCAACTGGTCCGACGAGTGCAGCATCCAGGGGCTGCGTCCCAAAAGGCAGAGTGGAACCTGGCACAAAATCTCTTGGGGCGAGAGAGAGCGGCACCTCCTCGGGTGCAATCTCTTTGGTGGTCTGCTGTTGGGAGGATCAGCCCTTGCAAGGCTGGAGTTGGCTTCCCTGCAGCTTCAGCCAGCCGTGCCGCACAGCGTCTATGGCAGAAACACCGGAGTAAAAAACTCTCCCCCCCGTTTACTTGTTGGAGGAAACGTCAGTGCGTGTGTGCGGGTGCATGTGTGTTAAATCCTGCTTTCCCTGAACGCCTGGAGCTCCAGACTGGGCAGCCCTAAATGAAGCAGCGTGGGGAGGCAAGGCTGGAAAGAAAGGTCTTGTTACTCCTTCTGCGTGCAGCTGAATCAGAGCAGGATGTAATCAAATCCTAAGTAATTAGTTAAAACTGCTTGTGTGCTTGCATTCTGTGTTACCAGGAGGCTTAGACACCTGAGAGCAATTCAGCACTGACACATCTAAATGCAATAAGAGCAAATAATGCGGTTAGCATTGAAAGTGGCACAAGTTGCTGTAAACAGTTGACTAAATTGTATGAAGTTTTTGTGGTAGTTTCGAGAAATCTAACTTTTTAATCTAGTTAGAGTTAACCTAATTTTAAAAATTTACCTCTATTTTTTCTGTAGTGTTTGCCTTCTCTGGAAGCTATACATTACTGTTTATTGCCAGGTCCCTTCAAGGAGTGGGTTCCTCTTGCTCTTCGGTGGCAGGTAAGAGAAGAGATGATAGAGTAAAATGCAGATCACTGATTTTGTCATTTTTAGTCATTTTCTGAATTGTATTTTGCCTGCAGTTTTGATAATTAATCCAAAAAACATTCAATTAAATCAATTTCATGTTTTTTCTGTCTCTTTCATATAAAGTAGCTCAAAAGCAAATGTCTTTTCAGACTTCCTTGGTATTTGGGTTGCGGTAAGGTAGAGCATTAAATGAACTGAGCTCTCCCTGGGATTTCTGCATCTGTGTCCTCAACATTTTAAATTCATTTTTAGCCATTCTAAAGGTCATCAGGAACTTATGTTGGTACTTATTATAGGGATAACAGTTCAGTCTGCTACTGAAATTTCTGTTATAAAATGTTGTTTTCAAGGACTTACCATGCTGTCTGTAACTTTGGACTCAGTTTACCTGTACCAGACTTCCAATACAAGGTTATAATTTTTAAATGAGTAGGTGAAATGGAATATGGATTTTCAGCCCAAATTACTCAACCATTTCTGAGACTGAGATGGGAGAAAATATGTTTTCTTCATGTTAGAACATTTCAGTCTTTTGCTGGAAAAATTTCCTGTGATGGCAGCAGCAAGATAAATTTGGCTTGGGAGGGAGGTGAATATAGTGTTTTGTCAAGAATGTGTCTTTTGGCTTCCTTGGGAAAATTCCCCCTTCCAAGTTGGACTGGTCTATAAGCAGGGTTCACATACACTCCATAGAAACTTAACAAGAATTTGGCAGCTGGATTCCTCCTAGGTTCCTTTTGCAGGGATTTTGCTCCAGCCCACATCTGCGCAGCTCTGCTGGGGGCAGCTGGGGAGGCACAATGCCCCAGACCGAGCATTTGAACTGGGAACAAGAAGCATCTTATGCTTAAGTTGGGTTTGAAGCTGTGCAACAAGCGCTGGTTAAGCGGAGAGAATTAAGCCTGGAAGAGTAGTGGAAAGAGCAGGGATATGGCTAAGGGAGCAGGGGCTGGGATAAGGAGCACCTTGAGATATGGCTCTTAGATGAGTACATGACCTTTTTTCACAGGCACCTACAAAATAGAGCAGAAAAGACCAAGAGACCATCTAGCCCCCCCCTTTCCTGGAGGCAGGATCAGCTTTGTATCTGTCATTCCTCACGCGTACTTGACAGGCATGTTCTCAGAAGCCTCTCGTCTAAAGCCTCCTTTCTGTCATGTAAACCCA
The DNA here is from genome assembly GCA_035590195.1 of Aviceda cuculoides. Lineage (NCBI taxonomy): Eukaryota > Metazoa > Chordata > Aves > Accipitriformes > Accipitridae > Aviceda > Aviceda cuculoides. The sequence continues at coordinate 35,339,994 of JAVJGG010000094.1, forward strand.
TTTCTGCTTCCCATGCTTGAGAGAACATGAAGAACAGTTTCTTTCCTTTATCTTTGTGGCTCTTTTTTCATATTGCAAGATTATTATCGCATCTCGCATCGTTTTTCTCCTCTCTGGTTTTAAACTGAAAGTCTTGCAGTCGCCCCTCACAGATATTTTTCTATGCCTCTGCTCACCCTCATTGCTCTTCCCTGGGTAGTCCCTGGTCACCCCCACCTTTTCTTCTTGTCCTGCACCAAAACCAGACCCAGCACTCGGAAGAAGCTCTAACTCCTTACAAGGGCCAAGGGCAGCGAAAGTCACTTTGCGCATCTCGCAGGCAAAGGCAGTTTTCTGTACTATTGCTGCCAATCAGACTTTTACCCGCCCCCCGCCCCGCAGTTGTGCATGTAATCATTCCTACCTAAGTGTAAAACTTGGTGTTATCTTGTTTGTGTTGCCTCCTATTTTTTTTCCAGAATATTTCTCCAAGTTTCACAAACGCATTGTGAATTCTGATATTGTTCTCTAACTTGCTCTTCAACTGTTCATGCAAATGATTTGATGTCATCTGCAATTTTCTAAGCATGTTCATCCACACAGGACCTCTGCTCTTTTGGTGCACTCAATGGAGGGTATTCACTTAATGATCAGTCATGCAATATTTTTTGTTTTCTTTTTCTGGCTCACTGTATAGCTGTGGACCCTATTTACTGAGTCCTACTTAAACCTTGATTTGAAAACAGAATTATTAATTTCTTTGAGGACTCTTCTGCAGCATTTACCCCTACAGTGTCTGAATGTTTCACAGAAAACACAAATAAATTGGGCTTCATGTTTTCTTTTGTGAAACAAAGGCTCATCACCAAATGCACAAGTGAGGCATGTGAAGATAAAGGTCAAAAGAATCCTTTAATTTTGGATGCTGAGCTTGAAATACTAATTTTCAAAGTAATCAGCTCTGCATAATACCTCATGCCCAGAACATGGCTAGCACTGGCTGCAGTTACAGCTGGGGGTGGGCACCAGACCTTTGTGTCAAGTGCCCCGACTATAAATAACAGATAGTGAATACTTGTCAAAAGCTTTGTTTCACCTAGTTGAAAAGCGTCATCTAAAAGCTCTGTGAAAAAGATGGGGACAAAGAGTCTAGCAAATGAGGGCATCATTAAATTACCTGAGTAATACTGTGTAATAGAACTTGGTCTTAGAGACCATTTACATTTGCCAAATGTCCTTTTTGCTTCAAGGTGAATTCCATGTGGAGGGGATATATATATTTGTATTTAGAAAGAGAGATACCTGCTGTCATGTCTGTATAACGTTTAGTAGGGCTGGCAAATGGTGACCATAAACTATAGTACACAGCTGCCTAATTTTGTGTTGTGCTTTTTAAATTTTTATTTTTTATTTTTTTTTTATTTTAGGGATGGGTATGCTTGCCAGTGTATATACAGATGATGAAGAGAGAGGCAACGCAATGGGAATTGCACTAGGAGGCCTTGCCATGGGAGTGTTAGGTCAGTGAGATGGAGGCTCTGCTGGCAAGAGAAACCACCCCCCCGCCTTCCCCAGAGCACGTACTTGGGGTCTATGAAAGCAGCAGAGTCGTCTCATCGAGTGCAATGTTATCGGGCTGTCTCCAGATCACATTCATGGTGCATGTTAAGAATAGTTTTTCCCACAGAAGCACGTTTCTTATGCGGATGCATATGTCAGGCAATAATCTCTGAGATGTTTGGGTTTTGTTTACGTGAAAGAGTATTTGGGGGCGTGAAGAATATGGTTATTGTCATGATCAATGAGCTTTGCGGTTTGTTTTTTTGTTTTGTTTTGTTTTTAAATTGAGCTTTTTGGGCACTGAGTGCCAATAGCAGGATGCCTAAAAGCTTGCAGAGGATGTTTGTTTGAAGTCGGAGATGTGGCTTCACCACGGTGTTTTTTCTTTCTCCCTGGCAGTGGGCCCACCTTTTGGGAGCATCATGTACGAGTTTGTGGGGAAGAGTTCTCCTTTCCTGGTGCTGGCAGCACTAGCTCTGTTAGACGGAGGTCAGTAAATACGAAGAGTCAATATCGCCATGTAGCACATCCCTTTCATATTACTACCATCTAACCCCTTCTCAAAGAAATTTTACAATGTTGATTTCTTTTCACAGCTGTTCAGTTATTTGTTCTGCAGCCATCCAGAGCACAAGCAGAAGTAAGTATTAAGGAAAAACACTCTAGGCAATTGATGACGCTTTGCCTTTCCTAATCCCAAGTTTTTGTTTCATAGAGTCAGAAGGGGACACCGTTACTGACACTTTTGAAGGACCCGTATATCATTATTGCAGCAGGTATGAGATTTTTTTTTTTTTTTTTTTTTCCCTTTAAACCAGCCACTGGTATTATACCTGGCATCCTGGAATGCCTCAGGCTGATTTAAAAATACTGTCATTTACTGGTTTCATTTACATGAAGCTCTAAGAACTTGTTGGTAACACAGGATGAATATACCAGTAGAAACATAATAGGTAGAAAGTTTGAAATGTAGGTGTCTTTCCAGCTGAGAGGACACTAATGACTTGTGGTTGCTCGTTAAGGCGATGAGATGTGACCATGAAACTTTCTATGAGGGATGTGAATAGGGCCAAGGCTTTCGGAGGGAGGGATTGCCAGCACATCGTAGGCAGGTGTAGGGAATAACACTGAACTTTGTTTCCGTTTGAAAAGGGAGTGAATTTGGTCTCTAGAGCATGGATTATATTTCATAAAAGGTCTGGGCTGAATGGTGAATGGCGTTTGGTATTACATGTGTCGTTTGTCTAATGAGTCTTTCTGTCTCAAGGGAAGTTTGCCTTTTTGCGTTGCATTTTGTTGAATGTTTATTCTGAAGTCTGTAATTAAGCCTGGCCATTTTTAATGTTCATAAAATATCAGAAAAGAGATCACAATTTTTGCAGGTTTGTTTCTTAATACTAACCTGTTTGTCCAAGGAAGCCATTCTTCCAGGCATATTTTGGGTTTGCTGTTTCTTGGTGGTCTTAGGGAATGACCATTACTCCAACTCTTTGACTAGACATTTGGTCAAGCTGTGACTGAAGTTATACAAACACTTTTACTTGAGATATTCTTAGAGCATTAAAAGACTTTTTCATAGAATGAAAGCATTTGAAGGAAAAGAGTAGCAAAGACAGTACCTGTCATAAGACATCAGATCTATCACTCATCTAACTCAGTACCTTGTCTCACAGTGCTCAAAGCAGGTGCTGCAAGGTGAGGTTCACCTGGCATATAAAGTAGATTTCTGGAGAATAATGTAATCCCTGCCAAGATCTAATGTGTGACAGAACTTGGTTTAAACCACAAAATATGAGCGGGGACTGATTTCAAGGAGTACTTTTCTTGATTAAGACTTAGCTACTCATGCCAGACTAGTCTTAGCCAAGGAAGAGAAAAAGTACCAAAGACTGTGGATCCCACTATTTTGACCCCATCCTATGCCTGCTAAGAGCAGGGATGGACTTTGTTCCCATTTTCTAACCCATTCACATGGCATTCAATTCCTGCAGCTATTCTCTGAAGCCGTTTCAGCTGATGTTCCGGGGCTCTGTAAAGCAGAACTGCACAAATGGTCTCAGGGCAGCAAAAGACTTGAAAGATTCCGGGCTGGGCAGCCTGGAATCAGGACGGTGTGTGTCCGACAGACCTCACCTTTACTGCCCTGGCTCTTTTTGCCTCTTGCTTACCTGCACATGCCTGCAGGTACTGCCAGTGCCTCCCGTTTCCCCTTCCCATCTTTGATCCAGAGCAGCTGAGCATGACCAGAGAAGGGAAAGGAAGGATGTACAGAGGAGTAGAAACATGGAGACCCTCTTTGTCCCGATCCCTCCTGCTCTTGCCAACTGCTCTGGGTGACCTGTCCTGCTCCCACCAAGCACCAGTGCCCAGGATCTGAGAAAGTCCCTCCCGTGGGTTAGCGGCAGGGTTAGGTACAGCACCCAGGGTCTCTGCCTCCCAGGACAGAGACTGCCCACGCTTTGACACTATGGGTGATGTTGATGTTCTCTAACCTCAGCCTCTTCTCCCTGTGCTTTATTTCCCTTGCAGACCAAATTTGGGGTTTTTTTCAGAGCTGAATGCCAAATGCCAACTAGAAATTCAGCCTTTTTTCTGGCCTACCAGTGCGCACCAGTCCAAATGCAGATTTCTTGAGGCACCAGGAATAGAGTCTTTAAATGTTAATTGCTTCAGTCGGGAAGTTTTTTCTTTTTACAGTGAAAAGGCTCTGGAAGTTTCACTTGCTCTCCCTTACCCCAAGGAGTCTGGTGTTTTCCTTGCTCTGTTTTCTAAGGTGGGAGCTTCTGATTCTGATGCTAACGGGGAAGGCTGGGTAAGCGGTTGGTCGGGACGGCAGAGTTAGCTCCGTGCTCTGACACCTTGAGGCAGTCATGGCACGTTTCTCCGTACCTAAGCCAGGATAATGACTTCTGCTTCACGAGGATGCTGTGAACGTAAATGTCCCACACCGTGTACGATGTTCAGATACAGCGATTGATGAGGGGAAGGTTAAAAGTTCCACTGGGTTTGCCTGGCTCAGGGAGTTTAGAGGTTTTGAATGGCTTTTAAGGCAGTTAACCACCTCATTAAAAAATTGACTGCATCTCTAGTGGGCTGACTTGTTAACCACATGTAAAAACCAGGGACGCTTTAGGTATGCTGCAAATGGACTAGCAGATTAAGTGTTCTTTGCAATCTTGATTTAGGTGCACTAATTTCATGGTATAAATTCGGATTCAATCTCCTGAGTGTGCGTCATACGCTTGAGTCATAATTGTTTGTATTCTCAAAGAACAAGCACTTTCTGACCGATTTGGCTTATCTATAGCACAATATTACTCTTTAACACAAGGTGTCTTGAACTCAAGCATGGTGCTCCTCTCTCTTCTTTCTGAAAGTATGACTTTTTTTCCCCTCAATAACCCACGTTGCCTGTGAGTTAATAACGGCGACTGTCGGACAGGAGGCCGGCGCTCTCATTCGCTCCCTGTATACATCGCAGTCCCGCGGCCAGTCCTGCTGCCTCTTGCCTTCGGTGCCAGCAATAGCTTTTATGGCCATTCCCGCTGAACGTGCACCCACCAGTCACGGTGGGAGGGTCACAAAGGTGTGGGCGTCAGAGGGACCAGGTGATAGGGCAAGCTCACATGAAAACCTCTGCAAGAGAAAGGAAATGTGAGCAAATAGAGGCTCTGGCTCCTATGTGGATTGTGTCAGAGGGGATGCTTCAAAGTCCGTGCCATCGGTACTCACTGACCCAGGCGAAAGAAACGTCACTGACGTTTTTTGTCACTGCTGGCAGGAGCTCGGTGGATGAAGTCAATGTCATTCTTGCAGCCAGACCTCACTGACAGCGATTAAAGAAACTTTAGGCGTTACTAGGTGACAAAGTTGCATTGACGATCAAGTTAGTTTAAACTATCAGATCCAAAAACCAGAGTTGAGACTGATGTCGTCATGAGAAGGTGTGTGACGGCTTTTTGCTGGGTGCCTGCTTTTTCACAGAAAAATACCCGTGATGTCTGTGGCACTCTGCCAAAAGCTGAGTGGGTTTTCAGCTGCGGAGATGGGATCCAGCTGGAAGGTTGCAATTTCACACCTTCTGGCCAGCATAGGATGTTTAATCTAATTTAAAGAAGAAACAGTGTAGGATTTATGCCTTTGAGATATGACCCTCTAAAGAGTGGTTAGCTCCGTGCAAGACGGAGGAAAAAAATATTTTACCTTCTTTTGGGGAAGCTTTGCTAAGGTAGCACAGTCTTTATTGGACTTTACCCTGAGTTTGCAGAATACCAGCTCAAGTTCTCACTTTTCTTTTGGGGCACATGCTCAAGATCTGTAGCACCTTTGTCACCATGTCCCTGACTGCTTTGGTAAGCTCTGGTGATGCTCCCTGACCTAATGAGAAATAGACGCAACACACGTGTGCGTGCACGCTTGTTTCTCATTTCTTTGTGACGTTTAAGAGTAGAATAAGATCTTTGCTATTTAAGCCATCTCTCTTAGAATGGCTCTGCGCTTTTTGTGGCCTGAAATGTTCTTCCAGCATCAAGGAAGCTTTTCGAGCGTGGCTGATTTTTGGGCTCGGAAGAGGGCAGCCCCGAGGTGTTTAACTGGGGCTCCTTACAGACACTACACCAGTGGGAGCTTGGAGCAGAGCGAAAGGTCGGCGTTAGATCTAACCTTTCGTCTGCAGGGTAGAGCAGTGCTGAACTGTTTCTCCTTGCCCCGGGAAGAGAGTGAGCCAGCTAGCCTGGAAGTTCAGTTTAGGAATTGTGGATACACAGTCTAATACATTCTGACAGGTTTGAGCAAAGAATGACATCAGTGCTCATTTTGTTTTGAACTATATGATGAGGAACTTGTTCCAGGAGAAAAAATATTTCTCTGACCTCAGACAAATTGAGCTTTTTTTTTTTTTTAAAGTAAAATTTGGATGGTAAATGACTGTAAGAGCCTAGAATATTCTCCTAAATTTCAGAGACTATAAATATTAGGAAGAAAAGAGGGAACACAAGTTTGAGGCTGTCACTTCCAGTGCCTTCCAAACTCCCTTAAAAGTCATTTTGCAAGGGATTAGCAGAGGGGACACGTCCTGTTGCCCTGCATTAGGCTCCGACTGCCTCGGGTTCTTTTCAGTATGTGGGAAAGGCATCTCGAATCCGAAGAAATGCCATGGGGTTTAATAATCCCCGCGCTAAAGCTGAAGGGCGCTACGAGGATAGACGCACTTGCCACAAACCCCCCGGGGTCCGGAGCTGCAGGCGGTGGCACAGGGCAGAGCTGAGCCGGCGGGCAGGACCGAGTCAGCATCTCCACTGCCCGTTATCCTTTGCGTCCGGGTGACCAAGGTCCAGAAATTCAAAAGGGATTTGGAAGCATTCAAAATTCATAGGGGTGGGCGAGCTCAGCCAGAGCCATGCTGTGCTGCAGGGACTTACTGGCTGCTCGCTCTGGGATCTCTACACGAAATTCCCTTTTGTAGAGGATAGACATCTCCGTGGTTGTCTCGTGGTATTTTTAGGGTCGAGACCTCCGCATTTGACCGTAGTCATTCTCGGGTGATGGAGGCACGGGGTCAGAACCTGTGTCTCTTACACGGTAGGGCTCTGGTTTTGCCCCAGGGGACTAGGTAAAGACCAAAAGATTGTAGTTTTAGCTAATCATTTGTACAACAGTCAGACCTCATGAACTTTCTAAATGTCATCAAGCTTGCTGCAGACTTTCACGTTATGAAAATAGCCTAACCTTTATTGCAGAATTTCTAGGAGAATAGAAATACATAGAAAGTTAGTCTTCAGTGATTTTTGTGTTCTATTCTATGTAACATTAATCAACATTTGCTGCATGACAAATAGGACTGTAAAACACAACGTTTTTTGTAAAAGCATCCATTCTTTGCATGGCTTTTTGTTCACAGTCAAAAGAAATAATGACTACTTTTTTTCCCTCCTGTTCTTTCTCTAAGGATCAATCTGCTTTGCAAACATGGCGATCGCTATGCTTGAACCAGCATTACCGATCTGGATGATGGAGACCATGTGTTCCAAAAAATGGCAGCTTGGTAACTATTTGCATCGCTATATTTTGTCTAATGACTGTGTCAGTTCTGGTCCTGTTAGTGATGGTCCCCTTACATGTTTCAGGGTAGTAATTTCTTTTTTTTGTACTATCTTTAGACTGTCCATGTTATACCTGCACAATTGCAAACAGCAGTTTGTAAGAAAAATAGCTAGTGGATTGATGTTGTTGCAGTAGAGGCTCCACTAAGGGGCAACGCTCGCATCGCAAGGAGAAAGAGACGGAGCAGCCTCGGCACCGAGCTTATCCCGGCTCCTTTGGGAGCCCCGGCGGCACCGCTGGCAGGGGCTGCGAGATGCCCGTTGAGCCGCAGAGCCAGCCTAGCAGGGCAAAACACTTGGTTTGGATTCCTTCTGGGAAAAACCCCATCCTCCATCCCTAGTTTGAATTGCCGGGAGCAGGCAGCCACCGGAATCTGCGGCAGGTTCGCCGCGCTCGGTGCAGAGCGCGCTCACGGCAGCACGGACTCCTTCCAGGGCTGCTCCTGGTACCTCGGGGGGGGGGATGGGCTTCGCTTAAAATGCGGCCACCGAGGACGTGAGGAACACTTTCCCCTGAATTTGGTGATGTGACCCCTTTCAGTGGTTACTTAGTCATCCCATGCAACAGGAGAGCCCCGACTTGGAGCATCTTATAACCTGTGGCAGGGACGCGGTCTCAGGAAACCAGTGCTCAGGGGCAGAGAGAGACTTTGTCCCACCTACCAGGTTAGACTAAAGAGTAAAACTGGGGCAGTTACTTTCTCTTTGAGGTGAAGAGGAGGGTGGAAAAAAAAAAAAAAAAAAAAAAGAAAATGGGCTAACTTCCAGTATCGGACTGTGTGCGGGAGGTTGATGTGACTTGCCTGGGGTGGGGGGTGCCACAGCACGCGGTGCCGATCCTCCGGATCGATCCGACTGATGTTTGCCTTTTTAATAGTTTGTAGGAAAGAGTTACCGTTACAAATGCAACATATATCTATTTGATAAAGTTAACAAAGTGTTCTGTGCTGTGACATTTCGCGAGGGGATTTTTTTAATATCGATATAGGGCATCCGAAAGAAAAAGAAAAATCCTTCATGACAATGATGTTCAGCTAGCATCCGACTAATATCCCTACTCTGTGTAAACGTAGGTGTTCCTACATTATATAGAATGTACAAACCTGAGTTCTGATTAATGCAGGGTGGCCATAGGTAGCAGCCCTTAATGTGCTGCTGTACTGTTGAACATGGTAATGACTGCTAGCCTGTAATACAGCAAAAATTAACACACAAACTTAGATATTTTAAACCTCACAAGGAAAAAGGAAGATTGCTTATCTACCTCCCTCACTAACGTTTCGTATTACTGGTGCAACGGAAATGAGATTCACAAATCTCTTGGTTGAACAGAAGTTCCTAGAAGAAAAATATCCATTTTAAATTAAGACTAATTTTACCCCTTAATGATATAAGTAATTGACTCCATTATGCTTTGTCTGATTTGACAGCATTAATTAAAGTTTTTTTTAAGCCTCTTAAATTATATTTTGAACTGCAGGGTTTTAAGCAAATTATCTTATGCAATTTGGAGATCCAGCTGTTTGAAGCATGATCTGAAGAAGGTATAAAGAACCATGATTTGATAAATTAATGTTACTGTGCATAAAGCTTATTTAGAAAATGACGGTTCTGCTTCAGTATACCACAGATACACACCAACCTACAAGTCTTACTTAACGAGCCTTTGCAGTTTTGGGGGTTTTTTTGACAGTTGTCAACGTCTGCTATATGTGACCATTTGGTATAAAATGCTAGCTCCAAGCAATACAAAAGTAGTTGCAGTTACACAGGTGAAAATATTTCCCCAGTATCACCATTGTAACCCACAGGGATTTTAATCACAGGATATTGCTGTGCTAAAAATTACCTCTCGATATTTTTTTTTTTTCTTATGAATATCAGAGAGATAGGAAGGAAGATGGATAGGCAGGAAATGAGAAAATCTATGTTGCCTTGGTGAAAGATGAGGAGCATATACACTTAAAAGAAATGGTTTGATTGTGCACTGTAATGTCACGGCTGCTGTCTAAATCTGAATTACCTGATTTAACAGTGACCAAATGGAAGGCTTGTCGGGGCGTGCGCTGTTTTGTCAGACTTCCCCAGTTTTGTCGAGTTTCCCAGTTTTATTTTTCTTAAGAAAACGCAAAACTTAGCAGGAACGATAGAAAAATACTGTGCGTTATTACTTCCAAGACGCACGAACCGTTGAAGACCATTGCCCAAGCACCCAGCATTAGGCGCAGCCGCCCTGTTCCTTTGCCCCTCGGATATTTTTCGTGCAATGCCTTCTCCTCAAGGGCAGTCCTTGCTCTCACACGCGCCTGCATCGTCCTCCCCGCCGCTTTCCAGGCAGCGGCAGCCGAGGCAGTAGCACACTATAATATTTATTAACGTTTCTTCCGCAAGGCAGCGGCTCCCTTTGACGCTTCCCCTCCGGCTGGGTCCTGCCCTCTGACTTACCTGCAGGGAGAGGATGAATCCTCAAGTACAGGCTGGAATTGGCTTTTAAACCAGAGATATTTCTGGCCGCCGCGCAGCCAGCATCTCCTCCAGCTACAGCCGCTGCTGTGGAAACCTCAAGACTAGAAAAACTTGCTGGTCCCAACAGTGTGTTGCTCTGAGTGGGTGTGGGGTTGATGGGAGGCTCTGGGTACCCTCCCATCAGGGTCCGAAGGAATGCTCGGGTGCCCTTACCTCCAAGTCATTACAGATAATTAGTTTTGGGGTTTTTTTAATTTAAAGTAACAACTAATTTTTTTAGAATTAAAATACTGTAAATATATTGGCTAAATAATTTCAAACCCACGATTTTAAGGTTTCTTCACCTTTACATTATTGAGATACACTTGGCTTTGGTCGCTGCTTGACCAAGGACCATACTGGGGCATTACAAACTCCCCTTAACACGAGGCCCCCCGGCAGTCCCAGGCTTGCAGGAGGACCGTGACTTGCAAATCCGCGGCAGCGGTCCTGCCGCCCGCTCCTCCAGGGGGAGATTCCCCCGCCCCGACGCTCCTGGGCCTGCTGCATGTGCTGAGCATATGCTCCATCAGCCGTGCAACCACAAAAGAGTTGCCTTCCTTCACCGAGCCCAAAGCTTATTGCAGTTAGAGATGAACTTTTTGCTCTTCGTTGTTCCATCCCCTCTCCCATACCAGTTCTTGCAGCTGATGCTGAAAAACTCTTTTCAAAGGGGTTGCATCGCTCCTGCATTTCATAGATGATGTCCTTAGATTTCATGAGAAGGCTGCAACAAACCGGATATTTGATTTTTTTTTTTTTTTTTTTTTTTTTGGCGGGGGGGGATGGTATGCACAAAGAGTCTGTTA
>JAVJGG010000094.1:35351047-35372177 GCA_035590195.1 Aviceda cuculoides
TTTTTTTTTTTTTTTTTTTTTTGGAGGGGGGGGATGGTATGCACAAAGAGTCTATTGGATACCTTCAAATCAAAATTGCAGTGTCTGGAATTTATTAGTTTCTTCTAACACGTCACTAAAATCACTGCTGATAAAACATCTCATTCATATTTTTCAGGCGTTGCTTTTATTCCAGCTAGTATCTCTTATCTCATTGGGACTAATCTTTTTGGGATACTCGCACACAAAATGGGAAGGTATGTTTAATTTAAAAATACTAATAATCTTCCAGGCTGTTCATGTACCATTTCCAGTGTTTCTTGGGGCAGTTTTCTGATGATGGAAATTACTGAAGTTTGTTCTAAAATAGCAAGAATGCTTTTTTTGAACATGTCCCTACTTTGGTTGTGTAACTCGGCACTTCATACATGACTTTGAAATATTCAAAATCAGCTCTAACACCTCAGTATCACCGACCTCTGAGTGATGTTTCTTCTTCGATAGGTGGCTTTGTGCTTTACTCGGGATGCTAATCGTGGGAATAAGTATTTTATGCGTAAGTAGAAGTTTGTGTATCTTTCAAACCACCTGAATGTTTGTGTGTTCATCGCCAAATATGTTCTTTCCCCATGACATTTTGCTGAAGTTTCTGTTTTATAAATACATTATTAAACAATGTGTAGTTAACTGGTTCCAGATCAGAGTTTGGAGTGCTTTCAAATTTCAATGCTTCAATTATTTTGAAGGAAGACTGGCTCTGAAAGGAGGATGATCATTCTTCTTTTTTTCTTTTTTTTTTTTGAGCTGTTACCCAACAGTTTATTCTTGCTCATAATAGTAAGTGTGTCAGTGGTTTAATGGCATAGTTGACTGAAACAGTAGCCCAGAACAAGGATCAAACTCTAAGTTGCACATATGTACCAAGCGTGCCATAACTACTCTAAGAATTTACCTTAGAAAAAAAACCACTAACCTCATTAACATGTGCAGTGTGACTTAATTAACTGCCTGAAATTTCCTTTGTAGGTACCGTTTGCTAAAAACATTTATGGGCTCATAGCACCAAATTTTGGAGTTGGATTTGCCATTGGTAAGAAAATTACAATGACTTCTTACAGTCTGTTGGTTATTCAAAAATTATTTTATATGAAGTTACAAGGAAAATTACTTTTGTTGCCATTCTGATCTGATGGTGGTGAAGCCTGAGCTGTGGCCCAAACTGGTAGGTAAAGGAAGAAGGCTTCAAGGACGGTGCCCAGGCAGTTTGAACCAGGGTGCTGTTAGACAAGCTGGATTCTAAAGTCTGTCCAGAATCGCTCCGTTGACCTAAACAGGTCTTTCAAACTGTCCATGAATTTGTACCTTGTTTTCAGAAATAAAGCAGTGCGCTGCCCAAAACCCCCAGCCTTTCCTGTTGTGGAAAAGAATTTATGTAGACATTTGCATGGAAAAAAAGAAAAAAACAGGCTTAACTTTTTGTTCAAAACACAGGAATTCCCAAGCCCATGTACTCTTCTTCCAAGTAATATGCGCGAACTTTGCTTATGCTGGACCACGCAGTCAGGCTGGAGCGGAGACCACGGCTTGGGTTTTAGCACTTGGCTGGTCATTAGCAAATGTTCTGGGGCATCTTCACGTGCAAGGGGTGTGTGGTTAGGAAAGAAGTTACAGGCACAACTGCAAATCCCCAGTATCTCAGCAGCTTCATCAGCTGTCTTGTGCTGCTTCATGCTAGCAACGAAAGCGTGGCTCAAAAGACGTGTTGAAACCGCTGTAATAATTTCGATTACCTGGAGGCTAATGCAATCTTTTAGGCCTACGGTAAGTGTAAGTTCATACAAATAACTTGCCCCCAAATGAAAGCTACTTGGCTGGTGATGTGAGGCAGCCTTTGCACGGACGGTTGCTGGGAAGTGGTTGATATGCTCTAAGCTCGCATCTCTCTTGGCCTCTAACAAGTGTCACACGTACGTGTCTATACGTGTCCTTGCATGACTCGGACACAGTAAAGACCAGAAAAAGCATAGATAATACAGTCTATTTTTACACAAATCTTTTGCTTATTTAAGAATAAGCATCCTTTTAGTTGGTTTTGTGTCCATTTTTAGCACATAGTTGGCCAAGACATTAAAAGGAAAAAAAAAAAAGGCAGTATTTTCCTGAAATATGTTTCCCTCCCTCACGCGCAGGAATGGTGGACTCCTCCATGATGCCAATTATGGGCTACCTCGTAGATCTGCGTCACGTATCAGTCTACGGTAGCGTGTACGCAATAGCTGATGTTGCCTTTTGCATGGGCTTCGCCATAGGTAAGTGCAGCCTTTTTGTGCCTATAACGCACAGTTAAGAAAAAAAAAAATACGCTGCGAGGCCAGGTGTGAAGCCCAGTGACGTTCGCAGGCTTTATGAGCAGGGGTTCTTATTTTCTGCAGGAAATCAAAGCAGAGGGAACTGTGTTTGGCATCTGTTCCCCTCCGCCGCCGCGGTGCCGTGCTCGGCTTCATTAGCTGTAAGAGGCTCGAAGGGATGGGGCAATGAGCACAAATAGGATATCCCTAGGAAAGAGGCCGTGGAACATTTAAAACTAACACCACGGCTGTGCTCCTGATAGTCTGCGAGAGGAATAACTCCCCACTGACCCCCGGCCTCCTCGAGTGCACGATTCGGATGCCCCTAGGAGCATCTCTAATTTCTTCAATGAACGTGGAGTACGGAGCCAGGAAAGGTTTAGGTTATAATTACAAACGTGTCTTTACATTCCCCAAATCAATTTGTAAAGTGGGAGTTTTGTATATAAAATTACTGTTGTTTAAAGTGACTGCTGCAAATTTTGTGTCTGAACCATCTTGAGAAAAGGGTTTTTATTTCTACAAGGTCCCTCTGCTGGTGGTGCCATTGCAAAGGCCATTGGATTTCCATGGCTCATGACAATTATAGGGATTGTGGATATCCTCTTCGCTCCCCTGTGCTTTTTCCTTCGAAGTCCACCTGCCAAAGAGGAGAAAATGGTAAGCGTAACATGGCTTCTTTCTTTTGGTTTTGTTTCAGTGAAACAAATGATAACTTATTTCTGCATCTTTGCCTCTGATTTCCCCCAGAAGGGACCAGCACAGTTTATTTCACCCTCACGCATCATCTCTGGAATGAACTCCCCCTTCCTTTTACATCCAAGATGTATAAAGAAAAGCTTTTTATTAGTTACATGTTACAAAGTCACAGATTTGATTATCACAAAACAGGGTGCAGCAGACATTAATCTGCAACAGCATACACTGTGGGGGAGTCAGTATAAAAGGCATTTTTGTTTTCCTTGATGTGCCAGAACTGTTATTGACCAATTTTGTTTTATTCCTTTGTGTGCCTCAACCTCCTGCTTTCCCACAGTCCTCTACAGTACACTTTGCATCGTATTTTTTCCTTCTCCTTCTTCCTCCATACAGATCGCCTGTCCTTACATATTTATGGCTTCTCTTATCCTATCTATACCACGGGCCTTATCCCGACTCTTTTTTTTAATGTAACTTTGCCAATGAATTAATTTTCTAGAGCAGTCAGTGCTCCCCAGCCACTGTGTGGTGTGTAAGAATGATGCTTGGGCAAATCGGCCTCCTGCCCAGTCCCCTGCAGCCCACAGTGGGAATCTGGGGACGAGTCTGGGAGCAGGTGAATGTGGTGTGACACATCCCTAAAATCAGGGGCTGAGACCTGAGGCAAAGTGACACTGTGATTAACAGCCTTTAACAGAGTTTTTCCCCATTGAAGTTCACATTTGATAAGTAAACGTAAAAGTCTGCTTTCCGCAAGACCTGGAGTGAGGACTTCTCCTACTAATTCCATGAGTTCTGCCCCAGGACACTCACAAACGCGCCTGCAGGAACGTTTCACTCCTTCACTCCTACTGCACGCTGTTTGCTTAGCCTGTCATAAAAAAAAAAAAAAAAAATTCCTGCTTTTGTTGTAGTAGTCCTTTTTTCCTTCCTTTCCCCTCCTCTACTGTTCTCCTTTACTTTCCCATTTCTGTAGCTCAGTTTGCCCTTTCCTATAATGTCCTTTACCTGCTCCCCTACTCTGCCCTTGCAAGACTTGCAGTTCCTACAGATTTATACTAGAGCAGGTTCAAAAGGCACCTTACTGCAGGAGGGGATCCATTGCTTTGCTCACTGGGTTTCCTCTGCTCAGCAAGAAGATGGGAAGATCCCAAAGGAATTACAAGGCAGTGCAGGCAGTAAGCAGAACAATCCCTGCTGTGATTCCAGGGCTGGGGAAATTCTGGAAAACAAGTACGAGGCTCTGCTGCAACATCTGTCACCATCTAGGTGACGTAGGTCTAGTCCACCCAGCGCTCCATCCTTGCTCATCCTGAGCAAGGTTGTCTGCGGCCCCAAATGGAGTTGCTAGTTGTTTATTCGGGTGAAAAAACCACGTAATTTTGCACAGCCGTGGTCTTACTATGCAGCACCACATCTCTGCACGCTAAGGCCAGAACCTGCCGCGTGTGCTGCTCACGCTTTGTACTGGCATGAGCAGAACAGAAGGTGGAAGAACAAATCTTGCCAAAATAGGTGCATATGCGAGACCAGAGACCTTTTGTTTTGCACATGTTTGGACTGCAGAATCCCAGAGATTCCAGTTAATCCCTTGTCATGACCTTTGCAGACTGCACTGATTTTTTTTTTTTTTTTTTACATTGACTAAGGCTGAGGACCAGAAAGAAGAAAAAAAACCCAAAAGCTGCTGTTGTTTGCTAGAGATATGAAATTTATCATGTGCTTCTCTCAGCAGAGGCCAGTTATTCTGTTCTGGAGCTCTGCAGAAAGGGGTGGGAAAAGCAAAGCTAGTAAGGGAGACTCACCTTGAGCAGAAGTGCTAATCTTCATATTCCCTTTTCTTTTAGGCAATACTCATGGATCACAACTGTCCTGTGAAAACAAAAATGTATACCCAGAACAACATCCAGTCCTACCCCATAGGGGATGAAGAAGAATATGAAAGTGATGAATAACATGACAAGCTATATCACGTATTTTGGTGTACAAAATGCAGTGTTTCATGTGAAACATCTCATCCAGAAATAGGTTTTAGTTGTACTGTAACAGTTAATAGTGAAATGGTCAAAAAAGCCAAAGGTATATTATCCATCGCCCATGGTTATAAAGCAGACTGCTAACTGCCTTATAAGGGGGGGAAAGCTTTTATAGAGGATTTGTATAGTGCTAATCTTTATTTTGTGTATTTAATTTTATTGAATATTACACTATATTTTTTATTAAATGTGTAGTATAAATCTGTATAAACCTGTGAATTTTAACTATTAGTTTTTTCAAGTCAACGCATTGACATACAGTATTTCATATTTTGTTTGGAGTTACGAGTTACTGTCAAGAGCTTGGGTCTTTCTTACCTAATTGGAAGGAAAAAAAAAAAAAAGCAAAGCTCAAAGAAAACCTATCCCATTTGCCTCCTTTTAAACTGCACCCCTGTAAGTACACTGAGAGGAGCTGAAGGCTGGAATTCGGAGCGTGGACATCGCTACCACTTTTTGATCAATGTTAGGTCATACATTAGTAAAATAAAAGGCACAACTTCTTTGCCAATTTAAAAAAAATGAGCTCTCCCTGAACCACTCAAGGAATGTACGGGAAAACTGTTTTGAACAGATGAGTGTATTGCTGTTAGTCAGTACTAGTTAATAAAGTTTTAATCAGTTAACTAGTTGTGCAATATGAAGCTCCCAAAATACACGACACTGGGTAAACAAGTAGGTATGAATGTGCACTGTTCCTGTCCCTTAAAGGGAATAAGAACAGCATGAAGATACTTTTTATATTTCTATCTTTTGAACTTTTATTTTTAACATAACTTTATTTTAGATGCATCCTAAGTGACTGGTTAAGAAAAGCTGCAGTATTACAGTATTTAGTCTTAGCATGTACTGAAAGTTAAGCTGATAACTAAAGCGGTTCAAACAAAAAAAGCTATTTTATGTGCATTTGCATACACATCTAGAAGTTCAATACATATTTATTTTTTAAAAATGAGCTAAAATATCACCTTTGCTAAAAATAATGAAAAAAAAAGACCAGTTTGTTGCCAATATCTCTTAACATTTGGGGACAGAGGCTAATACAGCTAAAGGACTGTAGTAGGCAGTCCCTGTCTGCACTGAAAAAAATCAGACTTTGAAAGAAAGCATTTTAAAAAAATCCCAATGTCCTTATCAACCGTGTTATATCTTTCCATTTGTAAAATTAAAATCTTTATGTGCCTTCTTTCATGTAATTGCAGATGTTTTATGTACTGCAGCATAGATACTATGTTTACATATAGTTTTGTAAAGCGTATATACTATGGTCAGAAAATATGAAAAATATAGTGGATCAAACTTCAAGTATTGCTTTGTCAATAATTATACATTCAGACCACATTAAAATAAAGTTATCCGAAAGAAGTAACATGCTCTATTGTAACAAAGTAAAAGTAATAAACCAAGAATCATCCCCCTCGTGATTTGCCTCCCGCATTGTGTTTTACTGTATACTAGGGGCTCGGGGAAAAAGCCGACAACTATTTCAGGTTGTGGGAAAGCACTCCCCAGTTCCAGTCTGTCTGTAACTCGGGACAAACGTTTTCACTCCAGTTACAAATACATGCCACTTGCTTAAGTAACCGCAATAGCTTCTACAATCATTCTGTCATATGGCTGCTGGGCTGAGATTTAACCTTTGGGGAAACCCAGGCGGCCAAAACGTGCAGTACCAGGGGACGTCCCTGCATGTTCTTTAAATAAGGGTGAGGAGTCTGAGAAAACATCGTAAAAGGCTTAAATGGGCTGGAAGGCCCAGCAGTACTCCTACGGGTGATTTGAAAAATCCACTTACAGATTTTTGTAGTGGTATATTTTCAATTGCGTTCTTTTGAGTACGTAACGGATGGAAATCCTTCCTTCAAAGCTGAGAGGTGTTTGGAGAGAGACATTAACACAGCGTAAACCAAGATTTTGTCATACGTTGACTACTTCACTGCCACTCAATGAGTAACAGTTGTGCAGGTTGATGATTACTTACATTAAGTTCAGATTTTAATGTTGTACAGCATTTGGATACTTGAAACTTTGCCCCCAAATAAGTTATTTTACTTAGCTTCACTGAACTCTTTTGGTCAACATCAAATTGTTAATCCAATTAAATTTGAAACAAACTAATATACCAATATTAGAATTCTAAATTATCACAGGACATGTTCATTTATTTGCCAGCTAGAGTAACCAATGCATTGCTTAAATTCACAAGTATAAAAGTAATGCAAACATAGCAACTTCTATTTAAAAAAAAAAAAAAAAAAAAGGCATAGAATAGCTTGGGTTTGCATTTGCAAGCACATCAAAATTAAGGAAGAGTTCCCATTAATCTACGACACAGAACGAGTAGGAGAAGGAGGCCCAAGGACAGATTAACTGGTCCCGTTCCTCACAGACCAGTAGCTTACCAGGGTTTGCTCAGCAGACCCCCACAGCTCACTCTGGCTCCCCTGTGCTTTTGCTCCGCTCCCGGTCTACCAGAACTTAGAGAAAGACAGAATCAAGAGCCACACAGACACCCATGTTTGGGCTCTCTGTGCCACATTTTCCCCTAAAACCAGGTATTTAGGAGTTGTTCTGCATTTTGTATTTTTGGAGGAGTAATTAAATTTTTTTTGCTGACAGTCAGGAAGTAACTTTATTCACAGAAAATACACCCCCCACCCCCATTCTGTCCTGGAATAATTTGGGTTCTTTCATATTGTGTATTGTGAGCTGTGTCAGCTGAAGTGTGATAAAGCTACTTAGTTCATTTGCTCCCACTACTTAGTCCTCCCCTGTAGCTGCAAACTTCCATACATGTTTTATTTAAAATTTGAGGGAAAAATCCCAAGGATAGGGAATTACAAGGAAAAACTGATTAGATGAAAATGAGCTAGTAAATGGTAAGGATTTGTTTAGTTATTATCCCTTAACATTTTCTGAAGGACAGGGCAAGTCAGACGAATTTTTCTCAGACCATTTTTTCCCCTAAGTGACTACCACCAGTTACATATCACCAATACAGCCATTCAGTTGTAATTTGTGCAGTGCCTGGAGGTCTTACAAAAGACCCACAAATATCCTTACCTTTTTATAAGATTCTCTAGCCACACAAAGAATCAACTGGAATCATCATTTCAAAAGAAATCTCTGTTTACTATTAAACTGTGTAAATAAAAATAAATGCATATGCAGATAGAAAGAATGCATAAAAGCCCAATTAATCCAGCAATCAGCAGTTTTATTTAATGCAAAATGTGTGTTTTTCTCCCAAAGATCTTTCCTTCAAGTAGTGGCTTTAGATGATGAACTACTGCAATACAAATGTTTAAAAAAACATTAACACAATGCAAAGAAGTTGATAATTTAGCAAAACTATTTTATTAAAGCTTATTCTCATGATAAAATAATAGCCAACAAAATCATATTAGGCAGATCTTCCGCAAATGTGTGCAGCTTCCACCTATTCAGATATCATTAAGTCAAGATATTCTTGTTTTCTGTGGTATTCTTTATTTTCAGCTATTTACAATCAAGCATGAAGCAAAGATTACATCAGGAATGTAGTATTACAATTTTCCCCTCGAGATTCACCATTTATTGTAATTAATGCCAGATAGGAATTTATGTTTTCCTTCTTATCACTAAAATACAACTA
This sequence comes from Aviceda cuculoides, assembly GCA_035590195.1. Taxonomy (NCBI): domain Eukaryota; kingdom Metazoa; phylum Chordata; class Aves; order Accipitriformes; family Accipitridae; genus Aviceda; species Aviceda cuculoides. The sequence goes on from JAVJGG010000094.1 coordinate 35,359,744, forward strand.
TTTTGCCCTTTTCCCATTCAGTATATTTAAAAATATTGCACTACGTTTAATTTATCTCTTACAATCATCATTAGCAATACTATACGAGGAAAACTATATCCAGCTTTTCTTACCCACTGTATCACACAAGTCAATTTAAAACCATGGATGTGTTTCTGAAATCAGGATTTGCATTGTTTTCACAGCTCCTTCATGTGTACCAGGGTTTAAATGAAGTACTTGGATATATTCGAAAACCTCTATAGTAGTCCATAAGAGCAAACACTGATGGAGATTGAATGCAGATCACCACCAATGGTAAGCCACTGAGAAAATGGAGTGGGGAAGTCTTAATACGCATCTCAAGCAAGTATAGGTTAAATAAGTTTTAGTCAATAAGGGAAGCTAATTTTGTGCGATTATTTGCTGAAGCTTAATTTCAGAAGTGTGTCACATGCCTATCTTAGCATGGATAGTGTTTTCCATACATCAACTAAATAAGTATCAACTGCCCAGAACTCACAAAGAAGTGCAAGTAGTTGCATGAGTGGAAGTAACCTTTTGTTTAGAAGCACAAGTATGCTCTTCCATCTGTGAAAACCATTGCTTCTTCATTTTGCCCCTCGCAAAATAAACTGAGAAGCAAATTTAACGGAGAGGTACATTACAGACTGCCTGAAAATTTAAATCAGTTATTTCACCATCTTAGATTCAACTCCATTTCCACAAGGGCCTTTTTTTTCTACTATCAGTGATACCAGTGATAATGGTACCAGTACCTAACACAGTACCTAAAATAAAGATGATATTTTATACGGCATTTCTATACACAGAAGATGAAACAAAGACATGTTTACAGGAAATAAATAAGAACGGCCTTAGCCAGGTGATGCTAAGATCCACAGTTTACACATAGCACAAGACCAGATAGTTCTTTTCAAAAGCTGCTGGCTGAAATTCTTGCTCATCTCTACTGGACTCACTTATTTTGACTCAAATAAAACGTGTTATATACACTATAGGACATTATTCGGACAAAGGTGATAATTCTGCTCAGACTGTCTCTTCTGTCTGAGAAGCTGAATGCAACTTACCACTATATGATTACTCAAAAGTGTTGAGAGAACATGTTTAGCTATTTTGTAAAGTATTTTGTACCTTAAGCTTTCTGAAATGATAAATTCTGCAGCAAAATGTTAATTTTTTTTTTAAATTACTTAAACCATCATTACATGCTTTTTCATAGAATGCAATGAAACCTCCAACTCTTGTGAAGAACAATTTTCCTTTATCAGGTTATCAGATAATACAACAATACTTAAATATATAATTTTGTTCTGGAAGGCAACCAGCCTCATCTCAAAAATATTCCCAATTAAAATTATTACAAGATACTGGTACGTACTTTGATATCTAGCATTATTCAATCAGGATACAATAGCCCAAAGTTCTAAGGATGATTTTTTTTTTAGCGTTACTGTATTTCATGTTAATTACAAACTATGAAAAGGTCCTGTACTTAAAAATATGGAAAACAAATGATATGCAATATTAACTTTAGCAAATACTAGTAACAGACAAAATGAAAGACTTTTGTTTGCTTTCATGATATGTTTGGCAAAAAAATACACAACTACCTAGAAGATGTACAATAAAACTGTGATCAATGTTTTAAAGCCTGGTCCCTCAGCGACTTCTGTGTCAGTCATCAGCTTAGGCATGCAACAAGCTTATTTTTTCATCATACAATGGAAACTAAACATTTTCAAAATCCTGCCAGTTTCCTGTTGAAAACACTAGCTCAAAAAAAAAAAAAAAAAAAAAAAAGAGGGGGGGGCAGGAGAGGACACGTAATACATTAAGGACACCACACACAATAATGTGAAATGGTAAGGTTACATAATTAGAAAAAATAAAAATAAGTTATTAAAAATAAATTTCCAATATAAACCCCAAAATGTAGTTTTAACCAGCCAGTTTAACAAAACGATGGTGCTGTAGCTGGAGAACCATTATCAGCTGTACTCTTACACAGGCAAACAACTGCGGAGAAGCAGGACAGGTATATTATACCAATGTTTTAATTTAATTGGTGTGTGTTTGTAATTAAGTGCAAAGTATTCTTTTAGTCCATTCCTTCAAAGGCTAAATATGTAAATATCAGTCTACTGATTGAGGTGGATCAACTGGTTCTTCCGAGACGATGTTGAATGTTGGAGCCTCTGTCAGACTGACATCTTCGTTATCCATTTCTTCTGCTACATTGGGTTCCTCTGAATCCTTAGTCACTCTTTTGGACTGCCGCTCTAACGACATGTTCTCCAAAGACTCTATATCCTCAATGCCTGCTCTGTAGTGGATCATCAGCAGCGTAAGGGCCTGCAGTCTTTCGCCTGACTTCGCCAGCGCAGCAGAAATCAAGGCTTTTTTCCTCGCATCGGTTGTCTCTTTCTCTTCTTTAACGAGCGAATTATTATTTTCCAGCTCCTGGTCTATTTCGTTCTGCAGCTTATCCAGCATAAATTCTAATTTCTGAAAACGCTCCTCTGTGGGTAAACTTCTGTAGAGATCACGTCCAATTTCTTTAACGGCAATGAAGACACTGTCATCTAGACCACCCTCCTTTCGGACCAACTTTATCCCAGTACCTGCTGCACGTTTTGAAGGACTGCTTGGCCCGCTGATTTCAGTATCGCTACTTTCATTATCAGAAGTGTTTGGTGTGTGCTTTGGTGAAGGTTCTACCACCTCTGTTCCCTGCTCAGAAAGGCGAGCTTTGGGGACCTGACGAAGGTTTAACAGACGGGTGCTTGTATTGATGATATGCCTGGTCAAACCTGTAGTTCTGTTAACAGCTTTAGATTCCGAATCAACCCGAGAGGACGCAGCTTGGGGAGCTTCCTGTCCTTCTGCTCTACAACCTCCCACAGTTCGATCAAGTCGCTTCTCAGCTCCTACACAAAAGGGTGTCTCAGTTAGACATTTTTCTTGACATTTTTTATGGCAAACATAAGCACAGAGCATGCACTGTGATGCCGCTTTAGTCCATACTTTCTTTTTGCAGTAATCACACCAAGTGGGATTCTGAAACTGAGTATCTTGAAAGTTATGCTTGTTCTCCGTAACAACAATCTGTCCCAAGTAAGGATCCTCTTTCTGAAGCACACGAGCTTCTTCTTCCAAGTGGCATTCCCTCTCCTTCTCCAGAAGAAAGTTTGAATCATCTATTTCACCTTCTTTTAAATATTTGAAATGTAAAGTCACATCACCGTAACAAAATTTTTCATTGAATCCCTTATGGGTTGTCAGATTCCGCAATGCTGTTCTAGTGACTGCTGCTTTAGGTGTGGGAGCATCCAGTTTAAATGTTCTAATATATTCCATTGAGGATGTAGCTATACAATCTAAAGCAATTTCTTCAAGTTTTATGCTTGCATATCCTAAGCAGATAAAACCACCTGCTTTGAAAGGGTCTCTGCACCACAGTGCAACATTAAGGTACTTATGGTATCCTTCTACTTCAAATAGGCAGGAGGATGTTCTCGTCCTTGGCCATCGGCCTTGACGGGTTTTATAAGGAATTTCTGGCGATTCCCATGTTTGATGATCATCTCCACTATCTTTGTAACTACGTGCATTTTCTGAAAGTCCATCTTTTAATGTATCTTGTTTTGGTGCTGTTATTACTTTTGATACCGTTGGGTCTTCTATTTGGTCATTATTCTTTACTACCTTCTCTGTCCATTTATCTCCATTATTTGTAGGTGGAGGTGGCCTCTCTGGTTTTTCAGAAGATACACCTCCAGTTTCTAACAGATTCTGAGCTTCACTAGTAGGCAAAACAGGCTTACTTTGCGGCCTAGGTGGCACAGGAGGCTTAATACTGGATCCTTGTGATTGTTTACCGGATAGCTGTGATGCATCTGAGCACTCCATAGTTTTGGGCATTGCCACTTTAGCTCCATCTTTTTGTTGCGTTTTTGATGTTGTCTGATAACTTCCTAAATGTAGTTTTCGATTCAGAATCGGTGATATAGTTCCAAGTGGTTTAGCAGCAAGTATTACTACTGAACGTTTGGGACTCGGAGTTGTTGGCAGATCTTCTTTTTGGTCAGATGATTCACAAGCTAAGTCCTCAAATTCTGAATCAAAATCTCTGTTATCAACATCAGCTGATAAACTAGCTTGGTCATCTTCTGGCTGCGTCAAGAAAGCAGTGTCTTCCAGTTGTCCAAATCCATCCTGCAGTGCCGAACCATGCTGATTACATCCAACAGGCCTTTCATAAAAGACTAAAACTCTGTCCCCAGCCTGTCTAATAAGCTTCAACACTTGGACAGTTGATGTGATTTTAACACCTATTAAAAAAAGACAAAAATTGTTAGGTGTTAATTATGATAAGAATCTGAATGGCCAAAACCAGTCATCAAACATTTAGATCTTTAATAGTGGTAATAATACTGTTGCTCACTAACAGAGGAAGCTCTTCTGTCATAACTGACTTAATTAAAATGTAACAGATAGATCCTTCCCATTTTATTCATACAAATATATCACTCAGGAGCTGGAAAAGATACTGACATAAATACTCCCGTTTGTTGTCTATTATTAATGCTGTAATCTTGTAGGATAATGCTGCTTTTATATGCTAACATTTTTAACCATGATCTTATCGCAAGTTTGGACTTTTCAGTGGCAGGCATGTAACAAAGGATTCAAAAGAGATGGTCATCTTTAAATACAGTTATAATTAAAACAGAAGCAGGCTAACAAAGAAAATAGTTCCAATATGTTAACAAAATACAGGCATGATGCTACGTTTTCAGTGTGGCTGAACAGCGAACTGAACCATCTCCCTTATCAGAAATTTCAGAGCCATTTGACAGTATCTCCAGCCTATGGTAAGATTCGACAAATTACATGCAAGCTACAATATCTTAATGAGCACAGAGTCCAAACAAAGTCATGCAGGGGGTCATGTAAAAATGACTTTTCCCTTGCTCTAGAGCAATCATCAGTTGCCTGTTTGAAGCAACTCAAAACTCTTTTAAATCACTGGAGCAATGCAATGGGGATTTAGGCAGTACTTAATCACAATAACTCATTGTAGTGACTAAGGTCTGGCCTGTAAAACCTCAGGTAAAAACTTAAAAAAATTTAAAAAAATTAATGCAACTGTGCTAGCAGGGAGTTTAAGTAGTTCATGTCGTAAGTGTATAAAGTTCTACCATCATAGTATTTTACCACACTAACTCTTTTACAGTATCTTAATGACTTAACAGAACCAAATATAAAATTACTTTACCTCTTATTTATATGGTTAATGTTTGGAGAAGAAACATATGTGCTGTCACATGCAGGGATATCCAGGATACTATATATATATATCTCATAATTATGCAGTTCTTTCTGCATTTCCTTCTCTACCAATGACATGATGGAGATAATCTCCAAATTCATAATATAACCCTAACAGAATTTCTTTTACCATTTTTCCCCTAGAGTGATTTCAGTTTACATTCTATTTTATCAATGGTACCTACATTTATTTCTAAAATGTTATTAATATATAGTGATACTCCCACTCCTTTTTAGTCTTTATAAATCCCTGGACAGTATACAAACCCAAACAACTTTAAACTAAGCTACTTATGATTCCTACTCCATAATGTTTTATTTAGTCCCACAACATCCAGTAGAATAGAAAATATTGCACTATTTCTTAATGATAATAAACAAGATCCTATCTGCTGCTTCCACTAAGTTGATTACCCATGGTTCTTGTTAATGGTTTATTTGTCCTTCTGTCCACTGCCATATTCTGCAAGTCCCCTCCAGTTCTCAAGTTTAAAGCAGTAAGATTTCCAGGATCAGTTCCGGATTATGGTTTATGATTATGATCTAGTTCTCTGTTGGTGACAGGGTCCGTGTACAACAGAAGCATTCAAACTATATCTGGAGATGGTCTAATATAAAATTGTAGAATATAAACTAGTATCACTCCACTTCATAATGCCCAGGCATTTCAACAGAATCTTTATTAAAAAAAACACCACCAAAATACAGTGCCCTCCCCTACAAAAGTCAAGGGTAACTTTTGCCTCAATGCAGCGCTTATCTGCCAGTCGCCACTTATCTGACAATTTGGACAAAGTCTTCAAATATGAGAACTTCAGAGTAGATTTCTAAATAATAATTAGGCTCCCACATGTCAGAGCTGACACAAATTGATACTAAAAGTATAAAAATACTATCAAATACTCAGCAGATCTTCTTGAGTTATTTTGACATTTCAGGCAATTACTCTGTTAGTCAAAAATATGTTTATACTACTTGTTCCATACTCTATTTAGTACCTTTAGGTTCAAAGCTGAGTATGCAGGCCTAGGATGTAAAATGTTATGGTCTTCCTTGTAAACTAAGCACATTTTATAACATCACTGGAAGAAACTAAGCAAAAAACCTCACAGCATCACTATTAGAGCAGTTAAAATATAACTACATACAAATGTTTATTCAACTTTATTTTGGCTTTTACCTAGCAAAGAGTAAATAAATATGCAAAAAAAAAATAAAGTGAATGATAACCTTAAGTGGCTGCAAAAACTAACATTTATGTAATTATTATGAGTGCCAGGCATAACTGTAATTGTCGCAAAAGGTGGTCTAGTTGAACTGTATGCAGACATGTCCTCCTAGTTTGCAAGATGACACTTCTTTTGAAAGCTGACATATTACTCACTGCCAATTGCTAGAAGTCTGTCTCCTCTCTGTAGATCAGCAGCTGCAGCAGGTGAGTTTGGAGTCACAGTTTCAATGACGACATGCCCTGCATCTTCTTCCTTGGACTGCACAAGGCGCAGCGTGAGCCCAACGCTTTGCAGATTCCCCTTCACTAGTTCTGCCTAGAGAGAAAGAAGTTAAGAGTATGTCAGTTAATCTGACTGCAAGGATTCATGACTACTAATGACAGTTTAAATAAAATTATACAACCAATATTATTTTAAAAATTACATTAGGACATTCATTGACTTCATTAAGCAGGTTATCACATAACAGATTAACTGTCTGCCAATCCAGTTTACACTCTAGATGGAACCAAATGACACCAGTTCTGAAGAGCCAAATATGCCAGAACTAGAGAGCAGTGCAAGGAATTGTCAGCAAAATAAATAAATAAATAAATGTAACCGTATGCGTGCACACATCTGTTCAATAGTTTATATACAATTAATAACAAAACTGAGCTAATCTATGCAAATACAAATCAGCAGGAAAGGCAATACATGGCTCATCTTGCAAAAAGCCCCAGTCCTAACAAAGCTACAACTAAACACGTCATCATCCACTTTATTGGGAAGAAGTTTTGTTAAAGGAGCACTGTACAATCAATCTAGGTATCACTTTGAATATACCACATTTGTGTCATAAAACCTGTTACTATGAGTAGTTCTTCAGTAGTCTACAGAAAAAGGTGTTTGGAGTCAGAAAATGATTATGTACTTAGACATTGCTAAAGCATATTTAGAACAAACTTAAATTATCAGTAGCCTAAGAAGTTTCTCCAAAGACTCAGAAGACTTTCCTCATTTATCTTGCAAGGTAAACACAAGATAAAATTTAATTCAATAATCTCAAATATCTTCTTATTAAAAAAAAAAAAAAAAAAAAGACTGAGTTGCAATGCCTGTAGTAGAGTTTCATCCCACACTCATGCACAGATCTCTTACAATTTGTAAGTCCCTCTTCAAACACAAGGATTCAGAAATCTTTTTCCAGCCTTAATCATTTAGAACAAGACTTTCAAAGAAACCATCATAGGAAAATTGAGATTTGAGTACTTAAACTCTATGGCAAATCTCAGAAATAATGGTATATACCATTAGATACAAGAATATATCTAGGTAGTGGTCAATTGTTTACACACCTCCATGTCTGAGATATTTGGCAACTTTTTTCTTAATAAAGACTGTCCTTAATGACTTTAAAAATATACATTTCCCCCCCACCCTTAAAGCACATTCCTTCTGGACTGTTTCAAATGACTGTCTACTATCATTCCACTGAAGTATATCCTGTCTGTTTGAAAGGGGAACTCATAATCTATGTTTCAGCTCCAAGGACAGAAATTTAATTTGCTTTTTTGATTCCCAAGAACAGAGACAGACATTGTTTGTAGAAAACCTCCATAGGAAATATTCTATTTGGTTTCAATTTACTGAGTTTAGGTAGACTGTCTTCTCCTCCATCCTTCTGCATTTACTTTGTTTCTATTCATTTGTCAGTGTTTGAACTGTCTGGAGTTGATCCTCCTCTTTGAAAATGTGTTCGTTTGCTTAGCTGTGTACAATGGCTTTCCACAGATGAAGTGCATCACTTCACTTTGGTACATGACCCTCTCCTTGGCTGAACGGCTTTCACTCCTTTCCTTTAATCTTAATAGCACCACATCCTGGATTTTTGTTAATTGTTGTTCAGTTCTTTATAGAAATAAAAATGCTACACTATGTAGCAGTTTGCTTAAGAACAACATGGAGTTTGAAGAAACAGACTTGCATTAACTTTCTAAGCTTTGTCACTAATTTTCTGCATTTCCCACAGTCACTTAAAGATAATATTTTCTCTCAAACTTGATTAACATCTATTGTGAATATCCAGTAATGTAAGAATACCAAGGCCAAATAGAAACTTAATTCCAGTTCCAAGATCTTAAGGTTCTTCTATAATGCAAACAAGTAAATAGTTGCCCACAGAAACAACCATGGTAGGGTTTTTGTTTGGGGTTTTTGTTTTGTTTTAATTAAGGCAGATCCCATTTACACCAAAGAAACTCTGATACATAATTAAATTTTTTTAAATTAAATAATAAACTCTTAAGTGTTAAGAAACAAAGAGTATTAGAAATACCTGTGGAAGAAAATAAAAATGTTTTTTAATGAAAAGAATTACTCCTCTGCTTTAGTATTTTACTTATATATAGTATGGCTTTAAGTTAGCAATTCACAAATGTTGCATGTGCTGTATGGAAACAATATTAATGATTACTACTATTTCAAACAACACTAGTTGAATATTTTAACTGTCAAAAGTACAGACGACATGAATTTGCTGTGGAGGCATACAAACCTGCAACAAAAACTCCTTCCAAAAATCACTCCCCTATGCTATGTAGCTCTGCATATTATCAAACAGCAAGGAGACCATTATTTCTGAGATTTGCCACAGAGTCTAAGTACTCAAACCTCAATTTTCCTATGATGGTTCCTTTGAAAGTCTTGCTCTAAATGACTGAGGTTGGAAAAAGATTTCCATCCTTGTGTTTGAATAGATAATGAAACTATCATAATTAAGATCAGAAAGTAAACTCCCACTTAAGGAATGCTGACAAACATGAATATTACAAAGGACAATATTACAAATTTCCTCTTAACACAAAGTTATTCTGGCCATTTAATTACGCTCCTTTAGGGATACATCTATTTTGATGATATATAGTTTCTTCTGAAATCTTACATTAGTTCTGGAATCTTAACACCCAGAACTGGAGTTAATTAATAAGACAAGATGTTTTCAAGTCAGGGCTCATCCAAGATGGATAAGTCTGTTAGTTTTGCATCACTGCAGAAGAAACGTTGCTGTAAGTTTGTTTGCAACACGAGAACTCTTGTGCAATCAGTCTTTGAGCAGATTGGAAAAGTATCCAACTACTGAAGGAAGCTGGCCATCATAACACTTCTACAGGAGTTACCTCATGCAAATCTACTTTCTTTTACAGTCAGGTATTTTCTCACCCATTCAAAGGAGTGGTAAGATTCTAAAGACCTGTTCTTCAGAAAGCGATGAGGCTTATTTGAAGGAGAATGTCAGAAGGAAAACAAGGGCTGGTACTGCAACATCTAGTATTTTGAAGAAAGGCAGCAATGACCTCTAATCACTGCTAGTACTTGCAATCATGGCAAACTGCATGATGAGCAATATGGGAAAAGGGCATAATGAGACAGTAAAAAGGAAAAAAGTGTTACCAAAAGGTCTCTTACAGAGTTTGTCAGTACAGACCCTCATCCTCTCGAGCTTCCTTTGAATCCAAGGACTTCTCTGAGCATATCTCAAGAGTGGATGACTTAACAGTGAAAATATTCTCTACTAGAAACCTCTGAGGTGATTCCCAGCATTTCACCCTTCCCTCCTCCCCAGGGCGAGACCACATAAAAGAAACGAGGGACAGCTGGGACCAAAGGCACTTAGGTATCTCTGAACATTTGGCTCCCATGCAGTGACACCAACCGCAGATTACAACGCGTATGACTCACTGATGGCAAGGAGACTTCCAATATCCTAGCAGTATCTGATGGAAAGCTGTTTTTGGAAGGAGAGAGCCTTTGAACATAACAAGCAAAGTTCATCTCAACTTTTTATTAACTTTGGCACAGTCGCAAGCTTTCTCACGAAGTAAACTGGTTTTATTTATCAACCCAAACCAGATGAATAGTTTCCTTGATTTTTCTTTCTGGCAACTCCAAGTTTCACCAAGTAATACACAATATTTCAGGGTAGCTGCAGTGCAGGTAAACACTGTTTCAAGCTTTCAAACACCCCAATGAGTACACTCACAAACCCAAGCATCTTCATACAACCAGCACGGCTACTTTATGCCTTCTGCCTCTCCCTCAAATTAAAACTTGATAATAAAGGTGAAGAGCCAAAGATCTACTGGAACATGAAACATCAGAAGGACAAAAATCAGCTAAATGAGAGAGGTTAGAAGAAAACTGCTGATAGTGAGAGGACATTTATTATCAACGAAGTTTGCTGCAAGGGAGAAAAATTAACAGCTGTGCCTAGGAGAAAGGAAAATGTTAACCAACTAGCTACACCATAATAAAGCAAGTTTATTTTAATTTGATCTAATTAATAGCTGGTTTACTAGTTCCTGCAAACCTTAGTAGTGACTTAAATAAGGAGCAAGACAAAGCAAATAATACAAATTGCTTGTCAGTGACAGGCATACATTCAAAGTAATTTATATTGAAAGAGTTAGAGCTAAACTGTGTCATGGAACATAGAAAATGTACCTTTTTTAAAAAAAGTAAGCAACCCCCAGACTATTTATCAAATACCTGTTGAGACTGAGATGCAACAGAACAGGAATGACTATCTTAGGAAAAAATGAAAAGAAGTAATTTCCTTAGTGTTTTATTATTCAAGGAAAAAAAAAAAAAAAAAAACAACAAGAAGAGGACACAAGATGTCCATTCACTTTCAAATTAATAAAACATTTTGATGTGGGGCTGTGAATGCCTGACTTTTACAGGACAAAGTCTATAAGCACTGATTTCACATTACAGGCTTTAGTTCATTTATATGCATCAGTGTATGAGCCACTGCAGAGCATAACCCCACCACTACTTTCAGTTTAATACTGGAAGTATGCTCTGGAAATAAAATGCAGCAGATAATTATGTTGTGTCTCATAGCCTTTCCTTACCTTAGCCTTGTCATTCTGGAAGCCTAGCAGATGTTGGGTGTCAGTGAAAATCAATTTTTCCAACCTTTCTTAACATACTGACACTGAACTGCACAGTGATCATTGAGAAGTTTATAGCTTGCTAATACCATTTAAATGGCTAAATATTTACACAAGTGTCAATACAGGATGCAGTTTTAATGGTCAAACGCTTCATTAAATTATCAGTCCGAAAGAATTTCCAAATGCAAAGGGACAATAAATAAACATCCCTCTTAAAGGCACCACATTTGTCTGTTGCCATCTCACTTACTATTCACTTCCAAACCTGTACCTACAAAGGTAGGTTATTTTTCAATACAGAGATAAAAATGTTATCAGTAATACTGTAGTCTCATAACAACAATGTAAGTTCACATTAGATATAGCACTTCCATTCAGAATTTCTAAGACAAGACATAATAAATAATGTCCATCAATAAATATGGAGACTACGACATCTGAAACAGTATGACAACCTCTTGCTAGTAGTGCAACATCATTCAGCTAAACTTTAAAAACTATTAGATGCATACCAAAAAAGTCACAAAATTAAGCCACAGCATGATAGGTAGAGCATAAGACTTTTGCTTTTAAACCAAACTACTTGTTTTCGGGAACTAAAAAAAAAGGAAATGGGTTTTTTTTTAAAGCTTAATTTTACTCTGTAACTAATACTCCGTATTTGCTTTACTATTTGTAAACATTAACATAATAAAGCTTTATCAGAATTTAGTAAGCATGTCACATTCTTTTGAATAAATGCTAAGAAAAGCTTGATCATCCAAGCACATAAGAAATCTTATTTCATTGCCCTTACATCAACTAAAGAAGAATATTTTTACAAATATTTCTTACTCCCTATCAGTTGTATGTAACACACTGTATGTATCAAAAATTGACACCATGTATGTCAGTGATGTACTGTAGATTAAAACCTTATTTTTTTCCA
>JAVJGG010000094.1:35372288-35390124 GCA_035590195.1 Aviceda cuculoides
TTATCCTCGACGAGTCTGCATGAGGAGTGGAAAGGAAGTAATATTTCATGTGAAAAAAAATTAACATTAAAGTACAAAACCAGGCAGCAGTTCCTTCTATTCTGAAGACTCAGATATTTGTATTATTAAAAAAAGGTTTTTGGCATGTGTCTTTAAAATATGGACTTCAACATTATTGCTTTTTTCAACCCTATTATTGAATGCAGTCATTATATATGACCTGTACAGTGAAGCGATTGCTAGATTATTTATATGGGCTAGAGAAGACAGTGGAAGGAAACAGGTATCACCAATCTCACGATACACTCCGTCGTAATACTAGACTCAAAAGAAAAAAAAAGGAAATTTTTTTGATGTTCTGAGAGGATTTCCATCTATGCTTTAGAGAAGGACTAGATGTTTTTCTTCTCTGTGACACGGCCCCAAAGCCCAAAACTATGGGGCCAGTGTAGCAAAAGCCTTTTCCAACCTATTCTCCAGCCCTCCCGTCCACATGGCAGGATAACCCCTGAAGTGTTCCGGGGAAACTGTCAGGAAAAGAGTCTTGCACAGAAAAGTGTCTGATGGATTCCTTGGTCATGGTCTACATGATGACAGACACACTTTAATTTCCCAGGCATAGAGAAAACTCCCAACAACAGAAAGAGGAGAAAGTTTTCTGAGCATTTGAGAGCTAGCCTTGTTCTTGGGATGCTTAAGTAGTTCAGTAGTCAATGAAGTACGTACTAATTATCAGTTATAACGCCTGTTCACCTCTATGTCTTATTTGTATGTAGGGGAATTGATACAAAAAACATACACTCACACAGTTGCACAGAAATCCACTAAAAATTTTGGTTCATAAAATTGTTAAATAGGCTGGGATTCCCAAGTAACTTCCTGGCTAGTATGCATTCAAATATACTGCAAAAACAGATATAGACGCAAAAAGAACGAACCCAGGAACTGGCTACCTAAAATTGGACATGTACCTCCTTCTTCTTAATCTTTATATTTCCTTTAGCAGGTTCAGACATGTGAAAACACGCTGACAGAAGATTTAAAAAAAACAAAACAAAACAGAAAAAAATGAAGAGCTAGATTAGTATTTATAGAATAACTAGACTACACAATGTGTCAATGAAAAGAAAGGAAATAATTTCTGTAAAATAATTGACTCTAGAAAATGGATTCTTTTTAATATTTTTTCCTCACCACTAGAAACAGGCAATAATTACAAACACTATTAAAAAAAGGCTGAAGGTAATCTAATGCAAAAGATTATATACTCGCTCCTCAAAACATCAGTATACACCACAGCCAGAAGCAATACTGTGTTCTAAGAAATCAACATATACTAGGAAACATATTTACAAACTTGGAAATTAGCTTACTGATTTGTGGATTAATTTTTTCAAATTGTTCATAAAATGTGTTTCCTAAGATTGCTTGAATAAAAATCTGACTTTTATTGTTTCCACAATTGAAGCTAAATCTTAAAATTTAAAGTTGCTATCATTCCAAAAATCTGTATCAAGGCTTCTACAACAGTAATTAACATATTCTTTCTTGCTATGTGATGTTTCCTCCATACCAAAGAAACATACGCCTTTAATATCAGACTTGATTCAAAATTTTCATGTATTTTTTTCGCCCCATTCCCAGGTTTGCCTTGATCCAGTTAATTTCAACAAACATGTTTATTTGTGTCCCTCCACACCCCCAATTTTTTTTAGTATCGTGCAAAAACATATTAGACAAATATGTTGAATGAACATGTATTTGTTCTAGATGTACTAGAATGGGTGGGGGGGTAGCTTGTTTGTTTTTTTCAAAATAATTTACAAATATATTTAAACATTTAAAAATATTCATATGAATAAAACCATCAATAAGAAATTAAAAGGAAATTATCTGCTGCTTAGGAAAAAAATTCATTTGTTGAACAGCAATCCTGAAGGTCCAAATTATTGTTCTTGCACAACTCATTTTACAGTATACACCTGAGCAACTGCCAAAAAGATATTCTTCTGCTCATTTTGCATGGAAGAAGAAATCTGATAAAACCATTAAAAACTTCACATGCAAAATGAAAATAAATTTGGAAAAGCTACTAACTGCAGAATGAGCTTTCACCATAAGTAGATACAACTGACAGAAATAAAACTTCATGGCAAACAGGACTGAGTTACAGTAAACATAAAAATATGAAAGTTTTATCAGAAATCTATATCCACAGGGATATTATGAAATTTATTTAGGCGTGTAACCACATTTTCTTAAGCCATCCTATACCATTTAGTTTGATAGTTAAACCATCCCTTGCCTCTACCCAATGTCCACTGTAGTATTTCCAGTGGGTTTCTGGACCAGGCTAATCCTTAAAAGTTTTAGACAATTTTAACTACATGCTTTTTGCTTTACCTGGTGTCCTGCAGTATCTGCAAATATGTTCTTCAGCTTGTTTAGTTTTATTCAACATTGCCAATTTTGCAATTACAGCATTATTATATATAAATATTTGTGTTCTATATCACATCAGCTGAAAATGCTTGCAGACTGGAGCACACCTAACCAACTGAAACACCAATTACTAACTGGCAAACCAGGTACCCATGGCACTGCTGATCATTCAGACCTTGTGGGACTGGCTAAACCTTCGTGCCTTTTTGGGTGTCACTGAATGGATGCTAAAATCATTAGCTCGTGGTCTTTTCATGTTTCCATGAAAGGAATTCTATGAAATTACCCACTTCTAATGCAATGGATTGACTCAGGCGTTCATTCACCATCACAAGTATCTCTGCAAGTTTAGTGTGGCTGCCACAGACTTCTCCAAGGGAGCTCTGACCACTAATTAAAGCAGAGGAATTACACAGCCATTTCAACAGGTACAGTTTAAGTTCAAACGCTAGAAAATAAGGCGTTCAGAGAGAAGTTAAGAAAGAAAAACTGGAGTCCTAATAGCACTGGACCTTTTAAAGATCTTTTTTAAGTTGTGAAAAACTCAGCTCCAGAAAAAAAGATTTTTTTTTTTTTTTTTTTTTAAATTGTGGTTACTGTTCTCCCACTCAGCAGATGATGCAGACAACCTGCACACCACTTTCCCATTTTTTTCTCCCCTTCACTAAGAGCAATAAACCCCAAAACCAATCAACCAAAAACCCCCACAAACACACACATGAAACACCTTTGCCTTCAAAAGACTTGTTACATTTACTGGCATCTGGAAATGGCCAGTAAGTCATCAGTTCTTATGCTCTCCTGTGACTAAAACACAGAAATGTATACACTGACTTTAAACCTGTTAGTCTGTATTCTGGTGTCAAAGTAGTCAGCACAAGATGAATTAGCCTACTCTGAGTTTGATGTTGAGACAGCACTAAATCTTAGTACAGATAAGTTGGTACTGCTGAGTTATTTCAGGTATAATTATAGTGCTGTACTGCAGTGTGGACCTACCTTCAGTTACTTTGAGAGTGTCTAAGATTTTTACTATTCTCCACTGTTTTTAATCTCTTGTCCATTTCAATTACCTTTAAGCCTAACACAGAATTTTCTCCAAGCTATACTGGAAGCAGTTTTTAAGGGACAGAATTTCCCATTAATGGGTACATTACATTTCAGCCACCCCAATTAATAAAAATTTAAAAAAAAATAAAAAAATTAAGTGTGGCACACACTTTGTATTTAAACAATCAAATAGCATTATTAATGAAAAAGTCTGTACACAGCAAATGCATCACAGAGAAAAATGAGGCTTATAAGCAATGGACTCACTACCTCTGCTTTCTTAACAAGGTCTGGTATAATCACCAGCTTTGCTTTTTGTGGAATATTAGGAACAACAGATTTTTAATGACAATAAAACAGTGAAAAAAATGGAAGTGGGATATTAGACCTTTTTCTGTTAATTTTTCCACCTATGTGAATTGTGATCTGTGCATGGGGAGACACAACTATCTCAGACGAATGTTGCAGTTTTCATATTTGGGTTTTTTTTACTGTTAGGAAGAAGCATATTTATGGATAAATTCCTTGAGATTTTTTTACTAGTCATCTTATATAGCAAGCTAGTGGGCCTCATTATTTTCTGTTCTATACATCTTATAAAAATCAAAAAACACAAGTTACAAAATATGATGGTAATTTCATTCTAAAGTGAGTTACATATTGGACCAAGATCATATTTAAAGTAATAGTTCATTAAGGCCACAACACTGCAAATGTTACACACACGTCTAACTTCACCATCGCGCACTATTTGTCTGAAATAAATGGCACAATTCACGGTAGTAAAGTTAAACACCTGCATGTCTGCCTGATGAGCACTAAAAACATTTGACATCAGCAAAATCCAGAACAGACTAGTTACTGAACAAAATAAGGACCTACATCTTATTTTCTTCAGTAGTTCTGACACATTGCAGACACTCTTTGACTAAGCTACTACTAAAAAAGTGTACCTTCCAATTGTAGGGTGGAACAGGTTATGTGACATGCAGAAAGCAAACTGTTTAGCAATTATCATGAATTGCTGAGGCATTCTTACTAAACAGCAATTACAGGCATTGAATGGAGGAGTTAAAGACAAACAAGGCAGCAGAAAACCTGCATTTAACTTCAAAGTGTCAGAAGCAGGTAAAATGCAGACCTTCAGTTTTATGTGTAGCTCTTCTTCCGAGAGCAATTTAGTACAAACACCAATGTAGCTCTTCTTTAAGTGCTCTTAGTCACTGACATCCTTTTAGTCTTTATTAACCCAACTGTGATGATTTCCTTTGGCCCTGAAAAAATGCAAAAGATTTTTTTTTTTTTTTTCCAAATCTTCTATCACCATTTTTGTCTTTGATAGGAAAAAAGCTTCCTCCAATATTGCTTAAGCATGACTCAGTCATCATATAAACTCAGTCATCATAAAACACTCAGGTAGTTTAATAGCAAATAAGGTTACTGAAACTGGATATTATAAAGAACAGAAGAAGTTCATTAATAATACCAAGTGTGACACCAAACCAATAAAAAGTTTACCTAGTTAACGGTTTTCTTTGTATAAATTTGTTATGAATCACTGCAATGCAAATTACAGATAAGGGAGATTAATGAGAACATAAGAGTTTATGCACTGTGAATACGTGCACACCGAGAGGTCAATCCAGGGTTTTGTTCATTTCTGAGACGGAAGCAAAAAAAAAGAAAAACATTCCAGTGTATACATTAAAAGCAAACCCTCTAAAACAGCTAGTAATTACTTATATTTACTTTGGAAGTATGTAATTAATAGTGATAAAATGGTTATTATTAATATTCATGTGGTAAATTCAAAACATTAGACTATCAGGTAAAAGTTCTTTATAATGAAAAAAATATTCATGGTGAAGAGTTTTCTTCTCCACACAGAGAAACTGCTTGGCAATTTTGACTATTACACCCAGCAGCATTAACCACCTGATTACCGACATGGTATTGCCATCAAAACTAAAAATATGGAAAGTTATTATCCACTGTAGTTACAGCAACATGTAACACAGATGCTAGTTCCCATGGAAATAAAACATACAATACCACTTTCTAATGCATATAAATCGTAACTCTTAGATCTCACTAATGGACTTAAAAGTTACATTTTAAAAGGCTTAAAAGTTACACTTCTGACAGAAGAACGCTGAGGGAAAGAACACGTGCATTATTTATAGGTTGATTTTTATTCTGGAGCAGAAGTGTTTTCTTTCGAGCAACAGCAACGCTAACTGCAGAGCTACATCTGGAGTACAGCGTGTCTTCCGAAACGAGCAGGAGCTTCACAAATACTCCTTGCCTGGAAATCTTCAGAAAAAAAGCCTCCCTGGATTTGGGACGGGAGCAGGACCGCCGCTGCAGCTCTGCTCTGAGGAAGAGCTGGGTGCTGGCAGAGGCAGCGGCCGGGCCGGCGAGCCCCGGCGCTCCCAGGAGAGGCCAAAGTGGCAGGAGCAGCGCCCGGCTTCCCGGCTCTCCCCCAGCCCTGCAGCTGGCTGGCCCCGGCACTGCCCTCAACTCCAACAGGATTGTGGGATCAAGCTTCGTGCTCCCCCGGCACTGCCCTCAACTCCAACAGGATCGTCAGATCAAGCTTCGTGTCCCCCCCGGCACTGGCCTCAACTCCAACAGGATCTTCAGATCAAGCTTCATGTCCCCCCGCACTGCCCTCAACTCCAACAGGATCGTGGGATCAAGCTTCATGCCACCCCGGCACTGCCCTCAACTCCAACAGGATCGTGGGATCAAGCTTTGTGTCCCCCCGGCACTGCCCTCAACTCCAACAGGATCTTCGGATCAAGCTTCGTACCAAAGCTGAGGACATCAAGCGGTGTCGTTTGACATACTAAAGACGCGACATATTTAAACAGTTACTTACACAAGAACGTGCAAGAAATACATAAAAAACTACACTCTTGCAAACAAACCGTCGCACTTCCAGGTAATAGAAATTACATTCTTTTCAATAATATTGTCAAAGCAACGGGGCCTCACGCGTACCCCGAACCAACCTAATTATACAGTTTGAAATATCGTAGGACTTAAGTGAACACAGTTTGTTATTTCTGCACTGCATAAACACACTATCTTCTTGACAACTGTTACATTTCTCATCAATATTAACGGCTACATGGCTATTAAAGAAAGCACAAGCCTGTATAATATCCTGCGTGACCCAATCAGTTTTCAGACTCCTACATTCCCACAGAACTAGCTAAACCCAAAGGAACTAAAGCAGATGTAGTAAAATGATTCATTATAACAGCTCTTCAGAGATTAAATAGAAGATCCATCTGTATCAAAACAAAGTTCCTGTTGCATACACCACCACCCCCCCACAACCCCACCCTTTGCCTGGTAAAACCAGAAGATGGCTTTTCTTCTGAAATTCTACATTACCAAGGCCAGAAGAGATGAGGATTTATATCTAGCTTATTCCAAATAATTGCTGTAAGAAGGCCAAGGTTTTGTATATAACAATCTTTCCCTACGCAGAAAGGCAGCCAAACCACACTGAGTTGTTTTCAATTAAGTTCTGGACAAAACATTGCACTACACACACACGACTATATAACCAGTAAAGATTTCCACGACCATACATCTATTTCTGGTTATTTTGTTGAACACATCACATCAAATCAATTTGTTTATGGTTATAGGGCACAAGTCGCTGCCAGGCAGTGAAACAGCAGCTCAATGTCACATCTAATTAGTAGCACCAAGACAACAGCACACCTAGAAGCCAGATTTTCATACTGTTACTGTTCCTCATTTATAAAAATTGCCACAACTATTAAACTGAAAAAGAGCTTTACACCGAGTCAAATACTGACAATTCACTTTGCAGAAGAAATCAATACCCAGCTATATTTGCTTTGCGCTTGAAAAATATTCTAATTCCCCCTCCGCAAACACACATAAAGATCACTTCCCAATATATCTGAAGAATGATTTAGAAACTGAATGTTAGCTGTAAATTGTAATCAACATGCTATCTAACTTTAGGTTAGCAAAGAAGCAACCTAGCTTCTACAAATGCATCATGAAAATCCAGAGGTCTGAATTTTTCACAGAATCATAGAATAGTTTGGCTTGGAAGGGACCTTCGTCTTGCAGCTTTCTTTCCACATAATCAATGTGATCATAAGTGGCTAACAAAAAGTAGGGTTTTTTTTTTCCCCCTGTAGTTAGATATCTGAATGACAAAAAAACCAGAATTGGTATAACTACTTAGACAAAGCGCTGAATATCCTCCATTTCTAGGCTATGAAAAAGCATTATTACAATGGATGTCCTAAAAACAAACCAAACAAAAACTTAGCTATGCCATAGATTTCTGTTAAACATTTGAGACTGGGATTGTGCATTACCATGAGGCTTAGTCAAGATTCTGGCAGAAACCTCTCCCATAATTTACCTCCCATCATTACTTCTGGAGGTAGCAGAACATACAAGTTCTCCAGAAACCCATTTCGGACCCCAAAACACTAACACTGAAGCATGCAGAAGTGCTAAAAGAAAAATACTCTTCCAGAAACAGCTTATTAGGAGTAAAAAAAAAAAAAATAAAAAAAAAAAATTACAGGAAGAGCAGGACACTACCCATAATGGAAGAAAAAGTTCATTCATTTTGACTGGTTTTTTTTGTTGGTTGGTTGGTTGGGTTTTTTTAAGTATTTTCTGGCTCGGGGATGTAATATATATGCATTCCTCATCTCCCTATCATAAGGTAAGCGAAAGAATGAATAGGATATTATGTCAAGCTTAAAAACTTCTTTTACTTCAGCACTCCCTATAACTTCATATACTCTGGTTTTATGCTCTATTATTTTTAAATTAGCAACAGATCTTATTGATAGCTGGTGAAATATGTAAGAAAAATACCCAGCAGATTTCATAATGCAACATCTTTCTGTTTCCCATTCCCCCTTCTCTCGTCCACCACCAGAAACAGGGCTTGCTTCGGACTGCGACCAATTACCTTCCCCAAGGAATTTACAACCCATTTAACTTAAAAATGAACAAAGAATTAGTCAATACCATAGAATGTCTGAGGAATAAATATATTTAGAAAAATAAGTCATACTGAACAAGGGGGTGAAGGGGGGAAAAAGACTGTGAAATGCACATGCATGACAGAAGCTGTCATTAAGTAAATCTAACTTGTTTACTTAAAAGTGGTAAATATTCATAAGGTGGTAAAATCTTTCTACATATTACAGGGTTAGAATCTGCACCAGTTCAGAAGCCATGAGTTATTTGTTTCTTTGATTTCTTGACCTAAGTATGAATAAGTTTACTTAATAATTTAAATGAGCTCTATCAAACAAAAAAAAAAATTGAGAATTGCATCCAAGAAGTTGATGACAACATTCTGTGTGATACAATTTGAATACTTGATATCAAGCCATGTTTTTATACTTTCTTGACCATCACTGTACAGCTGTTGGAGCAGCCCCAAAAAAGGCACTGTTCATCAATGGCACATTCAATACTAAGTATTCAAAGTCCGAGGTTTATCTCTTAAATTGATACTTTTAAAAATATTTGATCTGAAAACCTACAGCTTTAAGAAATTAGAGCTCTGTAGAAAAAACAAATGTGAAATGTGATGAATGATGAAATACCTTACAGTAAAAAAAAAAAAAAATAAAAAAGATGAAATATCTCATAGCAAAGCTTCAGGATACAAAATTACAAATTTCATCATTAACTTGCTCCCAATTTGCAATGCAATCACTTAACTACTACCACTGTTCATGAGAACAAGAGATGTGTTAACTCAAAAAACGTGTTGCTGAGGTTATAAAAGCAAACAGACTAAAAAGCCCAAGACAAAAGTACCTGAGAAATTATATTCAGTCAGAGTTGGCGGGGGGAAGAGTAAAAACACTGTGTTTGTAGAGATAGGGAGGGAAAGGAAGATAGCGTTAGAAAAAAATTAGATCTGGACTGGAGAACTGCAGTCTGCAAATCCATGGGTGCAATACCAAGGCAAAACATTCCAAGTTTTCCCTTTCCCATGACTTCTGATCATTAAAACTTTATTAATTTACGTCAACTACCAAGAAACCTACAGCTTAAACTCAGGTTTTCAACTACCTGTTTGTGTACAGTGTTACACTTGGGTACTCAGCGCCATGAACATATTACAATATATTCTACCAGAAAAAAGTATTTGTGAGACAAAAAAGACCATTTGGGGAGCTAAAAAAAGCAAAACTATCTGCTTTTTACTTCGGACTCTGTTAGTCTGCAATGCCAGAAGAAAATCATAATGAATAAACATGTGTGTTCATCATGCACAGCTTGCCCTTCTTGATGAACTCTCAAGGTTCACAAAAATAGCCTTTGACTTACGTACTCTAATACCATTTGAAGAAGAGCACTGCAAGATAATTAAAACCAAGGTAATGCTACACTGCTAAGTCATACAAATACCAAAAATGGACTGCAATTTAGATGTTTTCAGCAGAATCACTGCTGATTCCCCCCCCCCCCATTTTCATACAAGCACACACATCTGAGTTGAACTGGAAACAATATTTTGCATACAAAGCAAGCCAAGGTTAAAAAAACCTTGCAAGGATCATGACTTGTATATGATGATGAAACTGAGTAATACGTTGCTTATAATTATTGAAAGAGCTATGGCTTTATTACATAGAGAGTTTTTTATTCAGGCCCTTCTCCATGGCAGCCGACAGTGCTGTGGTTCACAGGGATAAACACAGCCCTGATGGGGACAAGGGGCGAGATCCACCCTTGCCCAAAAGTAAGTGGAGAGGGACGGGGTGGCCCCACAGCAGCACCCTTGGCGCTCTCTTGGCAGCAGGACCTTCTCGGTGGGCAGGCTGCCCTGCTGGAGTGGGTGACCTCGATGCGGTATGGGGTCCGAGAGCCAATTCACCCTACAGAAAATCAGAGATGTTTACCTGGGCTTGTTGCAGCTGTATGTCGTTGGGGGACCATAAATAGTAAAGCTCTAACGACAACACAGGGCTAATGGAGGGACTAGAGTCAAACTGCACTGCCTCCTGGTTTAAGTCTCTGCCTGGTTAAATACTTACATTTTTCTCAAAACAGCAGTTCAAAACCACAGATTTTACAAATCACTGTGGTTTCTTCAAAAGAAGTGTTATACAGGTATACAGATACTCATGGGGTATAAAAAGATATCTAACTGCATGTGAAAATGAGACTCAATGCATAAAGAGACCCTTTGAAATGGATATCAAACTTCTGCCTCTGGACTTCAGTGACACTGAACTGACATAACTACCTTAATACAGCATGACCAAATATGATTTTCTGAAACCGTTAAATACCAAGAAACTGCAATACTAGCAATAACCAATTAAAAATTAATCCCTACATTAGCAAACACCCCTAGCTAACAGTCATACTATACCAAGTATTCAAGATAAATGGCACCTTCCAGTTACCGGCCAGCTCCCAGCTGCCCCCAGGAACTGTTCTTACTTCTCAGAAGCAGTAGTGGCCAGCTAATGCTAGCATCTCAGTAAGCAACAGCATGAGCACAGAACCAGCCACAAAATAAGAGAAGCGTGAGACCATCTGTACCGACCAGCACACCTGCAATAAGAATATGTGCTGTACAGAAATCTGGCGCCCAGCTACTAAAGCAAGTAGCAGCTACTCCTGTGAAAACATGATCTCAAAGAGCAGCAATACTCAGAGAAGGGAACTGAAGGATATTTTAGGGGAAGGGGTGAAGCGATAGACAGATACTGAAAAAAGCATGCCTTTATGTACAGTCCACTCATTCAAGTTCTGCGTATCAGCCGTGCTCACTCTTTTACAGAAAGCATTGCTTTAAAGTGTTTCTGGCCAACTGATAGTCGCTAGCTGCCTGCTCATTCAGCATTCTCCACTGCTATTCTTTCTATAATAAAATATGCAGAAATATATGATACCTATAGATAGATAAAGGATAAAAGAATGGCCGTTATACACTTCAAGATCACAATCTACTTGCAAAATCTTCTGTGCCTTAAGTAATGGTTGGCTAACCATTGCTCTCTTATTTTGGATTTATGCTGTTGCCTCAATGAAATTCCACCTTTAAAAAAAAAAGAATAAATTTATTCTACTGACAATAGAATTTACACTCCTGCACTTCGCATTTAGCAATACATAATGCTTGAAGCTTACCTAGGAATTTGTAGGACTGCTTGACACCAGCCACAACGAAGCACATAGCACGAAAAAAAAAAAAAAATCTAGCTTGAAGAACTCCTTTCAGAAGGTGGTAAATTTATTCTCCAATAAAACTTAGAAATAAAAAAATAGGAAAAAAGGGCCAAGTTTCAATGTCAAAGATTTATTTTCTCATTTGATATAGACAGAAGTAGGAGTTAACTTGCACATCTCCTGTTCTACAAGTGCTCTGCTGAAAAGGAGGCCCAGGATACAAACAGTCAAGACCTATATAGCATCTTTTCCTGAACTGTTCTTCCTGCAGCCACAGCAACATTCCTTGCTTCTCTTCCACTGTAGCTTTAAAATATTTATTTCAGCATTTGAAGAGTTATACAGTGGGTTGGGGCTTTGGCAATGTCAAAAAAAGATCTCTTTGCTCCACTAAATCTTTTTTTCAAACATGCAGAAAAGAGTATATTCTGTCCAGGTCACATTTCCAGTGCCTTTATAGGTTTCTACTTTCAGCTGTCAAAACAAATACAGAAATGAAACTGATGTCTGTAAAAGTAAACTGTGTGATCTTAGCTAGAATCAGATTCTTTACTTTCTGGTAAATCTCGTTTACTTTCATTCCAATTGTTAGACATAAGAGACTATTGCTCTAATGACCTTTCACAAAATTACTTCCTTCTAGTAGCTATTTTTAAAGCTCAGGAATTAATTACAATTCTTGGTTACCTCAATCATATGTAACCAAGACTCTGGTTCCTAATGCACTTCTCTACATCAGTTGGCAAGAACCTGAATGCCTTTGCTCACAACAGCAGCCAAAAGTCCGTTCCTAGTTATTACAAACATATTTTTAGAATATATGCTATTTCAGATTCTCTTCCAATAGCTACAGCTTCAAGAACTGTAACGGAAATAGAAACATTTCTCAAACGTGGCAAAAAACTTTATTAAAAAAAAAAATACAAACCAAAACATACTCTTTACTCAAATATTGTTTGCAAGGAATAAAAATCCATCATAGATGTTCCCATGGTTTAGCTAATCACCCATTTTAGCCAGACTGCAGAAGTTTAATAAATGGGAAAAAAAAAAAAAAATACATATTTATTATTTTCTCTTTCCAGCAGGTATGTAAGCTCAGGCATAACCTTAGTGCAGTTTCATTACAGAGTTTTTCATCTAAAACTGTCTCCTGCCTGGACTGCCTGCAACACCAAGAAGTTTTACTCCAACTGAAGCCATCCCTATAGAAACAGTCCTAGACTGGTCTCAAGACTAAATCATTCTTTTTGTGAATTATTTTTATTTAACTAGTCAAAATGAGTTCAGATAGCTCTGCTGCCTGCCCTCCTTCCCCGTGTAACAGTATAGTGTGTCACATACTATTTAGTGAGGAAAAAAATAAAATTTTAAAGAAAAAGACTTTTAACCACCAGTACTGCCTGGCTGCTGGGGCCCCCCTGAACAGGGTCCTGAGCAGTCTGAGCCAGCTTAGCCCCGACCTGGGTGAAGCTGGGACCAGATTACCTCCAGAAGTCCCTTCCCTTCTAAATTACTCCTAATAACCAGATAGCTTGTCCAGATAGCATTTAAATCTTGTTTGGAATTACAGATATATATATATATATATATGTATGTCTATATACATATATGGCTTGAAATAGAGCCAATTTTTCTGCTGAAGCCAGCTGTTTAATGTTTCTGATAGCAACTCCCAGGAAACTTATAGTTGTACTGTAACGTACAGATAACATACATTAATCAGGTATTTTAAAGATTCCACACTAGCCAAATATTTACAGCCACTCTACTCCCACAACCTTACTACTCCTATGACTTTGTTGGAAATATTGTTCTGTTAGACATCATCTATCCTCTGTTTACGCAGCTGAATTGATGCAGTTATTCACCATCACACCTGGTCTCCTGCACCAAGCCAATAGTCCTTATTTGCTCTCCCTTACTACTGTGCCCGCTTTCTCCTTTAATGATTAACAGATACTACATCTCTAAGTGCTGCTTAAAGAACTGGTTTGGTTAAGTAATACAATTCCTAGCACCTAGGGTATTTTCCTTACTGGAAGCTTTCAAAGAAATTCCAGCTAACAGAACTCTTTTTCCTGTGCTCCATATTTTTCCTTCCTGGCACGGATGCTCAACTAGCAAGGCTCATGCCACAGCCTTCCTAAGCTCCCGTGCTGCACGCCGAGTGCAGTATTTCACTCCTAACACATCCTACCCCACCTAAGCGGAGAGCCTTCGTCAGGTCAAAACTGTGTCCCTGTAATTCCGGCACATTCGTATCAGCCTCGAAACAACAAAACCAACCCTGCCAATCAACAAACTCGCCCCCACCGCTCCCTTCATGCCCTCTACTTTAACAGGGCATCACAATTAAGAAACTCAGGAGCACCCTCAAAATTCTCACCTCTTCAATACTCAGCACTAGACTTCACTCCTCCAAAGTAAAGCAGCAGTTCGAAGAGGTAACGAATGACTACCAAAGCAAGCGTAGCCACTTCGTTTTAGGTATCACAAAAAACCAAGTTACCTAGACAAGACAGAAGAAAATAGTCACCTGCACATCATTGCTACCTGCTTCTTTTCCATTTTGAGCTATTTTACAGAATTTGAGCTGTATACATCGGATCTATCCTGTCTTGCCCACAGTTCCCCCCTCCCAAATACTTAACATACGGGGAGCTAGAGCCCTTCAAGTTTTTTTTTTCTCCTATGCTGATACGTGAAATGCTTTCTTTCCACGACCTCCAAGCCCTTTACACAAAATGACTTCTGCATCAGCCTCACTGCATGATCTAAATCCATCGACAAGCAACCCACCTCCCTGCCACCCCACAGGAGGTGAAGTTTAACCCAGCTTCAACAGCCCTGCCGTTACTTCTTTTCTAGGCCCTCCATGAACAGAAAAAAAAATAAAAGCTTGATGACCTTTTGCAGACAGACTGCCATGCCACGTGCAAGACAGTGACAAAATACATTTTATAGTTTTTTTAGCTCATACAAGAGACAAAAGAGGTAGGAGCAGCAATCCAGTCAACACCGAAGATGGAATTTGCAATTCACCACTTGCTCAAAGCATATGCCTACATTTGCTTTCCAGTTCAGATGAGGCGCGTGCTCTTGAGGCAGAACTCCCCACCCTCTCCACCTTCTCTGCTTCGATTTGCATTTCGAAGTGCCCCTCAAACACACAAAGTGCATTCCCTCCCGAGGAAGCTACACCCGCCAACGTGCTCCTAACACCAACCCGTGGTCAGTCCAGGACAGACCAGAAGCGGACCCCAGTAAAACCTCCATGATGCGTACGGTGTGGGAGTCATGTCCTCGGCCCCCAGGCTGTGCCACTTACTAATGTACTAAGCATCCTACTGTCAACATCGTTTGTGATACGCACATCCATTTTCCAAACTGTCTTTCATTTATTTATATATACATGTCCATGGAGAGGACAACTTTATCTACAGTCTACGCACAGCTCTCAGATCCAAAAATTCGGAGTAAATGCATGTTATACATGAGTATGTACAACATCTACCAACACCTCTGTCACATGGTGTTTTTCATATTCCCTAAGAACAGGCTATATAACTCAAATCTATTTTGACTCCACATTTCACAGAAAATACCATGTGACTGAACAGCAATTTATAATTTAAGCAGGTTACTTGTTATACACTTAACTAGTTCAATGAAATCATATACACTGTGTATTTTTGTCTCTACTTATCACAAATGTGCATCTGATTTGAGACCAGTGGAAAACACTGGTTTGAAAGGAGGAAAGATTACAGTGGAGGTGGACCACATGTTTGTTTGTGTTATAAAGTTATGAACACTGTAATCCTATGCTCACTTCACATGTAGTTCACATTGTTATGTAAAGTGATTGTATTTTAGTTTAGAAGCTGCTGTACAGCTTATTCTTAATATACTCCCACAGATGTGTGATTTAACTACCAAGCAACCTACAAACAGATTTCTGCAATTGCTCTCAAAACATCATCTTTGTATTTCTTGACTCTTTTATACATCATCAGAGCTGTAAGCACTGATGAACTTCAGGTAAGCCAAGCCCAGTTGCTCAGGGGTCATTTATTGTATTTACAAGTATCTACATTTTTAAAACGCACAGTCAACTTGTTATCCATGAGACTTCCATTTAAATTTAACTGAAGAAGAACAACTGATGGGTTTTTTTTCATTTTATACATATATATACACAGATCTGTATATATTAAGTGCATGTGTTTATATATATATGCACAACTTGTATACACACTTTATATATGTATTTATACATTTACATATTTGTTTAGATGTGAAAAACTTTATGGCTGTTTTCACAATAAAAAAAGCCAAACAAAACAAAACTCTTTCTGCATATCCGGCCTCAGATTTCTAAGGGCTTTTTTTGATTTTGTTTTCTTCTTTCAGCTAAGGAAAATACATAGCTTCAATTAACATCAAATGGTTCTGAGGGTGCACAGGCATGATACTTGTCCCAAACTAAGCACCTAAAAATGGAAACAGATGACGTAAGTATAGATCTGAAGGTACTGACTTTTGGTTAAAATACTTGTAAAGACATTCATAGTTCAAAGATTCTATTTATCTTACCAAAACTTTAATAGAGGCAGCCTTTTAACAGACTACATTAAGGGAAATGCTCCGTTTTCTAATGATGATTCACTACCGATTATTTCCGATGTGTAGGTGTCCTTTGCAGAGCATCACTCTGCTATATCTAACCTTAATACACTGGAATGACCTTTTAGTCATTTCATTCATGTGACAGGAATCAGCAATTCCATTTTTGATCCCCAAGGCTTTTCCAAGGCAATTGCTATGCTGCCCACTCATATTACTTTCTCATTTCTATCTGCTGTCATTATAGAGCATTTGGAGACACGCACCACACTTGCATTACAAAATGCTTGCTTATCCATTTTTTTAATTACGGAAAGTATTTTTAAAATGCTTGGTCACCCTTACGAAAAAACAAGAAGAATCACTTATCCCAGACTAATAAATCTTAACGTGCACTTTTACCTACAAAGCAAGATTTCACTCCTGCTGTTCTACAGACACAGAATAGCCACAGTATCGTAACTAGTGAAAATTATGTAGACATATAAATACTCCAAACACCATTCTCATTCACTTTGTTGCCTCCATGTGTTGAACTCCACCCTACTAGACCTAGAAGAGACTTGTAGCACTGAGACAAACATCTAATTTCTGCTTTGGCTTATGACTGAAGAGGGAGAAAGGAAGAAAAAAAAAATGAATAGCCATTTTGAGATAATGTTCAGTTAAATAATTACATTCTAGGAAGGTAAGACTTGACACATGTAACAACACTGCATTACCTTGAGTCCAAGAATCTGAACTACTTAACTCATTTGACTTCATAAAAATAGCTACATTACATAAGCGTGTACTCAGAGTAAGGAATTTCTCCCACAAAATTAAAGCCTTCCATCGCAGTCACTCAGTAGTTTTCTATGCCTGTATTTTGACACATGAACCACAAAATTTAAGACCACTAGATATCAACTATTTGTGGTTTATGAAAATTCATTTTGATCCCATTAAAGGGCATTAAATATCTACATTAAAGAATGGTGGGCTCATTAGTTAAATCATTAATACTAATAATTATTATCATACTATATATTATTAATTAAGGATATTTTAAGAAATCTCCATTCCAAATTTCCTCCTGGTATTTAACCTGCTTATGCTTTTGTTTAAGCTAATGTAATTGTTAATTTAGCTGGTGTAAATATAAAGATGAGAATCAGAACCAAGCGGCTAAGATTTATTCTACTAATGAGAATGTTTATATGCAAGCCATTTTGTGAAAAGCAAAACTATGGAATCCAATGCAATTTTCCCTATAAGCTCTCCTCTTCCCTTCGCACACTCTATAATATGCCTATTTAATTAGCATATACTTAATGTTCAAGAAGAGTTGAATACAATCTCTTCTAAAAGCTCACCAGAATGAAAGGATACCTGATGAAATCCAGACAGGAGCACAAATACGTAGGGCCATCACTAGGTAAGAACTCTGAATAATATAGACAACCAGAGACACACTCATACTTCTGATTATTTAAAAAAACAAAAACAAAAACAAAAA
>JAVJGG010000094.1:35390224-35423022 GCA_035590195.1 Aviceda cuculoides
CATACCTCTGATTATTTAAAAAAAAAAAAAAAAACAAAAACAAAAACAAAAAACCCCCCCAAAAAACCCCACAACAATGCAAACAGCTGCACTTATGCAACTCTAAGTATAAATCACACTTTTAAGTGTATAGCATGCTGAATGCAAAGCAGATGTGTAAAAGAATACCATCTTATGCCAGGTGCCTACAAGCAAGAGCAGCCCTTACTGACCAGGAGCTCAGGACGGATAGGAACAGAGGACCTGCAGATACTAGCAGATAAACAAAATACATGCTTGTCCAGTCTATGATATGGTGGCCACACCTTTCACAGTGCATTCCTGCTGGCTGCCCATGCTATTCATGACCATCTTCCCTAAAGACTTGCAGAGTAACGGGATACCTTCTCCTATTGTCCCACAGTGCGCATTCTGAGCAGGGGGGACTGCGACAAAGATGGGAACATGAATGCCACAATGCCACAAACTCTGATTAGCTCTCAGTCTGTCCATTAACTAAATGCAAGGGGTTGTTTTAGATACTTTGATGCATCTATGGGCATTAAAAATGAGAAACAACAATAGCCAAGCAAACTTCTGTTAGAGTAATGACAGATGACCTACCAACAAATGGATGTTTTCAGCTACGCAGCAGCCCGTAATAACCAACCTGTTCAGGACCCCTTCATTTTATACATCCCTCTAAAGCCTGTTCTTAGTGCTGAAGAACCTGCTCACCTGGCAACGAACACCAGTTAGTAAGTACCAATCCATCTCCTTTCTGCTGTCTCCATCTGCTCCCTGTATCACAGTTTCGGTCACCTAAAACATCTGTTTCAGATAGCACAGTTCAGCGGTGTAACGTATGCCATTATGTTTCACTCTGGCTCTTTCATTTTGTCAAAACGAGCTGCTAAAAAGTTGATATTAGTCCTAGCCTAGTTATGCCTTTTTCATACTATCAAAAGAAAAATAGAAACTTTCCAGGAGGCAAATCTGCAACAGGTTTACTTTACTTCAAGAAGTGGTCTGCCATAGTTAGCCATCATTTTTAGTCATTTAAGAGGAGCTAAAGACTGTCAAGTCTCCAAAGTCCATCTGCAAACCTGGCTTAAAAAAACAAAACACCACCACAAAACAAGCCACAAAACAACAAATGAACAACATAACCAATTTGGGCAAAATCCTACTAAAATAAGTTAACTACTCCTGGGCATTCATTTGCACACACTCTCCCTAGTCCTCCTCTAGTACAGCCCATAACAGCAATAAACAATGTAGAGAACAAGGGCAGGTAAAACTCAGTAGCAGCATTTGACGTACCGCAGGCGAGCATGCGAAGGTGTCAGACAACTGTAAAGAGTAAACCCAAAACTAAATGCAAGATCTAACTGCAGGCTGTTGATAAACTTCTAGTAAAAAAGCTGAGCAGCTTTAATTGCTCAGACTGAAAACTGTGAACAAAGCAACTACATAAAGTGGCATTCAGAAGAGGAGTCTCCTCAGTAGTTATTACTGTACTTCAAAGTCTATAAACAGGTGAGTTGTTTATACTTGGAACCAAGGGCGATACCAGATTATTGAAGGCACTAATGGGTCAGAAGTTAAACATCAGCTGTTCTGCGGGAACTACAAGCACTTGCCTGTCCTTTGACAATCTGCAGAAACTACAATGTAATTTGCTCTTCCTTAATTGCAAGATGAACTTCCAGATGATGAAGTACTTGTGGGAGTAACTCAGACAAGTTCCCACTGAACAACTTGCAGTCAGAAACAAACACCCCTACAACTTTGTCACGTGTCAAACCCCTACATGTCTCACACAGATTTTAGAAGTTAACTGGTTTTAGGAGAGCATACGAGCACTAAGTGCCAGTACCTCACTATTTAACAAGTATTTTCACTCACAGCCATGGGCTCCTTTTCCAAGACTTTCTACCCACACCCGGGCTTTCTCTCTTTGTGTTGTAACAACCTGGAAAACACATTTTTGTTCAGTAATTAAACATTTGAACACAGGCTCCCCTCTTGGTTATTTTGGGAGATGTA
This sequence comes from Aviceda cuculoides, assembly GCA_035590195.1. NCBI lineage: Eukaryota > Metazoa > Chordata > Aves > Accipitriformes > Accipitridae > Aviceda > Aviceda cuculoides. Next base: position 35,392,253 of record JAVJGG010000094.1, read on the forward strand.
ACCGTTCACCAATGGAAGAAAACAGTTTTTGACATGCCTAGCAATTTACTTGGCGAGGTCCTGATTTGGTAAGGAAACATTATAACATCACTAAAATCCATACAAATGGGTAAATTAGTTTCAATCCAATTACTACCTCCTTAGTAGGAACAGATCCCAATCTCTCAATAACCTAGTATGTTAAGAAGAGATTAACTTTTATAAAGGTACTCTAAGAAAATATATTTTAAAAGTAAACCAGAAGACTCAAGAGGAAAACAAACTACAAACCGATGAGAATGAAAACTGCTTATTTTTTGAAAGGTGGTTGTGGATATCTGTATTTAAGTAAGTCTCTCCCTTTCTACTCCAGCCGTGTGCAGCAGCTTCCAACCTGAGCTGCTAAGCAGCTCATCTGGCTGTACAGCTTTGCAAGAGGATGTAACAAAATAGTTTAGAAAGTCATTCCAGAAATACACTGAATTACCCAGAAACCACCTTGTTTACTCTGGTCAATAAAACACTGTTATCTCTCTTACAATAGGCCATACTGTTTATGCAAACAAAGTTAGCTTTCATGCATCAACCATCTATTTATTTAGCAAGATCAGTTACCACTGTAAATCAATTTCTTTGCAAATGAGAAACACAGCTGCTGTAAAACCTACTTTAAACTCTTTCTTGCATCCAATATTTCGACATGCAGCAGAATAGATGACAAGAATTAAAAAAAAAAAAAGTCATCAGCACCACATCTAGTGACACACTAAAACAGTGTGGCCATCTTAGCTTTTACAAACACTTTTAAGGAAAAGATATCGTTTAGTGTTTACTTAATAGTTTTGTATTTTAAATACAAAGTTAAAAAGTATGACAAGAAAAGCTCACAATTGCTATTCAAACTGTGTACTATCAGCAGGTTATGGAAGATAGGCAACTAAAAGGTAACTCAAAGAATCTGTACTTCAGGTTGGTTATTACATGCATAACCTTCAAGGAAAAAACACAGCGAAAATGAATGTTGTTTATCAGCTCTGTAAAAAGCATTATAGAACAGAACTAATCCCTGATCAAGCTTGAAGTTTTATATAATTTCTGTCCTAGAACAGTCATACAGAGAGCTCTTACAAAGGTGAATTCACCCAACACAGCCACCTGAAAGGCTTGTGCCTCTTTCATGACTCTTTCTGAGGAATCAGGAGGTCACTAGCACACTTTCAGAGAGTGCAACACCTTGCAAAATATCAACCTGGAAGACCCCAACTGAATAGACAATATCACGAATGGCACCTGCAATACAATTCGGTTACAAAAATCTAATAGAGATTTAGACTGGAATTAAGTGGCTTCAAAACAGACTTCCTTCACTATACGAGCCAAACATCTGGCTGCAGAAGAACTTCTCTTCCTAAGTCTGAATACTACAAATAAGTTCTGTTGGCAGCTCTTAAAGTAGGAGTTGGGGATGGGGGAAGCGCAAGCACACACAGAGCATTAAGCCCTGCTCATTACAGATTCTTCTCACTCAAGTTATTTTATCCATTAATCTTTCCATCTGGTATTTTAAATTTGAAACTCAGCAAGTCAGATTCACTGCAAGCAGTCAGTCTCTGCAGCACTCCAGGGAAGGCTGGGAAGGATCCCAACTTCAAGCTTGGACATAAGGAGAAAGAAGGTGCATGTAAGGGAAGCTACAGAACTTGGTTGCACACGATGCATTTAGTATTATCTGCTGCCAAATGCAAGAGCATAGCAAGCTCTGCTTTCTACCCATCCCAGGTGAGGGTATGCATGCCAAGGATGCAGTACATGACAACTTCTGAATGATTCATAAGCAGGCAACGAGTATCAGTATCACAAAAAAAAAAAAAAAAAAAAGCTGTTAGTTGGTTTTGGTCTTTTTTAATGTTCATATTCAATAGTCTCTGAGCAGTAAAGAACTACAGTGCATTTTCACAGGAGGTTGCTCATTAAATCAACAGAAAAGCTTTCTGAAGCCCCAAGTCAAAAAGCTTAAATGTTTAGGATGAGACAGAAAAAATCCTGATGGCCTTCAAGTTTATTTGAAAGACGGATTATAGAATATTATGTAAGGCACAAATCTCAGAACTATTCCCCATTGTATTTACAAATATTATCAAATTTTACAAGATCATGAATTTTCATAAAAAGTGACATTTTCAAAAAGCTTCTCTTACTTTAATCCTCCTCCTTTCTTTTGATAGGATTAAATGCTGAAATGGCAGGCTGTTAAATAAGCACACTGAAATGCCAACTGTGAGGCATTTAACTCTATGTATTTACAAATTAACGTTTCACAGCTGCTTTAAATTTTGACATTATAGTTTAGTATCTTCAGGCAACTCATTTCAGAAGGTGCTGGATTTGATTTACATTATTTCTCATTTTACATTCATATGTTACAGTACTGGAATACCTTTAAGTTTCCCTTAATCCCTGATAAAGGAAATTTAGTTTCATGAAAGGCTGAGAAATATTGCTTTGTTTTTATAAACAGGTACCAACCAGCCTGCCTACAGCAATTTCAAAGTTACCATTAAATTTACCTATAAAAAGCCATATCCATCAAGATAACCTCACCAAAAGAAGTGGAGATCATGGCCTATATATGTGTATGTATACACATGCACAAATTCAGAGTGCAATATTGAAAGACAGTGTCACTGGTCTTCCCCTTCAGTTACTTCAGTGCTGACCACACTGTTCAGAATGAACTGGAGAAAACATTAATTTTACTCTAGTTTCTACAATTTGTGGAAAACTAATTTATCTGTCAGAAAAATCAGTACCTAAAGAAAGGTAACGTGACTACCAAGATATGCAGAGCAGTTCATAAGAAGTAAGATTCACATTTCGATACAACTATACTCTTGATTCATTCTTCTCTACAGTGCTGGAACCAGAGGAAAGTGCCAGCACTTGCCAAGCTCAGGGCAGCTGAGCATCCATGGAGCAGCCAAGGCATTGCATAGTCAAAATAAGGGACACTTACTGCTGCAAAGCTCTTCTCAGGTCTCTGTTACTTCAGAGTAAAATACTTCAAGATCATTTCTATGTCCATTCTTCTGCCACTTTTAAGGAAGGCAGACTATATTTTCCTTTTATTCATAAAGCAACTTCAGTTTCTGCTGAAAAATTTTTACTCTTTCACAAGACTAGACATGAAGTGCTGGCACAAGTAAAGTTTGCAGCAAGATTCTAAGTGTAACATGGCCAGGGTCCACTCTAAACAGATGTGCTCCAAGGGAAAATAGAACAATTTGTTTTGTTTGTAGAAATCAACCTGGTATTGCTAACTGGCAGTTCAGTGGACATAACCATTCACATTTATGACACAGCCTCCATTTAATATCTACAAACATATACCTAATTATTCAGACATATCTAATTGTTTAGCCACAGAACACCTGTTTAGTAATCCAATGCTGCTAATGCTAATTACTACATCCTATCCATACATAATTAAGTTTTACAAAGCAATGCAGTGATTAACATTAATTCCAGCAGCACGTACTACTAATTAAGATATTTAAGAATGTTTACGTGTGTCACATGAGAATGTGCCAAATCACCTCTCTGAAGTTCACATCTGAACACCTTACTGGTGTTTCAGATTGATTTGATAAACAGAAGCCTGAGACACCTTTGTATTATAACAGACACTTCAATAATGCTCTAGATATGTTCAATAACACAGCATCTTTTTTCAAAACCAATTTTGACACCTCCTAATATTCCATAAATAATGGGATCAGATTAAAGGCTCGCCAAAATTCATTACGAAGTATTAAACCTGTCTAATCTTTTATCACTGCTACTAACATAATAAAAAGAATGAAAACACCAGGAAGTATAGAAAGTTATGAGAATTTTCCTCAGGAGCATTGTAGAACGTAGTCTGAATCAGAGGATGTATTTTCATGCCTATGTGAGACTCTTACAAATTAGGCGCTTTTAAACCACAATGTATCCTTCTACTTTTCACTTCAACTTAGTCTATCATTTCTCCTCCATAGTTTCTGAAGTTGTTATTCATTCTAACAACTTTGTCTCAAATAATTATTGCACATTTCAGCATTAAAAGAAGGATTTAATATTAGAAAGATATTAAGTATTACGATCAGCTGCCCTGTGGTTAACATTGCATTAGAGCTAAAAAATGACAATTAAAGATATAAGTAAACTTTTTGTTTGGAAAAATATCACAATGTTTTTTCTTTATTACTTCCTCTTTAACTAATCACACAGTTACAATTTCTGAGAAAAATAACTAAGTTCCAGTGTTAAGTGTGTTAGGAATGCTTCTTATTTTGTTGAGGATCTTTTGCAATACTCTTGCCACCCAGTGAGATGTCCTAACATTTTGTAACTGAACTAGCATATTTAACCTGATTTCCTAAGGAAAAGACACTTCCATGATTTCACTACATCCACTGAATATAAGTTGAGAAGCAAAAAGTAATTCTGCAAGTTGCTAATTTTCAGTTTCCATATTCTACTGTATCAAGATTTTCAAAAGCAAGATCTTAAAATTAGGATGCCTATCTAGCAGCCTAAAGTTCAACATGGTTGAGCACAGTGAATTCTTCATACTGACAGCAGAGCTAGAGCAATTCAGACCAAGGAGTCTCTGCTCTCTGGCAGGCAGTGTTTGAACTATGCTTAGTGAAGGACTGCAACATAGATGCATAGAAAGCCCTTCTCTACATTCCAGGCCAGATTTCCAAAAGCTTAAGAAATTTTAAAAACCTGCCATTTCATTTTAGATGCTGAAACAGACGAGTTCTTGAGAGTCTCACCCTGAGTACTTTTCTGTAGTTTTAAAAAAGGGGCCTTGCCACCCTCCATCAGTTTAGTCCTACTGCCACCTGCTGTCACAAACACACCGCTGCCATGCTGCCCACAGAGTATTTTTTCTTTCCTCTTCTGTTGCTAGAGTGTAAAAGAATACAGTCCAATATTGCTACTCAAAATTATATAAAAATAAGCACAGATTAATTTGTCCAGAGAAGCGTAATGGTAAATCAGTGTACTGCCACCTTCATTGCTACAGCACCAATCCTGCAGATCTGTGCGTGGTTTCATACATGGCTTATCCCAACAAAAGGGTCGTTCACATGAGTAAGTATTAGCAGCATCTGGTCCAGATCCTGAAATTGTTCGGGTTTTTGGTTTGGTTGTTTGGGTTTTTTGAACACTGGCAGTATTGCTTGTTTCTTGAAACGTTTGTGAACGCTGGCAGTATTGCTCGTTTCTTGAAATGTTTGAAAATATTTGTTATCATTAGGAAAGGGTTAAGACTATGAACTGGCCAGACTACTAAGGCTGAATTGCTCCTACCTTATCGTCCTGTGATCATGCAAAGAGGCTTAAACCTTTAGATTAGAACAAATTAGAAAAAGATAAACAAAATTAAAAACTGCTGCATAAAACAGATGAAACAAAAAGGTCTGAAAATAAATTACTCAAATCTACCTCCTACCTAGTGCTTCAATGAAGTCTAGCAACCTCTAGAGTTAAGCAAACCCATTAATTCCTCTCAGGACCACTGGAAGACTTCAGGCCATCACCGCTGGTGGTGCCGTGCTTCAGCAGCTCAAACCAGTTGAAGCTGCTGCCATCCCACCCTTCTTTCTCCTTTCCACCAGCACTGGCTCTAGTGTGCAGCAAGGCAGCTCAGGGGGTTGATGCGACTAACTCGCAACCGCGCAAACACCACTGACTGTGTTAGGAGCAGGCAGGGAGGGGGTCAGGACAGAGACAACTTCTCTAGAACATGGTCCTGAGCTGCCATCGGTTTCTGTGATATCTGGCTGCTGAACCACGCTCTGGGAAAGTTCTTCTCTGAAGTGTCTCGGGCCGCGCTGCAGCTGCAGGCTCCCCGTTTGTCGTTTCCCTGCGCACTCAGAAAGCTAACTGCCACCCAGTGTTATGGGTTCCTAAGAGAGCATAGGTAAACCTCTACCCTCCCTTCGAGTTCTTCATTTGAGTAACAATACAGCAGCTAACACAACAAAAAGAGGCTGTCTGTTGCTCAGTCGTACAACTTTTTAGCAAAACATAATATACAGTAAGCTGAAAACAAGTATCATAGCATTTGTTACAAGGAGTTCCACAATGCAAAGTGGAATTTAATTGCAGAAACTGAATGAGATGCTGAAATTCTGGATCCTTGCTGCTCCAGTGGCAAAACGATGCTGGTCTCCAAACACAACTCCAGTCAGATATAACAAAGGCACAGGGCTTAAGCTAGCTGCACTCAGCAGAGGGTAAAATGCAGGACGTTGATTTTTGTTCCAGTGATTACTTTGCATGAAACCAATTGTTAACATAAAGTCTTTTTAAAGCTTCTGGGGTGGCTTTTTTTTTTGTTTTGGTTGTGTTTTTTGGGTTTTTTTGGTGGTTTGTTTTTGTTTTTTCTTCCAATAAGCACATTACTTATTGCTCAGCATAAGCCCAGTTCAATTTTATGACTACCACGATATCACTCTAATGTGAAACTGAAAGACTGTTTCACACATGGCACCCCTCTTGTTTGAAGAAAAAAAGAAAAACAAAAAAAAAGGGGCAACTCTCATCCTCACACACACACACACACAAAAAGAAAGGCAATTTGTAGGCTGTGTGCTGCTAAACTCATGTTATCAAGCATGATAATTAGGAAAAGATTAATTACAATACCACCGCCACTACTACTTTCTGTATTTGGCGACACTTGCAAAAGTATTTTTCTTTGGCAGACAGAGTAGGATTCATATGCTCTAAAAAAAGGTAAGAGATCTACAGCAATTGCCTGTATTTTCACAAAATGCAGAGGAAAAGGAGAAAGTCAGTCACATCAGCTACCTACCCTCTGATCACACTGTCTTCAACACTCACATCAGAAGGGAATACACTACTGGCCAGTGAAAGACAGGTAAATCTTCCCATTTTCTAAACATTGCCCCACCCCAGTATAACAGGACTATAAAAGTACATATTTTACACTATTTGTTTTAATGCAGACAGGCAGTTGACAATATATTCAAACTAGGTATGTTTTCAAGCACAGTTGTATGGATAACATCATGTTCAATTATCACATGTCAATTTGACAGTGAAACACTTTGAATTAAAAAGTAAATAACTGGTCTGTTAAGTTTGGGTTATTTTTTTTTTCTGCTCTATCACTCATTTGATACACTTTTTCCAGCCAATGTATTAAGAGTATAAGACATACTGCAATATGCAGAGATTATACACTTTTTACCGTTTTAATAGAGCTTCTTGATTTTTCTTCCCAAACATTACTGCTCAGCTCCATTGTGCAATGAACATTTGTTTCTCTTTCATAGGATCCAAACATAAGTAACCTGAAATAGAAAAGCCTATAGTAAGAATTGCAATACTGTTACATATATCCCAGATATCATATTAAACTCACCATTCTTCATTTATACACTCTATTATCAGTAAGTACACACAGAGAAGTCCACATAGAAAAGATTCCACAGGCAGAGCCTTATACCAAAAGGAAAGACACTGCCACCCTCTAGTGGAAGAACTCCATAAATATCAAAAATAACTTAAAATTTTTAGCTGGGGGTTTTTGAGTTTTGTGGGGGTTGGTTTGTGTGGTTGTTTGGTTGTTTTGGTTTGGGTTTTTTTTGCTATTGTATTTCCCTCTTTCTTTTAATTTCTTTTTTTAAATAAAGCAAATCAGCAGGCTAGTATTTTTCCATAGAAGAATAACTTTTTCGGTTTTTTAAAAAGCAACAATAGCCACAAGATTCTTCCATTCTAGTCCTAAACTTCACAATATACTGTGGCTCTTCTTGGTTCAAGAGAGTGTTACTGTGGATTAAAGTCACAGTTTACTACTGATTACGTTTCTATTTCACTAAACTGGGATCCTCTCATATCTAATTTTTTGTAACATTCATAACTGCATGATACCATATTCCAGAAGGCTATAAAGCTTTTCAGGTAGGTATCAGTACTATAAAAGAAAAAAAAAACAAACAAACAAACAATAACCTTTATGCTATAGAACAGCAATAAAGTTGTACACATCTTATCTCACACCAGTTGGAAGCAGATAAATATTTTTGAATAAAAACTTCAAACAAATCTTACTCTTTCAAAAGAGCTACTAGATTTTAATTCCCCATCCCCCAAACTTTCTATACACATTTGACAAGGACAGTTTCTAAGCTTTCACCCAAAGTATCCTATTTGTGATTGTGATGTGTTACACAACTCTTTAGATGATATAGACAAAAGCCGTCAGAAAAACTTGTCAATTTTCTCTGTTTATCTTGATGTTGTTAAACAAAGTTTCTAGGATAAATATTTATGATCAAAAAGTGCCTAGCCTTCCAGACATGGAAATACGTAGTAAACATACTTTGAAAATTAAGTAAAGCTATTGAAAACAACTTTCACCAACAATTAGAACTGGCAAAATTAAGCCAATCCCAAGGGAAAACACCTCTCTGGCTACGACAGCTCTCTAGCTTGCATTGCAGCAAGGAGAGGTAAATAAATATTTCTTTCCTACGTCTCTCTACAAAGTATTTGTTTAACAGGTTTTTAGCTGAGTACATGAATGCACAGGGCAGATGATAGGGGAAGATCACATTGGGGTTGGTACCTAGCACACCTGCTTTACAAAGTGTCATTTTTTTTTGGTTCAGAGTTAGTGGCTATATCCTGTAGCCCCATCTTCGGCTGGAAAGTTTGCATGCTGTAGTGAAACACTGCAAACAGCAGCTCTCAACCTCATTTCCACCTTGACCTTCAGCACCGATTTGTCTAGACATTATTGATTTGATTACTGTAAGCAGAAATCCAGCCTCAGAACCTACTGCTTAGGTACATCATCTGGTCAAGACTTAAGTTAGTTCAAGGTTACTTGAACTGACAAACTCATGCTTATTTTTAAGCCATCCCCAACAACCCTCTGTGGCTTTTCTGTTCTGCTTTTGAGTAACACAGGTTTTCCTCAGTGTCTCATTGATATCAGACAGTTCATTAAAGCTTTTCCACAGCTGATCATTGATTGCATACATTTCATCTTCTGGTCACCTAGACACATTCTCAGGAAATTTTCCAGTGGTATTTATTGTCCCTCTAAAATACCAGCACAGTAGTTATTTAGCTGTCTTGTACTGGTGGCAACTAAGGTAGAAGAACAAGGACAGAAGGCAGTTCAAAATGGGAATAAAATAGAATTTTCAGCCAGAACTGTAATAAAAGTCATAAGGAAAACAATGACTCATAATGAGATTTCACCTTACATTAGGTTACCAACACCCAACTTGAAGGAATATGTAACAAGACAGCAAAACTATACATTTAAATTTTGAAGAGCTCTCCATGCTGGAGTTTGGAATTCAATTTCCAATTTCAGAAAGACAAAGGGGAAATTTTAACTGCTACTACACCAAGGGAATTTTTGTTTGAATAATACCTCTATCATCAGGCAAACAGAGGTACTGTATTCTATAACACAGCTGCAGATAAAGACTGACATTATGTCACAACACACCCAAAACAACTGGATATTAAGGAGATATCTATGTGCTACAGATTGAAAGTTTATAAATCAGTATGAAAGGATGTATGAAAGACATCCTGAAATAAAGTTTATGACCCCAGCTATAATTAAATCAATAAAGAAATGTGATTAAATTACCATCTCAGTAATTAAAATATGCATGCAGAAAGTGAATTTTTGTTCCTTCTTCAGTTGTAAATCAGATGGTTTCCTTCAGCAAGTGGAAGGAAATTTTGGCTTGCCAAGCCAAGCCAAGAACTTCAGCAAGTCTTTATAGTCTTTCAGAAAGGAGGATAAATAACAAGGCTATCAAGTTTCCTGCTTTTTGTAGGATGAATGCTTTAGTAGTGATATGCAAATCTAACAAGAACCTGCTACAGGCTGGCAAAGTACACACTCCCCTTTAGTAACATGTTATTTATTACCAGGTGCACAAAAGCAAGCAGAATTTATTTCCTTTACAATGCTTTCCTTTTTTTTTTTTTTTTTAATTTCAACTGTGGCCTTTCTGTTTGCAAGTATTTTAGGAGCTGAAATAAGCAGAATATTTCCCAAATTTTAAGAATGTCAAAAGCAGATTCAGTATTCACATACTTAAAGGTGCCACTGCTGCACACTGAAATCTACTTAAGACAAAAGGAAAAGAACCCATAAAACTCCAAATTTGACAAGTCAGTCTCAGGTACACTCTGGTATTTCACTAAATAACTATCTTAGGAAAATTGCCTTCTCCACAAAGATTATCTATTGAAACAAATGCTAATTTAGAAAGCCCACTTGATGGCATAGTTTTAGAAGAACATTCTCACTTAACATAAGAGTTTACAGGCTTTAGGACTTTCTTCACAATGTATCTTTTAAAAAAATAAATATAGCAAAATTTAACAGCATGTTGCTTTGCTTCTCCCTTTTCCTTAAAAATTTAAGGTAATGACAGATAACAGCATTTTTGCAACAACTGAGTTCTGCAAGGGCATTGCATTTGTACACGAAAACTTACATTCTCAACAAGTCAGACAAAAATTTGCAACACATATTCCTTTATTATTTACATCAAAGTTCCCATCCTTTCATTAATTTAATTTTGAAAATGTGCAAAATTTAATTTTTCTTTCAATAGCACGACAGCAAGGAAATTAATGTGGCCAAGCCTGCAATTAGAAAAGAAACAAGTGCAGCTATTTGGTCATGTGAAGACTATAACGAAATTAAACTAGACATTTATAACACACAAAAAGTTTGCTAAATGCTTTTTCACTATAGTTCCACCACTGTATTTCAGACTTAAGCAGGAGAAGTAGCAGAACTCTGTTACCAGACTAGACGGAATATGTCAGCGGTCAATCAACTCCAAATTCTATACAGAAGTCAAAGAACAGCTACTGTACTGAGAGAGAATACAAAAACCTTCTGGGGCACTGAGCAAAACTGAAAACCACACAGAAATTAAAGTAATCTTTCATTTCCAGAATGAGAATGATTGCTAAGAAAAATTTTCAGGTCCCTACGGCAGACATGAGTGATAAAGCTCTGTATTTCAGCACGCAGTGCTGCACTGCAGAAGAACCATTGAGAATGATCCCAGGCAACCTTCACACCAGTTCACATACAGTGGTGATGAAAAAGGAAAGTTTTGTCATTGTTACTTTCATATACGTTGTGTATTTCTTCTTTTACTACCAAAATCCTCTATATATCTTTCAGCTTCTTCCTCATCAATACCTTCAGGTGCAAAGTCAGCAAGAATATTTACTCACAGGGGGACTCTATGGACAGCAGTTGTAGTTAAGTTCAAAAGAGGATGGGACGCCTGGAAGATCTGAGGAATTACTAGGGACCAAGTGTCAGACATCTAGATTGAGAGGTGTCTGTTGAGACATAATTTTCAAGTGTGTGTCAAGAAACGCCAAGCGGCATAAAACAGTCGGATTAAGTCAGACCTGAAGCTTAAAAGACCTGACAAGCCAGCAACTGCATCCTCTCCCATCCATCTGATAAGCATCTGTGACAGCTGAAAATACTGAGAGGTCAGATGATGATGTCAAACTCAGCAATCTGGCTTCTAAATGTAATGGAAAGAAACACAAGGCTACTGACATGTTGGTGATGTTACACAGTGTTTCAGATTCAGGAAAGACATAGTATTTAAAAGATTACTTTCCTAAACCAAGAACAACTGCACACACCTTAAGGTAGTTATTTTGGGCCCTCTTATAATTAAAATGAATGCACTACCAGACTGAAATTGGAGACTGCCTATAAAGAGAGATCATAAGTTCCCTTACTCAGTACGGGTAAAGAGGAAACACTCCTAGAAGCCAAGGAGTGCACAGACTCATTTAGTATTCTTGGATCATTCAAAGAAAACATATCATGAAGCTAAAAGACAGGTAAGCAGCAATTTTATTACCAAAAAAAAAGTCACTGCTGTGGCCCACACAATCCTTAGAACAGAAGAGTATCTTCTGGAAATCCATGGCACTGATAAACCACATTAGTACAGCAAACACAATTCAAACAGTTGTACAAGGCTACAGAAAAAAAGTGTGAAGAGGAGCTCATATGGTAATACAAGCAATGAAAACAACAGGTTAAAAAAAGTCTTGCGGCAAATGAGAGTTTAGTTCATAAGGAGCAGAACAGCACATGACTAGATCAAAGCCAAAGCACTACTTGGATAAGATCTAACATAAACCAAGAACTAAGAGGTCTGGGAAAAAAAAAAACCAACAAAAAAAACAACTCAAAAAACAAACCAAGAGCCCACACACCTTTTCTCCAGCTTTAAAGAGAATAATTTTCTCTTCAATGAACGAAGGAAGTAGATTTTATTTCTTCCCATTATTTTGAGACAAAGACAATAAATAATGCCTTATAAAAGTCATTTGGATTAATCTAAGTAAGACTGAATGAAACAATTATTTCCCTTTGCTTACAACATAATACAATAGGATAATTACAACATTTATGCTGTCCTGGAAAGAGATTCATAATTTGGTCTGCCAAACAAACAAAAAAATCAAGAAAAACCCCAACAGGAGGCACAGATTAGCTTGTAACCAGGCAAAATTCAGAAGAAAGGCAAATGCATTGCACCCACACAAAACATGGAAGAGTCTCAGGAACTTAACGCAACCTTCATTTGTTCATTTTTACTTAAAAAAATGCATTTCTTCAATCGAGCACAATCACAACACCAAAGCTACTACTTTGTGAATCAGAACAGACCTACAGCTGTAATAACAACAAACTTAAGTAACATGGTTACTTGCTTAGTCAAGAATAAGCAGAAGACCACAAAACATACCTTGTACATTCAATTAACGTGACTTTTAGTCGACCTTCTGTCAATAGAAAATCCTGTATACAGAGGTCTCGATCTTCATATTCATCAGGTGGCAATACTTGAAATGGAAAAAATGGCTTGAACCTGAAAAATACAGAAGAGAGTTATCTTAATTCAAATGACATAAATCACACTAACACACAGAAGTAAAAAAAGGTAACAGGATTACAATGAACCTTTAACACTCCTAAAGAGAAATACTACATATTCATTGGTCAAAAGGAACAAGTAAAAGCTACTAAAGCTTTCTGAATGCAGAAGACTGAGAGTACATAAAGAAAGGTTGCTTCACAGGAATAGATTATTTGAGTTATATTTACTAGTGCAGATAATTTTCAGAAAGTGGGAAGCTGATCAAATCACACAGTATGTTTATGACTGCAAATGTGATTTAACACAAGAGCCCTTTTGCATTAAATATCTTACCAGGTCTCTCAGTTTCAAATTATTCTGCATAAAGTATCATAGCGTTGAAAGGAGAAAACACACTATGACCCTAAAGAGTAAATTTTTATGACACTGCTGTACTCGGAGGACTGGTGCATCCTAATAAACTGCACACTTCAGTTACACAGATTGATACTTCTCTCATTTTGTGAAAAACATTCGGTCGCTCTTTTCAGCCAGTCTTCTTGAATTAAAATATATAGGTATTCTAAATATTTGCCCTTGAGCTTTATTTCCCTCATCACAGCACGTGATTCACAGGAAAAGCAGTTCATATTCAAGATAGTAAGTGTTCTACACCCATTATCTCACCACATAATTCTCTCTCTTTGATAAGAATATGCCAAGTTATAAATACCGATTTCATTTTTAAGCGATAGTGCTTCAGTGTCGGACACAGCCGCGATCTGAGGGAAGGAAGGAGGGGGAGAGGCTGCACAGCTGCAGCCCCATCCCATGGCAGACACGCACATGCAATCCTAACAGCAAGGACCACAACCCTGCAAATAGAAAGATATCATGGGATCTGCACCAGCATTATATAAAGTATTTGAGAAAGCACTTGCAGGATATTCCATCTTTCTGGTTTTATTTATTGCTCATTTCTCAGCACTGCCCCGTGACTTGGTTTCCATCCTCTGCCACAGCCTCCCAGTGATTATTTCTGTTCAGAAGACTTACAAATAGCAGGACACAAGCACCACCGCCTGCAGGATGTATCTGCCATTTCATGAGAAAGAAGTCTTTCATAAGCACTGTTTGCTCAACCATCAGAGGCATCTGCTTGTCACATTCGGAGATCACAATATGTTCAGGAAATAGTCACGTGGATCTGAAGAGTTTCAGAAATTCAAATAAATAATTAAGTGCCCTTTAACTGTCGGCGCACTCTTCGGGTGGGAGCTCGACACTCTGATTCGAGACACTTCGTTTCTGTACGAGCATCAGCCTCGTACAGAGCCATGAGAAAGACATTTCTTTTGTTCTGCTTGTGAATAAATACAACTCAACACTCCAGCTATTTTCCTGAAATCCAATTCAACTTCTAACTTTAATTTGGTTCCAAGTTTCTCCCTCATTAACTCCTTCAGGAAGAAAACTGTTTTGAAATTGGTCAAGTAAAAGAAGAAAATCAATTTTAAATACTTCATTCCTTTTTTTTTTTCCCCCCTGTAAGTCTGCGTACAAAAAATGTGAAGCTATTAAATCACACTGGCCATGGTTCAGGCTTATGAGTATACCATAAACAACCAACTCAAAATACGCCTTGTGCATGTACTATTTGGTCTGACATTTTATTCATAATCTTCCTTTATAGTTCTTGAATTATCAAAGAAATAATAAGCATCACAAGGGTAGGGAAAATACCACCAAGACAACCCCACTATTCCCATTCTACAAGACTTACTGGCACTTCAGGGCCCGGCCACCTCCCTGCTCATACCCACCCCAAGTCATCCCAGCACACACCACCCCACACATGCAAGGGTACCCTGTTCCTTTTAGGAATGATTTATACCCCCTCAAAATACAGATTTAGCTCAGATTTTGTGAGGCAAAAAAGAAGAATTAGGCAAGCACACTGGAAAATAATGTCAACGTTTGAGTGAATAAGTACTTGTAGGTTTGGGATTTTTTCAGCACAAATAAACAACTTTTCAATTAGTATCAGCAACCGCCCATATACCTTCTCCCAAAATCTGTTTTTTAAAAAAGGTAGTTTTCCATGGGAACCTCAAACTAATGACCACCATACCATCAGGAGCCTCAGTGAGCTACTGAAACAAGATTTCTGGGAGGGAGGAACAGATGAAGAAAGAGGATCCAATAGGTTACTATCACCTCTCCAAATTTCTGCAAATGTCAGGCTTAAAAGTGTTGGTGTTGATAAGGTCTTTCCCTTATATATACACACTATAAAACAGCCTGCAGGCTATTTAACAAAAAGACAAACCTGGACAAATCTTTTTTCAATATGAAAAATAAGAACAAAACAAAAAAGCAAAATAACAGACTAAAATATTCCAATAAGGATGCAGACATATCTACCTAAATATTCAAACCAAAAATGTCATTTCTCAAGTAACTTCAGGACAAAACTTCAAGTACAGCACACACTGCAATCTTTCGCTTCAGCATAGAATGATGAAATAATCCTCAGAACAAGCCATTTTTCTTGGTAGATTAAGACATAATGTTTACTATAATTTTGATTTCTATTTTCAAAATAGCCTTTTTTTTGATTCGTACAACAAAGAAATTATTAAAGAGGAAAAAATTCTAAAATACCAATACTGTTCTATACAATAATATGCAAAACACTTAACAGTGTATGCTGGAGTTTTGTGCAGAACTAGTTAAATTTTCTACAAATATGGGATTAAAAAGCAGTCTCAACATCATTTTTAATTTACAACAAGCGCTTATGTTCACATTCTTACCACCACAACTAATTTGCAAAATCCTTCGCAAAAAACCTAACACATTACCTATTTCCATTGGCATTAGCTACGTCTAAAGAGCTAAATATCCCACATTAAATGCATTTTTAATGTTTAAGTGCTGCTCTGAAGCCTTCCAATTTTAAACCACAGCATTTATCTATTTAAGGTAATTTGCTGAGAGTTTGTACACTTCCAAAACTAAACATCAGACGAACTACTATTTCAAGTAGATTTCAACAATATATTAGTTAAGCGAACTGTCGACAGACTATTTAAGTACAAGATAACCCAAATTTATTTTGAAAGGCTTTCCTACTGGGAACTGGTGAACAAACACGGACCCAGATGATGACAGTCAGTAACACGGCACGACTCCGTTCCCTCGTGTTGTAAAACCACACACGGGCAACCTGCAACCCACGCACGTAACCGAGTCGGGCATCGCAGGTTCTCCCATTTTTTTCCCCGTGGTAGGGAAAGCATACGAACTACCCTACCTTTTAAAAACACAACGGCCATTAACGCAGGGCACCCTGAGGAGTGCCACCATGCTGCTCCTCTGTTCGGTCGGGCAGGAGCGCAGCACAACAGCGGCGGGTGTTCTCCCCTCTGCGGAGAAGCCGGGTTCCCCACATCTGCACCAGCTCTCCAACTTCCCTGCTTGAGAACAGTCACAGCACTATGCAAAATGAACCGTAAAGTCTGTTTCATAAAATATTTACAGCAGGGACAACAAAACACTTTTAACATGAAAGCAAAGCTATATTTCATTGTATTAAAGTACCAACAGTAGGCTTTTAGCTAACAGGGCCAATAACACAACTCAGTGAAAAAGACAAGAGTTATAAACTCTATTCCCAAGCCCTGCAGACTGCTGTACCTTTGGTGATTCAGTATCTTCCTGTCCCAAACTTTCCCATGTAAAGGAGAGAAGTTTCCCATCATCCTGACTTTGTTGTTACAATATAGAACTTATTTTATTGAATACCTTGTGTAAATAACCTTGCTCTAATTTCTGTAATAGCTTTAAGGGTGTATTTTGCTACCTTCTATTATTTAGTCCATCTTTAAAGAGCAAAAGTCCACCAATAAATGCCTTAGAGAAATTCATCGTATTGACTAAGAAAGAAAAAAGATCATGTAGCCTACCAGCAGGCCTCTATTCAAAAAGTCTAAAGAAACCTTGACAGCAAACTAAATGCTTCAGTTAATCTCAGCTTGGCTCTGCCCTCATCACAGCAGCCAGCCCAGGATCTGGGCAGTTCTCGTAGGTCGCTCTTGCGAATTCAAGGCTCTCACTTTGCAAACTCTGAACAAGAAAAAAATATGTGGTTTTCTATTTGGCTGTCTAGATCTTTAAACACTCATCCAGTATTCTCAGCTCCTTTTCTTAACTTCAGATGGTAACCAAAAAAGTTAGTGGACCTCAATCCGTGGAGAACAAGCCCGTAACAAATGGTTTTCAATCGGTGTGTTCACCGCTGCAGCCCGACAAAAAGGTTTTAAGCCGCAACAATGGCGTGGGGAAATCTAGGAGTTGTTCCCGACAGTACAACAGTTGTGAGTACAAAGGTAACACTTTCTCAAGAAATATAGTACCTTTCTAAACACTGCTGAGCTGCTACCAGGCTCTCCAAGGCAAATTTTCATTGCATCTATATTAGACCCCTTTCAAGCGGGGTCTAATGCTGCCAGCTCCTTGCTCAGCAAGGTCAAAAGGCAAAATTCATGCTCATTTCACAAATGCTTGACCTACAAAGCGGGATTACACCAACTCAATCCATATATCCGAAAGCCTCCTCTTGAATTCCAAACCTGGGAAATGATACTAAACAACCATCAGAAGTAAGGTAGATTGATTGTGGGGGAGATATTTTATTGTCTTTAAACCATATTTGTTAAGCCTTTGTAAACTTTTCATCTTTTCTAGAGGAACAAAATAGGCATATCATAGCTATGTGAGAAAACAGACACCTTACAACCCTGCCCCAAAACCCTGCTTGGATATGGCATGCTATTAAAAAAAAGTCTTTAAAACTACCTTATATTAGAAGCTTATAGCATGTTTGCAATTTATTTTATCAATCTCCCTCCACAAATGTATCATCTTATTTGCCAAGAAGTCCAAAATTCAAACAGTGCACTGCTAAGAAAATGTTAGTTAAACCCCAGCATTTTAAGTCAATAATATGAATATTAAGGGGAATATCTATCAATTGAACTTCATGTGAAATTTTAGCAAGTGAAAAAAAAACCCCTATGAAAATAATATTTAAAAGAAGCTGTCAAGTAGCAAAAGTGTTTCTCAAATACCACAAGACACAAACGGCAAAAAAAAAAGTAATTTCACATGAGGAATTAGGCCAGATGACTGTACTGAAAGATAATCAAGATAAATTACTCAATTAATGTATAGGATTAAAGTTATACTTAAAGTAGCATGATACTGAGCTCTTCCACATACAAAGCACAGCAAAAATGTTTCCAGACACTGCATGCAACCAGTATGTCTCATTCATAACAAAAAACTTCTACACTTCATTCATGTCGTATTTCAGAGTCACTTCAGTGGCTCATTTGCTCTCATCTCATCACCACCTCACTCAAAGTCTAGATCAAAATTGCATCTGAAAAAAAAAAAATCCCCAAATTAATCGAATTTGTTCCCCTCACTTTGGGTGTTTTCAGCCCCTGAATAATGCTGTTCTTCCTTCCAGTTGCCAGTTCTGTGGAGGAGGAACTCACCTACTTGGAACAAGACTGTAATTCAGTGATCTTAGTTTTAGAAATGTCTGACCTATATTCCCATTAATTTGTATTCACTATTCTGTGATGATTGTTTTGTGTTCCTTTAGATAACTTTTAACAGAAAAGAGGACAAGAGTCTTTTATACCTTAGTTTAATTAACCTATTACCTAAATTAACTCTCCCACCAGTAACTACTTAACTACAATATTTTTAGTTGCATGAGGAAATCCATTAAGAACTGGGAAAATAAATAGCAATTTATCTGACCAAAGATAACCGTGCACTTACGTGTTTCTGTTCATTGCATCTGTTAAGAATATCCAGAATCACTGTAAAAAAAAATTTTTAAGAACTAAACACAGACAGAAACAAACTTCAAAAGCTCTCAGTACTCCATTTCCTACTCTGAGAAGCAAAAAGACTTACAGCTTCATTTGTAAATGCAGGAGGAGGCTAGGATTTCATAGAGCTTTTGCTAAGAAGTGAGAACACTGTTCTAATAAGTTCTGGAAAAAGTTTTAAACTATTCTCTGGTTTTATAAGGGAAGTTTGATATCTAAAACAGTGGTGTAAAGATTACTGGGTATCTGCCTAAGACTACATTAATCGCTTGTATTCTATGAATTCCAGCACTACTTTACTGACATAAAAATTAAACATTGTCAGGTTTATGAATATTTTTAATCGAGGTACATTAACTGAACATTTAAATCTTAATAAACAAGGCAAAAAGACCTTAAATCTCAGAAGAGCCCACCAGCTAAAACTGCAAGTATCTTTAGCATAAGGCTACTTTGTATACATTGCAAGTCTTACAATTTTGTTTTCCACTAAGTAAAAATTAAATCAAAATCTAAAGACAGACTGTGTTTAGTAAAACACCAATTTACTTTTGTAAATGCTACTGTACTTGAAGATTCTAGTATCTAAAATACTTTTGAAAGAATAACTGCTGAATTTATTTTCAGTTTGGGGATTACTCAAAAGGTTCAACAACTACAGAACAGAACTCAGTTATTTTTAGAGTGTCTTTTTTATCTGATTCACAGAAATACAAGTCATGCGCTTGTTAAGTGTATAATTTCAGTAAGTGTGACTGACATCAAATATTTTAAGTTATAAAATAGTCCTCTAATCTTACACTGTGTGTAATTTAAGATTAAGTCTACTTCTACAAAAATTCTAAAATATTACAAACCACTCCAAAAAAGGCATGATCACATTAATAAGATTTTAGAAGTACTTGTCAGCTAACATTTAAGCTTGTTAGTCAGGTATAATGCAAACAGCTTATATCATGCTTCACGTTGAAGATGTAAAAATGCAACTCATCCTTATTTTGAAAAATATTAGTAGTACTTTTTAAAAAAACAAAACAAAACAACCAAAAAACAAGAGTACTTAAAAAAAAAAAAAAAGTACCACCACTGAAGATTTTGCAAAAGCAATTCTCCAGCTTCCACTGATTTCACAAGGAACAAAGCTGTGGAACTGTGTCAGTATTCATATTCAG
This sequence comes from Aviceda cuculoides, assembly GCA_035590195.1. NCBI lineage: Eukaryota > Metazoa > Chordata > Aves > Accipitriformes > Accipitridae > Aviceda > Aviceda cuculoides. The sequence continues at coordinate 35,412,290 of JAVJGG010000094.1, forward strand.
GGGACTTCAGTAATTCAAACTATACTCTTATTCAGTATAGAAATCTATTAATTTCAGCTTTACCCATACACATGAAAATTTGGCTTACAAACAACCCAAAAAAACATTGCAATAAGAGTAGGTTTATTTTCTAGGAAATTTTATGGAAAACTGCAAATCAGTTCTAGCACTCCACCCACTATATTACAGGATATTCTGCCACAGGCATGTGGCAGACTCGTACACGTAAGATCTCAATATATGAGCAGTCACTTTTTAAATCAAGACCTCAAAAAAAAAAAAAAAAAAAAAAAGCAAGGATTTTTTTTTTCCTTCAAAAATGTCTCACATTTCCAGATTCTTAAACTATTTAAACTATACCTCTGAGGTATATCTCAAATCGGACACTCAAGACAAACACTTTTAAAAATTTAAGACACATTCTACAAGAAAAAATAAAAGAACAAATGTAAATAGCCAAGAAGCTCTTCCAAAAAGATACTAGATTTTTTTTTTTCCCTGCTTATATGACAACCCACTGTAAACACGGCAAGGAGAGTCTTAAAAGATTTGCCATTGCTGTCTGAATTGAAATAGCCATGGGTAAAAAAGAAATCTTGAATCAAGCTTATCAAAACTACCTTCTTATCAGAACAGACAAGATCAATTTGACCACGCACAGACTTTTTGGCACTTCAAGAATACTAGTTTCCCAAATTCTAAATTCCATAAATACTGAAATAGCTTAGTTAACTCAATGCAGCCAATGCCTGTTTGATCTCTGAGTTTTCATGTGGTTTGCTTTGGGGTTTTTTTTTTTTGTTTTTTGGTTTTTTTTTTTTTTTTTTAGATTGTATGTGACCTAGCTGAAGCCAACTGTTGGTTCAAATTAAGAGAAATAGATCAAAATCCTGCCATATTTCAGCCTCAGACAGGACAAACACAAAATTTCCCTGTCTAACCAGAAAGCCTGACTTGTTGTGGCTCTGCTCCAAATGGGACAGAAGATGCAGAAAATACTCTTGTTCACGTAGAGCTGGAAGGCAGGTATGGTTCAGCAACCAGCTTTTAGGCATTCAAGGAGAACAGCAGCAGGAAAAACCACACCAAAAAAAACCCCAAACAAATAAATCCAAGCCACCCCAAAACTCCACCTTTAGCCAGTTGGATTAGAGATTGGTTCCAGTTCCAGGATGCTAGAAAAATGCTAGCTTTCTCTCACTTCACCAAGAAATTCTCCCATAAGGAGGTCTCAACTCTCTCTACAAACATCATCTCTCTGCAATTCTGGTCAGAGGAAAACGATGTTGATGTTCTAATAGAAGTCTAAGCTCTAAACATGGCTCATTCATTGAGCTCAAGAGTTTTAATCCTCTGCTCTAAACACTAGCCTATGTCCATATGAAAACTAATGACATCCTTTTAGACTCCTTACACAGAAAATGACTGCCTCACTGCTGAAAACAGTCTCTGACAGCTGTAAACCAAAAGTGAAAAAAATAGTGGTGTCTCTTCTGAATTCTAGACAAGACAGCTTCCCAAAGTTTATCCTCACTCCTCCAGTTAGTTTTAAAAATGCTCGAACTGCAGAAGCTTCTCCTCAACCTACATTTATCTAGTCACTTCTAACAAGACAGAAGATGGTCAAATTCACACCCTTAAAGTCTTGCAAAGTGGTGAAGATAGTCTAGCTCGGGATTAGTAGTACCATTTTCAAAGCTGAGATGACTGACAGTTCACCTTTTCATTTTTAAACAGTAGTAATTAAGGCTCTGTTTTACAGACAGCTCAGCTATTCAGACTGCAATGGTGGGGAAGGCACTGATGGGGACCAGGGGACACACCATGGCACAAAATTGCCATTACAACTGTCCCCCAAGCAAAGGTGTCACCATCTGTGAGTCACAGCATTTTATTAATGGGCCCATACTGTAAACAAACAGGCTCAAACAACGCAGAACCTCAGTCTGGAGGTGACCTGTATCACCGCTGTTGACAGTCAAATACAAGAGGGACTTGCAAGATTAATCAACAGGAAGGATTCCTGCACTTTGCAAATCCTGCATCACTGATGGCAAGTTACAGTTGGGACTTACAATTACATTCAAAAGAAGCAGCTGCTCAAATTACCATAATCTTTTCCCACCATCCCCACAATGAATTTGGATATTTTGTCTAATTTGCCCTTCTTTCAGAGGAAGAGGAAAAAAAAAAGAAAAAAAATCTGAGTTTCTGTAGTATTGTTTTAAAACAATACCACTGACTAGCATTGCTGTTCCCACCCCACCTCCCCTTGTAATCCACTGGGCTCTTTGCTTGGCAACATTAGAATTTGTTTTCTTTATTCTACCATATTGCATTAAGTTTTGTTAGCAAGTATGCAGAGTTATTCTTAAAAAAAAAAAAATACAAACTGCTGAAGTTTTCAGAGTTACACTGCATCATTTCCACTGCTTAATTACTTAGGAGTTATTCACCCAGGCAGATCATTCACAGCGGTGATTCAACCACCACCATGAAGCCTTCTGCCATGTCACTGCAAGACTATGATCTTCAATTTTGACTCTTCCTATTTTAGTTCAGGCAAACAGGAATAATGGTTTAAGTTATTTATTATACAAATGACGTTCATGTAAAAGTCCAATTTAGTTCTTACTACATAATGGCTTACATTTAAAATACTATATAGAAGGTGTATTTGACAGGCTATTTTTCAAAGGTTTTAGCATCATTTAAAGCATTTTACATATGTGGTATTAGTTATTGTAAGTATTAGTATCTTCATTTCAGTGACACTGGCAAACACCACAATCTTGCACTTAATGCCATTAATAAAGCAGATCGTAATATTTGTACACATTTCCTTCTGAATGGGCCTTTTTCATAATTATGTTGCCATTAAAACTGATGCAGAAAAATATATTGAAGCTTTGCATTAAGACTAAGTTGAGAAAGTCAAGAAAAAAGTGTGTTATGATTTCCATAATTTTAAAATATTGGACAGAAATTAAGAAATAATTGTGTACATTTACATCTTAAATTGTCCCTGTAAGTTTTAGCAACACTAAATTGCTAAAAAAGTATTCCTGAATGATTATCCTAATTTAATTTTATGCTAGTCATATCTGGCAATTAATTACTGTCTTTGAGTATGTGTAACAGTCTGATTATCATCAGTTGATCTCTGTAATACACTCTTTATTGCAGACAGATTTTTATGACATCTGGTAAGTCTTCAAAAATATGAAAACTGTACTGTTGTTGTAGAATCCCTGTATTTTCCATTACACAAGACAGCTTTAAAGGAAAGGGCTGGGTGCACTGCTCCTCACCGACCTTTCTGCTGAACTACAGAGTAGCTGCAAGCTGCACAGGGGAATTAAGAAATTATAAAGGTAAATTGTTCCCCATGTAGTTTTAAGGCTCAAACAAATTACAACAGCTAGTGGGGGAAAAGAAAAAAAAAAAAAAAGAAAAAACCCAACAACAACGAAGTAGCTCTCCAGAGCCCAATCCAGAGTTGAAAACAGTTTCTGCTTTTCTCTCATCTCACAAAAAAATAGTTTTCCCTCTCTTTTCATTTCTGCTACACCTAGCATCTCCTTGGCTTCATATCTATATATATGGCCACAGACAGGTCTAAAATGCTGCCAGGCTCCATCTGGGTCCTGCAGTAAATGGTGATGAAGTCCCAAGTCCTCAGAGGGTTTATTAACCCAGGCAGGGCTCCCCAAGAGTAAAAGTCCTTCCAGAAGGAAGAGTGCTTAGGGAAGCAGATGCACCCAGACGGCTTTGGGCGGGTGTGATGCAGAAGTCCAAGCTACCGAACCCAACACACCATACACCCAGCTTGCTGGGCAGAGCAGTTTAGGAGCACCCACATCCATTTCACTGTTGGTTGGGCACTTTAACTGTACCATAGAAACTTTCTTTGCAACACAAATGTATCTGTCAACTGAAGTCTTCATTGCAGATTTTTTTTCACTGATTTACTAGATAACGCTAGCTGGGATCATTGAACATCTTGAAAGTCTGAATTCTCGCCTAGATTCGATTGGCTTGTAAAACAACTGCAATTTGTTAAATCAGCGAAGGTAAATAAAACAGGAAAAGCTTCCAAAACATGTGTGGATCTTACTCATGTCTCTTAACCGAGATGAACACCATTCCAGCAGTAAATTCTTTAGTTTAACCAGAAACTCTGACTGCAGCAGAAACTACTCAAAGAAATTATTTATAAATTCTGCATTCAGCTTAGTATGTCACAATTAACCTGACAAATGTTTATAAAACGATTCCCAAATCCCTTCACACAAACTGGTATCCACACTCATTTCCAAAATGAGAATTTATCCACTGTTAGGAACAAGCAGTCTTCAACCCTCAAACACCAAAACAAACAGTTTCAGTAGAGCATTTTTTCTTAATTATATAAAATATTGATATTTATGTATCACACAGAATAGAACCTGCTTGAAAAGCTAATTCTTCCCAGTTAACATTTATAATACTGGATCAGTGCTTTCTTCTGGACAAAAGCACAGTTTGAGATCATCACGCAAAAGTTTCTGTACTTGCATAACGAATGGATTTTAGCAGACCGAGGTGGTACAAATTATCTATTAAATTAACAAATCACATAGGTTTGTAACATTCTCTCAATACTCATTTTAGACAATAAATTTTATTAATCCTAGAAGAAGTTTAAATTTAAGTCTTTTACTATTCTCTAAAGAACAGTAATATCAAGAATAACCAAATGTTGAGATAGTTTTAAATCAAACAAGTGTGAACATGAACTGTAAACACATGAGCATATCGGGTGACTTCAGGCAATCTCTGCAAGAATGCAGAATAAGCAGTTTCCCATAGAAACCCAGTAACATGAAAGGACTAGCTCCAATAGTGAAATCGGCAGCCCAAGACTAAGCTTCTCCGTCACTGGAGCACCACACAGTTCTACCACACTGACTACTAAAACCTACTGTCCTTACCCAGGCTGCTTATTTAAGAGCTTTCTGATCATGTATCATTTGCTAATAAAAACATTAACTATTTCACATGCTCAATACGTACAAAAGAGGTTCTACAAAAGACTCATGCATTTTGACATAAACGAACTACTGAGAGCTGTATTAGCTACCCATTTTTACACGTAAATTCTGTGCCTCTGTTCCTTGAAGTAATCTCCTTCAAGGGAAATCCAGCGTTCAGTTTTGTGTGACAGGTAGGAAACATTAGTCACACTATCTATCCACAGAAACTAAAAGTCATAATACAGCTTGTAGAAGGTGATTCAAATAGCCCAACTCTAGAACGTGAACATACCTACCTGCTCCAACAGACAGGCTCAGAGCCAAACTCGGACATTTGTTAGATGCCTACGGTTCGGTAATGTGATTAACTCCTACGTGCCCTATATTTACTTTGAAATAAGTTACCTTTCAAAAAATAACAAGTACTACTGCTTATTTCATATTTTATTTAAAAGAACTGAAAGCTATACAAATTATGACAACTGAATAAAAAGAAAAGTATTTGTTCTCACTGAGCAGCAAGATGAGCTTAAAAGTTCAAGATCAGAGTTCAGAGGAACAGAAATATGAAGTATCAATGCTAGTGCATGCAAAATGCCATGAAGTACCAAATAAATCTTACCAGATTTTTCAGAGCCTTCATTCACTATCTACATGAAAGAAGCTCACTGCAGGACTAATATCAAGTAATTTTTAAATACAAAAGAACAAAAGTGTTAGATGAGGTAATTTTGTTTTCATTATTATTGCACAAAGACTCTTTTATACACTGTTTCAAGTAAGAGAAGTTGAAGGAGGTTTTATTTTCCTGTCAGATCAATTAACCTTAATGCTTATTGGATTGGTATCTGGGGCAAACACACAGTAATCACCAAAACTTATTCTTTTATGTCTTCATCCATCTCTCCCTCCGACTGAGTTTGGTTTGGGGGTTTTGGGAGGGGGTTTGGGGAGGGGTTTTTTTGTCCCCAACTATACCTCTTGTCTCCCAGTTTCATCACTAATCCACCTCAAGTCAGTGCTGTATTAGTTCCTCACACTTGCAGGTAAGGAAAGAAAATGAAGCATTTGTTGACTAATCATAGGAAAAGTCTCAACTCTTAACATGAAAAGAATGCCACCTTTATACTGGGAAGTGTCCAATATGTAGCTGGTCATTCATTAAATCTGACTTTACAAAGAATAAGTTTCAAACTGGCATTCTTTCAGAATTAGATCTCTCCAGTGTGAAAGCCCATTGTCCTGGTTTTGGCCGGGATAGAGTTAATTTTTTTTCTAGCAGCTGGTATAGTGTTATGTTTTGGATTTAGTATGAGAATAATGTTGATAACACACTGATATTCTCAGTTGTTGCTAAGTAATGTTTAGACTAAATCAAGGATTTTTCAGCTTCTGATGCCCAGCCAGCAGGAAGGCTGGGGGGGCACAAGGAGTTGGGAGGGGACACAGCCAGGGCAGCTGACCCAAACTGGCCAAAGGGGTATTCCATACCATGTGACGTTATGCCCAGTACATAAACTGGGGGGAGCAGGGGTGGGGACATCACTGCTGGGGAACTGGCTGGGCACTGGTCGGTGGGTGGTGAGCAATTGCATTGTGCATCACTTACATATTCCAATCCTTTTATTATTATTATGGTCATTTTAATATTGGTATCATTATCATTATTAGTTTCTTCCTTTCTGTATATTCTAATTCTTTTATCATCATCATTATTGTTGTTATTATTTTCCCTTCCTTTTCTGTCCTATTAAATTGTCTTTATCTCAACCCACAGATTTTACTTTTTTTTTCCGATTTTCTCCCCCATCCCACTGTTGGCGGGGGGAGTGAGCGAATGGCTTCGTGGTATTCAGCGGCCTGCTGGGTTAAACCATGACAATCAGTCAGCCTGAACAATTTTTACACAAGGATCTTCAAGGAATGGGCTGAAGTTTCTCATCCTGCAATACTCACAATAAATTCTGGAAGAGTAGGGAAATTCCAGGAAATGGATTCAACACAAACATTGTGTCAAAATTCAAAAAAGAAAGGAAAAAAAAAAAAGTATGATTCCTGTAACTTTAACCAGCTCTAACTTTAACCACTCTTTTCAGTGCCTAAAAAGTGGTTGTATGGAACATAAGCCTTGTCAATAGTTCTTGTGGTATTTTTTAAGGAGATTGCTGCTTTGGTTGATAAAAATATCTGCAGACATAAAATGGGCCATTGTACTTAATGAAATACTGTCTTTCGATAACACTAAATGACATTCTGTGTAGCAAATTAGAGCAATAGAAAGACATCAAGGTACATATCGAACAGATTAAGAAATGCTAATTAACAAATCTCAAAAAGGTACTTGTTAACGGGAAAGCATAATTGCACAGTGGTGTTTCCAGAGAAGTTCTCCTGGGATTGGTGCTATCCAACCCTCTAAATACTGCAAATCTGTCCATCTTTAAACCTAGTAGAAAAACTTAGCTTTCAGTACTTTGAGAAGTATCTTTCACTTAGCTTTCAGAATCTTTGAGAAGATTTCCAAGTCAGCGTATAATTGCTTTACAAAGAAGTGCTTCACTCCTTGGATGTTGATGTAATTAAATCTACACCCACGTTTTGTCTACAAGTTGCAGGGACCTCACATACCTCTGAAACTGAAACGAACCTTAGTTGCTTTTTAAACTCATGTCAAGAAGACAATCTTTGTGTCAGCTGATGTTCCATTTTCTAGTAAATTGCCCAGCCATTTCCTCAACCTTGTGCTCAGCTTTGGTGAATGTTTTCTGCGACACCCTGGACTGGTGTAAGGAACCAATGCTGGGTTCCTACCAAAGGCCTCTTTGATTTCATGGATAGAAATGCATGATGTGGTTTAAGAAACTTCTTAAGTATTTTTTGTGGTCCTTCATTTTGGAGTTATTTAGCACAAATTACCTCCGTTATCAGCTCTTCATACTGTTCCCACACTGTCAAATGACTGACAAAATAAAATAGAAGCACCAGTGCTGTAAGTTTTGATTAATACAATCTGGGAAGCTTGAATTCAGGAAATAATTTTTCCTGCATTTAAAACAAATATTTTTCATTGCTGCATTAAACAAAAATACGTGCACTGTCAGGGACTCGGCAGTTATGACAGTGATGCACATTATTGATGCTAGTCAGTAATGGGCACCATAATGCCATTCTGTCTCATAGCACCTCATTTGCCACACTGCATCGTCTCTTGTAGCTATAAGCACTGGAACCTATCATAACACTCAGAGAACGCCTGTGATTTACTGCCTATAGGCTAAATAACCAAAGATGTGAAATAAATAATTTCACTTATTGAACTGGAGAGATATATATATAAAAATCCATATATCCAGACATATGTATCTTATGACACAACCCTTCTCACTTGCTACTTTTTAAAAAGTTTCCCAGGCAATGTTGGGGGAAAAAAAAAAAAAAACCAAAAAAAAACCCACAGAGAAAAACCAGGTTTAAAAGGCATGACATGAGGATGGTTTGTGTGAAACTTTATTAAAGCTCTAGTGCAACACTTTTTTAAGGGAAGAGGGGAATAACATTTAGTGTTGTTTGGACTGTTTTTTGGAGACAGCCGGTCATTCTGCATATGGCAGAACATTTAAAATATTTCCTTAACACAATCTTTACAAAACTACACGTCTCTTTCAGAAAAGGTGATCGTTTTACATTGCTGCTGTAAATCAAGTGTCTCTTCTCAGAGCAGTATATGGAATTAACTTATTTGTATAGATGTGTACTCTAGTTTCATTCACTTTTTTAGCCCACAGACTTTCCCAAGAAGCACTGCTAATCCCCATATACTGCACGAAGACTTCAGTCTGCTAGGTATGGATCACACGGATCCAGTAGCGGATTTCATGGGACCTACAGAACAGTGCAAACTCCTGCTGTGCTGTTGGTTAATTTGCAGCTCCCCGTGCAGGCGCTCCTGAACACCATGCAGATGGTTTGCATCAGGAGTCAGTTTTGTCCGTGCTAGGGAAATATGTAGTTTATATCAGGTCCCAGACTTGGGCACATGCAGGGCACTGTGCAGGCCACATCAAAGCGATACGCAGCTGGTGTTTGTACCCACCACCGGTACGTACCGGTACCCACCACCTCTCTCCCTGTTGTTCGTGCCTCCTTCCACTGCCGTCACCGGTGGCAGTATCTGACAAAAAAGTGATTGATCCCTGATGGATGCGCAGATTCTTTATATGCAGACCTTTGGCTATTCAAAACCCATGGTTAGAGTATTCCAGTAATTCCTTAGGTATTCAATCTTCTGTGGTTTTAATACATTTTAAAAAGTTACTTAAGCCACCTATATCTGCATCTATGAGCTAGAGTAGCTTCTTCCAGAAATATATGCCTGGCAACAGTCTTGCGTGTTTAAGTTAGATAGGAAAACATTACTGTGTGAGCAGCAGGCATGAAAATATATAGTTTGATAAGTATATAGGCAGTTTTCTCCATGATGTTACTATTTTGGAAGAGGGAGAGTATTTAAGAGTACTTGAATATTCAATATGTATACAAATTGAATTTCTTCCAGAGTAAGAGTGCTGTGATTACTCTGCAGTAACTGCGCGTGAGGATGCTCGTACTCTGCCTATGCAGAGCTATTCTGATCCAATTCCTCGCTGACAATTCCTAACTTAACTTCTCACTGGATAAGTTACCATAAAAATTCTTCTATTAAACCTTTTTTTTGTAGCAAGAACAGTTTAATGACGTTAGCAAGAATTTTTATGTTTGATGTAAAAAGGAGAGCGCTTCTAGAAGAGTTTCCAGAAACCATTGCTGGATGGCTCTGACGAAATTGCTGACGAAGGATGATAATGCACAAGGCTTCTTCCTTCAAAACTTCTCTGAGACATCGTCACGGCTCCGCTGTCGTTTGTCCCGAGTCCCAGTCGCAGGCACCGAGTTCTGCTCTGTCATACCACCCCCGTTTGGGGTTCAAAGTGCTAATTAATGGCGCTTTCTTCTGTGCCCAGGACAGAGGTTGGTTTCACGGTCCCAAATGACAGCACGCTTCCTACAAAACACCTCGTTACGGCGTACGTCGAACGAAACGAGACAAGACAGGCCTCCTTCCCCATTGCCTCTGCTCTTGGTGAGCCCCTTGGGCACAGCGCATCTCCCAGCGATGGCAGCCTTTGCAAGGAGTGCTGTACTCACGCAGGGTGGTTTCTGAAGACGGGCAGGCTGCGTTACCGCCAGCGCCTGGGGACGGTACCCGAAATCGTGACCGCTGCTCGCCAACGCGACCCGCAGCAGTAGCGCGTTCCGGTAGAAATCGGGCTCCCCTCAGGCAAGCAGGCGGCAACGCGATTAACAATTCCCGGCTGGGCCCCCTGAGGTGTACCAGACCCCTTTTTTTCCTCATTTATGCACACACTACCGCTGCACTTCAGCGCAGCCTCGCTCCCTCGGGACACAAAACCCCCGGGGGCCTGTGGCTCGGCACGGGCTTTCCCCAGCTCCTCCTGAAGGCCGGGGCCGCCGGCACCCCCGCGGGCTTCAACCTCCGCCCGCCACAAAGAGAGGAGGCGAGCAAACGCCGCCCGTCCGCGGCGGAGAGCGGAGGCCCCGCTCCTCCCCGGCCGGGGCACACCCGGCCACCCCCGGAGGGAGCACTGGGGAAGTCGTGGCGGATCCCATACGAGAGCTTGGCATTGTATTCCCCCCCCCCCCGCCATGGCTGAGGACGGC
>JAVJGG010000094.1:35430895-35470071 GCA_035590195.1 Aviceda cuculoides
GGGCGCATGCGCGCGGGGGGCTGCCCGCGCTGTGGGCAGCCCGGCGGGCTGCGGGGGCTGAGGGTGGGCATGGCCGCGGTTCTCCTCAGCGGCCCGCTCCCGGGGCACAGGGGAGGGCACGTACACACGCAGGAAGCCTGCGAGCCTCCGAAGCCCGTCACCTGGCCCGGTCGTTCGGGAGTGGCGGGGAGGCTGTGCGGTGGCCCACCCTGCCCCGGCGCCTGTGAAGGAGAGGGCCGTGACGGGCTTCGTTTCGGTAGTTCGCCAGAAGGAGGTCGGGGTGGGGGGAGTTTACCTGAGTGCCGTTAAGTGTCGGTCGGGGTGGGGGGATCTGGGACGCCGTCGCCGCTGAAAAGGTCCCACCTGTGGGAAGGTGACCGGTTTCGTTGGGCACTTTGTCGCCCAAGGAACGTACGAGGAGCGATGAGAGAGAAAGGGCATTTAGTGCCTTGAGAAATAGGCAGGCGGGTGCTGTTTGTTTTAGTAAAGTTGCTCTGGAGAGGGGCAAAGGGGAAAAATCTGTTTTCGTGGGAGTTCTGTGGCTTCCTAGAACTGCTTCTGCGTTTCCTGCTGATGAGAGACACTTTTAGCAAGCTGTGAAAATACTACATAGATGACATTTTAGCAAGCTCTGCTATTAGTGGTGATAAGATACAAATCTGTTTCCGTCCTCTTCATTTACTAATGCTCAAAAGCTGTCATTGAATGAATGAAGGAAAAAAAACCCAAAAACACATGGAGGAAAGGAACATGAAGAAAGCTGAGAACTTAGCACAGCATCATGATATTTCAGCCTGTGATGTACATGAGATCGCTGTTGTTTTGTGTGTAGGACGGATCTACTGCGACAGCTGGGGACAGGGGTTCTTTTGTAGGACTGACTGCGGCTTCCTTGAAGCCAGAGAGGTAAGGAGAGGAGGACATCTCGCCTCCCAGAGTGCGCATATCCCTTTCAGGGGAGGCAACAGATGTAATCTGTGCAGGAGGCAGGGCGAGTGGGAGCCGATCAAACTGAGGACCAGGAAGAATGGACGTTTATACAAATTGCTTTGAAAGCAATGAACAAAGATAGAAAGAAGCAGCATGACATGAGGCAGGGCTACAGTCAGTGGGAAGAACATATGTGGAGCCTCTTCAGAAAGAGTAATTTTGAACATTTGAGAGACTAACCCAGAAGTCCCATTATATTCAAATTTGGTTTACATAAGTATTATATAAAATAACCATATTTTTACTGGAAAATAGAAACATACTTCAAAAAAACCACTCTTATTCTAATCTAGCAAACTCATTTAAAGGCCTGATCAAAGCAATGCGTACTGCACATTGTTTTCCCATGTGCTTCCCTGTGTCAGGGTAGTCTTGTCTTTCAATCCTGAAATAGTTGTTTTATAATTTCTGAAAGATGGCCACAACTAAGGCAAAAGTTACTTAAATGATAAAGCTTGTTTTTTACACTTGTTCTCATTTTTAGTTAAATATCTAGCTACAAGCTTCGTAGATAATGTTATATTTTAATAGAAGAAAAGAAAATTCAGGCTCACATTGTTGGTTTGGGTTTGGTTTTTTTGCCAACCTCCAGAACTATTTAAAAATGCAAACAAGAGGAGAAGAAAATGTGAAATTTAAATGCCGGGAAGATAAAAGCCCTCTTCCCCCTCCCCCTTCGAAGTGTGTGCGGTAGGAGGATTGAAAAGCTCCTAATGGTGCAGTGCTGTGGTTTGAAACTAGAGATTCAGAGTATGAATTTTTTATAGGTCTTGTGACTGAACGTTGAAATGCCTGGGTGTTTAACAGAGCATTTCTATAGAAATACCAGAGAGGTCGTTAGTCCAACATTTGAACTGCTCTGTTACAGGCCTTTACCATGGCTAATACAGGCACATGTGGTAAGAATGGAAAGGTTTTGGATTTGCAACTAAATGGCTTTTCAGATAAGGAGTAATATATTCAGAAAGGCAATAGCAGCCTTGATTTGGGGTCAGGAGGAACAGCAGAAGAAGAAAAAAAAGTCATGTTGCAGATGTCTCAATTGAGTATTTTCTTCTGTTAAACAAGCAGAATAGGAAATCTGGCACATTTTGAGCACCTGATGTCAGCTTAAGAGCCTCTGAAATGTTCAGCTCAGTAATCACTTTTCTTCTCTCCCAGGAACATTTTCAACAGGAGCTGTGTTATCTTAAAGACACATTATGAAGCAAGAATCTGGCGTGTTTTAGCGTTTTCGACGAGAATGAAAGAATAAAGGGAAATAGCAGCAAATACATTAACATGAATACAAAAAGGAAGTGTAAAAATGTTATATAACATAAAATAGGATTGAAATAAGAGAGAAAAGAAAATTATTTAAATTTGTCAGGTAGAGGAGGAAAAAAAGATTCCTCTTAATACCATCTAAAAAGGGCCTTTAAGAACATATTTTACTTTGGCTTCAATTTGGAAGTTGCTATTTGCATTTTCTGGAAGTCTGGATAAATAGAAGGGTGTATACAATCTCACCAATTTCCACCCTGGTTACATAGAGCTTTGTAAAACTGTGTAGCATGCAGTCAACTGTTTGCACATTGAACAGCTAGAAATTACTAAATAGGATGCAAGACATGCCAAAAAAAAAAAAAAGACCCTATATATATATTTTACTTTTTTTAAAAGTACTAGGGGAGCGCTTATTAAAAGGGATATTTCACCTATATTTAAACAAGGAAAATGCTATTTTCTTTTGCAAACCAATTTAGGACATGATGGCAACAATCCTGTAAGTGTAGAACTTCAAAACAAATTTTCAACATTTTGCAGGAGATTGCCACAATGAGGGTGTACAAAGATTGAGAAATATGTAGAGCCCGGTAATTTAACCCTGGTAATTTAATTGAGAGCAAGTAGCACGAATTCACAGAAGGGACATGTTCGAGCCAGTTCTCCTGTTCTCAGCAATGAGTAGTGACACCCTGGGAACATTTGTCCTCGTTCCTCTCATTCATGACTGATCCAAGGATCTTTGGGTTTAGGAGCATTTTTAGTTAACCCCAGACAGCAGGACCAGTCGAAGAGGCACACTTTAAAGTTCACATCATGGCACCAAGGAAAGAAATATCCATATCACATGCTTAGAAAAGGAATTACAGGTGGTGTTTTGTGGTTTGTTTTATTTTTCAAAACTGCAAAGTAGTCTAAATACATTATTTTTCAAAGCAGGAAGTGCTGGGTTGTTTTGTAATGAATGGTTTTAGTAATTTTCTTCATCACTGGACTGGAGTCATGGCCTGCTTTTGTAATATCTGTTGGCAAAATGATTTTATTCTTTCCTGGGCCTCTTACTGGTTTTGTATTACATCTCTTAGAGACCAAAATTAGATTATCATTCTCATGGTGCTGCATGAAACAGGATTTAGAAGGTGATTAGGTAAATTCGTGAGGAATTAAAAACAAGTCCATTGAAGGCTGTTAAATACAAAGATTGGTGGAAGTTATACTGGTGACAGACTGCTGGGGGTGTCCTTTTCTTCTGACCATCCTTGGGCATCTATGATTTCAGACAGGATACACTGCACAGAGAGCAGCTGGTCTGGTCCGGTTCTGAAGATATGTTAAAAAAAAAAAAAAAAAAAAAGAAGAAATACAATGATGAGGATTGCTTCCAGTTCAAGTTCTGAACTCTGCCAAGCACAATGTCATCTTTATTATCAGGTGATCCTACATTTTAATGGAGTGAACCTCTTTAAAAACACTGAGGCTTTAGATCATGTGAGATTGCCTTTGATGCCATCTAAATACTTTTTTTTTTTTTTTTCTTTTAATTCTGCCCTTGAAGGGGCAGGTTGCAGTATGAGTCTGCTCCCAGTGCTGGCAGAAAGGGCTCACCCCACCTCCAGCTGGTCCCCGGGAAAACTTCTGTTCAGCTCACCTGGAGGAACTCGTCTGTCACGAACGCTCGGAGCCCATTCCCTGCACAGAGGACAGTCCGTCTCTTGTGGCTCAGTATTCATTTCCAAATCCCTCAAGTAAATTTCACTGTTACAGGTTAAATTCCTCCACTCAGAATTGGAGGAAAAAAATAGAGTTGGGTGACTCAATCATATTTAAGCTCTGTTGGTGCTATAGAGAACCACCAGCAGATAGTCAGCTGGAATAAATTGTTGGATCCATTGAGTTGAATGCATCCATTTATCCTACTGAAAAATCTGAGCCCCTAACTTTTAGTTATTTTTAAGGATGGTGACTGAGAATCTTAGGAGGTTTTATTCCTATCCTAGAAATGACTCAGTGTATGAATTCAGAAAAGGAAGCTAGACCCACGTTTTCAAGACTGGAATGCATATTAAATGTTGCTTTTTGTCTGGATCCTACCTGAGACACCTAAACCTCAATTTTCAGAGTTAATGAGAAATTACAGAGTTTATTTTGGAACTGTGAATACTGTGTGCAGCAGGAAAAAGAAAAAAAAATTCTGTTGGCTGCCCAAAGATGCAGATGCTCCAAATTGACATTCATTTCTGAAAAAGAAGAGGTTTTTAACTTTGTGTCTCAATTTACTGATTTAATATGATCTGTCTCACAACGGGTTACTCTTGTTATTTATGAACAGCTTTGCAATCTTACATGCAACATGTAAAGCACTTGAGTTGGTTGGTAACAGTGGCTTAGAGCCCAGTTTGGATCAGAATATGTGAAAACAAAAAGAGAGTGAGGGTTTGCGTCCAAGGTTTAGTTTGGCCCAAATACAAATCCAGTATTTTGACTGAAGCTCATCTTTAATTATCATCAAAAGTATGTTCTGCTTATTTAATCAAGAGCTTGACATTTTGGATGTAAAGGTGCTTTGGATTCTTCAAGAGGCTCATGTTCAACTGTAAAGTATCCTGGCTTTTAATTAGGGATTCTGTTACTATCTTACCCAGACCCTGCCTTTTATTGTATCATGAAACAAAATCCTCCACTTAGGAACTGTAGCTCTCAGATAACTTTTCCAAGATTTAAAAAAAAAATAAAATAAAATTTAACTATAAATAGAAAAAGTCTGAATTTGTTATATTACCAGTATCCAAGGCAAACTGAAGATTTCCTTTATTCCCTGCCTGCTGTTAGATCTTAAGTCCAGCAACTGTTCTTTAATTCGCAGACGCATATGAAGCTTGTCACACGTATTTCGCTTCTTCCTGCATTTGCTTCACTGACTTCTGGTATTCGTGTAAATGCTGCCTTGCTTAAGCTTTAGAAAGTGATAGATTTGGGATAGATGTTACCACATTTGTCATATAGTGTTCACTCAAGTGCCTTTTCCGTATGTACTCTGAAGCAGATTCACCATCCCTCATAAGAGTTGCAGGCAGCCCCCCCGAGGCCCTCTTGCATGCTCGCAATTCGTCTTTTTCAGACTGGAGATTGTTTTAGCTACTTCCCCTAATACATTTCAAGTATAATTACACCATGATCAATATGTTTTAGATGTTCCACAACCTCACATCATTTTTTTTGATATTTGGCTCACTTCCTAATCCGAAGCAGCCTCTGGCTGATGGAGAGGCTGCAAGAAACTGCATTAAAAAGCAATTTTGAGTTTGTATAAGGATTCAATGGCTAAAGAGTTAATACACGCTTTAGGGATAAAGGTAATTTTTGAGATGAGGGTCGCTGTGAGGCTTTGTGCCTCAGTTGCCCTTCATTAAAAGTGTAATCATTCTCATCATTCTGCATCCTTCTCAGCAGGTAGTTGGTTACTGGGCTGGGGTTTCTGCCTCGGGTCCCAGAAGCAGCCGGTCACAGAGTGTCTGCTCTGCCTCGTTAGCCCCCAGAAAAGCTCGGTCAAATCAGGCCACAGCGAGAAGCTTTCTCCCTTCTGCTGGAGGTTACCACCCCTGCGGTAAGGTCAGAGCTGAACACGTGTCTGTGCTGCAGCCATTTCGGTGCAGAGCTGAGACTCTTTATTAGCCTTTATGGCTGGGAAGGGGGGGGCAAAGGGCTGCACGGGGGGAGTGGGAAAGAACCGCCTGGCACTTCAACAATCCGAATCCGAGATCTCTGTCCTAGTCTCGGGAGAGTGCTTACTGGTGCAAATACTCGGTAATCCAATTTCACCGGCTACAGTCCTGGGATCAGTGACATGCTGTGGCAGGTCTTGGGTTTCTGTAGCTGCTCACAGCTCCTGTGTATCCTGACGCTGGCTCAGCTGGAAAGAAAAACTAAATAAGGGGACAGTAGGGGATTTGAGGGAAGCTGCCCCAATTCTCCAAGCTGGAGGGAGTATCTTAGAAATTTTAGCCTAGATCCGTAAGATTTCTTGGGGAAGATTCTGGGATTTCTCCATTATTCACCTTTGCCTCTCTGATTGCCTCTTAAGTTTCGTGTGTGTTATCAAGCCACTAAAAAGGAAAAAAAGGAAATTACTTGTCAGCTCATCTACTTACCGTATGGAGAAGGTGTGGTCTGTGTAAGTGCAGTGAGCAGGCATGTCTGTGTACTGCCACTCTGGGACTCCTCAGGCTTCTAAGTGCTTATAGGCGTCATATAGGGCTGCACATCTAGGGATACATAAATGTGTTTGCCGAGCTGAACCTTTAGCAAATGCTTGAAGAGATCCTTTCATTTGCCCTCCTGTTTGGTCAGCCCTCCCTCCTCCCAACCTAACAGTTTAAACTAAAATGAAAAGAACTTGTTCCAGGCAGTGGAAGCTAGACCAGGCATTTTGATGTAAATAAATCTGGGGGGAAAAAAATACCTATGTTAGAGATGAGTCTGACAAGCATTAGGTAAAGAAACTCTTTCCGGAGTTTCCACCGCAAAGCTGGAAGATGGCCATTTCAGCTCCATTCCACATATGAACTCAAGGCCATTTGAGCATGGAAAAGTATCTTGGCTTTTTGTTGCTTGAACTTTTGTATTGGCAGGAAGCTCAGGAAAGGTAAACAGAAACACTTACTTACATATTCTTGTTTCTATATCTTCCAACTAACAGATTTGCACAACAGTCTTCCCATGCCTGCATTGATGCTTCTGTATTCAGAGAATGAAAAGCTGCATGCGGACTCCCATAGCTAATCTTTACAGATGTAGTTTTATTCCCTTCACAACATATTTTTGCACAAACTCAAGTAGCTTTTCTTCAGGAGATGGCCTAAAGACTATATTTAATGACAAATAATAATCATTGTGCACATATTTGGGCTATGTATTGTGATACGTATACATATGTATACATATGTAATACATGTACATATACATGTTGATCTGGGCAACATTTTTTAGTAACGTAAGTTACTCTGTTCATCTGTGTAAGACAAATAGCTATATTACTGAAATCTCTGTAAAAACTATTAGTAACATGTTTCAGCTGAGAAAGCATAACATTACAATTCCTGTCTTTCTCCTGGTAGCGTTTATTTAATAGTCTGGTTTCATACAACACTGTCTGTGCTGCTTCTGTTCAGAGTCTGTTCAGAGCAAAGCAAACACCAGCCAGATTTAAATTCACCCAGAAACATGACCTCATGTTTCACAGTCAAGAAGTGACATTTGAAAGGACAGAAGCAACTCATAGTTTCACAAACATTTTGCAAGTTGGAAAACTGTATTATCTCTGTAGTAACAAGAGAGATCTGGCCTTATCCTTAGACACTGAGGCTGTGCCATACCCTTTTCACAGTTTTTATCTTGTTTATGCATAGGACACTGCAGGGGAATGGGCTAAATAAACTGCCTAGACAAGGAAAGTATCAAAAATAAATAGGAAGATATTATGGGCAGGTGTTGTTCTAATGTTTGGATTATCAGTAAAAGTAGATAAAAACCTCTGGGAGAAGTATGATTTAAATCAGTGTTCTTCATGTTCACTTCCAAACTACTGACAGGGAGAAAAATTCAAATCCTTCTTAACTGGAGAATAACTTCCCTGCTTTTGGGCAGACTGTATTCTTGTAGCTTCATTAAGCCAGAAGGCAAAACTCATGTATATTCATACAGTTTTCGTTCTGTTCAATTTACATTCTTTTTTCCCGGGCACCCAGTGATGCTGAGGATACTGGATAGACTGACAGGGTGAAATTCTAGTCTGCAGGCTAAAAGAAGTGAGAAACTTGTCTGTTGTCCTCAGTATCACAGCAAATTAGAGATTCCTCCCACTACCAGCCTACAACTTTTCAGTTATTCCAATAATTTTCGAAGCATGTCTCTAAAACCACAGCTGCCTGAAATGCAGCCTATATGCTTCTATTTGAATTTACTTATTGAGCTTTCAGTCTAACAAATGGAAAAACTGAAGTAAATATTTTCAATATGAAATTTAAAACTTCTCTGAAATAAGCCCTAAAGAAGCTTGGCTTCCTGAATAATTTCTGCTAAAATTTGTCATCCATACAAGGTTATTTAATCCGAGTCAATATTAAAAAAAAAAAGAAGTCGGGAAGATGAAAACTGTCATATAAAAAGTGAAACTGAAGTTCTGTGAGGGTTGCATTTCCAAATACTGTTATTTTTATTGGAGTGGGTAAAGCTTAGAATATGGTAATGAAAACTTGGAGGTTTTTTGCCAAGATTTTGACTTAACTGCTTTTGATCAGCAATGTTTTCTCAAAAGCATTTAAAAAAAGCTGCTCATGTAACTACATGAGCACCAGCAATACATCTTCTGCCTTCACTGCTGTGACCTAATCAACTAGGCTTAAAGACAAATAAAATCTTTAATGCAGTCAGTACAGTTTTTGTTTGAATGCCATGTATTGAAACTACTCAGATTTAACTGAGAGCGCTCCAGATGCATGCACTGCCAGCCGTATGAATTATAACCCTTATTTTTATAATAGGATTGCTGCATTTATCACCCCAATTACAATGATCCTAAGCACTTTTGCTTTAGAAACAGGAGAATGTATTAAACAAGGGATATCTGCAATGGCAAAATACTGTTAATGGAGTACTAAAACTGCTTTAAGAGTTGAAAAAAGAGTAAACCTCCTCCCTAGCGTTGTTTAGTTCCACAACCTGTGTGCTCCTACATACCATCTCCTACAAGTGGGAGTATTGTCAGCTTCTACTAGTCTGAGAGAGAAATGTTACCTACGTGGAATGTAATCAATGCACATCACGTACAGTGGCTATAATAAAGGTCTCCGTAGCAACATAAAGAACAGTTATTTTTAAATGTTCTACCTTAGTCTCATGTTCATGTTTTTTTAAATACAACTGTTAACTGTTTCTACTGCAGATGCTGCTGTGAGCTCGTCATCCAACAAAACTCCTTTGTTGAGGCTTGAAAAGATGATCCCTGCCTTGTTTTTCCACAGATCACTGCAGGCTTGCTCTCCTTTGCAGTCAGTAAATATCCACTAAATATTGCATAATTATTTATCAACACTCAGCTGGTCTGGAAAGTTAACCTGTAAGAGCTCCCTCTCCTCTTGGGAGGAAGGGGCACGGGAGAAGAAAGGATCTAACGAGGAAGACCTGATCAGGTTGTGGCCAAAGATCCCCCCCAGACTGGTAGCACATAAGCAATGGAAAAAAATGTAGAAAAGAAGAGGCTGGGGAGGCGCATCGTGCTCGGGAATGGGGCTGGGGGAGGCAGAGTTAGCATGTAAGGTGGTGAGGAGGAGGAGGAAGAGGAAGCTGGAAGGCAAGGCACCTCCCCGAGCCCCCATGAACGCTGCCGCAGGCGCTGCAGCGGAGGCGCCACTGCAGGAGCAGAGCTTGGTTAAGGAGGAAGAACAACAGAAAACAGTTGGGTTTTATCTCGGGGATCAGAAATGGCTGCTTCTAGAGGAAGAGCAGGAAGGACGATAATATTTTTCTGAGAAATTAAGCAGCATGTGGGTTTTTCTTGCATACCCGTCCTTCAGACCTGTTTCCCCAGAGCTTCATCCCCTGCTGATTCCAGCATAAAGACTAAGTTAAGGCTGGCGTGGGTTTCTAGACCTCCTCGTACCCAGCGTTTTTCTTTGTTGTCTCAGGGTAATCCTGTTGCTTCCCCCTGGTTTCTCATCCCTACAGAAGGCAAAGCAGTTTGCAGGGGGAATGCAGATTTCAGGCAGGTAAAGCAGGTAGAGAGCAGGCTAAACTCAGCCCCGTGCTTGGTGTGGTAGTGGGGCTTCGGTTCTGGAGGGAACAGAAAGCTCTTCCTTTTCACTGTTAACTTCTTAAGAGACAACCAGCAAGGGCTGGTAGTAGGAATAATTTATACACTACTGTACACAGGAGTGATACAGGAGTAAGAGAAGCATTTACTGCAAGTCTTGGATTTCATTAATAATATATACATATGCATACTGGGTAAAAAACCCAACCCTCCTAAGTTTGTTAATAGAATTCTGAGATGCTAATCTTTGTTTCATTAGCTTAAATGCTTAAAATATAGTTTGACAACACTGTTTATACCATGCAGAAATTATCTGCTTTGGAGGGAACACAAGCCAGGGAGCGTGAGTGTACTGATCCGTTATCCATTCCTATTAATATACATACGCCTCTGCTCGATCTCTGGAGCAGCTTAGGCACAAAGGATGTCAAAGGCAGGGGAAGAGAATCGCAGGGAAATGTATAAATTGCACAATAAGAAGGATGGCAGTAGAAAAATGAGTGGGGTTTTGACAACAGGCCTTGTCAAGAACAAGGTGTCCATGGATAGGTAAAAGGAGTGAGCTCTGTCCTGTGCTAAATCCCGTCAAGGGAGGCCTGGGGTCTTTAACAGAGACACACCGAGATTCTCAGGGATGCACTGTGCAACAGAATTGCCAGCGGTGGGGGGAGCTGGTGTATTTGGGGGTTCCTCTCTCCCTTCTTTTAGGAAAGGAGTACAGATTTCTTTGGCTGATTACAGCTCTGTTCTGGATGGTGATTGTCTAGGAAGTTCTCCTTCTTCAGGACTATATCCCCCTTTCACTTAGAGCCTCTGCTGTTTTACTGGGAAAGCCTGTGAGAGAGCCCATCGATGGCAATTTGGCCGAGCTGCCCATATCTCTAGGAAAAGGGCAGCCATCAGCAGCTCCGTGAATGCTGAACGTAATCGGAACGGCCACTAGCCAAGCGTATGGGGGAGGAGGAAAGTATCTGAAGATTTAGGACCAACTGCAAGGTCTGTTCAGGATCCATGCCAAAAAGCAGCTGGACAGGCTGCTAGCTGAAGCCTGTTACACCACCGTGGTTCATAACCAAGGTAATTGTCTGTGTTTGATTTTACACAGGAGATTTGCGGGCATTAATACTTCCTCCGCACCAGTTGCTCAGCTTATCTGATGCTGTAACATGAGCTTGCCTGCTTTCTCGTTGCTTAAAAGGGCACCGTCAAGGACATTTTCAAAGTATATGCCAAGTTATTTGTGAAACCCTCTCAGGACAGTGAAAATACTCCTTTTCCACAAGGCCAAATTCTTTGCTTCCTACAGTTATTCTCATCCGTGTGACTCTTCTCACAGTAACTTTCTTTTTGGCATCTTTTATCGGAAAGATGCGTTTACCGGCGGAGACTGTTCACTTGACACAAGATAGGTGCCATTAAGAGCAAGCACAGGTTCAAATTTAGGTGAAGGAGGAGGTCAAAGATGCAATGAAGATTTAAAAACAAGTTATTGCTGCTATACCACACACCATCGACTTTTCCCTTCTACTTCCCCCACTTTTAACTCTTAGTAGCATTAGCTAATTTCCTGGGCTGTGGTTGGTTTGCATTTTGTGTTTTGTTGTTGTTTTGGGTTTTTGACACAAGCTTTATCTACAGAAATAGGTTTCGGTCAGCAGCACAGCCCTGTCTTCCCTCCCTACTCATTGTTCTGGCTCAATATTTTGCTCCTGTATTACTCTGTGTTTGGGCTCAACTTGCCCAGCTTCTAGGGTGGGTTTGCTTTGAATCTGCCCCATCTCAACATCTCGGGAGGGTATTGTAACAGTTTGGGTACCAAACACGGAGAGGACAGCCCTGTTGGACAGCCGTGCCAGGATCCCTGCCCTAGCTCTCACCACAGACCTCAGCTGAGTTGCTTCACATCTCCGGGAGGTACGTTGTCACCTGAATCCTCTGAGAAGTTGGGGCTTAGCTCTTCAACCTTGAAGCCACACCTCTAAGATCAGATTAAATGTACTTACTAAAATTACAAGCTGTAGATAACGTGGTCATCTAGGCACATCTGGGGCAGCTGGAATAAGTACCCTTAACCTTCATCCGCACTAGTGAGCTGAACATAGCTCTTGCTGGGGCCGCGGCTGCAGGAGACTGCGTTACGCTCTATCGAAGGACCGCGGGGCCAGGTGAGGGTGCTGCGGTTGCTGACATTACATTTTCTTTCCCTGTGGCTTGGTGACTCATCTTTCACACTTCCTCATTATCCCATTTACCGACAATACAAAGTACCCTTTTCTAATAGAGAAGTGTTTAGAAGCACTGGGTTTTGGTAAACAATATAAAAATGACTCTTGGTAGCCATTAAGAGTTTGCGTTCACAGCTTTTCTGAGGAATGCTTATCTTCATGCAAACACATCTTTCCATAGCCCACTGCTGACACCTGGGACCCAAGTGTTAATAGTTCCAGCTGATGTACTTAGCGCTTCTCTAGTCCAGCATTAGTGATGGATGGTGAGAATTTGTAATATCTGATCCTTAGAGTCTGAAGAATTCATGCTCAATAAATCTCATGCATTTCTTTTTCTAATTTGTCTGAGAACAAAACTTCCAATGACTTTTCTGTGATTGCCTTGGTTCATTCTGCTTTAGCTGGCACCTGTTTGCTGACTATCTCATCTAAGGAAATTAAGTCCTGTCCCGGTCTGGCAGACAGTGCGTATGTTCTTGTGCACAGGTGGAGAACTTGAAAAACATAGCCTGTTATTGGCAGATGCAATAAAGATCCCAAGGAGTAACTTGCAAGATTTTGCTGGACACGTAGATCTGAACAGGCTATTGCTAAGCAGGTACTGTAGACTAACACAGCTGAGTGGGTGAAAAAGCACATAGAGATTGGTCATAATCAAAGAAAATACATTTTCATGTAATAAGAAAGGAGAGAACCCTCTGTCTTCTCATATTACAGATACTGTGGTTTGTGATTTTCTTTTTTTAGTTTTTTTTGTTGGGTCTTTTCTTTGTCTGTTTGTTTTGGGTTTTTTTTAAACTAAGCATGGAATATATTATCCCAGGACATTACTTAAGTGCTTCAGGAGTTAACCAGATGGAGACTCATAGCTGCATCCCTCAGGTTTCCTGTGGCATTAAAAACCTTACTGACTAATCAGCACAATAAAAATACATTATCCTTTGTACAGTTTTTTCTGGAGATAGTCTTGGCTTGAAGAGACAAAATACAGTTGAAAGCTTCATCCTCTCAGGTCTTCTGGGACATGGGGCTCTAAAACTTAGTTCTTTTTGAATAGCAGAAGATGCAAAGCCAGCTCATACTGTCTCCAAAACAGATCAGCATCTGCATGTCAGCGTGTAAAACAGAACAGGGAAGAACACGAGATCATCAGATCTTGCCAAGGTTTGTCCAGTCAGGCTTCCTGTAATGTGATACCAAATCTAGCAACAGAGGGATACTGGAAAACCTAAGTGCAATTCCTTCACAGGCAATAATATGCCATTATATCTTGTCTAAATGGTTCATTTCATCAGTACTACTTGATGTTATCTAACTTGATGTTATCTAAATTGTTGTCTAATTTGATGTTAACAGGAAAGCTTTGTAGTTGTGTAGGCAAGCTCAAGCAATCATTACAATAAAGAAGACTTTCAGCTTCTTCCTTTTTTGCCCCCAGTCTGAGCCCCCATTGAGCTAGAATCAGCACAAGGAGACATGACTTCATGCATAAAAATATGCAGCTTCGGATGACTTTTTTTCATCTATGGCTAATCTATCTATGGCTAATGATGCAACTGCTACCTTCACCAGGGAGCACGACCCTCATTTCTTAACAATTTTTGAAGAGCACGAGTACGTTTCCCACCACGCAGTTGAGTTCCCTCACCTGTAGGTAAGTGAAGCTACTATGAGAGAAGTCCTAAGAGGACAGCTGGGAGAAAATAAGACAGCCAGCAAACGTTACAGTTGTCTGCATTCAGGAGAGCCTGGGAGAGGTCCACGTAAAAGCAGCATTGAATCCAGTCATTGAGTTCACTCCCCTTGGGGATCCACTTGTTCTGGTGCCACCACCACCAGGCAAGTAACCTATTTCCTGGTCGTCTCAATAACTGAGATTTTCTGGGCAGATGCACAATTTTTTTTTTAACGTAAGTTAACAGAGAGTTTTGTACGTTATCAGTCCCTCTGTATTCCTCATATGTTTTCACAGGGAGCTGGGTTGGTCCCTTTACATGGGCTGCAGGGCAGACTTAGGGTCAGTGAAGTATTTGCTCCTCAAGGTATATCCTTATACATTGTTTGGATTTCCAGTGTGTAAAGTGACAGAGCTTTCCAGCACAGGGGTGAAGAAATCCTGTAGGGAAAAAAAAGCAACAGTTCAGATATTGTTTCACCATCTAAACCACTATTTTCTTTTCTGGTGGTAGGGTTAGGAGCATGAGGCAAAGGGCAAGCTCCAGCCTTCCTAAAGTGATTGTATTGCTAACAGTCACCCCTACCTTGGCCTCGTACTTGCCTTTCAAGTGCCTATGTGAGACCAGATACCAATAAAGTTTTATTGTTTCAACCATGCTCAACACAAGCTGGCCTTGTCACTGGATTTGGGCAACACTATAACATTAATTTACTTTTGGGGAGGTGGGTAGGGAAGTTGTAAAGAAAAAAGTAAAACTCTCTTTTCCTCCAACAAAACTTACTTTCCAAGAAGTTCAAGGGATTCCACCTTTATTTCTTGCTACAGGAATTAAAAAAAAAAAAAAAAAATTAAAATGGAGACACAGCCAACAGTTGCTGGCTATACAAATAAAACAGTTCCCTCTTCCACATGTAGTAAGGACTAAACCTATATGCCCTGTATGTCCAGCAGCAGGTAGCTGCCGTGAATCCTTCGCCATGATGCTAGCGATCTCACGTCTTGGAGGAAGACCAAGGCACCCAAGCAGAAACACGCCGCGCTCCAAGACTATGCAGCACCATATGACCAGTCCCGTCCGCAGCCTTTTTTCTCTTCAGCCAGCAGCCCCCTCCATACGTATTACCTCTTCTGCAGGTGGATCACCTAAGGACTGTATCCCTGCCAGGGATTTGAAAACTTACTATTATTATTAATAATAATAAAAAATACTCCAACTACCCCTTTTAAGGTTTCATTTCTTAGTGAACTGCCAAACCTCCGCATCTCAAACCTCTCAGAAAGCAAATCTCACTCTTTGCTCTGAATTCAGCCAAGTTTAATCATATTACTTTCTATTAACCCCTGCTAGACTTACAGTGCCTCATAAAGACTTTACTAGAGACCAGTATTCTCACTTACTCCCTTCTTCCTTCCTTTCAACCAACCTGCTCTGTCACCCAAGCCAGCACCGAAGACATAAAGCTTTCCATTTTTAACTCCTCCCTTGCAGCCTGATATTTTTCCCAGATGTTATCCTGATATCTGGTAGTGGTAATCTGTTCTCTCCTGGCTCATGGGATCTTTCACATCCCACGACAGCGGGGTACCCAGGTAGTAGCTCAGAGCTACTTCGGAGACAGGCACTGCTTACTTTCTCCTTCTGTTTCCTTAGCGGGAATCAAACTTCTAGATAATGATGGATGCCTTGGTCTGTTCAGCACAGGAGAGAGAGGCGGTAATTTTATGGCTGCCCTATTAGTAAGTTCCTTGGATATCTTTTGGGAAATCATCCCAAAATTTTCTGAAAAGCAGAATCTGGATTTTCTGAAGATACTCATCTCTGTTAGAAATTAGTATGAATGATCTACCATATGTTTGTAAGTACTAGCTGAGTATAAATAGTTGTATGTGTTTGGTGCATTACCGTTAAATAATAGGAGCTTGCTGCCATCTGTGTCATATTTGTAGCCTTAGCATCTTTTAATCCCAAAAGAGAACTAAGCATTACCAAGTAAGTAAACAAGCATTACAAGAAATCGAAGAAAGAGAGAAATGACAGCCATTCTGACAATCACAAAACAAAAGTGTCATGCCAGAAATGTTGGTTATCATAATGGCCTTAGGCAACCATCCTAAACAGACAAGTAGGATTTTTTATCAGGCTGCTATCTCAGATGAAGCATTGGCAGGATCTGAAAGGCTGGTTTATGTGTCTCTGCTTTTTAGTTTCAATACATATGTTTTTTGACTCTGTACATTTTGTCATTCCTTGAAGCATCCATATTCTAAATGTAAACAATGAGTAATGAGTGGGGGGTTTACTCCAACACTTCCCATGGCTGTGAATTAAAGGTTTGGATCTCTGTGCAAAATTTGTTGCTCAAGCGCCTAAATATAATACTCTGGCTCAAGCACAAATCAAGTACACCGGTGCTATAAACCAGGCAAAAGCATTACCAAAGCCCAGGGCTCAAACATGAGTGAGCTCCTGCAGTGTAATGAGTTACTTACTGAGCATCAGTGGGGCCAGATGCTCTCGGCCTGTCACATATTTGAGGAAATATGTGCTCATTTAAATGTCAGCAAAAAAAGATTTAAGATAATGCTTTTTTGCCGTGTATTTGTGAGGGTCTAGAAATATGCATGTGGTCGAACACCCAGCCTCGACGAACACACAGTAACACTCCAAGCAACAGTAACTTGATTATCTCTCCCAACCCTGGACTGAACCGCAGCAGTCGCTTCAGATTAGAATTGAGCGAGAGGCACAAGGCTGTCAGAGAGGGTGTAAATCTAACTTCTTAAATTGCAAGTGAGATCAAGTGAGAAACAATATTTTACTGAGGATTTACTTTATGGAGTCACAGCGTCAGCACTTTACTAAAGAAAAGCCTATTGTCTCTGAGGGAGAGCTGAGCATTTCCTAGAGCACATTTAGTCAGTAAAAAATATTCTGTGCCTGGCTCACGCTAGGCTGTTCCCCTGACCGCACGCTGGGCTGGTCAGTATTTTTCTACCAACGCACCGAGAAAGAGAAGCGAGGTCTTCTCCGAGTTCCCTGAATCGTACAAACCAGCCCATTCTCTCGTTGGCGGCCTGCTGCGTGTTGCCCATCAGGAGCTACGTCGCTCTGCAGCCCCGGGTCAGCAAGAAGGGAAGCAGGGTGGCTGCAATCCGAGACGGTGCTCCCGTGTCTGCTCGCTCAAGGTCAGGGAGCTATTTGGACACTCGAAGTATGTGCCTTGCTGTGTTTA
Source organism: Aviceda cuculoides (assembly GCA_035590195.1). NCBI lineage: Eukaryota > Metazoa > Chordata > Aves > Accipitriformes > Accipitridae > Aviceda > Aviceda cuculoides. The sequence continues at coordinate 35,448,098 of JAVJGG010000094.1, forward strand.
GCACATTGTGGGTTGGAACACCGTGATAACATGATAAGAAAAGAAAAAATCGTGATGTAGAAAAAAATCACTCATGATGTAGGATTGCCAGGTTGGACTTGGATTACCTAGATCTAGCGGACATTTCCAAATCTCTGGAAATAGTGCTATGAAAGTTTTAATTGGTGTCGGCACTAGGAAACTCTGTACACATTTCATACATTCATACCCATTTCCCTTAAAAAAAAACATTATTAGCAGTTCCCTCACCCATAATACAGAAACCACAACATCTGTATGACTCTGGGCAGTGCAGATAGCCCATTTGTTCAAACAACATTGCCAGAAGATGTATAAGAAGCCAAGCAGATAAATACAAACCATCTGAGAGCTACAAAGCCCTGTGAAAAAACTGATAAAACGAGCTGCCAACCTGTATAGGCAACCCAAGTTCTTCCATAAGACCTCTAACTTTAACTCACTTCAAAACCTTTTTGAGTGAATGAAGCTTCTTCCAAAGGCCAGCCCCAATGGAAGGGTACATACTTCACTGCGTGGGTCAGAGCGGAGCAATAGCTCCAAGGACAAGAAGTTGTTGCAGTAGCCCTCGAAAAGATGATCTAGGTGGATATGGTGTTTTTCTTCACTCCCTAGACAGTGGTACTTCTAAAACGTATATACATTTTTTTTGCATACAGAACGCTTTTAGGATACATGTAAATCTAGTCCATGCTGTTACAACCCAAAATTACTGTAGCTGTCTCAGTTTGTGGCCACTGGGTGTCACTACTGATCCATTTCAGAGGACCAGCAGATTTTTGAGCGCAAACCAAAAACCCTCCTAATTTGGAGAAAATGAAGTATTATTTTACTTATTATTATTGTTTATGAGAACTTGTCAGCTCATTTTCCTGAGTCACCATAGCATGCCTGTCACCTTGTCTGTAACTGCGAAGGAGCACAGACTGTTTTCTTGCATTGCCAGACAACTTCTTCTCACAAGGGAAGAGACCTCGGTCGGGATCCAGGGGAAGAAACGGCAGGTTTTAGAGTGATGACACCATGTCAGGGCCACTGTGGAGCAGGAGAACCTCCGTGCAGCCTGGGCTCATGAGCTGGGGGACCCCAGGAGACAGGCAGGAGTGGGTGCTGGGACCCCAGGAGGCAGGCAGGAGTGAGTGCTGGGACCCAGGAGGTAGGCAGGAGTGGGTGCTGGGACCCCAGGAGGCAGGCAGGAGTGGGTGCTGGGACCCCAGGAGGTAGGCAGGAGTGGGTGCTGGGACCCCAGGAGGCAGGCAGGAGTGGATGCTGGGACCCCAGGAGGCAGGCAGGACTGGGTGCTGGGACCCCAGGAGGCAGGCAGGACTGGGTGCTGGGACCCTGCTCCACACTTTCCTGGGGCTGGTGCTAAGTGCCAGCTCATCACCACCCTCTTTCCCTGCCTCTTCTATGGAAACAGTGCAGATCTGCTTATTTTCTTGGGGGTAAATGACTGATGCCATGTATCACAAATTTTAAAAAGCAGTAGAGACAAAGGTCACTAAAGTTCCAGGTCACAGTTGGAGTTGTCTATAGATCCATCCCACTGTGTCGGACACTTGGAAATCAGGTGAGAGGTGGATCTGCTTCTAAAGCCTTGCAATGAAGGAGGTAGCAGAGATGAGAGGACAGAAAGATTCTTTCCTGTGATATCTTTGTCCTGCTCTGCTGGCGTGCCCACAGGCAAGAGGGGAGGCAATCTGACAGGAACAGATGAACTGGGGCACTGGGGAGGGAAGGCAGAAGGCGGCATCAGGATTTGGATGAGAGACTGGGGTTTTATGGCAAGGAAAGGGAAGTTAAGGAGATTCTGGAATAATCACATAGAAAAGATCATGAAACCAGCAATCAGCCTTGCTTCCCTGAGACCTCTGGGCAGATCATATACATTTACACCCTCAGTTCAGGGCTCTGGGGGGTCTGACAGCACTCACCAGCCCGACCGGCGGAGTGCTCTGCTGAATGCTCTGACAGTCCACCGAGTCCCGCCTCGTGCCAAGGTTGCTCAGCACTTCCCAGGAGAAGGTCCTATTTCCCATTCGGTATAGCTTCACTACACTTTCATCATTCAAGCTGAAAATTTCTGTTAGATTTTCTGCCTCAAGCTGAAAAACAAGGGAATAAAACTATTAATCTATTTTTAAGAAAGAAAATTGAAAGAGAAATCATATATGCTCAGTAGAGACTTCTAGAGATTAGTAATTGGACTCTTCCAAGATTTATCCCCTTTAGGCAGGCAGGGGTCCCCACGCCATTTAAAGACTGGGCGACAGCCTGGGAGGAGAAAGGAGAACAGGACCAGACAGCTAGAGGGTTGGAGAGTTGATTTTACACACAAGGTGGAATTAAGTTCTTACAGGGAACCCAAAATTACTTTGAGCCTTTGAGCTCCTCCTTGCCACCTTGAAGTGTTCTGAAAGTAATTTTTGGAGTGGGTATCTTCCCCTTGTAAACCAGTTTGCGGTGGGGCGTTGTTCAGGGTGGTTCAGGTAATTTCAAAAGCAGAGGACTGCCGAGCTGCCGAGCTCCATCACCGGCTCCCGAGGAGCGGAGCACGGCCTTAGAGCCTCACCCGCCCCAGGAGCCGGGTCCGGTGTGGATTACATCATCTCGATGAATTCCGTGCAGTGACATAGCCCGATAAAGATAGCAGTGACTAACGCCCAGTTATCTAACGGAGCTGTGGACCTAACGGGACTGAGCTGGGGCTCTCCCAGTCACCAGGCTCTGCAGCAGCCTACCAGCCCGCTGAGCTCATCGGAAACCAGAGAAACCCGTCTGATTTCTGCTGGGAGGTTCGTTTTGGCTTAATCAGTCTGGCATTTTGCCAGCGTGAAAATTTCCCCTCTGAAATTTCCAACCCATTTCAGTGAGAGCTAAAGGACAACCCAAGGAGGTCTTCCGCACAGCTCCTCTTTGCCTCCTCTTTCCTCACATGCGGAGCCATATTAATGCCATGGGGAAATGGCATTACGTGCAGAGCTGTATTAATGTCATGGGAAATGAGAGAAGTACTTACGTGTAACAGCAGAGAGGGTACTTCGCTTAACCAGCTGACTTGGGTCAGAAAAAAGAAGCAGCAGTACCATACACATGGGAGCCGTCTTTTTCCTCTGTTAGTGGAAAAGCTGCTTTCTTTTTTGAGACGGGGTGTCCGGTGAAGTACAGCTCACTTTGCCAGTGTGGCTGGGAGTTTGGCTGGAGGGAAGAAGAAAAGAAAAAAAAAAACAAACCAAATCAAACCAAAAAAAAAAAAAAAACCACAAAAAAACCCCCAAAAAACCCCAACCCGAATAAACAAAATGCCACTTTGGCCAAAATTCCTCCATCCTTCCAGACCCTGGATTTCTTTACATACCCTGGGAGAGCCAAGCAGCAGCAAAGCTCAGCCGTTGCACCTCAGTCCCAATACATTGCAATGCCTGTAGGGTTTTGAGTACAGAAATAAACAAACAAGGTAAATGGATATTTGGAGCCAAAGTCAGCGACCTTTACACCATGCCAGTACATCTTTCAACTCCACGAGTAGTCCCTTTGGTTTCAGTAGGATTACTCGCAGAGTAAGGATCCGCTCGGCCTGAGGGAGGGAACCTGATCCCTTGTTTTCAGCTGAAGATGTAAACTTTGGGGCAAGGATCATTTCGATTTTGCAGAGGCCCAGTTTGGCTCTCACTAAAGCCAGGGGAAAAAGTGACCATTCTGTAAAGCAGCATATGGCAGGAAAGCCTTTTATCAGTCCAAACCAGGAGATTGAATATCAAATTTAAATGATGTTTTCATCAGCTTCATTTCACAATCACACTGTATATTAAGCTAGTAATGTTGAATTTTCCTAACAAGAAAGCAAAGAGGGAAGGAGCCGGCCAGAGCTTTCTGAGACACATTGGCAGAATCATTCTCTCCCCACTCCGTCTCCTGGCAGATGACTCCTCGACCGCCTTAGCACCAACTGCGTGCTTTCTCCCTCCTTTCCTGGAAGTGTTGCTTTGTCCTGTGGAAACTCAAATACGTATGATAACATGTAAGGAGTTCTCACCAACTTTTTATGAGCGTTATGAAAGATGTCAGATGATTATCTGAGGCCTTCCCACCAAACCCACAGCTTCAGAGGGATGCATGGAGGCTGGCAAGATAGGGAAATCCTGTGGCCAAAAGCTTTTGGAGTGAGAAGTTTCTCCTCCCACTTGCAGAGACCACACTTAAATGTTTGTGGTATCATAAATATGCTCTTTAGTGTGTGCACTAATAGATCTCTGGAACACATCTGGGTTTGGTGGCTCTGGACCCTCGGGCTCGTGCAAGGCAAGGTAAGAAGTGTCCACTGTGTGTGTGTGTACTGGGGGTGCTGGGTGGGTGTCTACTGGGCTCAGTGCCGTTCCGTTTGACCCCATCCTGGTACTAATGCAACCTGCCACCTCTACAGCTGTGGGAATGTGAAAATAACAGTTTTCTATCACTAACCTGGATGACTATCCCTTAAATATTACATATAGAGAGGAAAAGGTACTACCATAGGGAGAAAGCTTAGCAAAACAGACCTCTAGTGCCTTATAGGTTATGTAGCCACTTACACATGCATGAAATGGATATAAGATATTCTCAAATTTGATTATACAAACATAGCTGATAATGCCCTGCTTTCACTCAATACAGTGATTTTACGCTAAAGGGTGTCACTTATATAACATGGTGCTAAAGCCTCGATCTGAGGTCTTAATTCCCTTCTTCAGGCATATTAAAACTCCTCCTTGGGGAGGAGAACTTCTCTTTTCCCCCATGCCCTTGCTCTGCCGTGCTGCTCATGGCTTCAGAGAAGTCTCTTCAGTCTCAAAAGCTGAGGTCCTTCCTAAGAAAAGCAAAGTTAAAGACATGCTATAGGCTTTACTTGAAGAGGTTCGGTGTACCAAGACAGCGTTCCCTCAGGGGGAGAGGGATTGAGGTTGATTTTAATGATTTCCTTCATGTCGAAAGGAAAGTTTAAATAGATTTCTGTGCCCTGAATGTGAGAGCAGACGAAGTGATTTCTGTTTAAGTAGGTGTTAGGAGGTAGGAAAGAGCGTTGTAATAACAACCTGCCTCATAATCCGAGGAAGCGAGATGTTGAATCTGTACCCAAACAAAGAGCGAACCTGAGTCACAAGAACACTTTGTATTTATAGGGCAGCTTTCATCGGAGAATTTCAGAGTGTTTTACCAACCCAGAGAGCCAGGGGTAAACATACAAACTTACACCGAGCCCGGCTTTCCTCGGTGGTGTCACGGAGCCAAACAGTTAAGGAGCATAGAGCCAGGGGCTGTTTCAGTATGAGTAAGAGGACAGAATTTGGCCCCACACACTTAACTTTCGCATCTCTTTTCCCTCGTAAAGTAAGCTTTCGTTCCACTTTATAGATGGGTAACTGATGCACAGAGATCCCAGGGAGTTTGTCCAAAGTCACAAGTTGAGGAAGTTAATGAAAAAGGACCCAAGAGTTTTGACTTTGTGCTCTAACCCCAAGAAAAACTTAATTTGGCACTAGCAGCTGCTTGATCTTTAGGGCTTCTGCATGAACAGGGAGTAGTTTGCTTAATGAAATAATATCCCAGGCACATATGAAGAGCAATTACTTGCTCTCTTATAAACTCTCATGTATTCATCTAGAAAAAATGCTCATGACTCAGTCATCTGGGATGGTTCAAGCTACTCACCCTCCAGCATGAGGCGTAGGCATTACAGTGGTGAAGTTAAAAAGGAAGACACATGACCTCAATTACTCACAAGGAGTCAAATTATGATCTCAGATACAGTGGTATAAATCCAGAGCCATTCCCCCCTGAAGTAATTGGCATCATACTGTATTTCTTTAACATACGGGAAATCAGAATGCAGTCTATAATCTCAGTATGTCTGTAGAGCTTTATTCAGAGAGAGGCTATGCTCTCCAGCAATGAATGTTAGAGATGGAGAAAAATAAGGCTGGAAAATGTACAAGGCAGAAAAACATGCCAAGCTTCCCTGTAGCATGAGCAACAAATTATTACCTAGTTTTAATAGTGTAGTTAATACTGATTTCACTTTTTTATCAGGTTTTCTCCATTTTTTTATGAACTGTATAAATTAACTGATATACAGAAAGACTTTATAAAGGCCTGTCCAGTTGAACTCTATCTTTAACTCCTTACTTTTGCTCTGGATATCATAAATGATGGGGAAGGAAGGGTTTAACTGTTAAGAAAGAATAAAATTATGAGTTTACTTACAAATTTACAGATGGAGTATGACTACAAACACAGATCTAGAATTAGGGACATTGCAAATTCAGAGAAAAGAATGATTAATGTAACAACCACAATGAACTGTTCCGGTGGGACATCTGAAATTGTATGAAACTGTTTCCATCAGTGCAGAACAAAGGACCTGCGGCTTGAAGAGCAGGGACACTGGATTCAGCACAGCAGGAGACCACATAGCAAAATATTATAAATAGGCCCTCCATTTATAGTTTCTGAACTTTTGATAACTGTGATATTCTCAACCTTACGGTTCTAGTAATTTGGAATTGATAGATGAGGGCATTGCCCCTTTGGGACTGTGGAAAACCTGGCAGAAATGAGCAGGGGAAGGATTCAGGTTGACTGGAGGAAACACGTTATAGGCACCTAACAAGGTTCCAGCACATCAGGCAACCCAGAGTTTTTACAAATACGTATGTCTTCAACATTTTCTAAGCCTTCAGAAGCAGTCCAAACACATATCAAATCATATTGTAAGCAAATCATACCAGCAGCGTACAGAGGGACGCCCAGGGCGTCTTCCTTAGAAAGTCCGGGTGTGCAGGAGGACGGCCGGGGTGCCACAGAGCACCCTGCCTGCTCCTGCTGCCGGCACTGGGAGCAGCACAGCATACGAGTCCAGTGCGTGTAGCAGTACTTTATGGGCATAGATCACAATTTCTGGCTTGTCTTCCAGCTGTTACTCAATTCAGATTCCTTCCTGAAAAATCCTGGCACATACATCTTGTTGGTATAATTTCTAAGTACGCAGAAGGCATGCATGTGCACAAGCAAAGCTACAGATCTTGTAGACGTAGGAAAGCGATACCTGTATTACATGCATGAATGCAAAGTAGGTATATTTACATATGCATGAAATGTAGATGTTTTTGAAATATGTGACGGCATATGTGTACTGCAGTGCAACGCAAGGTCCAGGGGTATTGTTGGGAGACACTTGAGTGAAGGTGATGAAGAAACTGTTTGCGCTGGCACCGCCAAAATACTGGAGCCTTCTGCCTCTTTGCAGACAGAGGCGTTGTAACAACTCAAAATGTTTTTGTGACAGATCCAAGAATAGTAAGCCTTTCCCAGCACCAAGTACAGTTGAAATGACAGTTTGCAGTCACTTGCTGTGTGTAATTAACGGCGCTCTGCATCTGCATCAGTCAAGGCTTCTGCTGCGGAACTTCCACATATCTGGTAACCCTGACAGAGAAGGAGAATAGGTGAAGTGGCACCCAAATAGCACCCAGCACAGTGTAGCTGAGTGTGGCCAGCTGCTCCATGAAGTTTCAGAATCACAGCTGTGTCCTGGTCTGGTTTGGGCACTGTGTATATGCAAAAGTGCAGATGCAAAAACCTAAGTACTTTATCTAAGTATCCTGTGTAACTAAAGTAATGAGTCTTTTTGAAGCCTAGACTGCATACAATTTTATACCATTTCAGTTCAGGGGTGATTTTTTACTGAAATAGTACACCAGCCCACCCCTGTACATCTGTGGTGCGTGCAATGGTATCAGCAGCGAAAGTGCTGTACACCAGAACAGCATACACCAACCTCCCATGATAAGCTCGCCTTCCCTCTGGAGAAGCAGTTCTGCTTTTCTGGTGGAGAGACAGTTAAAATAGTGTGCCTCGGTAGTGCAAACAAATCAATAATCAGGAAGTTTCATGGGAGATTCTCCTTAAGCCTGGCCCTCTTGCTGCTAACTTGTTACCGTGCTGATCGTGCAGCTGAGAAAGCAGCGTGCAGCATCTCCACGGTTGTGTTAATATCGCTCAGAAACCTCCACAGGCTCCTCAGAGCAGCCTCAGGTAGGAGGGAGGTCGCCATCAAGGTGATTACCTTCATCTGGATCTGCTTTGAGAGAGATGAGAAGGAATTGAAAAATCACATCAAGTATCCCTACTTAAAAAACTCCTGGGTGTGAGGTGGTTAAAATGCAGGTCACGACGGAGGGACGGTGCTGGTCTCTCATCCCCTTCCTGAGAAGCTGCCCACGAGACTCACGTGTCGCAGCACTTGGTGGCCACGGGCATCCCTGAAGGGGCACGGGTGGCACGGGGCCGGTCACAGGGTGGGCATGGGTCTGCGCCTACTGGGAGAGGTGGGAAGAGCGGGTGCGTGGTGCTAACCTGCTGCTTGGTTAGATGAAGACCTGCGGGCGCAGCCTCTCAGCTGCCCCTCAAAGTGCTTTTCTTCTTCTGGCCTGGGACCCCGGTGGGAAGTGACCATTGGTCCTTCGGCTAACCAGCAGCGTCCCGGTCTCTGAGCCAGGGAGAGGCGGCAGGACACGTGGCACGTTCGTGAGGTGAAGGTGACGGTGAGGTGGGAACACCTAAAGGACCCTGAGAAATTAAAAAGTGCCCTGTGAACACCGAGAGCTTGCGGGGAGTTGTGGCTCCGCAGCTGGGAGAAAGTCAGGCGATATAGGACAGTCTTCACAAACAGGGGAGGTTCTGGTCTTTGAGAAGCTTTAAGGAAAGGGGTTCTAGCTAGTGTGGCAGGAAAAGGCAGTGTCACCTCTGGAGTGACACACCTCTCTCACTTTTGCGTAGGGAGCTTGAGTGTCCTCATCACGGACACCATCCCTCTCAGGCTCTGGTGGGAGCACTGGGCTGCTTTCCAGCAGCACCATCCCAGGCCCTGGCCAGGACTGGGTGTGCAAGGCTGTATTCTGGGAAAGTGAAATCCCTAAAATTGCTTAAAGATTGCTCTGCAGCCCTATTTTCAAAAGCCTTGGTATTGACCTAACTCCTCTCCATCTGAAAGCTATCTAAAACCCTTCGGTGAGAGTTGCAGGGCTGTGGCAGAGCACTTTGAACTGCGTTTTCCTCATACTCGGTGAACAGAGAAATGCTTAATTGGGTATTTATTTAATGTGCCAGAGCCAACAGGTGCAGGTAATTTGGAATTGCTGAGAACAAATCACCATGTGTAGTGTCAAGACAGTTACTCCAGGGAGGAGAGAGGGAGGGGGAAAATGCCATATATTAGCATAACTATCTCCTCACACATCCTCTCTCATCTTTGCATAATATTCCAGTCCTGTGGGCCCCTGCCAGCAAAATAACACAATGATCCTAGCCCTCTGGGCCTATTATTATCGATTTATAAAATACTTACAGCTAGTTTTGTTAAATGTGTCCTTCTATTGCGAGAAAGTATTACTGGGCATACGGTGGTGTAAGACTGTGGTGTCGTTATTATGCTATATGAGTTACACATAAAGGCATCTTCAAAATGTCTTTTTTTAGGCATTTCAACCACTTTATGGAAACCCATCTGGAAATAAATGTAGCTGGCCTAATGTATGTAATGAATTTAATGTGCCGTTCTTCCACATTAAGGAAAAATCTAATAGGATGATTGAGTGGGGCCAAACTTCTCCAGGAAATTCCTTTATAATACATGATTGAATTATTGTTTTTCTATTAGGGCAGCCAAAACATTCAGTGTCCTCGACAATACAGGATGTGTGCCGTAACTTTTCTGCCACTAAGCTAGGCATACTGTATCTGGACATGTGCCCAGCTATTTGAGTATTTCCATTTGAATGATTTATTTATTTTCCAAAGAAAGACTACATAAGTTATACAGAACTCGGCAAATTTCTTTCAGTTCAGACGACAGAACTAGATGCCTGGCTGCCAAATGAATGAAATCTAAGGAATCCAGAGGCATTTACAGCAAAGCTGAGATTTTCCTAATGGATGCCTAAAAGTTATGCTCATGAAACTCCTAAACCTTTTCTCAATAGAAATAGGGCACCTAACTCCCTTTGCAAATCCTCATCTCAAGTCTGCATTCAAGCCCCTAAGTATCCTGATTTTCAAAAATGTTGACCTTCCAGCTGCAACCATGTAAGCTAGGAGAAGCTGCTGAAAGTAGCACGTGTGAAAATTGGATATTATTTATATTATTATTATTCCATTATATTGGAAAAGTGGAAATAATAAGCCTAAATATGATCCTCGGAGCATAACTTTAAATGTCTTTTAAAACCTAGGACCAGTACTTTTACCCATTTAACCTCCACAGAACAACGTGTTTTACAAACTTCTCACTAAAGATATGAAGCTACGAGTGCAGTGGTGTAACATAAACACACTGAGAAATTGATATAAGGTATTCTGAGCTGGTAGTTCAAGCTCCCCTCGCCCTTCCCCCCAAAAGCCATTGCTGTTGTGATACACAGGTGGAGGCAAGCAAATAATCTGAATGTTTTTTCCGGAAAGACCTGTGTTTGAGACAACCGCGTGCACTCTCAGGGGTTACAGCTATAAAATGTCTATAATTACTATTGCGCATAATGAGAATATGCTAGTGACTTTGAGATATCCTGGAAACCCATATGTGAGTAAGTATACGGCTATATACAAGAGGAGATGAGGAGGAGAACTCTGGATTTTTCAAACTGTAGCTTGGGAAAACGTAGTGTGTATTAGTGTAGCCTCCTAACCTTGTCTACAAGATCTCATGGCTCGTTTCCTGGAGCAGTAGAGCCTCTTCCCTTCTGTCTTCTTAATAGGGGAGGGCAATTATTTTTCTTCTGTGAATAAAATGTTTGCCCCTCTCAAAAGTAGTCCCAGGTCAAATTAGTCATATAGTTGCAGCTGGAAACTATTTTTGGCCTAGGTTTACGACACCGCGAAGAATATCCAGGTGCTTTACCAAATATTTAAGGCACTCGGCCAAGGTGTGGGAGATGCAGGTTCGGATCTTTCTGGGGAAGTAGATTTGAATCCACGCCCTGGGAGGTAACTGTCATCAGCATCTTGCCGTGTAGGGAATGAAGGGGGGAGAGGGAATGATTCAGGCAACCTGAGGTTTGACCAGCTACTTGTCTCGCTTGAGCCTTTGGCCTCCCGCAGCTCCCGAGGCGCTGGGGAGCGGGGATGGGGTACTGAACCAAGCAGGAGGCTGGGTTTGACCTCGCAGGCTAAACCAGACCGCTTTTACGGTCAACCATCATCTGTTTCAGCCATGCAGAGGTGAGGTTGGGCACACCTTCCCCCTGTCCCTCTCCCAGAAAAACCAGTGTTTGATTTCTGTGTTTGATTTCCTATTAATCCTCCTTAAACCGAAACTCAGAGGTTATTTACCACCGAGCCAGGATCCTTACTCATCCTGGCAGAGATCAGGTTCTGACCTCTGGGACATCAAATAAAAGCAAAGAGCGGGGTGATATTTATTGGCTTTATTAACAACACAAAGTGAAGGACACCCAAGTGGGTAAAACTGGAGCGACTCTGTACCTGCGCTGTGCACAGAAAAGGCTTGACCTCTCCCTGTGATAACATTTCATTACATGCACCCCACAGCCTTGCTCCTCAAGTTTATCTCGAGTCGAACAGCTCACCAGGTTAACCCCTACTTTTTGTGCAGGATTCTGAAGCCAGCTGAGTGTTTATCATTCTTGAGGAATCTAGCCCATAGAGGTTTGATTAATTTTTTTCATACACACATAAACAAATTCAAGATGTTCTTGTTCAGCCAGAGGATAAAGGTTTCTCCTGCTATCTCAGTTCTCCATCAGAAAAACGGTCAGTCCTGATGTGCCAAGATTCTCCCAAAGGCATAATTGCCATCATCTGCGTTTACTAAGGCAGGCTTACAGGCATCCTGAAAAACAAGGATGGTGTCCTTTCCCAGCATGAACTCTGAAGTCTGGGTAGTCCCAGGCTTGAACTGCTTCTTAAGCATACCTACAGCCAGGACGCCTCTCAGATAAAACCAGAAGATCCCAATCACGTTGCAGAAGTAACGCTGGTCAGCTTTGATCAGTGGCTGAGCCTCTCAAGAGCAGAAACGTTAAATCCGTGATTCCTATTTGGACAAGTACAGAGCATGACCTAAACCTCCTTGGTTCACTCAGAGTCTTCGCTTTCCCTCCCAGGCTGCCAAATCACGTTGTCAGACACTGCATAAACTGCTGATGTGGTTTTGCACTGTTAGTGCCACGTGTGGGTGGATGTTAAAAAGAGTCGTTATCATTAGTGAATCCTCATTTGCTATAAAAAGAGCACTACAGCCTCGTTATCCCTCATCAGGGATAACGTATACATCCGTATACGTTACGCCGTATACATCCACACAGAGTTCCCCGGGGTGCCCCGGACCCGCTTCTCCTTTCCTCCGAGGCTGAGGGCAGGCTGTTTGTCCAGCATGAATCCAACCAAACTAACAGTCTCTAAGTGATTTCACTGATCTTAAATGAAGAAAAGATTATTCAGTCTAGGATTCGAAGAAGTGAAAAATTTCCACCCTTCCGCCCTTTCCTGCCAAACCCCAAATATTTAAATTGAATGCAACTGCAACTAGACAAAAAAAACCCCAAACCTGAATATTTTGATTATCTGGGATCTCAGCCTTGTTACTGAGAAATCAGGTTACAGTAGGTGGGAAAGAAAGTACATCTTAGAAAATCCTTGATCCCAGTGCTACAGCCTTGCCCTTATGTCAGTATCCTAACAGGATACGAGGTCATCACCTGAGGATGAAAGGCTTTTCTGCCCAATTCTTTTTAATTCTTTGTGGGAGCAGGAGGTGCCTGCCTATACAGTCTACTACAGCCCACCTATAGAGCCCAGTATAGCCTGCCTATACCCTCGCCTCACTTACGGTCTAATCCTCAGCACTGCTGTATTTCAAGCTGACAGCATGTGCATCCAGGTTCAGGACGTCTGCTCTTTTCTTTCTTTTTTTTTTCTTCTAATTTGCATGCATGCACATCCACACTTCAGATATACCCAATTACGTCAGGTTTTGAAATTTCCCCCATCATGTGCTATCACAGAGAAATGCACAAACTAGAATTCTGATTTCTGAAAGGCTGGAGCTTGTCAAAGCACTCCTCTATACAACTTCCTACTGACACGTTTTCGTGTTAACAAAATGAAATGCCAGAATTTGGGAAAGATTTGAACATCTTTCCAGAGCAGTCTGGGGAAGGAGCTTGTTCACCAATTGCTGCAGCTATACGATGTTAATAAATGTCATTATTAATATATTTCCTTTATTAAGCAAAATAATATGGATTCTTCCCTCATAAATTTTTACAGTAACTCCTCCCTGCACAGTGCTCTAGCTGACGAGGATTGTAGGTCTAATTATTGGAACATGTGCTTTAATGTGTTTTAATGTCATGTTTTCCTTTAATTGTATTATATTGTAAGCCTGCTCTAGAAATAACACTATTAAAGTTTCCTTTCAAAACAAAGATCAATCAAAGAGACAAGTAATTATTTCATTATCCTTAAGAAGCTCATAACGTAATGAAAGGAATCTTAAAAATAAACTAAATGGGTGTACTTGATTGAAAGAATAGATCAGTCCTAGCGACTTTTCTCACAGAGTGAAAAATTATCCAGGATTAAGTTTTCACAGCTTTGAGTATATTATGGATTCTCTGCTTCTAATAATTAAACAGGGAAGCCTTTCTCCAATAACAAACTAAGAATGAAATTAGCAACAGTTGCATCTGAATAGAAGCAAACGCTCGGGATTAAAAGCCAACAGCGCAGTTCTGCAGAGCAGGCGGGCGCAGATGACGTTCGGGTTGCCCGCGTCCTCTCCAGCCTGGCCTGGAGGACGCTCCACGGGCGAGATCTCGCCCCGCCGTGCCGGGGACGAAGGGTCCCGGGCAGCCTCAGCCCCGCGGCTCAACCGTGGGCCAAGACGGCGCGGCCCGCGGCTGCCTCGGGTTCCCACCCGCAGGTCTCCGGCCTTCGGACGCCTTCGGCATGGCTCGGGGGGGAGCTTGGGGTGCCTCCGAGGGGAGGCTGCGGTGGAGGAAGCCCTGCTGGCGTGACTGCCCTGCGGCTCTGCGGCCGGGGAAGGAGGAAGGGGCCCCGCCGTCGGTCTGGGGATACTGGTGTCCCCGGGTACGCCAACAGTGGACGTGGTCCTCCCTGTCCTGCAGGACACGACGTCTGTTTCTTTTGACAAGGGAGGGAGCGAGGTTCGCTTCCCAAAGAACCTCTTTGAAAGGAATCACGTGGCGCTTCATTTATGGCGCCCCCCCCCCCCTTTTTTTTTTTTTTTTGAAACTTACTGTAATCTTGGAGCCTTTCATAAGCTCAGATAATGAGGGAAGAAGCAACGCGGAAGGAAATCAAAGAAGAAATTTTGTAACGCAAAAGCTCTCCCAAGAAACTGTAAAAAGGAGAAATCTAGGCAGGTAAGAAATGGATCACGGGAGGAACTTGTGTCTCCTCTCGGTCCCCTATCCGAATCTGACTTCTCTGGACGATAATCTAAATTTGATAGCACCTAGCAACCATGAGGCAGACTGTTTGCAGGTAAAGATAGCTTTGCTGAGCTCCTAAGGAATACATCCCGTGTAGCAGTGGTGCCAGATGGACCCTGCAGCACAGAAGCCAAAGTCTGAAAGAGCCAGAAAGAGCAAACTTCTCATTTCCCAGGCAGAGCAAAACAGCTAAAGCTGAGACCTGCCTCACCTCCAGCCTGCCTTGCTTAGAGAAGGGGTAACACAGGGTGGGCAAAGAGGGATCTCAGGTCACTCCCTGCTCCGTCGGGCAGACCAGGTGAAGTTCATTGCTACCCCTGTGCTCTCCACCCAGGACCAGGGGTGACTCTGAACAAGCTGTGCTGGAAGTAGCTGTTTGGACATCAGCTCGACCTACGGGGCCATTTTCACCAACATTACTCTCCCAGATGGATGTTATTTTTTCTCCTCGTAGCAGAACTGGGCTGGCAGTGCCTTCCCGCCGTTGGTTGGACCTGGGCTTGGAGTGAACTATTTCATCCAGCCAATATTGCTTATGTTGAAGAATATTAAATACATTACAGTATCTCCAGGGATATTTCTTTTTGTAGAACAAAATGTGCCAGACATTGAGATAAATGCAAGAATAGATGACTCTGTGTGTTACATCTATTTGGATGTCTCTTCTAAGCTGCTCATATTTTTTTAGCTCCCGTCGCTCCCATTTCCCTGAGCGAGGCGAGGAGTGGGATCAGCTGCGCGTGGCCATGGTGCCAGGAGTGGGAACAGACGGCAGACCGCCTACGAGGGCTCTGTTCTGCTCGCTGACAGCGGTGACATGGGTTTCCGCAGGACTAAACTGGGTCCTGACCTCCAGAAACAAAATCCCGCTCGGCATCACTGCATCCCAACATGGCACCGTTGTTGGTTTAACCAGTTTTTCAATCTATGTAACCAGTTCATCCTGCTTGAGCTGTATGCATTAGTATTAATTAAAGTAGACTCTCTTGTGTCTTGTGTTTGCTGAAGCAAACTCTCTGCCTGACCCTTTGCGCCCTTTTTTTGCTGTTTCTTTCTCTCGGGGAGGCCTTGCTGTGGCAATCCCTTTCACATGTTGAAACTGTTGTTTTTCTAACACAAAATACTATACATTTTCAAAAGCTTAGTATGGAAGATATATTTCTAAGTCATGTTTCTTGCCAGAGGAGTAGTGAACACTAAATGTTGGCTGTAGACAGTGGTAGACTCGGGATTTGGTAGTTAACCAGTAAAAATATTAAAACAGGCAAAGTCTGTCATCACATAAGAGACAGCTTTCAACTTTACTAAATGTCTTTCTACTTACAAAGTTAATGGAAACCAGTCACAATGATAAAATCTGTGACTGTCTTAAATAGAAAGAATTCTTAGTTCCTTGTGGTAGAAAGAAGACTGGAATTTAAATTCTTGGGCTTTCCCTCCTCATTTTTAATTCCTTTCTTTTGATTAAAAGAAAGTTTTAAAAACGAACAGTCCGATGCAGGAAGAAAAGAGAAACATACATCTTAGTAAGATAAAACCCCAACACTGAAAAAAAAAATAATACCCAAACCTTGCAATTATGAGAAATCCAACAGCCCCAAAACATGCAGACCCGGGGCAGATAGAGAAGGTAAACAAAACCTTGGGCAAAAAAAGGCAAATGCAGGAATCTTACTGGAGGATGCCTGATAAAAACATGATGGGAAAACCACCATGCAAACCACTTGCAGCTCAGGAAAAAGAATAGCAGCCAGGCAGAGATGGGAGTTGCAGATAACAACGTGGGGAGACTTTCTGAGAGAAATCAAGGAGAAAAATAAGGGCGATATTCACATAACGAGAAATCTAAGAGATCCAGATGTGCTGGAAGGCCAGCAGAGAGGAGAAAATCACGAAGGCAAGAAGTTGTGAGAACATGGAGTTGAAAAGTTGCAACAGCTCTGGAGAACCTCACCGATTACTGAGCGTTATGAAAGGAGGAAAAACACGGCAGCTCTTCTGCCTCGCCCCAGACGTCTCTGCCTGAAGAAGGAGGTTGGACTAGGACACAGTGCTGCTGTTGCAGGTCAGCTCTGAAGCAAACCTCAGCTCTTGCAAGCACTTGGGGAAAGAGGCTGTCCTTTTAGTTGGTTTCGCACGATGCAGCACACTGCAGGCTCAGTCCCTTGCTAGGGCTCTGAGACAACTGCAGCGGCCCAAACAATAAATAAATAGCAGAGTTTAGTCTAAACCTCACAGCATCAAAACTGAATGAACCGACTCTTGGTAGCCTAGCAAAGATAATATTGGCCGTTGTAAGGAAACCAAAAAGCAAAGTCAACTGGTATTTAGTGCAGATTTTTGTCTGCCCTCTGGAATACTCTGAAAGAGTGATGAAAGGGGAACTAATATTTTCTACCCTGTGAAAACTTCTATTGTAAAAATGGTCTGGTCTGGTCTGCGCTAGAATGAAGCCATGACTCCCTGATGTTTTACATGAGCAACCAGAGAAAGAGAAAAACTCTCACCACAGCACGTATTAGCGCAGCCACCTTGACTCCTGCTTGTTAAGACCTACTGTTAAGGCCAGCTCTCCCCTATCTCAAGTGGATCACCACAAGTTTATTTTGTCGCTGGGGTCTTTTCTTCATTTTCAGAACAATTTCTAGCTTGGACTGCAAAATCTTCCCCAGTCACTGTTGGAAGCAGCATGGTCCCCCTTCCCTGAACAAAAAGTTTTAATTTGTACAAACAGCAGTAGAGACATTCTCCAAATAAAAGGCTTAACTGATTTTTTTCCCAGCAAACTCTGCTTCCAAATGCACATGTCCTTATAGGGTCTGATCCAAACATGTCAAAGTCAACTGGGTGGATTATTCTAACCAAACATTAACCATGTGCAAGCTAGATGTTTAAGCAAATCCTTTAGGTTGCTCTTCTGGTCTATGGAGCAAGAGTGAAGTAACCATGCATACTGGCTCACCCATTTTAGGTACCTGTATCAGGGTGGCATGAATTATTCACTGGAATTTCTCATAGTCTCATTCACTGCAGACTGTTTCTCTACGAATGAAAGAAGGCACCTAGCTGGTTGTCCACGAGTTACCTGGCTGGTAAACTTCACTGCCAAAGGTCGTAGAGATTAATTCCACTCTGTCTTGCCATAGACTTGGGCTAGACTCAGGATCCTTCAAGTTCCATTATAAAGAGCCCCTAAAATATCAAATTAAGACAGAAGAACTGAAAGCTACTGCGGTCAGAATTGTTCCTGTTAGAGGAGCCTGAGCTTCATTTGGGAGGCCAAAACATCATCTGAAAGCCATAGATACGAACCTGTCAAAATAGCATTCACTGAACACGCAACTCGTCCTTGTCTCTCCTCTTCCTCATGCTCTCTTCTACCTGCAGATCTGAAGATAGATCTGTACCTTAACAATGCTAATGTTAAAATGTTAGAAAATGCTGGTTAGCTGTGCAAAAGCTTACAATTTCATTTTAAAAAGCATCTCAGCAAATGGCCAAGTGTAGCAGAGGCACACAGGCATTTATGCTGCAATGTAGCTCTTAAATGAGTCCTCTTAAATGTTTAAACTTAGTAATTCCAGTCAATTTTGAGCAATATTGATAGTTTTTCTAGTTTTTAGTAGTAATGGACAGTACATAATTACTAAAAACGTAATATTTTTACACCTGGGCTCTTTTATGATAGTGTTACTCCTGTGCAAAATTAAATGTCAGCAAAAGAAGAGTGATTCTAAAATGAAATTTTAAATAAATGTATTATTACGCTGAGGAGGTAGTATGGTGATTTAATATGGTGACTAGTCACACCTGAATAACTAAAGAGTTTGTTTTTACAGGGAAGCGCTAAGTTTACTAAAGCGAAGGGAAAGTATTTTATTACAAATAGATTATCTTAGCGCTTTCCCTCAGTTTGGTGCAAAACTTCACGTGGAAACTGGGATTTGACAGAAGTGTAGCTGAGAGGGGAAAAAAAAGGAAAGGAAAAACAAGTAAAAAGTTATCAAAGCAACTAAACACAAAATGCTGTGGAAGACGTCCAGAGCAGCCAAGGTCCTTCCTCCACAGCTGTGGCTCTAGGCTCTGCCGTAAGACCCCACGGGGTCCCGCGTGGGTTACTGCAGCGCTTGAGCCGGCAGCAGGATCAGGGATGCCCCGTAGCTCTCCAGGGTGAGACGTGCAACTGTTGGGGGCTAGAACATCTCCCTCTCCACCGCCGTCCGCAGCCAGACTCCTGCTGCCAAAGGCTACCCTCCACCTTCTATAATTTATAGGACTGGAGATGTTATGATAGCTCATTTTTAATTGTCGAACCGATGTACACCAGGCGCTGAAGGATCACAAAAGAAGGTTATGTTTTTTCATCTAGAAATTTCTGGAAGGAACCTGATTTGTTGACAATGCGAATTCATCAAATCTGTTTCGTGAGTACGTGGTTAATGGGAGTTCAGGGCTCTGCAACGCAGGAGGTCATTCTTATTCTGACTGGGAAGGGGCCTGTTGTCCTTGTGGATCTTCTTAGAGCTGGAAGGCAGGTTTGTCCTCAGACATGTCCACCCTGTCCTCCTGGAGGAAGGAGAGAGGTGTGGGAGGCCACGTGGCTCAACCATTGGCGAGGGCCGGAGGATGCTTACCTGCTCTTCTGACAACAGACCAGAATGTGTCACTCACATCATGCTGGATTTTCTTCCTTTTTTTGTTTCTATTTCAGCAGCACAAAAGCTGTGCAGGAGGTATTTGAGAACCTCAGCCCGATAACAGCAGGAAGATCCTGAGTATCTTTCAGAGGAAAAGAAGAGCGTGCATTTCCACTGTTACCCACTGTCTCCTCAGCTTCTTTTACCTGCATCACTCAAACAAGGATCCAAACCATGAAGAGAAAAGTCTTTATCTTACAGAAAATTTTTCTGCTTTCTCCTGAAATGGCCTCTGTGTCATTTCTTGTAGCCTCCTTATTTTCCATCAGTGCAGTTTCCCTTCTTTGCTGATTTCTTGCATCAGTCTATTCATTAGATAGGAGGATGTAAAAGAGAATTAAAAAATAAAGCAAAAATAAGGATCTGTTCCCAAAGCCAGTGAAAACAATGGGAGTCAAAGAAACTGGCATTGACAAAACATTTTATTTTCCTCAGGAGAGTAAGAATGATCCTAGCCGAAGTTTTATAGAACAAAGATTCCAGTAATACGACCAACACAGCAAAACGTAAATTGACATCACATTTAGGTTCTTCCTCCCTTGCTAATAGTGACACTCACCTCAGATTATATTTGATGAGTACAGTAACAGTCATCATTATTGTATTAACAGCATACAGCATAGTCTTTAATCTTCCCATGGGATTTTAGGCTGACTACTGTACATATAGTTTCTGACTGCTGAAAGCTGAGGGTAACCCCTAAAAAAGATATAATCTCCTTTTTTTTAGCTTTGGAAATTATAAACAGAAGAGCCTGTGATGTAGAGACACACACAGAAGGAAATGATCTGGGAGAGGAGGCTTTAATAAGCTAAATAGATTCAGCCTAATGTACATCCATGTCTTCATTAATTTAGTGGATGATTTTCAGAAGAGTGAGCCTCTCTTCCTCTGATGTAGGCAAAATGCAGCTAAACTCACCCCCTGCTGATTTGCTATGGGTAAAGTCATCTAGAAATCACTTAATCTGAAAGCAAAAATCCTCTTAGGTATTTTCCCAAAGAATTCTTCCAATAGGCTAAGCGTAGGCAATCGTATAGGGAAGATAACGGTTTAGCCGAAGATTTTCCTACAGCACAGTCCCTGCGTTGCTTCTCTTCCCTCAGCTGCAGACGATGGCTTTCCCTCCTCCAGCTCTGACCAGTCTGTGCCCCAAGTAGCTTACAGCTGGCATTTCGGAGTCAAAAAATCAAGTTAAAGGAAATTTCCTGAGAGGGAGCCGTCTCATGGGGGGACATAAATGCAAAAGCAGCTCTCGAGAAGCGGGCACATCTCAGGACACCGGTGCCACGACACCGCCCATGAGGAGCTGACTGAACGGCGAGAACACCTCTGCTTCCATCCCGTCTGCTCCACGCCGCTCAGCCACCAGTGGAGACCAACTTCTGCGGAACAAGGCGGGCGGGGAGGGAGCGAAGGCCCCAGCCTGAGGCGTCACCCCAGCGCCCCGCACGCAGCGGAGGGTGCGCTGGAGCTGCGGAAAGGAATTTGGAGTTGCGTAAAGCTCTTAGGTTAAAAAAATAAACATATTCTGATAGGGGAATAATCCACTTGGGCTGAGGAAAATTTAACGCAAAATAACAGTTTGCTCAGATGCTTTTCTTTTTTTGGAAACTCTTCAAATTTGGCGAAACAGCTGCCTCTCCAGCATATTAGCTTTAGGTTAGCTGTTGGTTTTGTCCAGAGGTTGTGGTCAGGAAGCTTTCATTTGCAGGTGCTGTACCATAGGTCTGGAGGGAATCCTCTAGATAGGGTACTTCGTTCTCCTTATTGTACTTTGAGCATAGAAAATAGACTAAGCCACAAGAATTAACTTAAATAAACAGGGCCCTTTAACTCAGTGATAATCTTAGTGTTACAAACTCTATTGCTTAACACCATCCTAACTCTGACCTACTTTCTTTAGGGAAAGAAATGGATTTCAACTTACCAAGTACCAAATATTGCTCTTGCAATTAAACACTCCTTTTTTTTCTCTTCCCCCCCGCCCCCCCAGGCTGTTTAAAAGATTCCCTGATTAAAGGGCATCACATTTCAGTATTGATTAGCCATGAAGCTTGTAACTGACGTTATTATTTTGCTTTGTAGTTTTAATACTATGCTTGACCTCTGCATATGGAGGCTCACTTAACGCTTACAACTTTTTCTTTGATGGCCATGATCGTTCTTCTGATTTCTTGTTCATTGAATGTAACCAAAAATCATTTAACTGTAGTAGTTGCTTACAGTGAGATAAAAATATTTTTCTGTGCAATGCATACCCCCATGATGGTCTTTGCTACATGACAGTAAGGCAAAGATCTTTGGTGGGATCTGATATGGTAATTGCATGCACTGATTTCTTTTTTGATCTCAGTTGATCAGGTTAAACCATAAGGGGAAGGACTCTTTACCCTTTAGTGGCTCATTTGCCTCTGGAAACTCTGTATCCTTTGGCAGCAATGTTGGTGCTGTGGATTGACTAGTGAACTAGTATTAGGCTTCAGTAGTGAAAGATGAGACATTCTTTCACCTCTCCCAGTCTTTAAGTGGTGTTGCTGGTCCAAATCCATTAATGTTTTTGCTACAATCCTCCAGCAATGTGGGAAAACAAAAGAAAAAGACTATTCATGTCAACAAGAAATCTGGGAGAAAAAAAAAAAAAAACAAAAAAAACCAACAAAACAACCAGGCTTTCATAATCAAAGAAATGTCTCTGTCCTTCTACAGTATAAAGCAGGAGTGAAAAATGAAACATATTTATGATTCCCCA
>JAVJGG010000094.1:35470171-35501968 GCA_035590195.1 Aviceda cuculoides
AAGCAGGAGTGAAAAATGAAACGTATTTATGATTCCCCAGCAATAAACATGCCTGTAGTCTGAAAAACAGCATCAATATACACAGAGATAATTGACATGTCGTTTTAACTGTGCATATTTCATTGAAAAACAAACAGCTTTGAGAACTCACCGGAAAAAACTCCCCATCTATCTAAGGCATACAGAGCATGTGTTCACACTGCCACATGATGGATGCATAATGGTTTCCTCCAGACAACCAACCTTAAAATATCTTAGACCTTATTGTCTTATTGGTGTTTATAGTTTCTACCGCAGTCAAGCCTACGAGCCCTAGGGCCCCAATTGTGCTGTGGATGGCGTAAAGAGAGCAAAAAGACAGAGCCTGGCCCCCACATACTGCCATCTAAAAGAAACCTCGTCTGTCACCTGCTCTTCCCTCTAGCCTACGGTTTGTGTTTTCTCTAGCCTAAACCTTCAGTGCATAACCTCTCTGAGGTAGGAACGGTGTATTGCTAGCCCGTCTGGATGGCACTGGGTTTTGAAGGGTTGTTGAATGAATAAACAACAATACGCTGAGTAGAGCTTTATAGCTGCCTCTTCTTTTTTGAGAATGGACTCCAGTGGCTTTTGGAATATTTACACTGAGGCTGTTTTTTTGGAACACACAGAATTACAAGCCATAATAACCAACAAATTTTATTTTCTGTGCTGTTGTGTAATTCCATTGTAATTCTCTGGAATCCTATTGAAATTCTTCTTGGAGATGCCTCTGTCTTTTGCTGGATCTGGCCAAGGAATTGAATGTGGGCTAGTGAGGAGCCTTAATACTATGGTGGAATATCTCCATCCACGCTATTGTGATTCTGGGCAGCCAGCTTCTTTTTCAATGCCTTTCTTAAAGGCTGTGGCACTGAATGAACTAGCACTAAAGTCAAAAAGGGCATTAGAAGTCAATACACTTTCCGTTATCTGACTTGCAAAAAAACATTTTCTCATGTTTCCTTCTGCCATTGTTTATTTTTAAGGAAATAAAGGTCTAGGCAAGTAGCGATCCTACTACTATGGATCTGTTGGGCTTTAAACTTACCCAAGCAATTCTAAACACTGTTTTCATTTCCCAGGCAGATCCACCTGAAAACTAAATTGTTTCAGCTGTGTTTGAGCACACACTTTGGATCAAAGTTGTCTCCTCCCTGCTTTGCACCTTCTCCAGCACTCTGAGGAGAATGGGTGGTTGGAGATCTCCACCACCCATGGCCTTCCCTGAGTCCCTTCACTTTTCCCTTGCTCTTTCTGTCCTTCCAGCCTCACACAGCCTGTATTGTCACCTGTAACTTCTTGCTAGACTCGTCCTGCAAGAAAGCTTCTTCCACTGGACATCTTCTCTTTGAGACATCTCCTCCCGCTTTCATCGAGCCACTCCAGGCAGTGGCTGCTTAACTCAAAATCTCTCCGCTGCTCCCTGAGCAGGGCTGGGAACCCCATTACCAGGAGCTGGGAACCCCATTACCAGGGTGGGAACCCCATTACGAGGGCTGGGAACCCCCCCCCCACCACTCTCCTCTCAACACGGCTCGGGCAGTCAGGCGCTGCAGTGAGGTACACTCCTTTAAAAATGTGACGTGGCCACATCTTAACCAAATACCTGGAAAATCAAGGCACGAGAGAGCCTTGTGCTAGCCTGGGGCTAGCGCTTGCCTTTGTTACTGACTGTGAATCGGGTTGTGCCTTAGTCCCCTTGGATAATCTCTTGCATGAAGCCGCAGCCCCACCGCTGGCCTGGCCAGCCCCACGGCCCGAGCTCTCCCCGGCCTGATCCGTGTGGCAAACTCCAGCCTGAGTAGCGCTGCCCTGATTTTTGCTGCCGGGTTCTGCCCCTGCCCGCTCTGTCTTTTACTAAAACTGCCTGTGAGTCGTTCAAACCCACAGAAGCCTGCTTCGTTTCTTCACCCAACCCTGTCATGATCAATTGTTTCAGGCACTTTGAGATTTCTGCAGAACGTGGGCCAGTTTTATTTCCAAGAATGCAACATCACCAACATTTTTCAATTATTCGGATAGGTTTTAGCTTGTCATCGTCTCCATCTCGCTGGAAGGAATTACGCACGCTTGCCCTACCTCTGGTCTCGCTGACACTAATGTGATGACATTGACTCTGCGGAGGTTACTTCCCATTTCAGCAGGAAGGAGAGAGCAGGATGCGTCCTTAGCATGCCGCCTCTCCTGCCATGTGGAGCAACGCTGAGCTTCTCAGTGCATCTGGTTTCAAAATAAACCCTCTACAACAGACAAATATGTTAAACCTTTGAAAGCCTCATTTCCAGGTTTCAACAACATTCTCTTCAGAAACAAGCACTTAATGGAGTTCATTTAAGGTTGTTTAAGCCACAACTCGCTGTCAGCACTATTTACCACTTCAGTGGCTCGGCTAGAGCCTCATCTGTTGTAAGCCAGTTCCGCGCTAATAACAGAGTCCTCCTGATTTACATCAGCTGAAAATCTGACCGAGCTTCTGCCAGGCTGACAGCCTTCCTCTGCTGGGTTCCAGTAGCTGTTTATACACTCACTCGGTGCAGACAGTAGTAAAAGCAGTTTTTCTTCTGACACTCCTGTCTGTGCCCTATTTTTAAGACCAAACAAGTGTGGCAGATGTTCCAGCATGGTGTCCTCTATTGACTGGGCACTTCAGCCGGGCAGACGCCAGGATTCGCTTTCACAACCCCAGAACGCAGCTGGATCAGTTCATCAGTGGTCCCTTGTACTCCTCTTTCAGGGACTGCATTCAGAATATCTTCTCCCCAGTCCTGGTTTTCCCTTTGGGAACTGATAGAAGCAAATCTCTTCACCTCACTGCAGTCTCCCACTCCTTCTGCACCCTTTGGCTTTGCTCGTCTTTCTAAACTGGGCTGAGAGGAGGGACCTTCCTTTTTCCAACCATTACTTTTTAATTCTCTCTGCTTTTTTCCAGGCAGAACAACTCAGCTCCTTTACAGCCCCTGGGCTGCTTACTTCTTGCTGCTGTATTTTCTGCTCCTGCTCCTTTTTGACTCCTCTAAATTCAACTTCCACAGACCCAAACTGAAGAGCCACAAGTCTTCCCAAAGCCACGGCCCTGACCCATTTCTAGTTATGAAGATTCAAATTATCAATGCTTTTTACTTTAAGCAAGTTATCGTCTTTCAGCATTCTACACGGGTTAATGCTGTATCTGGAGCTTGTAGAAACCATACCGTCAACTCACACAGCCAAAGCCCTGCAAAATGGCAGCCATCTGCTTCATGGTAAACTGGCAACGCAACAATAACTTTCAGTAAGCTGAGAAGTGGATGATTTTAGCAAATAAAACCACGACGCCTTCTGTCTTTTATTTCGATAGTAAATTTAATTTTATTATCTTCCCCCCAATTTGCCACAGAATTTTGCTGAGAGCCATCAGGACTGAATTGCAACATGGGAGGTTTTGACCTTTTGAGTTACTAGGTTGATAAAATTTCAGTTTTCACCTCCTGCAGAAGCCCAGCTTTTTTAACAGCGGGAAACAACCGCTTGCAGTCAGATCCAGACATCCTGTTTTGAAAGCTGCCAAGGGAATGCTAACTTCCATAGCCCATTCCCGTTATTTACTAGGTGGAGAATGGTGGCATCATCCAACGGGTCGCACTGAGGGACTGGGCTGGAGCAGAGGGCACTGGGAGCTCGGAGACATCACCCCAGTGGCCCTGGGGACAACACGTGGGGAGCTGTTATTTGGGAGAGACCTAAAAACTTGCCTGGGGGCTGACCCAGTCCTTGCGGTGGAGAAACCAGGATGCAAAGGGGTGCGGGGACTTGTCAATCCACACGTGGCCCCAGAACAAAAGGTTGCGAGGCAATTTTTGAGATTGCCAGTATTGAAATGTTTTAAAGAGAGAAGAGTCAAGTCCCCAAATGCATGGGATTATCTTAATAATAAAAGCACCATATCTGGGGCTCTGTCTTAATTTCCCTTCTGAACTCGAAAGCTTAGAGTTATTTTTACCATATTTTAGAGATACTTTTCCCCCAGAAATTGTTTTAAAAACAAAAATCTGACATTTTTCTCCTTATTGCACGCTTTCAGCAGCTGGACCGTTAAAGGAAAGTGTTATATATGGCATGACAAAATTGTGAGAGCTGACAACAAGAAATCTTGCTTAAGAGAGAGCTGTTCCTCCCAGAACATTTGTGATTTCTGAATTTTATCTTAATGTACAGATCTCACATTTTTGTGTCTTTATGAGCTAATTTTAAAGGGCATATCAGGATATTGTGCTCCAGCACTGTATGTTAATGGTTTCCTGCCTCCCTCCAGGAAAAATGGAATATTTCTTCTCTGAGCTTTTCACACACTCTTCTGCCAAGTCAAAGCAGAAAGGAAAAACTGTGTACAATATTTTATTAGGCCAAATGTCAATTTGTTTTTCTGAGATCTTTACCAATCTTCCTGGCATTTAATATTCAAACAGAGAGAAGAAAAAAAAAAAAGGCAGAAAAAACAATAAGGCTTTCATTTCATGCAGCAATGCCTGAGACATCCAACAAGCCATGATACATAGAGCCACATCTCTTTCATACGTAGGAAAGGGGGCAGTTAAACACACTAAAGAAGGTGGATAGTATCTGAGTAAAAAGGAAAGAGATGGAACCACTTTGTATTTCTGAGCCTTTTAAATCAGTTTTCATTAATTGTTGCTGAACCTGGCTAAGGACAGCGCACCTCCCATTTTGTTGGACCTTGGTCTTGCCCACAAAAGACGGGTTTTTTCCACGTGTAAAAAAGATTTCAGTTTCCACTCCATCCGGAAAACTTCCTACATTTCCAGCTCAGTTCACTGCTGTTTAACTAGACAACCCAGCATTGATGTAAGCTGAGCCTTTTTGCATATCAGCATCGTTTGGTACTTAATAGATGAAACGCATCAGCCCAGACACCCTGCTCAGCCGGGAAAGCCTGGTTGGGTTGGCTATAAGTCTAACGTAAGAGCCCAAGAGTTTGCAAGCTTCGTTTCCATCCAACGCGGGGGCCAGTGCTTGATCACCCCACTGAGAGATGCTCTTGAATCCCAGCCTCGCACAGCAGCTCCCCTGGCCATGTCCAAACTGTGCCCTGGCCATACCCTTGTATTAAACCCAGGCATCCCAAACGCGTGCCTCTGCCCCTCGTACGTCTTTGCTGGACGCCGGCGGACCCCGGTGCGCACAGCGCAGGGGCAGACCCCTGCCTGGATGGCTGGAGGCGCAGAGCCGCTCCGTGCGTGCCCGTGTGCTCCTGGGATTCAGCCTTCTGCTCCAAGGAAAACACTTACTGTCCGCCCAGGGAGTCCCTTCAGTAACAGAGGGACAGAAATGGTTTTGCTTTTTTGCTTCCTGAGGGCTGTGGAAAGACTCGAATGAGCCATGCTCCTAGGCGTTTGAAACAAGAACTGGTTTTTAATCTAGATTTGCTTTCGACAGGGACAGCTCTGCACCCACAATTACCTGCCAGCAAGATTTTTGTGGTGTTAAGAGTGCATCCAGCAAGGCTCAGGGGTATCAACGGCACATTTAAATGACTTCTGTGAGTTGGAACTCTTTGGTATTTTCAGTCCCACCATTTTTAAGCACAAAAAGGAGCCTGGATTTTACTTAAAAGGTCTGTACTCCTATGGCTCAGTGTGCTAGCAGCCTCTGGGATCCCTTTTGTCCCCTGAGTATTACAAAGGGATCCAGTCTGGGACCTTAGCCCATGTCAGGGATGTGTCTGGGAAACAGAACTCATCCTGTTTCACCTTGAGCATGACACAAGTTTTTTGCATTAACGCCATGCCCAGAAGAGTGAGTTCTCCCCAAAGCCCCATTGGCAATAGGCTATTGGCACCAGCTGATCTGAAAATACGCTCCCGTTACCTGCCAAACCGAACTGCCCTCTTCCTGTTGGACTGTGAATTGCTGCATGCCCATGTGTTATTCCTCTTGATGCGCAGGAACGTTTCCTTCATTGCGTTCCAGTCAAATGTCTACAGGACTCTTGCACTGAAATCCCAAAGAAACCTGTCCTCGTGGATCATCTTCTTAACTTTTTTGCAGGGCTGTACGAGCAATAACTCATCAGAGGGAAGTAAGAGGTACTTGAAAGTAGAAGATTCATCCAAGAGTACAGAATAAGTCAGTAGCAGAGCCCACATGCTGGCTTGAAAGCTCCTTCAACATTTTTATTATTTTCATAATATCATATATGAACAATTGCTTAGGAAGAAGTTTATGAGTGTTAATATTCATAAGGTTAATACAAAAATAATCATTCCATCAAATAATGCAGTTGCCTTGATAATGTTAAGGGATTCCTAAGACTGACTGTCAGTACCCATAAAGCTATAAAATCTCTAAGTTTACCAAGGTTCACATGCCAGGACTGCCGCGTGGTGTTACCATGTCGCTGGAGCAGTCCTCATTCTGCCATAACAGCTATTACTTCATCACTGCTGCCTTCCCCTTCCTCCTGCCCATCTCAAAGTGACAACCCGTGCTAGGTCCCTAAAGACTTTGTCTAAAATCAGCCCGTAGCCTGGAGGGAGGGCAAATGCTGACCTGAAGGTATTTCCCTTGATAGCCCAGAGGACATTTCACCAGCTTGCCAGGAGGATCCGCTGACCCACAGGACCAAACCTCGTTGGAGAGGGAAGTTTTTCAGAGTTCTGGAAGGAATATACGTCAATGAAACCACAAGCAAGAATTCACAACCTTTCCTTTGAAGTATCACAAAAATGTGTCCGAAGGGTGAGATGCTCCTTTGCCTGATGCTCCACCTTTCTGAAAAGATTTCACTCAAAAATACAAATTTCAACAAAGAGTTTTTGCCCAGCTCAGATCTTTTCCATCTGGTGTAGTCTGTGCAGGATCCATTAATATTTTAACCTTCTTGGCTATTAGCCCACTGAAGTGATCTGTCTAGGATAAAAGAAAATGGTAAGATTTTCCCCTTCCGGCATCCTCACACTCTTCTATTTTTTAGTCATAATCCTGTTTACAGCAGAGAGATTCCTAAGCAGTTACTATATGTTAGACATAGCCAAAAAATTAGCCATAGGCAAAACATTGCCTTGAAATGTATTTCAGTAGAAACGTATTTTTTATTGAACTCAAAAGCTTCTAAAAAAATACCTGCTTTCCTCTACTTGTTGGGTGGGGGGGAATCATTTTGGGAAAAAAACTAATTTCAGGTAAAATATTTTTTTGTTTTCTGCTAAAAGAAATCTGGATTTGGCTAAAAGAAAAATAAATTTTCAACAGAATGTTAGTCAGCTCTCCTGTACATGGATAAGTAATGAAAGGATGGCGCATGGCCCCAACAGTGTGCAATCGAAGTGATCTTTAGGCATTTCTAAAGCATTAGCTACCACAGAAGTCAGCATTGATTCAAGGTCCTTTTTATCTTTTCTTTTTTCTATGCCTTCAGCCCCCGGCTGAAGGATTATTGCGGACGATTCAGGGTGGAGGGAGGAAAGGTACAGCTCACTGGGTTTTGGCAGTGGCCTCCACCGTTGCCCCGAGAAGAGCTTTTGTGGAATGTCACATTCCCGCAGGAGATTAAGAACAACCAGGCAGGAGATGGGGTCGAGCCCCTCCCCGCCTTCCCCTCGAGACTTCAAAGCTCGCCTGAAGGCTTGTGGTCTTCCTTCTGCAAAGACGCCGGCTTTGGGTCTGAGTTCAGCACGTGAACCTCTCCACGATCTGGAAACATGAGGATCCCGTGTTTTGGTTGGGTCTCCCCCTGTTTAAAACTTACCGTCACTGCCTTTGGTAAATTGTAATCAACGTAGATTTTACAAACCACGGGGAATCGTGCAGCTACCCAGTACCTTTCACCAGAGGCTTTCAAAGTACATCACAAATAAATAGCCAAGTTTTACAATAACTTCATATTCCAGGTTTTCTAGATAGTAGGAAAGCTGATATCCGCAGCTTTCCCACAGTCACACAACAAAACAGCACCAAATTATGAACAGAGCTTACAAGTCCCAATTCCAGCTCTAGTTTCATCTCTCAAACAAGATTTGTTATTTCTGCACATCTTATTCATGCAAGGTTCCCATCACTGCCAGCCAGAGATAGACACAATCATTTACACCACTGCGCTTTTTTTTCCTCAAAACTTCTCCCTCTCTTTAACGTGAATAAATTAAAAGCATAAATTTGTGCAATCGGAAGAGAAGCTGTGCGAGGGCAACAAAGAGCAACAGTTTCAAACACCAACTGCACTTACCAAATCAGCGTTAGCCGCTCCTGAGCGGGCACATTGCCTTTGAGAGCTCCCTTGGAGGTCACCTGCAGGCACTCGTCTCCTTCCTATGCAATATAAATATAAAGATATGTATACCTATATGCATTGGGTTATTTTTATCGCTAACTGCCACAGGGTATTTGCTGAGTGATGGCTACTGCCGTGCCGATGGTAAAGCTGAGAAGAGCAGCAAGAATGGTGGAAAACAATGGGCCGTGTCTGGAAAAACCAGAGACAAATCCAGTCCTGGTCAAAGCACATGTAATTTGGAATGAGAGGAGCAAAGCTGCGCCCTTTCACAGCAAAGCCATTTTGTTGGCAGTGTTTGGGTGGTGTCCTGAATTCCTGCCCTGCCATGGCAGGATGAGGTCCAAGGCCAAATACTTATTAATAATACTTATTAATTAATAGTAACAACAGTGCTAGTGGAAAATTTCAAGTCCCATACTCACCATTCACTGCCAAGCTAGTCACTTCCCAAACTTACTTCTAAAATTAGAAACAAACAGGGACCTTCTAAAGGCAATAAACGGCATTTTAATTGGACTAAAACCTATAATTCTGTCAGCAGCTCATTACTCTGGCTCCCTTGTGTGATCAGCAGCTTTGAACGCCCTTCTGGGTCTTTCCCAGAGAGTAATGATGCGATCTGATGTCATCACAACAAAGGTGTGATTGAACAAGGCGGCACGGCATTAGCAGCTCGGCGCTGGGCTGCTGGGACCAATGCACCCAACTGGGTGTGCTGGAGGGAGAGGCTGCTCCACCAGCCCCGGGTGGATGGACATCATCAACAGGGCAGGAGGGAGAGACTTGTGCTGCAGACCTCTGTGTGGCCCGTGAATTTACCAACATGAGCTAATACCCGAGGTACCTCTCAAATCAGGGCCCCATGAAACGTGTACTACAATGCATTTCCCTTTGCTAAACCAGCGTATCTTCGTCGCTGGGTTTTGCGTGATGGAAGACTTTTATAGTAAATCCCACTTGGCTCAAAAAGATGCCAAGTATTAGCCTCACGATGCAGGAGTTCCCATCCAGAGAACGAGTACTAACGCCCTGGTAGCATCACCCCAGGCAAGAACCTGCTTATAGGAAGAAAGAGCAAATACAGTAGCTGGTATTTCAGGTACCCCAGTCGTTTGGAGGGAAGAGGGAGGTGGCAGCCTTGTGGCAAAGGGCAGGACCTGGACCTTCAGGATTTTCTCCGGTTCAAGAGGAATTCATGCCCTGATCCCTAATGGGGAGCGTGTGATGGACAGAGATGTGTCCTCTGAGGTCAGGGCTGCAGCACTCTCGGGCTTAGGTGAACTTCTGGGACCTAAACGGCCTTAATGTATCATCCAGCAGAAACAGAACTGCACCAGAGACAAAATCAGCTCTAAAGTCAGCAAGTGGGGGAATGAGGATAGGACACAGAGGTGACCACATTTCTTCCTGCCCCTTCATGCAAGACTAGCTTCAGGGTGAAAAATAAAAATATCTCTCTTTAAAAGAAGGCTTGAGGGGAGGGAAAGAAAGAGCTACTTTTAGTACCACCTTGAGAAGAAATCATAAAAACTTGCAGGAGGTTATTATGAAGTGAAAAACACAAGACGCTCACATTGCGAGAACAGAGTGTTCTTCCCTCGTGAGGAGGACATGAACGTCTTACGGGCAGGGCTTCTGAAACTGTGGGAATAATCCCCAGGTCTCAGAGGACCTGCAGAGGGTCTGCAACTCCACACCGTCGTGTGAGACACCTTCGTTCACCACGACCTCCCTGCAGACATCTGCCCAGCCCTCCACCACAGCGGTGGGGGCTTACAGGGAGCAGGAGCATCCTAAGTGGATTTGGGAAACAGCTGGGTGGTGACCAGTATCACCTAGAACCACCCTCTGGATGCCCAAAGTACCAAGACCTGAGGCACGGATGCGGTGGGGCTGAACAGGACAAGACAGAGCAGTATCTTCCCTGTCCCATTCCCTCTCGCACGTGGCTTGGGTAGGACTTACAAGGTTTCTTGTCCCCAGTAGCAAAGGGCATGATCGCGTCCCAACTGGTGCGAGCATTTCACGTAAACAGGGAACATGACAAATGAGAGTTGGCATAGCAGTAGCTGTTCAGTGCCATCTAGCCTTCCCCAAATAAATACCAGGAATCAGCAATAGGTACACATTAGAAAAAAATACATATGCACACACACCATACATATACACTCACTAAATGTATATAATGCTATCTCCTGTAAGAAGAAATGGCTGGCAGCCTTTCAGCAAGCTATCCTTAACTGCTAGTGATAAGCAGGGGCTGCCTTTCCTGAGGTGTGTGGCACTTTGCAAATATGTCCAAGCCATTCCTGTGGAGTGATTGCTCTTAAATCCTGCAGACGTCTTTCTGCCCGGATAAAATATTACAACAAACTTCACATGCTGAGCGTAGGGAAGGGTAGTCAATGCCACCACTGTAACAGCCGTGGTGCTTTTAGCTCTGGAAATCAAGAACTGCCTATTAAAATAAAGAGTCTGGCTTAAATAATCACAAGATTTTAAAAGAAATCATACATGCAAGACTTTCTTCTTTTTTCTTGTTGTTCTGGTTTTGGACTTATTTGCATCTGCAACTATTTTTCTATTTTTCCTGCTACTGTGGCCATTAGTGCAGTTTCCAAAAGCTCAGAATTTCCGAAATACAAAAAAAAGGAGGGTAATATTGTCATTCTGTCCCACCCCTGAACTCTCAGAGCTTTATAAAACAATCTAGTGTCCATCCCAGCAGACCTGGGATAAAATCTGGAGCCAGCAAGATTGCAGTTTTCTTTCGGACGGCAGTGAGCACCCCAAGGAGCCACTCAGTCCACTGCATGATGGATCAGGCCCACCTTCCCTGAGGAAAACCTAAAGGAAGAGAAAACAGAACAGCACATGCTGGGAAAGATCTTCTAGAGAAGGCTTCCCCACCCTGTCAATCCTTTAGAGACTCATTTCTCTTTCCTTTTTCAGGAATGGGGGGGGCAGAAGCTGGACAAGCTCTGTAGCTGCTCCAGGCCCCACCATGGTGCCGGGATTTCCAGGACAGCCCGACTGCTGCTTCCCGGGAAAGGGGCCGCTCCGGAGCTGGAAGAGCTCCTCGTGGGCTGCAAGAGCTCACGTGGGGGGTGGCGATACAGGCGCGGGGGGGAAAAGCAGCCAGGTCACCTCTGTCCCTGGATCTCAGGAAGGGTGGGCGTGTGGATGAACTGTTCAGCCTTTAAAACACAAACCTGAAGGGAGGAGGGAACGAGCCCTTTCTGCTAGAGAAAAACTGGGAAAAATCATCGCACAGTCACGAGGACACTAGAAATAATCCGCAGTAGCTATAGATCCATGCTACCGTTTACACTTTGCTCACTTTTTATTGCTTTGATTTTCACTCTTGAAAGAAAGAAAAAAATATTTCGTTGCACAAAACTAAGTGTTTTACTCTAAACTATCTTGCTTCGAGGCTTTCACACAGTGCAGGAGGAGAGGGCCTTTTTCGTGCCTCCCAGCAGGCACGCAGCATCACCGGGACAGACTGGGGGGGGACTGGGTAACCTCCGCCAAGCTGTGGCCATTCGCAGCGCTGCAAAGCTGATCCCCAACTGCAGATGTGCTCAATGCCTGGCTCGAAAGAAAAATAATAATAAAATTCAGCAGCGTGCCTGTGAAAACAGCTGATCCTCTGGACTGTTAAAATATCCTGTATTTATAAACAAAAGAGAGTTTTAGTTTTTCTTGTCCTAGAAAAACACACTGGAACATTTCACCACCATTTTCTTTCACTTTAATTAGCAA
Source organism: Aviceda cuculoides (assembly GCA_035590195.1). Taxonomy (NCBI): domain Eukaryota; kingdom Metazoa; phylum Chordata; class Aves; order Accipitriformes; family Accipitridae; genus Aviceda; species Aviceda cuculoides. The sequence continues at coordinate 35,482,227 of JAVJGG010000094.1, forward strand.
GGAAAGGGGGAATGTCAAAGAGCAATTATACAAAATATATACTGTGTTGATTAAGGATTTCTTTTCTGTAGTATGGAGAAGGCAGCTTGAAGTTCACATCAAATCTCTCTCCCCCTCTAATGAGATATGCCTTATCCAACCCCGAAAGATACAATTAACTCAGGAAAGAATGCAGCCACTTTCTCAGGGGGGAAAAAACGAGGGGAGGGAGGAAGAATTCATGTTAAAATGTGAAGTATGAAGGGCTGATCCTGCAGACTTTGAGTATGGACCTGACTCGAAAGAAACATCCCGGTCAGCTCCAGAGCTTTAAACAAGCCCACGGCCTAACAAGGCCCAGTCCTGGCCCCGAACACTTGTGGGATCCAGCCCGAAACCAGCTTTCCTTCCCCGCTGGAAGGGCTGAGCCCAATTCCCTCCCCTCGTCCAGGCGACTGTCATTTTGGGACAGGGAAATGGAAGGATGACGAGTCTGGGGGTCAGGCTGGGGGGGCTTAAAAGCACCCCTAAAGGCCCCCACCACTGCGGGCTGTGCTCTCGGGGGGCTGTGGAGCCGGGCTCGGTCCCCCCTGACCAGCCAGCCCCGGGCCGGACCTTGGCCACCGCGCTCCCCACAGGGATGTACGAGCGTGGGGGCCACCGGCCTCGCACCGCCACCCCGCCTCACTTCTCATTTATATCCCATTGGGGTGTTTGGTTTTTTTTTTTTTCCCCCCGACATTTGTTATTATTTTTGCTCGAAGAGAGACCAGGCATCCCCTTCCTCCCCTTGACCCCCCTGCCCTCTACGCAGCCCAGGGGTGGGCAGAGCATCCCGCCAGAAACGGGCCGAAGCGTGCGCTCCTCCAAATCCCTCCTCAACGTCTAGCGGGGTCACGGGGAGGACAAAAAAAAAAAAAAAAGAAAAGAAAAACCCCAACCCAACCCAGGAACATAAATTGGACACAGAAGGGCAGATGCAGACTGAACAGGAAGCGCTGGCCCGAGGCGAAATGAAACAGCTGTTGCCATTGTTCTGCCTTTGCAAAACTCCGCACGGCTCGGGCTGCGGGAGCAGATGTTAGTCATTACCGCACATGAAAAGAAGGGCACAGGATTAGGCAAGTGACGAAAAAGCAAGGGGACCGCTAGATTTATCACTGGCGGAGCGAGGCAGCCCCTCTCCGGAGGGTTTCGGCAGCCCCGGGTAGGGGGGCAGCGCTGGGACCCCCAGGCAAAGCCATCCTACCACCATCAACCCCCCCCAAAAAAACACGCCGGGAAGGGTCAGGGCCGCCTGGGGATGCTTTGCCCAGGGGATGGGGTTTTTCCAATCTCTACCACTTCTCGGTGGGGGCGGCTGGGTCCCCTTCCCAGGGGATCCCGCCCGGAGTGGGCTATGGGGGAGCCGGGGGAGCCAGGCTAAGCCTACGGCCGAGTTTCGTCTCCTCCTTTCTTTGTACGAGCAAGGAAAAAAAAAAAAAAAGCAAACGAGACGCGAGCTTTTCATTCCTTGTGAAATTTCTTCGGCTCTTCCATATAATCAGAGTTGTAAAATAAAAAAAAAAAAAAAAAAATAAAGCCCTCGCAGCTTTCTTTTTGCAAGGAGTGATGAGTATAAGAAAGGTTTGTCAGAAGGTAAAGCATGTGTTTGCCATCTTAGCTCCTGATATGGAAACCATATGCTTAAATACACCACCAAACATACTCAATATAACACTCTTTTTTATTAAAGGTGGTTTTATAAAAACTATCCACCTTCCATCCACTGGTGACTTCCAGAGAGGTCACATATTCCTCACTGCAACTATCAATACATATTTGGGGTAAATTAAACTCCAGATAGACTGTTTCTGATTATTATTGCAAAGGGAGCAAGAGGCCATCTTATTTTCCCTCACTGATAAATTAAAAGAACTGTAATGGGTGATTTCTGCAACCTGTAAAAGGGCAATACCATCTGTGACTCATTTAGTGTTGCTTTAAAGAAAATTTATTTGATTAATTCGGGCAGAGTATAGCAAGAATATAGATTTATTTTTTCTTTAACTCTGCTGCTAAAGAGAAAGAAGCAGCAGCAGAAGAAAACCTTGACCCAGAATAAACATTTGGGGAATGAAAAATGCCTAAAATGTTATTAGAAGTGCAGAGGCTGCTGCCTTGCTATTGGGATAGCTGGGGTTTGCACTGGCAACCCTCAACAGGAGACACCTCTAACAGGGCCCATGTCACGGAAGGAAGAATAGGCCAGAAGCAAAACATGAAAAAATGCAGAACTGAGATTCGGGCTGCTCCATTCTCCCTCTCTTTTGGAGTCAAAAGGAGCCAGTCAGCCTTCCCACTGGAGTGACACTTGCAAAGATGCACACACGATTATTTCCTTCAGGTTGCACAGCCAGGAAAAGCACCCTTTTGTCAAATGGGCTGTTAGTCGATGCAGCACCTGAAAACACCAACAAAGAAGAGTAGGGAGAAAGAAGAGGGAGAAAGGATGGCAATTGCCCATCCTGCAAACCAGGGGTGATGGCAGCAGCCACAACGTTACCACCTTTGTCTGGCCTGACAAGCAGGAAGCGGAGAAAAGATCAAAAGCAAGTGGAAATCAAAAGGATTAAGACACTGAAATTCTTCTGTTTTGCCACAGGCTGTCACCCTAGCTCCACGTATCGCTCAGCCAGACAGGAATACTCTGTGCAAAGCAAAGAGAAATACCTCCAGAAGGCCAGAAGTTTGCTTCTCCTGAAATTTAATTGGCCTGCAGGTTACCCACAACCTCAACTCCCCTGTTTGCAATTTGGAGACTAATATTAAATAGTAACGATAATAAATATTAATAGATTAATCTTTGTAAGAGATGCCAAATTCTACGGGGCCTGGGCTTGGCAAGAGTGGTCTGCCTCAGATGTGGGGTATCTAATGACATCTTTACTGTTGCAGGGTTTGCACATAGCAGACGGCGATGTCGTTTGCACTTTGACACAGGCTAAGTTACTTACAACTGTTGATATAACCAGAGGCTCACTCTGGGCCAGCCTGGGCCCTGGCCAAACCTTGTTTTAATCAAAGGATTCATTTGCCTTAACGTCTCTGGACTGCTTTTCACTCACCCTGGGAAGAGGCAGGAGACAGGCAGTGTTCCAACCCGCTCAGCTGAAGAGTAAAGCACCAGGGCTGATCTACTGAAATCGTGAAGGGTCTCTCCATCGACTTCAGTGAGCCATACAGCAGCACCGTAGCAAGACTGGTGCTCTGCTTGGTTATTGGTGCTTGACGACCCCATACCATTCCTTGTTCTTCTCTGCTGGGCTATCCTAAAGTCACCCATTTTGGTTTATAGAGGTTGGAGTCTGAGATCTCTGCTCAGTTCTCAAACCCATAGAGAAGGGTGTTAAACTGCTTAACCCCTCTCGATCAACAGGCATTATATACCTGTACTGCTCCAAGGATCTGGGCCCAACAGAGTTAGGTACCTCTGAGGATCTGGAACTTCCTTACAAGTTGTGACTCATCCAACTGCATTTTTGTCACCACTAACATCAACCCTGGGACCATCCCATGGGAAGTTCTCCATCACCCATATCCAGCATGTGCCACCTCTTCCTCTGCTGCACTCTTCGTGAGTCGGTTGGACTGGATCCCTAAAGGCACTCGAGTGGCTCACTCCCCTTTGAAGACCTTGGACGAAGCCACCCTTTCCAGATGGAAGGAGGATAAGGATGGTGCCAGTTTCATAACTTGCTGTGGAAAACATGGATGGACCTTCAAGCTGTAAATGAGAAGAGAGGAAAACGTGTGAATTTTTTCCGGGCATTTGGGGAACAAAGCAGTAAGGATTTCTAAAATGTGATAATGCAATGTTTGCTCTTCTGAGAAAAGGGCAGAAACCTGAGAAATACTCATCAGGATGCTTTATTGTTGAAGGTCTATTTTGTTAAAATACTGCTTGTCACATATGTTGGTTTTCCTGGTTATTAGTAGCTTAATTTGTGCCTAGTTTACCAACAACTGGAGCCATCCTAACTTATCCAAATATCCTTATTTGACTTAGCAGTCAAATCTTCACAAACCTCTGGCCTTGCTGTAATTTACACAAAGAAATATTTGATGATCCCATCATGCTCTTCAGTTCCTTTTACCACAGAGGAACTTCAATGTCAGGCCTGAAGCTGCCCAAACCATTCAGCTCTGTTTTTCATACACAGGCTGTTCAGGTTTTTTTGTTTTTCTCACTGGCTCTTTAGTCTGAACTGGTGTGGTTTTGTCAAGTGGAAGTTGGGGGATAGGGAGCTGGGATTATTACTGGACGTGTTTCTCTAAACCTGATATTTAAAAAGGGGGTCCGTTAGTGCAGGAGAGAAAAATACTTGTCACGGTGGTCAGCTAACCAGGCTTTTCCAAAGCAGCACTGGAGCTACAAAAAAAAAAAAAAAAAAAAAAGGAATTAAATTTGGCTTTTTGGTAAAATGCTTTCATTTGGGAACTACATATTGTGAAGTATGTACATGGTACCAGTACAGGCTCCTGACCTGTCAGACAACTATGATGTGTACTTCTTTGCGCTATTGCATCACAGCACTCCCAGGGAAACCTGCTGTCTACTTTTTGCCCAATGCAACTGCCTCTCCAGTTAAAGACTGTTGATGTCCGAATTTGGAGGTGAAGGAGCGGCTTGGGGAATTAAGTCTTAGTCTTTTCCTTTCTCTTCACTTCTCTCTCCCTTCTTCTATTTGCTTTATTTTGTTTTCTGCTATGGAAGCCTTTAGTCAAATATCCCGCATACACACTCATCACTTGGACAGCTGTAAGCACAACACATGGGCATGTCTGGGCACTGCATTAATATATCTTGTTGTTGTCTCTCTGTAGATTATCCTCTGTTACTGTAATTCATAACTCCAACCCTTTGTGTACATGCTTCCATTCTGAAAATGTAATATCACTGCTAATTAAACGGTGTTTTAAGAAGTCAGCTGATAGCTCCTCGCAGCATCTAGGAATTAACCTCACCTGGGAGCAAGCTGCTGGTTGAGGCTCAAGTGAAGCTTAGATAAAGGCGGGGAAAGGAAAAGACATCAAAGAACTAGTCACCACCAAAACCTCATCCTCCACAAATTCTAGGTGTGGAAATGTTTTTCAGCCATAGGGATCCTCCCTCCGCTGGATTTCCAAATAACTATAATCACCAGAACTCCATCTTTCACCTCCCCCTGGCCTGATTATCTCATCTTTCTCATTTGAACTTGCTTGTTATGAGCAATACATTCATGTCCTCCACGTTTTATTACCTTGATCCCAAAAAGGCTTAATTTGGTTCAGATGGTGCTAATTTCGCAATGCAGGGCTTAGGGACAGCGTTGTCCCGGTGGTCTGCTTTCACCCCTGACCAAGGGTTTGTTCCTAATCTAAAAGGTCTCCTTGGGATTTGCTGCGTGTGTCCTTTCCCAGAGCTCCCTCAGAGACCACGGGTTGATACTGATGTATGCAGAGGACAGAGTTGTCTTGGTAGCTGACCAGTGCTTGAAACTCATGTCAGCTTTGGGAATCTAATGTTCAGCAGCCTCCAGTTATTTTTTTCCCCACGATTAAATACGCTTCTTAGCAGAAGGCATGGAATAAACAAAGAAATCACAACCCAGATTGGGCGCTCTCTGAGGAGCCTCATGTCAAAATCCAGACACCAAAATCACTAATCATCCTGGCCGTAACTTTTAGGATGTTGACAGAGCATGTATTCTGTGATAAAGAGTACAGTATGGATATACACCTGAGATAAGGAGATGATTTAATTCCGAAACAGATAAGAAGGGTAAATTTCAAGGGTTACACAGGGAATTCATCCAGCTCTGAGGGTGGAACAATATCACTCCTGAGTATTATTAATGCACTTCGATTCTTTGTTCTTTCACCTTTTTTCTTTTTTTCTTTGTCCACAATCCTTAATAATATGTTTGGAAACTTATTAAAGTTACAAATCAAGACTTGGGGTTAAAGGCAACTCTGTCTAACTATCTTATTATTTATAAAAAGATTATCATTAAACATCTTGCAGAGGAATTCTGAACCAGTGCAGAATCTGAACAAAAGTGCAGAAAAAATGGCTAATGTGTCTACTTTTTAATTAAATGTAAATATAATTTGTAAGGCTTATGGGTTTTAAACAGAGAAAATTTACTCTGCATAATTTCCTTTCTGGTTAACCTTATAGACAGAAGTGTAAGTAGGGTTATTCAGAAGAATTTTGTAGCTATTAAGCCAGTCACCGCCTCCGGATCCATTGTCACAGATGACTTCGACACATCCAAGGTTTCACCTGAAGTTCCTAATTTACAATGACAACATAGCAGTTTCAAGCATTAAAATTAACTTTGTTAAATGACCTAGTTTACAGTTTGTTTGGAATGTCAGTAGATTTTTCATCTTTATTACTGCAGACAGGTAGCAAAGCTCTTATCCATACATACCTCATCAGAAAGGCTCAAACACACAAAAGTGAATTCTCGGTTATTTTAATGTGACAAGTAAATATAAACCAGTTACAAATACAAAGGCAGGATAAATATGCCTGACAATACAGCAATGCCTAAATTACTGCCAGCTTACTATTAAAAGTTCTGTCGTGGTTTCTGTTTCAAAGAGTCCCATAAAAATCAGAGTTAATTTAAAACTTAGCCATCCATGGGAATATTTCTCATTCGCACAAAACGGGCTCTCTTGTACAGGTCTGTTTATATGTTTCAGTTATGGTGCAATTTTCAGTTTCAATTCAGGAAAGTACTCATATTCGGGCCAGAAAAGTAATTAAGCACGTGCTTAACTATGTGCTTTAGTTAGGCATGTGCCCATAACTTGTCATCATTTCACCTGTTGCAGCTTTTTGAGCCAGTTACTTCATTATTTGCATTATTTTTTTTAAAAGGCAACTAATTCCTAACAAGATTGTGATACCAGGTTAGGGTAGATCAAATGTTGTAACACACCACTGATTTTTGTACCAGATCATGGTCCAGCCGGTATGAAGAGTCCACTAAGCATCACTGCCCAGAGAGACTTGAAAGCCCTGACCCACCTATGGAAAGCCATGGAAATCTTTCCCTAATTTCTTCAGGAGAGTCACCCGCCGGTCCTTAGCAGGCAAGAGGAAGGCAGGCAGGTATGCTACCAGCAGGCTGATGCTCCCCAAACCTACAGAGGCTCTGTAGGAGGTTGAATGCAAAGGACTACCAAGCTGATCTGCAGGTTTGCAGGCTGGTTGTCCGGTGAGCATGGGCCCACCAGCACCCCAGGGACAATACCCTCCAGCACGGACAAGTTTCTCCAAACAACGTGCCAGTAATGGGAGAAATTCTTTGACCAACACTGTCAGAAATAAAAGATGCTTTCACCGAATGGAGAGAGCAAAATAGGTGTTTCCAACCCGTATTCAGTCATGCAATTACTGTCCAAAGGGACCTCTGGAGATCTCCAGTCTAAGCTCCTGCTCAAAGTAGGGTCAACACCGAATTCAGACCAGGTTGCTCAGGGCTTTGCTCCTCTGAGTTCTTGAGAACCTCCAAGGATGGGGATTTCACAACCCGTCTGGGCCCTGCTCCACTGCCCAGTTAGTCCAGCACCTTTGTGCCGCGGCTACCACCGTTCTCTGAGCTCTGAGAGCAGCAGGACAGATCCTGGCCCAGCTTTCAGGCAGTTTGGGCCCAGCTTTTGTTGCCTGCTCTCCTACGGCTGCCTGCTGTTACCATCTACTTCCGCAGCTTTTCCCCAAGGCCTGCTGCTGCTGCTGCTGCTGCTGCTCACACGTAGCTCCTAGCTCACCCTCCAGAGCCCTCCAGAAGCCAAACAGTTCCTAAGTAGGAACTGCTGGCCCTTCCCTTTCCCACACCAGAGAGACCTTTCCTGGCGCGCCGTCATACGGCTAACACATGCTGCGTCTACACTGCCAGCAAGCTGTGATCCAGAGCGCTGCTCCCAGCTTGATCCCGGTGGCGGGGAAGTGGCTGGAGTATGTCTCGGGTCCCCGCAGCCCACCTGCCGGGTTTCCTTCCCACCCGCAGCGGGGTGGGAAGGGGCAGAAGGTGTAGGCTTGCGTCCAGCCCCGGCGCAGAGCAGGGTTGCGACCGAGCTGCCTACCCAGACCAAAGAGCAGGAACGCTTTCCTACGTTGCGCGTTTTGCTGTAGCCTCTGTGCCCAGAAAGAGGACAGGGCTGGCGCCAGATTAGTCGGAGAAGGAGGAAGGGAGGTCTGGCAGGGAGGAATGCTTGTGGCCTTCTCTCTTCTCTCCGAATATCTCGTGCTGCTCCTTCTCCTAACCTAACGAGCTGGGGCTCCAGGCGACGGTTTTGGACGCCTTTCCCTGAAACCAGTGTCTTTCACAACGGGATGTTTCCTCCTCAGCCCGCACCCAGTAGCGAGCCAGGTCCTGCAGGCTTGGTGCACCCTTGCCCAACTGGAACTTAACCCATGGGGGGAAACCAGGACTCACCAGCCTGGCTGAGCCCTCCAAGGGCTGTGCTCCAGCCCTCCCCATGGCAAGAGGGACTCCGCAGTGGGTCCTCTTTCTCTGGACCTCCTTCTACCAGGGGAAGAAAGGAAAATCTCTGTCCCAGGTTGCAGCAAAGTCTTGAAAAAGCCTTTTCCCATATCCTCCCCTCTGAAGGAGGCAAGCAGGATCCCGCTGTGAGGAGTCACCGATAGTCTCTGTCAGGCTCGTGGAGACCCTGCCGCAAAAGAAAACACCTTTTCTCGGCAAGGAGCTGGGAGCCAGGACACAGAAAGGCACGTTCCCAGCTGCACGTCTGGAGAGACCGGCAGGGCTGTGAGAGGAGGAGGAGGAGGGTGTGGGAGAGACGGAGCCTGTGATCTGGGTGTGAAAGCATCCGCAGTTGAGCAGGATCAATAAAACGGTGCCGAGGCTTGCGACGAAGGGAGCAGAGAATAGGATGGTGGAGAGTAAAAGAGAAGGAGCCCCCCTACAGCTCCTGAGAAGAGAGGGGTAGGTAAAAAGGGAGCTCCGATACCACCAGGCCCACAGGAGACTCAATGGGTTGTCTCATTATTATGGTGAACAGAGAGAGCTCATGAGCTGGGAAAGATAGGAAGCTTTTATTTATTTTTTCTTTTTAAAGAGCGCAGCCTCTAGGAGGGTTTTTGCAGCTCAAACGCTTTTATTTTGTGCCAATTACTTATACAGGGTCTGCATTATTCCCGTAATCAGTCTAAATGAAAGTCAAACATGAAAGATTCCTAACAATGAGCTAATTGGAATGCCATTACCATTTAGATTTAATAAGGTATTTGTAATAATAAACTTGCCTCAGTCTATAGAGTTGTCTTATTCCTGCTCAGATCTTGCAAGAGTGTAAGAGTTGACATTTGTCATTCGTTCTGCAGGACATTGGATATAACCTTCAAAATGTTTTAGTCTTGCACTGCTTAGTAAATGTCAGGGACGGAAACAAAATCTATAGCCTGCTATTGTTCTGGCTGTGTCGAGCTCAGAATTAGCAGGAATTGTGTTAAAACTCGACAGCAGATTATATCCCACGTATCTTTCTTTATTTGCAGTCCAAACATCTTGTGGTTTAGAATGAGTCACTCAATGTCCTCTTATGTAGCTGCATTCATTATTTGCATTGAGGTCTTGCTGAGGAACTTCAGTCTGGTTCCAGCGCTGCTAGGTACTACACAAGCACAGAGGGTCTTTGCCTTGCATAGCTTAAGATCTAAGCAATTAAGTCAACGCGAGCTCTATCTTGAAGCCAAGATGTCCCATCTACAGAGGTAAAAGCTAATTAGAGCTCCATGCGTACTTACTTTTGAGAACAGCTCAGAAAAAAAAAAAAAAAAAAATTCTTGCTTTACGTTTATGGGCGAGCTGTTTTCACATAAAGCATATGTGGGCTCAAAGACCTGGTCTCACTGTGCAGCCGGGGAAGTTTTATTCAACTGTAGTTCATAGCACAAAAGCGAGGCGTAATCTTGGGGGGTATTTCCTCTATTATGAAGGCAAAGAGCTTGGTATGAGCCTTTGTGCAGTCTGAGGGAATCCCCTAGGAATAGACTGAAAAGGCAGAGGTCGAGCAGGTGTGTGTGTACATGTAGGAAGCAGAAAGATAAAGCTGAATCAGCCAAAAAGCCAACAAAGACCTAAGGCAGCACGGACGATACAGAAAACAGGGTGCTGGGGGCATTCTTTAAAATCAATATATTGCTTCTCCCCTCCTCTTCTCACCCCAGAAAGACGCTCCAGAAATTTCTCCTCCTAAAGAGATCCAACAAGCAACCGAAGGGGCAACGGAATGCTTAATTCCTGTTTTAATGGAAAAAAGAAACCCCACCAAATTTCCTAGTGGCGTATCTCGGCACAAAGCATTACCTATCCGATAAACTGTGCTGCTGTTAGCCGCAGATGAGTTATGTTCTGCTGACACTCTGTGGTCCCAGCAGCTAGTCCTGAATGATCTGACTCAACAGAAAACTTTGCACAATAGCTCAAATAAACGTCAAATCATTGGAAACTGGCAAAGATCATGGAAATTTGGAATGTTCCTTTTTGAGGACAGTCTTTTAATGCAATCTGACACTGGGGATTCAGCTGAACATTCATAACGTCCAGGAAATTCTAGGCACAGTTGGTAAAATGACCAATGCTCTTATAAACCTGCTTTTTTTGCTCAAAACTGGACGTACTTCACGCCAAAAGGTTTTTCAGCAACACAGGCCAACAATCAATGGCCTTAAGTTAACCATATGCCTGAGCACTGTGCTGGATTGCTGGAGGAGGGCAGGGAAGCAAGAAAATCAATAGCTTCCCTGGATGTTTTCACAAAAGACAGTTTGTCTAAGAGTTAAAATGTGAGCCTAAAATTCAGACATTCTTGCTCTTGATGGTCTGGTTAAACTAGCTCGTCTTTTTCTGATTCACTTCGCACATTAGAAAAAAACGATGCTTGTTACTTAGATCACAGCAATGTTGTGAAGCTTAATTTTTTAGAGGTGTTTTGGGATCCTTGTATGAAAAGTGCTATAAATATATACATTCTTAGTAGTATTTAATTTACTTCCTTTACAATTCCTTTGAGCCAACACATGTTGCCAAAAATGCAATATTCTCTAAGATGTCTTTTATTCTTATATCTGTCTGGAGTCCAGGACATATCCCAGCCTAATAAAGCATCCGATATTGATGCATCCGCATACAGTGTGTATATATAGCTAATACGATCAGACACTTTTTTTTTCCCCCTGCAGGAACCCAGGCTTGCTCAATGTACAAGATAGACGTGCTTAGCAAATGAGGCAGCTGTTCAATTTTTATTTTTATGCTCATTGTTTGCTGTGTGGCCACATGTCTCAGAGTGCATACCATCCAACCTTTGTAGTGAATCAGACGAGGCTCCATCATAACTCACTCGCTTGGAGTATCCAGCTCCGCCTTGCTCCCTGTTCAACATACATATGTGATCACGTAATCAGGGACTGGAGCATAAGAAAGCTTTGACTTTGTCATTTCCAAACTCCGTTTTCCAGCCTCAGATTTTCTTTCCGTGGAAGTTTTTATTTAGAATACCTAGGGATGTAAAGCTTTTTAATACCAAAACAATCCCCTGAAGAAGCGCACCACATAGTCCAGTTAAACAGCACCACTGTCCTGCAGAAACAAGGACATCTGTACCTGAGCACCAGCCAGTCCCTTTTCTTGCGTTACTGAAAGAACCAGCATGCCTCCAGGGCTGCTCCTGTTTTTCTCTTCTGCATTGTGTCATGGAGCACATGCCAAATATACTTTCATTAATTGTCCTAGAGAAGTTTGCAGCAGATCTGCCTGTGCAGTTGACTTTTCAGAGTTTGATTATAGCAAGATAAGCCTATTATCACCTGTGCTTCTCCCTGTTTGGGGGAGTTGGGGGGAGATGTATAAAACATCGCCATTTTTTATATTCCCCAGTTTTCGAAGTAATGGATTTTCACCCATTTTACAAAAGGACTTTGTTCCTTGTTTCTATCACCTGAGCTACTATAGACAGCTTTTAAGTTAGTTAAGTTAGACTGCCTCACAACTCATAGCTGAATCTGTCCTGTAGTCTCTAAATAAAATAATCCTTATAGCTTTGACCGGTTAACCAAGCAACTTGGGACAAGACTAGAAGAACAGAGGACTTTCAGTTTAGGAGCAAACTGGAGAAGAACACAGAAATGACAGCACTGGATGCAGAGCTCCCTACCTTTTGCGTCTTCAAAGCCAGACACACAGGAGGAGGTGACAAGAAAGCAGCAATTTACGTATAGGCAGAACAAAAGGCCAAGGGCTTAATCTTACAAAGGCTTCCACACACTTATCTTTACACTTAGGGCCGGTAATTGTGGCAGTACCTTGGCTTCAGGAGGCTTCTGAGCAGGCAATATTAGACTGTTGCATTAGCACGCACTGTGCTAAACTGCTGCAGAGAGCAAACTCCGGGAGTGAACACAGTGTGCTGCGCAGGGTCGCGGGCTCAGCAATCGCTGCAGGCAGTGCTAGGCACACCAGATAGACCGTTGTCCCCTGCTCGGCAGAAGTTATGGTATAATATGGTATAATGAACACTTACACCAGCAGGGGTGGTCTTTTTGCATCTCAGAGTCCCAAGTTTAAATCGTGTAGATGCTGGGGAGGCAGTGCTGGAGAAGAGAGGGGAGAAGGGGGTAAGTCCCTCACAAGCCGAGGCAGGAAAACACCTGGAGAAGGACATCTACATGAGCTGACTAGGCAAGAATGGTCTGATGAGTTGGAAACCACTGTAGTTAGGCAGTGCGTGTCACAGTACCCCATCTCGCCCAAGCATGAGGTTGTCACAAAGCGGGGGACCGGGAGAGGCGTAGAAGCAGACGCTGTTTTTGCAAACGCTGCAGCCGCAGGTCCCTTCTCTAAGCTGTGACTGTCACTTTGTGTTTCCCCTGTCATTGTCCCATCGCCGTTCCCTGGGGTATCGCCTGCCTTTGGACACCCCGTGCCAGACAGGACTGCGCATCTCCCTTCCCAGCCGGCGGGGCGCTCCGCCGCGGTACGGATAATGCATTAAGCAAAAGCAGTGCTCAAATTTGAAGGATCCGGGTCCTTGATCACGGTCCCAGTGTCACTACGGTGCCCCCAGTCATCTCTCCTTACCACGTGAAGCACAATGGGGACCACTCTTCTGACTGGGGCCTCTAGGATCTCTTCTAATATAAATAATAATGACTATAATTATTAATCATTACTGTGATTATATGATTATAATTAATAATCATAATAATGAATCATTATAATTACTCTGCTAAATGATGAGCCCTGCTTCCTCCAGCAAGCTTCAGAAGCACAAAGAATGAGCTGTTGTGTATATTTAGAGGATCTCCTGTACTTAAAAGTCCAAGCGTCTCTGTTTGTTTTAAGGACTTCCATGTTGTACTTCGTTTAGAAATCTGCAGCTGCCTTGAACTGTGACCAGTGGAGTGCTGCTACCATATGCAAGGTCCTTTGCTTAAAATCCTGCAGAATCATGAGCAAACAGAGATTGGCAAAGGGAAGGAATGTGCATATGGATATTGCTTGAGGGATGGCAAGCCAGATATGCCTAATATTGCATTTTTCCATCTTAGATTTACAACTGAAAGCAATTCAGTTCCTTGAAGAGCATTTTCAGGAAGCCCAAATAAAAAAGCGAAGGTAGAATCTGCAGACCCTTGAAAGAGGGACGGTTCATCAAGCCCCTCCACTTGGCTCTTGCAGTCCTTGGGCATGACAGCTTTGGTGCTGTTAGCTCAGCACAAGGGAGGGGAGTGTTTAAAAAACATTAAGCCAATTTTTAAATCACACTTAAGGTGCAGGGACTTTCTCCCTTGATGTTGTGCATGCCCCAAGTCCAGGTGGCTAAGACATGCTAACTGTGAGGCTCAGTATTTTATATGAAATATCTGAAATCTGGTCAGCAGCACGTGGCTGCTTTGTGACTTGTGGCAGAGGGTGTGGAACAAATGTCCTTGGGGAACCTGCTGGAGTCACTGTATATATTGCATTTACCTTCGGTTACTGGGCTGGTATGAGTCACCAAACTCCTTCTCAGCAATAAAGAAACTGATCTTGCAGAATGTAAAATCCACCCAGGAGATGTCATTGTTTAGGATTAACATTTCATTCTGGCATGCTCAAAAGGGGGACCACACAGGCATAATGACAAAGTAGAGGAATCCTGTCAGGTTTTTAAGACAAAATGTCTGCTAAGGGTTAGTTGGTATGATTAGATCCAGTGCCGGTGACTTTAAAATCTTATTATCTATTGGTATAGCTGGGCGCATGTATTTAAGATGCTGTATTTCTGAGTTACTGTAGCAATTATTGTAACAAGAAGGGTGCAGTTAGCAAAAGAGCTGCTGTTGCCATTTCCACGTTACAGAGTACAATGATAGTATAGGAAAACTTCTGCATTGCCTTCAAAGTTGTTGACCTCTTCATATTTTTGATATATTTTGGAAGGAAAGGAGTAGGAAAAGAGCCTGTCTCTGTTTCTGTATCAGGAATGAGCCTGCACACAGCGTTCCAAATTCAATTACACTAACAGAAAGTGAGAACATCCGTGCAGCAGCTCCTCTGTAAACAAAGTAAAGAAAGAAAACAAGGCCGATACTTAAGAACATTAAAGAGTCATCATTTGTGCCACTCATAACCAACAAAGTCTACTTTAGGTATGCACTCTTTTAAGATCAATACGTGGGTCTAGACTTAGGTAAGCAGAAAGACAAAGGATTGATCTTATTTATGGTATCTTTGCTGTGTAAATATCGACAGGTTAGAGTCTCCAGAGTGTGTGTGCAGGACAGCACTGTGATACTGAGCAGTCTGATGCTGACTCCAGTCTCCTTCCAGCGTAACCTGCCCAGCGGCCGCGGGACCTGGGGGGGCAGAGGGCAAGTGCTTCCCCAGTTCCAGCCGTTACCCAGTGTGAGGCAGGGCCATTCCTGCTGTTGTTCATGCCTCTTTTCAGAGAAGATAAAAACTTGCCAGCTTAGAAAAAGAAACTAAAAAGATAAGTGACTAATATGGCTTAATTATAACAACTGCTCTCAGGTCTGAACTTGGAGCAGAATTTAGCTATTATTCCTATTTGCAATGGTTGGTAGGCACTAGGTATTGTATGCAAGGAACAAAAAGATGAAGGCATAAATCCTGAAGGTTTTTTTAGTGTCCGAAGGGGGTTTTTGTGTCTAATTGCATCAACTGCTGGCTAGAGTCGGGCACCAAAATAACTCCCTGGGTCTGGGCTAGGAGTCTCCATTGAGAAAGCAGTATTCCTTCAGGGAGAGGTCCTGAGAAATCCCAAATGAACAGCCCATGGTGGGACTGACACCCAGTGTCTTCAGGCGGGATGGGTTTTTTTATGCCACGTGCTCTGAGGTGGTGGGAGCACA
This sequence comes from Aviceda cuculoides, assembly GCA_035590195.1. Lineage (NCBI taxonomy): Eukaryota > Metazoa > Chordata > Aves > Accipitriformes > Accipitridae > Aviceda > Aviceda cuculoides. Next base: position 35,497,624 of record JAVJGG010000094.1, read on the forward strand.
GAGGAGATGGGGCCTAGGGCAATCAGAGCTTCTTCAACCAAATATGTGGATGTATAGCTGATTTAATTACCAGACTGTTTAGGAGAATTTCTAATCTCTCTTCAACCACTCATACTGACATCTCTGATGTGTGATACCATTTAGATTGAAAAGAGAATCCATTTAAAGCCTAAATACTCCAATTACTTTTTTAGATGCCTGCGAGCAGCTCAGAGTTCAAGCACATGATGCTCTTAAAACCCTACTAAATTAGAGGCCATGGGGCGGGGGGGGAGCGAAAGAATGTTAAAGTACATTATGTTTTGAAGGATGTGGTTTTCAAACTGACATGAACGATTTTTTAACTAGAAGTGTAACCTAATATGGGTCAAGGTTTCCAAACTGAGGTGCGTATTGTGCCAGATACATGCAAGCAAAAAAAAAAAAAAAAAATCCTGGGGCAGTTCAGCTCCTACCCTGACTGTGTGACAACCCCCTGTGAACATCTGGCAGTTCCTTGCAGGAACCAGGAGCTCCCAAATGCTGTTCCGAACCTCCCTTCAAAAACCAGGCTTGCAGAGCACTGTGTGGGCTGCTAATCAACACGGAGTGACTTAGCCTGCAGTTGCAGCTTGATAGATTGGGGAGGAGGGGAAAGAATTCCAGACTGATTCTTCCAAATCACTTGAGGCTGCCAGTTAGGTTTTGTGATTCACAAATTTGGTCTCTTGTTATAAATAAACATTTGTTTTCATGATAGTGTCACAGGGACCAGGCTTGAGAGCCTTGCTAATTTTTTTTTTCTTTATTCTTGGCATATCAGTACACTTGAAAGACACACACTCTTGCCTCCTTATACCTTTTGCCAAGCCACAACCACAAACCATCCTTACAACCCCAAAGCGCTTTTGGCAGTTGTGACACAGAACGTATGGCTCATGTGGTAAAATGTGCTGGCAAGTTCCCTATAGGCCCCATCCAGCCATCACTTATGCAAAGAATTTGATGCCAGATAGCAGCTGTTGTGTTGAGGCCGCTCAGTATCACACTAATCAGTCCTGTCTCATCCTTTCTTTTCTCTTCCCTGTCTCCACCTGCTGTTTTCTTTTCCTTTTTTTTTTTTTTGCTCTCTTTTTTGCATCTTAGATTAAGACTGGAAGTGCTCTGGGGCAGGGACCATCCTTTTGTTCTGTGTTTCTGTCTCTTGCCGTGGAGTCTGCTTGCCTGGCACAACAGTAATGCCAAATAATACAGCTGGCGCCCAATGATCTTTGGCAGGTTGCATGGCGAGTGACCTGAAAACTGACTGCTGTGGGTAAAAAACACAGCTCCGGGGAACCTTTTAATGAACTTTTTGAAGGTAATGTAGCGCTACTTTACCTAACTGAAAGTATTTGCATAGCAGAGGCCTGACCGGTTATTTATTCTATTTTGGCTGCCTGCGTGTGCTGTACGGTTTTGTTTGGTAGTTGTTAATGTTTCTGCTCTAAATTGCAGAACATGTTTATGGCTCAGGAAAGTTGCCCGACAGACAGCCTTAAGGCAATCGTTTGCTCAGAAACAATGACAGTCTGCATCTTCTCCAGAACATGTCTGACAGCAAGAAACGTGCTTGGAGCTGAAGGTGGATGTCATGGTTGGTTAAGGTGCAGTCTCCAGGCTGAAGAGGAAGGCTGAAGAGGAAGGCTAGATCTGAGCGGGTATGTATCTGCAAGCACTTTCCCTTTCCCATTCATTTCAGCGAGCGAGGTTTTGATTAAGGAGAAGTAGGAAGCTGTGGCTGGAGCTATAGTTCCTTACGCCTTGTCTGAGACTCTCCAATCTAAGCATAACACATGAGGAATTGGTGTCTATTGAAACAGTTGGAAAAATCAGGAAAAAATACAAAACTAAAGAAATCTGATGTGATTGATTCCCTCCGAAGCTTCAGTTTTCTTCCTTCACTTTGACCACAGATACAGGCTATATAGTGTCATTGTCAGAAAGGGAATTTGGTAGTAAGATCCCTCCTCTGAGCTCACATGGCCATTTTTTGATGACTTGCTAACTATTTAATTGTTCTAAGTATGAAAGGAGATTTTCTATAGGAAATATTAATGAAGCATTGCTCATAGTGACGCAGCAGCTCAGAGAGTAAGTGTTGCAATGTAATTCCTAAATTGCGTACGCGAGACACCTTCACTGTGACTGCATGTCCTGTGATTTGCTTTTTGACTTTCTTGATGGTTCTGTCTCTATACCAAATAATGTATAGCGCTGCATGATGATGCACTTGTTTAAGACTGTAGAAAAAAACAAGATGAGAAATACTATTTGAGAGCTAAGTGTGCTCATTAAATCATCACGCAATAAGGTTTTATCTTGTAGTCTGAGTATCAAAAGACGTTTTACCGCTGACTTTAGCCAGAGCAGAAAACAGCTCATAACCAGTACACCGGAGTTAGGAGTGTCCTTTTGTCCTCAGCTTCACCGTTTCTCACCTATTGCTTACTGTAGTTTTGACACTTTCTCTTCTTGCTTTGTTCAAGACACAGAGACTTACTTTGCCCTCTTTCTTAGACCCCTGCACCAGGGATTTCCATCTGTGCACTTAAGAGGAGCCTGGCATCATTGAGCCCTAATCCTCGACAGGGTGCGCTAAATGTTATTGCAAGGCAAATGAATAACCCATACCCAAACGCTCCTCCAGGAAGGCTTTTAGATGCCAGAGCATCGAAGTTCCAGTGAACTGTACACTGCTCCAGTGAACAGTGCAGTGATGGGATTCATGAGAGCTGGGGTTCCTGGATATTTACATGCAGCCCTAAGGCAGAGTGGATACACAGATGCCTGTAATTCCCTTCTTCCTCCCTCACTGTCCACTTTGGGGTGTCCAAAGCAAGCAAGAATCAGCTCTGGACAAGTCAAGCACTGTATTTTCCAAGAGCCTTCTGGCTGCCCAACCCCACGCAGGGACTTTTTGCATCTTCTGCTTCAAACAAGGCCAGCCACAAGTGGGCACTGTGCAACCGCGGCATCCCCGCAGACCTGGGCTGAGAGCGGGCCCGGCAACTGGGGGGTTCGCTCCCGGCAACTGGGGGGTTCGCTCCCAGCGCTGGGAGCAGAGCTCTCCACCAGAAGTCAACCAAGGCTCTGGGGGCGATCCCAGGGCGGCCAGCCGCGCTCATGCTTTACGAAGGATATTTTTCTATGAAACGTTCCGTCCGTGGTAGCAGCGACAACGAAAAGGTGTTTAAACCTAAAGGATACTCATTTCTTTGTCAGCGTCAATTTGAAAAGCAGTTGTTTCTGGATGTGTTTGTCTCCAGCACACACCCTGTGTGCGGCGCTGGACGGCTCTGCTTTTATCCTGACTTCCTTCCAAGTGCTCATTCCTCCGCGCTTCCAAGTGGGCCGCTTGAACCTAACGCTTCCGTTGGTTTCTGTCCATATAGGCTATACCGTTCACCATCCATGGGAAGCCTCCCATTTACCAAAACTGTAATATTTTGGCCATTACTAACATTTCTAGCAATTAAAGCTGCCGCATAGTTTAGTCAAAGACATGATTGTGCTGTTTGCTGCTGTCTCCCATTAGGAATTTAGTTGCCTAAAACTTTCCGTGCTGTCCAGCAGAGTGGAATGGGCTGTTGACGGCTCTGTGCTATTTTTTCAACTACACTGGAATAGAAATGGGTTTGGTAGAATATTTTCACACTGAATTGCAAATGATCCCATGCAGCTATTCTTTTCTTCTCGGCAAATATTTTCCATCTCTGGTCTCCAAACAGTTAAATGAAAGACAGCCAGTAAAATGGAGATCTCTTTAATCCTGAGATAGGCAATTGCAAACAGAATAGAGGACACCAACCTCTTTTTATTTCCCATTTAGGACCTGGAGGTGAAAAGCCAATATTCCTCTGCGAGATGCATCTAGCTCAACAGATGCTGAACCGCATGCGTTCATTTTAGTCCACTCTGCCAGTTTATGTAGAGCAGAAATATTTACACGCCAAAGTAAGTCTCTCACCCCCTCCAAACCCACAAACTTGACTTCCAAACTGGGCGGCTCCAGTGCAAAGTGCCTGTACCACTGGTTTTAAAGCGTGTTTACCTTCGGACCGGAGGCCCCTGTGCCTCTCGGTAGAGCAGAGGAAAGCTGCGGCCCATGGGGCCGAACCCCACCGGTGCGAGGGACCCCGGCCCCGCTCCCTGGCTCTGGGGAGGGGCGCATGGGGGAACAGTGGCTGGGTGCTGGGGGACGCTGAGGCCAGACGGGCTGCAAATCGCACTGCCGGGGGAAGGGGTGAGGGAGAGCCGGCAGGGCGAGGGAAGAAGAAGGCACAATTCTGCAAAATGGCCTCCTCGGATGGAGGGAGAGCGCGGG
>JAVJGG010000094.1:35528386-35576471 GCA_035590195.1 Aviceda cuculoides
CCCCATCCCACTGGGGGGGGGAGCGAGTGAGCGGCTGCGTGGTGCTTAGTTGCTGGCTGGGGTTAAACCACGACAGTTTATAAACTTTTTAAAAATTATCCTACAGCATTAGAAAATAGAAGACAAGCCTGTGGCAATAGGCAACAGGATGAAGAGATAAATAATTAAATAAATGTGGGGTTTCAAACTGTGCAGCTCGGGTTTCTGCTGCCAGCATCAGGCTCCTGCTCTGACGGGAGCGGGAGGAAAATGCCGGGAATGCCGCTCTACGGTTGGGGCTGAATTCAGGCGGGCTGGGCTGGGAGCGGGTCAATGCTGGGAGGCTACCGGGAGAAATGTGACATTCCCATGGGGTTTAGTCCAAATCATTGCCAGCAGCGGGGTGGGCAGTTGGTATACAGCCCCGTTGGACTCGGTGGGGTCCCAGCCCCACAGCTGCCTCCCTGCCCCACGGCCGTGCCTGCAGCCCACGGGGCTTAAACCTGGCTGAGGGTTAGGCGTGAGAGACGCAGAGTTTTTGGTGCCGCTGAGGCTGAACCAACCGTAGTCTGCTGGCAGAAATATAAATACCCAGAGACTTCACGAGTTACATGGCAGCTGAGTGTGGGTGTCACAAATGCTAGCAGTGCCTCTACGTGAGGTACCGAGAGGACAGTGAAGCGCTGGGTGTATTTATAGCCCCTGGGGCGCTCACACTAGCACGGTGCTCCTCGGGGACCGGCGTCTCCCCTCTGCCAGGAGGCAGTGGCCCACCGCCCTCCCCAGCCCCGCGGTGGGAGCAGGGTACTGGGACGACCACCCTTCCACCAGCTTGTCCACTGCTCCCGGCCAGCAGCCGGGCTGCAGGAATGGCTCAGATCGGCGGCAGGACAGAGTAGACGTGCAGGATGGGCTCTCTGCACCCTCAACACCCCCGCCTCGGTTGGGGCTCTCGCTCCCCAGCCGAGGTCGCGGCAGCGGGCACTGGGAAAGAGCCAGCAGGCAGGTGTCCTGAAGCCCGGGCGTATGCCGGACTTCCCAGCTGAGGATGGGGCAGCGAGTCCCACGAGGAAACCTGTTACCGGGGTCCCGAGCGGCTGCGCCTCTGCCTGTGCGTGCCCCCCTGGGCTGCTGCCTGCCCATGGGAGCATCCTGGTGTCCCTGAGTGACCACTGGAAGAGCCACTCACTTAAAGTGCTCAGAACACCATTTACCCTTCCTGGCATTCCCATATAGCCAAGGAACAGCAGAGCCATTTATGTAAATAATTCATAAAAGTCTTCTCCATTCAGTTCCCGGCTCTTCCGTGCAGCAGCCGCCCTGCACGCTCCTCCCGCAGACTGTGGCAGAAACCCAGGGACAGACGGACATCCGTCTGCGAGAGCCCTGCCACTCTCATGGACCTTACCCAGCAGGGCCAGTGCCTCAGGGCTGGTTTAGCGATGTCAGGAACCAAAGCCAGGTCCCAATACGTGCTACTGGCCGTTGATGGGACCGCTCCCACGCTTGCGCTGTGTGAAAGAACGCGACGGCTGCGAGCACACTGCAAGACAGGGACCGGGGCAGCCCCCCGCCTCGAGGCCAGACACCCAGGACACGGCCACGCTAGGCTCCGTCCCTGCCCACGGGCACGCAGGCACCCACTGCCCTGCTGGCAGCAGGTGCTCGCCAACAGAGATTTCTCTGTGAAAGCGGGGTTGGTTGGTCAAAAAAATGCATTTCCTTCCGCTGCAAATAACAGCCTTTTGTAGGAAGCTGACTTTTCTCCAAGACGGTCACTGAGAAATGACCCAGCTATGGAGTTAACTGCCAGCTCAGCGGAGTGCGGGTGAGAGGCGGGTGCTGGGGCCGCAGCCGGGAAAGCGGAGCGGGGAGAATGCAAGGGCCCAACACCCAGGAGAATGCAGAAGCCACTTCTGAGCTGTAGAGGGGCTAGCATCAGCTGTAGGACATCATTAGCCAGCATTTGGGTTATCGTAGTGCTGCGGGCTCCCCCTTGATATCAGGCCACCCAAAGAGACAGAAGGCACTGGCAGAGGTGGGGAAGGGACGATCCTGCATGCAGCTGAGCATCCCGAACCCATGCGCTGGAGGCTTGGGGCACAGCCCTTCCACCTACGGATGAGAACTTGCTCGCTTGGTCTCTCTGGGACCCAGCTGGGAGAAGCTCTTGGGGGTTATACGCAGGTTTTGTACTAAATATTATGCTATTATTAACTTCAGAATTAAAGAGTACTTTTAAGAAACCATATAATTTAATTCTTTGCAGACTACTTGCATGGTAGAATTTGAATATCCTCAGCATAAACAACTGAGAAGTTCAGTCATACATGGAAAACAAATAAACTTTGCATTGTGGAGGAGAAATGATTGATTTGTTTGATATTGCTGGGGCTTTTTTATGGTAAATCTGTCAAACGACACGGCCCTTACAAGAGGCTGCTGCTATTCCCTTAAAGGCTCCCCTGACCATCCCATGAGCGGGCAGTGCCAGCCCTGACCCTGGTGACCAGGAACAACCCCAGCACGGCCCAACCCCTCCTGTGCTGAACCGGGACAGGTGTCTGGACCTGCCGTGGGTGCCACAGCTGCTGGAGCCGATGATGTCGGGCTCGGGCAACCCGAAGTCCATCTCTCCCCCTTTGAAGGTTGTGCCTGACATTGTGATGTGCACATCTGCCTTAAAGAGAAGAACGTGTGGTTCTGTCGTGGCTGCTTTGCCTGGGCACAGACCCGCTCTGCGCGGCCCCGCTGGCACCAGCTGCCCTTCAGCCGGCTCGGCCCTTGGCCAAAAATGTGTCGGGCACTCCAGCACGGCCAGAAGCTGCTTCTGCACCACAGACCCCGGGGACTTGCTTCACTTGCCACACTGAGAAACTTTTTTTCTGCTCCAAGAAAGCTTCAGCAGCAGAGAGAAACACCTCCTGAACAGCAGGTGCCTTCAGAAACATAAACGAATGCAAAATGAAGTCATACAGATTCTTGTCTCAGCGTACAGACAGACCAGTACATCCCATGTAACCAGTAAGAGCGGTACGTCGTGTGGATTCTGTTCCTGCTCCAGGAGAGCTGTGAATTAGTGGCGCTGCCCCACAGCACGTCCCAGGGGACACACGCAGCTTCAGCAGGAAAGCTGGGACCAGCACGGGCAGACATTATAAAATCCCGGTTAAAAATAATAAACCACTTACTTTGCTCTAGGGAGGGGACTGTACCTACGAATTTTAGTTTACGAAGTCAAACATAATTTCTGCAAAAAGGAATCACAAATGCTCAGCCCCTTCGGATAATTCCGTAGGCGCTGTTCAGCCGGAGGAGCCGGCCGATCCCACGGGACAAGGAGGCAGTGGGGCAGGATGGCGCCGCCGCCAAGGGCCCATGTTGTGCTGATGAGGGGCAGGAGCCAGGACGGAGCTGGGCATGCAATTATGTAATTATTTTTTCCCCCGCCAACTCCCATTTCCCTGTTTTCTATTATATTCACTCCCTAACTGGCGATGTCCTCCGCCATGTACCTCCTCGGCAGCCGCCCAGGGCGGCCGTGCTGGGCAGGGACCACTGGCTGGAGCCCAGCTGCTGAACCAGCCCATGCCCACCCCTGTCCCCATCCCGTCCTCATCCCTGTCCCCATCCCATCCCCGTCCCGGCCACGGGCTCCATGCAGGGCCCCAGGACCTGGCTGGGCACCGCTGAGGATGGGTTTTGCCTCTCCCTGCTCCCCTCAGCCTCAGTTAGGCAAATCCAACATGAAAAATGGCCTTGCAGGGGTTTTGTAGCAATTACCAACACAACGACAACAACCAAGCCAGATAAAAGCAGCGTGCCCAGGCTCTGCCTGTGCTTTCTTTTGAGCTGCAGCTTTCATCTGCCTCAGCAATGTGTCAGGACACGTTTGGCACAAATAAAAAAGTAAGTTGTTGTTTAACATTCTTGTGTATTACTGAGCGGTGGCAGTGATGCTTCCTGTAAAACATATCTGCGAGCGTGGCAAAGCTGTTTGATATTACAGCCTTATTTAAAACAGCATTTAGATAGTAAAAGCAGTCATTTCCCTCCATCCCCACACACCAGCTACCCATTAAAATTCCTTCTCATGCTCTTGCACAAAGACTAATTTTGGCAAGAGACTGACTTGCCCTAGATTTTTAAAAGACTACTTGTTTTAAAACAAAGTCCTTCGGGGAAGGGAGAGAGCCGGGAGAAGCTCTGCTTCCTCTCCCTGCCCACCCCAGTCCCGTGGCGGCCTCGACACCCCTCAGCCCATCACCCCCAGCCCAGGCGGGTGCAGCAGCACCTTCCTCCCCCACGGAGGGGGCTCCCGGCCCCGCGGAGGGGTGCTGGAGGGGAGTGGGAGCTTGGGGCACCGAGCAGGAGGAGCCGGGGGAAGATTGAAAGGCTGCTGTTCGCCTTGACATTTATACGCTAAAAATAAAGTTTCTGAAGTTAAATGGTTTTAAAACAAAAAATTATGCCAATATTCAGATATTACTTAAGGGACTCAATTCAGAGTAAAAGCTCTGGTTTTATAAGCCGGCTTCACTACCATCAGAACAGCTTTTCACCAAAACGATCTTTTATTTCGAAGTTGTTTCCTCTCCTTCAGACACTGGGCAAAATGTCACTTCACAGTGATAACCGAGCACAGCAAAAAATCAGAAGAAAAACGACCTACAGGTGTCCAATGTAACACCATGGAAAATAGGTACAGAGAGACCCATGGAGGCAAATTAACAACTAAAGCCTCACTTCAAGCAGATGGAGAAGGCTGACTTGACTGTTTGGATGTGATTCAATGAAAATGTTCTCTTGCCTTCCCTTTCTGCATGGGGAATAAATCTGCAAAGAAAAACATTTCTCTTTGCTGTTTGCTGGCAGGACTAGTGTCATACCACCGATATCTAGCATTGCTACAGCCAGCTTCATATGCATTTCTTAATAAGTACACTGAAAAGCTTCTTTGCTGGCTCTGGGATCATCAACAGGTTACTAAAACGGAGAGGTTAAATACCACTGAACACCAGTGAATATCAATTCCCAGTAAAGGGCTGTATAAGCACTTGCCTTTGATGGATGTATGTAAGCAAGCAGACCTGAATTTTTGGCTAGCAGCTCTCTGCAGCATTCCCATCCCAGGCCACAGTGCCCGGCAAGGGCCGTCTCCACGGAGGGACGCTGCCTTTAAAACCTGGTGGGAACCTGCCCGCAGCGGGGGACGCAGCCCAGAGCAGCCACAGCACCCACCTCCCCACTCCCGGCCGCCAGCCGAAATTCACCCCGTGGCCCCGTGCCGGGCTCAGACAGCACGAAGGGGCAGGAGCTGGTGCCCGTGCTGTCGCCCGTGGGCCGGATCCGCGGCGGAGAGGCTCCGCGTTGGCTTCGTAGCCCCAGCACGCGGCCCCGAACCTTCGCCAGCGGGTTTGGCCACCGGCTCTGCTCATTTAAGCTCTCCTGCAACTGATACTGGAAGGGATGACTCAGCCCTAAGTATAGTTATCTGTACCCGGAATAGAGCGGAGCCCTGCCTGCAGCTCAGCCCTGACGACTCCTCGCTCAGCCGGCGCTGGAGGTGCGATGCAGAGCGGCAGCTCGCAGGCAGCGCCGGCTCTTCACCTGCTTCGGAGCAATCAGCAGCCATCCGGGAGGGGATTTCGAAGTAAACCTTCAGAAATTAATTCGCTTTCCTTCCCAGAATTGCATGGCTACTTTGTATTTCTATAGAAACAAAAGCTTTCAGTTGCTGTTTTTCTTAATCAATTTATCCTAACCAGAGAGCTTATGAATAGGATCAATTTACACTGCATCTAAAAATACACCATCAACTACATATGTACATATCTAAGGGGGGGAGCGTGTATAACTACGTGCGTGTGCATGTGTACCTAAAATGCTAAGATCCAATTGTAATTTATACAATTTTTTCCACTTTAAATGACACATTTGAAATAGCTTACTGCAGTACTCATCCTTGCGGGGAGAGAACTTTTACAGCTTCTGTCTGAGATGTTTTCTGCCACCCTCATTTTACAGGGGCTGAAGAAACAGGTACTACCAGTGTGTTCCCCCAAAGCCCCCCACACTGCCTGGGGCTTGGAGCCACAGCCCTGGGAATTCCTGCTGGCCAAGAGCAGGCGGCAGTGAACCCAGCCCTGTTGGCAGAACAGCCCCCTTCCCCAAAGGTCCAGTATCCCAGTGACCAGCTTGCTTTAATATGGCCCTTGCCACAGTTACTGTAAGCGTTTTAGGATTTCAAAGTCAGAAATTCCTGATACTTTGCTGTAAAGCGGGGGGAGGCAGAAAACATGATGCACTAGCAATGGACAAATGGTGCTTTGGTAGTTTGCCCAGCACGCTGTGAAGCCCCCCATGCCCATAAGAGTCGGGAGCAGATCGAGAAGCACTGGTAAGTTCACACTGGTGGGAAATCTCCAGGAGGGAGCAGAGGAGCCGGAGCCACTCAGCCCCATTGTCCCTTTTCGTCAGCATCCAACGCCAAGAAGATGAGGGGCCAAGTTCTGGGCTCTGCTTTGCCTCCTAGACTGAACTGTTTAAAATATCAAACAAAAGAATTTGCCTCTTAGGCTAAAAGACAAACTTAAATTAAATTGTGACAGGGTCCACCCCAGCAAACCCCAGGAATAATTTGCACACTGTGAGACGCTCCTGCGCCTCCTCAGTGCGACCCTGCTGCCGGGCGGAGAGGCTGTGCTGCTGCCTCGCCGTCCCCCACCGCCGGGGTATGCCTAATGGCAGCTGGTGAAAACAAACCTCGGGCTTAATCACTGCATTATGACTAACCTCGCTGTCATCACTACCTGTAATTAAATGCCAGATTTAATATTTGAAGCTGAGCAGGTGACATGGCAGGAATGGAGGCTGCCCGGAGCAGCCTTGCTGGGGCGCGGTATTTCCCAGCCGGATTTCGGAGCCAGGGCGCTTTCAGCAGCAGCCGCCAGCCCCGCTCCTCCTGCACTACCAACACGCAGGTGGGGCGGGCTGGGCCCACGGGGCGGCCAGGGGGGCTCGGGCAGGCTGCAGCCCCCGGCCGGCTGCCCCAGGGTGCTCTGCGTGGGGCTGATGGGAGGGAAGAGACCCAGTCTGATGCTGGGAGGGAAAAGGACTTAGGAAGTAGGAGTCAGCTGGCTTGAGCCAAAATGAGGACAGCAGATTCATTTTATCATGGCAAAGTGCAGCGAATTACTAATTTTCTACAGGTTTTTCTCTATCTTCTGAGATAGATACCCTCATCCCGCTCAAGGTTGCCAAAGCAGCAGCTCCTCCGTTTGCCTATGTTGGTGCCTCTAGAGCTGGATGTGCTGCATCACCTGCAGCAACACATGGCACCGAGGAGCCCTCGGACATTGGGGCTGAACTGGGCTGTGCACCCCCAGAAATCCCCCAGGATGCCTGGACTGAACCAGGCTGTGCACGCCCAGAAATCCCCCAGGATGCCAGGTTGATCTGGGCTGTGCACCCCCAGAAATCCCCAGGTGGGAGCTGCAGCAGCATGCCTGCTGGGCTTGTGCTCTTCAAGAAGCTTTTGCTCTTCTTTCCTAGTAATACTTTTAAGGGTATAAATATGCATATGAGATCACTCAAAATGAGTCATTTTTCAGTGTCATCTAATTATTAGTTATATTATATGATATTTGCCAGCTCATATTGTAAACAGTTACTTTATATAACATATGGAGAAGTGTGTCAGACTGCCAGTGGTTTTCAAGATCTCTGCTTTGAAAATTATTTGAGTGTGATGTTCGTTTTCATCGACTCCAAACCTGTAAAGTTGTTAACACATTTTATCCAGTAAAATGAGGTGTAATGCAGGCACAGGTGTCATGAAAACTTTTGAACTACTCTCTGTGGATGAAGGAGATAATTTCCCAGATGCCTAATCCCCTTGCTAGCACTGATGCTGTGATTTGAAGAGAAGTCAACAGCAACAGAAGAAAAAAAGGTCCCTGTAACACTCCAGTTTTATGCAGGAAGCATGCATCAGGGCTGGCACCGCTTCCCTTCCCGTAGATCTGCTTGGACTCTCTCTTGGTCCTGAAGACTCCTGCTCTCCTTACAGGCTGCAATTTGTCATTTGCAGACTTCAATGCAAAAATATGTAGGCATAATCTGGAGATGTGCAGTTCCAAGTACTGAGCAAGGAGGGTCACCCCGAACCGCTCAGGCAGGGTCACCGGTGGCGGATTCCCCACCGCCACGCACTGTGTGCTGTCACGTACCAGTGGCAGAGAGCAACTTAAACCTCTCGCAAGGCAGGAGAGCAGCGTCTTGGTTCCACTTTGAGAAAGGACGTGGGGTTTGCGGCGCGCAGCTAAACATCATGGCCGTCGTCCGTGGCTGCCTGGGGGCAGGCAGAGCCACCACCCCTGCTCCCACGGCGGTGGTGCATGTGGGTGCTGCAGGACGGAGCGGTCTGCGCTCCCAGCCCCGGAGTTCCAACATCGGACCCCTCCACCGCCTTCATCCCCTCAGACAGGCGTTTGCCAAGCCAGCCCCTCTGCCACCTGGTTTTGCTCTGCGGCTGCTCGGACCGGCCTCAGCAGCATTGCGGAGGCACAGCCCGGCTCCCGGCTCGCTCCCACGGCTGGGCTCGGCGGGACTGAACCCAGCGCAGATGCTCCGGCTACCAAAACGCGCGGCGCTGCCGGGGGCGGCCGTTCCTGGCTCGGAGCGGGCTGGCGAGGGCCGTGGCGCAAACCCTGCTCCCGCAGCCCTCGGCGTACGGCTCTCGCAAGTGGCTGTGCTCGAGTTTGTCCTCAGCCCCTTGGAAGAGAAAGCAGCCTTGTTTTAGGAGAGAGCTGTGTGGCGCGAGGAGGCTTCGACTTGGTCCCCTGTCCCGCTCATGCTGGCGGAGGAGGTCAGCCAGCCCGGGGGCTCGCCTTCCCTGCCAGCCGCGGCACGCTGGGCCCTGCCAGCGGGGATGGTACTGAGGGAAAAGGCGGCGGTGAAGGACACTTGTCGGGGCTTTTGGGCAGCCCTGCAGAGAGATGCCCGTCGTGGGTTTTATCCTGCAGACCTTGCACCGTGAGTTCTGCACGTACACATGCACAGCAGGCAGTGAGAGGGAAGGGAAGGGAAGGCAAGGCAAGGGGAAGAGGTGGCAGCTCAGTCTCTGCTGGCTCAGAGGCAGTGACACACAGTGCCCACAGGGTCCGGAGCATGACGGTGCCGCCACCCACCCAGCAGCTGCCCCAGCCGGCAGCTTGTGGGGAGAGGACTTGTCCCCCATCACCGTCACGGAGCCCCCTGAGCCCAGCCAAAGCACCCGCCCTCGAAAAAAAGGAGAAGTTGCACAGGAGAGGCTCTAGGGGCGTCACGGACACCGCAAGTGTTCAAATGGGCTTTGCTGTGGCTGGCGAGGGGCCTTTCTGGCTTGGAAAAGGGACAGACCACAGCTTTTATTTCCCCTCAGACTTCTGGGCTATTTTAAAATAAAGGCAATTCTGCCCCAGCCCAGTGCAAGCCAGTGCTGTAATTACTCAGTCACCAGGAAAGCTGGGGTGCTGGGAGACAAGCGGCACGCGCTCTGACGAGCTGCTCTCAGCCCTTTCCTGGTGACTTGATGTCTCGTGGCTTGCAGGGAGAGATGTACGCTATTATTTCAACTTTATTTTGACTGATAATGAGAGGGAAGGGGGTGCTGGAGGCTGCTAGCATTGTTTGATTTAAGTAACTTCAGGAGAACTTCTCAGTGCTTGTCTTTGCTCGGGTAACAATCCGTGGTACCTCATTAACCGTCCCCCGAGCATCTGGCGTGTCGGGAGCTGGTTATACGGGAATTGGTGCAGGCAGGCAGGCAGCCAGCAGCGACACCTCCCGAGAGGTGCTGAGGCTCCAGCATTTTTCCTCTGCCGGATACCCTGAGCCCGGCTGGTTACTCTCTGTCTCTCCTAAGCAATCGCCAAAGCGAGTGTGTCAGTCTTTCTGGTCACCATTGTACCTAAGCCTCGGTGCCTTTAGCATCCGCCTCTCCCCCCAGCCCTCCTCTGGGCTAGGGGAACACTGTCCCCAGGAGAGAAGGGGACGAGGAGGGATGGGGATGCCCCAAACCATGTGGACAGTCTGTGGAGCAGCAAAGTACTGAGTTAGCAAAGCCCTAACCACTGCATCAGCTCTCTCAGCCGGGCTGCAACTATAAAAGCCACTTAACTGGGATATAAACTTCCTCCAACAAATCTAATACATTTGTTTCAGTGCCAAGTGACCATTAAATGAACATCATCCAAAAACCACATTAGCATATCCTAACCAGCCAGTCCCAGGGATGTCGAGGCCAGCTGGAGAGAAGGGGTGAGGGCTCCAGCCCAGCCTTCTTGAGCTGCAGCCTCTCCAGCTCAAGTATGCACGCTGGTGGTAGACGGTCCAGGCTCATCATGTGGGAGCAGGGACTCGGTCTCACAACCAACAGCTTCAAAATGACGACATGAGGCCTGATTTGGCCAGGCAGCACTGCGGGTGGTCCCGAAGGCCGGGGTGCTGGCACAGCCCTCGATCCCCAGCACCCTCAGCATGAGCAGTGATGCTCAAGGGAACGTCAACAGACAACTCCTGCCACTGCTTAAGGTGACTGATGCTGCGGACAAATCCATTCACAGCTTCTAGAAAATAAGCTGAGAGAGGAGCTGAGGATGAGAAGGGAGGGCAGCTGGCATGCCCTGGGAGAGCCGGCAGAGGAGCGGCCTCGTGCCCAGCCGGCAGCCGGCGGTGCGGCCCAGCCCCTTCCCCTCCCCACCGCTCCTGCTCTCAGCACGGTTCACCTTAGCCATAAACTCTCCACAGAGATTTCAAATCAGTGATAATATGTGCTGAAGTGTATTCCCAGCTGGCAGCGTGACGGAGGAGCTGCATTATCTTTCCTGGCTGCACTTTCAGCTCAGGCAGCGAAGCGTGAACTGGTGGACGCCCCCCCTCACCAGCACTCCCCAGTTTCCCAACCTCCCTTCAAAACATCTTCCCAAACCCTGCTGCTGCCACCGCTCCAGAGCTATATTTAGCTGCTGGCTGTCGTGCTCTCTCTTAATTGTCTGGTTAAAACATTCAGTAAGATTTCAGAGCTAGGTTTAAAAAAATTGGTTAACACCTTTTGCACGGCCATTTGTCAGAAATGCCCAGCAGCGGTGGCAGGAGGCTGGCACATGTGTGCCCTGCTCTGTCCTCGAAGAGGACCGGGCTGCGGTTCCCCGGGCTGGCGGGGGAAAAAGCAAAAATTGCGGTCTTTGTTAGCGGGCTTAGCACTGGGTGGAAGAGCTTTACATGGCTGAAAGAGCTCTACGTGGCTGAAAACTGACCTGGACAGCCCCTGAAACAAAGCTGCTTTGTAGGAGATAGCTGTGAGGCAGAGAAAGCTTGCGCAGGTGGAAGCCAGAGCTCCCTCTGCAGCTCCGAGACACGACATTTCTCCCGTACCAACCTGTGGTTTCCACACCCGTCGCGGCGCTCCAGCAGAACCAGGCACCCCAGGGACCCCGCTGTAGGGTCACGCAGCCGTACCCAGCTTGTGTTTGGCCACCCCCGGCCCCGCCATGTGCTGCCCCGCCGGCGAAGCGCGGACCTGGCTGCGCTCTCCCGGCGACAGAACACACTGACGGCAGCAGCATTGCCGGCTTCGGGCTGCCGAGTTCCCTAAGGCGCCCACCCGTGTCACCGTGGGCGAGGTGGGGGTGGGCTGGCAGCCAGAACCCCGCCGCCCGCCCCAGGCTCGGCGTCGCCCCCGCAGCAGGTCCTGCGGAGGGGCCCAGCGACGCGGCCGGGAGGTCATCGTGCCGGTGCCCTGACGCCAGCCAGCCCCACGCGGAGCACAATTAATTGCTGAGCAAATGTCCTTCGCGCTTTTGGCGTTTAGCACTAAGCTGGTACCCGGTGAGCGTGGAGCAAAGCCAGAAACACACGGGAAATGGATTTCCCCCTAAAACACAAAGGTACGGCTGTGGTCATGGAGCCCTAGGCTCATGTCTGGAAAGGGTACGTAAATACTGATACAAGCGTGATCTCCATTTCAAAGCCACTTAAAAGGCTACAGATTAAATAAATTAAACTAAAGGTATTTCTTCAGCAAGGACTTAACTGAAGCAGAGACGATTAAGTGCAATCCACTGCATTTCCAACTACTTAATTAGGAACAGGACACTGTAGGAAATTATCACACCACATCATTTCCGTAAAAACCTTTTCAATAAAAAGATTAAACATGCCTACAATGCGTGAAGATATGAGCAGGTTATAATTACTATTGACCTCACCTCATCAGCAGTATTTAATTGATGTCAGGGTCTTTGTCTGCTTGTTCAAGTTAATCAGCATCCTTGGTCCTCCAAAGACCACATTTGCAAACCTCCTAAGGAAGCAGAAATATTTCTGGAGGTTTTTTCTCTCTTTTCTTCAACACGTTTCTCTGAAATGCTGGCATCTCTGGCTCTGCCAGGGGCACTCACTGCCTGTGTTTTTAAAATAAAACACTAAAATAGCTGCTCAGAGCCACCTCCTGCCACTTGTGTTTCCCAGCCACTTGCAGCACATTCATTTTTTCTGGAAATGCAATTTTACACTTTCGGGAGTGAGCTGCTCCTGAGTGGGCTGCAGGTCTCACACGGGGTTTTTTTCCAGAACCGCACGTGCTGACCCAGGCAGATGCCTCTCCTCGCCTGGGCCGGGATGGCAGGAGCGGAATAGCCCCTGGTCCGAGTGCTGGGTCCCAGCCCCGGGCAGCCCCCGGCCCCCATCGCGCCCTGCTGCAGCACAGCCCCCCCAGGCCCCGCGCCCCGGCAAAGGGCTGGCGGCCGACCTCGCGCTTTTATAGATACGCACATATCGAGGGTTTATAAATACACCAGGAGCCGGGTATGCATATGCATGGGCTGCAGCAGCACGCCGAACGGGAGGTGGGTTGGCTCCCGCGGGCTGTTCTGCTCCATTGCAGGCATACATATTTATATACAGAATTTTTTTTTTAATATCGGATTTTTTTTTTAACCTGCTGGCCACCGAGGAGCTGAATGCCCTATATAATGGGTGTTAAAAGCAAATCAGTGCGCAGACTTTTAAAAGAGCGATGCTACAGTTGAAGAGACAGGGATTTATGCTGTGCTCAAGTGCAGTAAGTTTGAAGCATATAAAGCATATGAAAGCTCCTGTCCAGACTCCAGGATGGAATAATCCCAGGCAAACTTTTCTTAAATGAAATAGATTATCTGATTATACCAAAGTCAAACAGAACCAGGACCAGGAAACTTCCCCTTTGGCACTGCCATACATTTACCATAAAATCTGTTATGGAAAAAAAAAACCAAACCCAAGCAATGAAACATTTATCTTGGCCTTAAACATCAAGCTCAGCTCTGATTAAATCCCCAGGTGCCTCGGGCTCCCCACATCCGTCCTGGCTGCATCAGGTCCCTGGGGATCCTCATCCAGGGAATGTCCAGCAGAGATCAGGATGGAAGATGTGTCCCTTCACATCTCCTTCCCCCTCCCACCCTGCACAGAAAGCAGAAAGCAGATTTGGAGACTGGGCACCCCTGGCTAATCCAACAGTGAGGTCAGGATTGCAAGGGTTTTTAAAATTACAAAGCAACTTTTCCACTGCGCCTTTCATTGTGTTAAGCTGATTAGTACCATTTAAAAAGAAAAAAAAAGTAGCTTAATTCTATATTTTAGCAAAGCTTCTTTACCAAATGCATTCAGGAGAAAAATACCTCTTTTCAGAGGACCTGAAACTATTAGGAGAGATTTGCTGCAGGAGGCCGTCCTCTGCCCAGCTCCTTACAGTCACCTATGTGTCCTGGGTTTGGTTCAGCTTTTTATTTGTTAAATACTCAGGAAAAATATGTCATAGCTGTAATGGGCTGAAGCAAGGAAACGTCAAACAAGTTCTGTGTCACCTCTGCCAGACACAAACTCGCTGTTGGTTTAGGCAAGTCCCACTTAGCATAACTAAAGCTTTTTGAATCTCTCCTGCTTAGAAAACCTCCTGACTTTTGCCAACCTCCAGTCAGACCCCGTGAGAAGCCGTATCTCTGCCAGAAAGCCTTGTGTGCTGGAATTAAACCCTGCCGGGTGTCGGACTCCATCTGCCATGAGCAGCCCCTGCGCTTGCCGGGACGGACTGGGTGCTGGCAGCCCCCCACCTCTTCCCAGGCACTCCCAGTTCAGACCTCTGCCGCAACTTAATCAAGCAAATCGTTAGAGGCTTACATTATTTCCCAGGGGGAAGCGCTTGATTATAACCCCCAACATTTGAGTCAGCACTGCAGCCCCCCGGCGGGGCTCAGTGAGCCCTCCATGGACGATCACGCACCGTTTACCGGCAGACGCTGGGCAGCACCTCCGCCAGCCGTGAGCTGTGCCCGGTGCATCACTCCGAAACTCCGGCGGGAAATAAAACCCTGCTGCGGGACACCATTTGTTCTATTTGTGCACTCGCACAAGCTGTGCTTTCAGCCAAGGGCTACAAAAGCTAAAAATAAGTAAAGAAACGAACTGTTAGAGACAGATTATTCCACCAGTGTTGGAGCACCGAGCGTGGCTGGGGGCACTGGGAGCGCTGGGAGGGCTGGGAGCACTGGGAAGGCTGGGAGCACCAGGAGCAGCAGCGGTGCCATCGTGAGCGGAGCAGCACCTGCCCGGCTCTGCCTGCAGCAGAGAGCGGCTCAGCCCCCCACCGGACCCCCCGGCATCTGCCAGGCGAGCGGCCTGTGTCGCTGCGGGCAGTCACTGGTGCCGGCCATGAAGAGGAGGGTCAGCCTGGCCGAGCAGTCACGGAACAAGCCCCCACGTCCGGCCCCGGCTCTTCGGCAGCGGCCCTCGAGCCAGGGCAGCTGCTCCCGCTCCCGATCCCTTCCAAGCGGCCTGTTATCACCACTCCCTCCAGCCTTCCCGCCTCTTCCCAACTCCGCTTCTCCCGGCATTTCTTCCCAATCCAGCTTTTCCACGCTCCTCGTCACTCTCACTTCGCACCCCGGACTCTCGGCAGCGGGATCGCATCTCCCGGGGCGCAGCGCCCACGGCCGCGCCTCGGGCTCCGGCTGCACTTCAGCTAACATTTATTATTGCCTGGTAGACAGGGAAAAATGTTATCGGAGGGATACCATACTCCCACGGCTGCTTTTCTTGCAATAACACCGCATTTCTGGCTCCCGTTCAGCCCCCGCGCTGCGGCAGCCTCAGCCCCCTCTTGCCAGGCTGCTGCCAGTCAGGGCTTGGGCTTCTGTGCCAGAGTCGCGCTCGGCTGTGCCGAGCCTTGCTGATGGCAAAGGCTGGACCTGCCGCTTGCCTTGGACACGGCCACAGCCAGGGGCTATGGCACAGCGGCACGGTGAACCCCTGCCACCCACCCTGCCTGCAGCCCGGGCTCCGCCATCCCCTTCCA
This sequence comes from Aviceda cuculoides, assembly GCA_035590195.1. NCBI lineage: Eukaryota > Metazoa > Chordata > Aves > Accipitriformes > Accipitridae > Aviceda > Aviceda cuculoides. The sequence goes on from JAVJGG010000094.1 coordinate 35,543,742, forward strand.
GTGCCTGGAGAAGGAGCACATGGGAGTGAAACATAACCTTAAACAGCTTTTATGCTCCACCAGTTTGGCTGTCCAGGGCTGATCCCATTTAATTCTCCGGGAGCAGGGAGTGAGCACGGGGGGACAGGCTGATGCCGACATGCCCACACCACCAAGCAGGATCAGACTTAGGCTGTGGCCCCTGGCGTGGCCAGAGGGGACCCTGCGCAGAGGCTGGCCTCAGGTGGCAGAAAGTGGTTTTCTTGTACTTTAAAGAAAAAAATCAAGCTGTGCACGCTGTGACCAAGGAAAGTAGCAAAACCTCCCCTACCACCCCGGCGGGGCCGGACATGGTTCGTGTCGGGCTGCAGGGTGCTGCTGGAGTCTGGCTGTGCTGGGGCAGGGAACATTTTTTCATTTCAGACATCATTTACAGCAGGCTGCAGCAATTCCGAAGTCAGCAGGCTTTCCAAAGTAAATGAGGGAAAAAACTGCTGTTGATTTAGAAAGTTGCTTTGTGCTTAGAGCCAGAAAGTGGCTGTTTTCTGCCAATTATGCTTTTATCACAAGCCTGCCATTGATTTCGGCACGCTGTAAATTGGAGACATGCTCGAGGCCCAGGTGTATCACGACATCCTGACAGGGCGGTGCTCTCCGCTGTTTGCAGGGATGTACCAGGGGCTGAGCCTTCTCCTGACACATCTGACCCTCCGAAGTTTGGATGATGGCTACCAACTGCCTCAAATGGCCAGGGGAATGTGCCTGCCTACCTGCCCCGGCCCCTGGCAGGGAGCATGCCAGCCCTCTGGCCATGCTGTCCCATCTTCAGCTCGTTGGACCCGCAGGAGAAATTGCCATAGGGTGCTGGGCTGTGCGGAAGCTGGATGGAGAGGAGCCTGGGATGCAGCACCAGCAGTTTCCCAAGGGATACCTTCATTTTCCATAGGGCTAGAGTAAAACTGCACATGGGAAAAGTCAAACATGATTAGCTGGGATTGTACCCTGAAGGTGCAGATAGAAAGCCTTCGTCCTTCAGGAACTGGGATTCCTAAGTCTTCATACATGAAGTTATGCCCAAAAAGGGGAGTTTCAGACTAAATGTCCCTGTTAGTGCAGTGCTGGAACCTAGATGCCCCCTCGCCACACCGGGGCCAGGTCACATTCCCCAGGGGCTGAGCACCATGAGGTGAATGTTCCCAGTCTTGGGGACAAGGGCTTTCTCTGCCGTTCCCAAATGGGGAAGATTCCGCCATCCCTAGGGAAGCAGAGTGAGGTACTCTCCCTCTGTTTGAGGAGGCAATTACTGCCGCGTGCCCACGTTAGTCACAGCAGCGCTGGGCCAGACCTCCGCAGCACTGCACCCTTTCTGAAGGATGCTCTCCTCGCACGCGTTGGCAGAGCCCAGCACGGGGGAGCAGCAGGAGAAGGGCTTTCCCGCGGGGCTGTGGGCACCGGCTTCCACAGCAGCAGACAGAGAAAGCCTTGGGTGTGTTGGGGATAACGCAGTCTGACCAGAAAGGGAAGGGACAGAAAAGGTGTGTCTGAGTGACAGGGGAGTGCCAAAATTAAAAGCACTTATATATTCCTCGCATAGTGAGAGCGTAACCCTGCCATCACACAAGACATGCTGAACACCGCAATTCGGGACTGGAGCAAAACAAGGTGGGTGTAAAGAGGCTAAGAAAGGAGTCGTGATGTTTTGGTAAAATGTAAATTAGAGCTCTAGCAGCATGCTCAGCAAATGGTGATCCGGATGCGAAAGCAAGTATGTTAGGATGGAGGCAGGGTAAATGAAACCATCTTCTAATAGCCCCAGCAGTTTAAGGGAGGAGTGCTCTGGCATTACGGTCTGTTTAAACGTGTCAGTAACAAGAAGTTGCATTAAAACATGAAGTGTTTTATTTTTGGAAAGATGATGTGTTTCTCCTCTTGAGCTTAACCATGTCCTAATCCTACTAAGAGAATGATGGCCTTATAATGTGAGCTCCTAAATAATGTATTACAGGTCAATTTAGAAATACACTAGAAAGCCTCATTTAGCGCTGAAGGTTTTTTATTCCCTTTAGGTATGGTAATGCATTAGTTGGATCCCAGCTTCTTAGGTACTGCAAGTGTCTGGGTGTCTCTGCCCACCACACACAAGCTACTTGGCACCAGCTGGGTTTGTTGTTTGTAACAGGCCCATGTCTTGCAAAGCTTGCTGATCTACCTCTTAGCAGTGTGTGCTTTGTGAGAACAACATGTATTTTGCAAGTGCCACTTGTACTCCCGTACTTCACAGAAATATCAGGAGCAGGTCAGGTACCCGGAAGAATTTAAGGAAGCATTATCTCTTCACCAAAGGATGGACAGGGAATGACAACATTTTTCATTGGTATATGGAACCAGTCTCATCCTGACTCTGATTTATTTTAGCTGTGTTTAGCAAAGCATCTACTTGTTTATTCTCCTAGATCCACTGTAGTTAGATATCACGGGTTTAGGTATTGTGGTACTGGGGAACTGGATACAATCTTCAAGACAAGCTAACTCATTAAAGTGCCTTTGGACGGGGCAGTGCAGGTAGGGATGTTGAAAGCCCCTCACAAAACTCTTTCCAGAGGTAATTGCTGTGAAACCTGTTTTAAGAGATTCACCCCCATTATGGAAACCACAAATGCACACAGTGCCCGTGAGCAAGTTCTCGCTGGACTTGGCTGTTTCCCCTCCCTGAGCATCCCCGAGACGCCTCGTGTTCCCACCCCCACCCCCCCGTTGCCTACATCCACTCATACCACTACGAGGGACAGGGGCTGGGCAGAGCTGCCTCGGGGGGGGGCGAGCAGGTTCCAGCCTCGGTTGCCGGACACCATTGGGTTCGTGCCAGGCAGAGCAGCCAGCTCCCGCAGACCCAGGGTGAGCCAAGCACCGGCACGGATATTCCGCCACGTGTGTGAAAAGCAAGAAGGGGACAATTGCAAATAATAATCCGCTTTTCTGCAAAGCAGCCTTTCTCTTCCTCCACAGATCCGCTGGAGGATAGAGCCCGGATCCGCAGGCATCTCCATGGTTACTGCTCGGCGCGGGGTACGCAGGCAGCACCCGCACCTCGGCCAGGCTCGGGGAGCGGGGCAGGAGCAGGAGGGAGGACACAGGGGTCGCGGTTACATTTGGCCATGGGCTGCCATGCAGAGCCCCTTTGGGGCCAGCACTGGGCAGAGACGCAATCTCGGCACCCAGGACGGCTCAGCGCAAGCCGAGATGTGCGGGAGCAGAGGCAGCCTTGGCGCTGGCCTTGCACCAGTCCGTGGTGATGGGTAACGCACCCAACGCTGCCCTGCCCCGCAGCGACCCACGGCCTCGGCCCCTCTGGTACGCTCAGGTGCTGTTAGCAAATACCTGCAGGCTTATTTATGCCTATTTTTAAGTTGGTGATATTGTCTCTGCACTGGCTAAATATATGTCTTCTGCCGTGTGGTGAGTAACGTCTGGCAAAGAGCCACGGCAAAGCAGCATGTGGCCGGGCTCTGAGAAAGCTGCAAACGTGGTGCGGTGGGGTGGAAGAAGATGAGATAAAGCACGCCAAACACCCAAACTGTTTCTTGTCACATCCCAGAAAGACATGTGACAGAAAGGACAGCGCTCACGGGTAAGCCGGCAACACGGCACAGCGGTGGTGAGGGAGACGAGCTCGGCCCCCCGTGCCGGAGCAGGTCTGGAGGGATGCCCATCTCCACGTGGGCCATGCAGGGAGATGCCGGTGCAGGCAGATCCATGAGACCCTTTGCATTCGCAAGGAGGTCCCAGATCCCGGTCCCAGGTCTGGGGGTTTGGCGATGTGCTGCCGGCTGCCGTGTCCCCGTGGTCCTGCACACTCCGCAGGAGCCGAGCCGTCCTGCCCAGCCCTACCCGGACCCTGCCCACACCCTGCCCGCTCAGCTGCCCCTCGCCCCAGCCCCATTCCCCCAGGAGAGGCTGCCCAGGTGGCTGGCGGGCACAGCAGCGGGTCCCACTGGATCCCCTATGGGAGCCTCAGCTGCGCTGCACTGCTCGCACAAATAATCCAGCTTGACAGAGTGTTTGCCGGACAATTAACGTACTCCCTCAGCACTGATTACGCAGAGCCCTCCAGCTCCCACCACGGAAGCCGCAACCCACCCCGGAGGGCGGTCAGCAGCCCCCACGGGTCGGGTACGGACGGGTGCCTGCACACACCGGTGCAGCAGCTCCTCAGGCCCCTTTAGATTTGCGAAAGCCCAGGCTGCACTGGGAGGAGCTGAGGGATCCGGTCTGTTCTTGGGCTGAAATGTCACCCCCCCCTCACACCAAGGAAACATCAGCGGGCGCCTTGTGTTGCAGGCCCCATGCATGCAGGTTTATTTAAGAAGCCTTAAAGAACACATTTTCTAAAAGACTTTAGGAAATAGATGAAGGCTGAGCTAAAGACCCCTTTGGAAACAACTGAACAGAAATGAGCTGACATATTATACCACTGCAATTAATTGGAAACCAGACTGGAAGCAAAGGGGCTGTGCTTGGGTTTTTGTTTTCCTTTTACATGAAAGACATTTTATCCTCAGCGCCTTTATCCTAAACTCCCTCCTGGTGATTCTTGATTAATAAAACTGCAAGCAGAGGACCGGGCTGCGACCAGGCCACCGCGCCAATCCTAAAGCTGTCACCACCTGTGGGAAGTGACAGGCTGACCTGTGCCCAGCCACCAGCCAGCCATTTGTACCTGCGAGGGGCAACGACCACGGCCACGCTCAGCTGCCGCCCCGGGACGCAGCATCCATTGGCTTTCTCGCTCTGCTCCCTCCCAGCCTGAGAGGTGACATCCCAGGGCTGGTTGGTGACTGCGGCTCCGCAGATGTCCCCTGCCAGCGGGGAAAGGACAGGACACAGGACTTGCCATGACAATTAGCGTTACTTGAGACCCTGGTGGCAGTTGCAGCACAGGGCCAAGCATAAATGGACACTAGGATCTCTGCCCTTCGGAGAGAGGGCTGGTTTTCATTTTCCTCTCTGTGCAGCCAGGAAACCCTGGCAGAAAAACCCTGTCTCTGGGTAAGAATGCCGGCCGCGACGCCCACAGCCTCAGATCCATCACCGAGGCAAAGTTCCACTTGTCGCTTCATCCACAGTCCGGTGAGGTCCATGACTCTTGCAGTCCTTTTGGCCATCGTAGCACTGAAGGGGAGTAAAAGACACAAAATAACACTCTGCCCCTGGCTAGCTTTCTGACACTCATTACAAAATTTTCAGCGCGAAAGTGCTAAATGGCACTGGCTTGATGGCGTTAAGAAAAAAACCCCAAACTTCTTAAGTTCCTCGCTTGCCTTTGGAGACAGCCGCCCGGTCCCAGCAGCGTGGGGCAGTTCCCACGGCCCAGCCCGTCTGTACCCCGGGGTACGGGGGGGGGAGGCTGTGCTGCCCCCAAGCCTTCCAGGGACCCGCCGCTCTCCCGTGGGCCGTGGGGCCGTGCCGCCCCCCCCCCGCCCCGCCCGGCCCCCCCCCCCCCGCGCCGGACCCCGCCGCCCCCCCCCGCAGCCCTTCACGGCCCCCACGGCCCGCACGGCGACCGTCCCGGTGGAGACCAGCGGCCTCCGCACCTGCGGAGCGCTCCGCAGCCTCCCGCGGAAGGTGGGGCGCGCTCGGCCGCGGGTGCGCATCTCCCTCCAGCCCTGCCCTCGGCTTCTTTCTCTCCCCCCCCGCACTGCTCCCCCACTGAACTGGTTCGCATTCAGCTGGGTGAATTACTGCAATTATATATTCCTATTTAAAAGAGGGGGAGAAAAAAAAAAAAAGGCAGAAAACAAAACACACAGGAGGAAAAGAATGTGGCGTCGACTAATTTAAACCAGTTCAAGTGGAAGGGCTGTCAATTCTTTAAGTAAATGATGCCGTGTTGATTCAGATGTTTCTCGCCCTAATTGCTGTCTGAGGGGGAAGAGCAGAGGCTCAACCTCCGCCACTCGCAGCCGGTGCGGGAGGGAAGCGCCGGGTCGGGGCCGCTTTCCCCGGGGGGGGCTCGGCCCCGCTTCCCCCCTCTGTCCCAGGCCAGCCGGCTGAGCAGGCTGGATGGCTTGACCCCCCCCTTCCCCGCAGCAAGCAGTCTTTGCAGGCTGCCGGTCACGCTGTCTGCATGGGGAAGAAGCTAAAAGGAAGGGGAAAGGGCATTTACCCCTGAAATGATGAGCCGAGCTCCCCCCCCCCCGCCCCGGATGGACCCAGGCAGACTTATCTATCAATCACACTTTTTATTGGGTGTCACCAGCTGGGGTGTTGGGAGAGAAGTGCATGTTAAATGATGCCATTAGACTGCAGTGCAACAAGCAGAGACGAGGTAATTGGCAGCAATTCTCAGACCCAGTCCGGTGACCTGTTAATCTGTTGCCACCAGCGCTCAGCCAGGGGAAAAAAAAAAAAAAAAAAAAAAAAAAAAAAAGAAGCTGCGGAATAGAGGTAAAAGTCTTTGACTTATCTCAGACCTGGTCGGCTTGTTAATGTTCAACTCATCAAGAAAGAAGGGTTTCTGGGGGAACCCTGTCTCAGTTCAGTTTCGATCAGACTGTTATTCCATTTGCTGAGTGTAACATATTGTCTGTGGTTTAATTTGTTCTCCCAGTTTTGGGGGATTTTTTTTCTGCCCTTCCTTCATTTGGATCACGTCAGGTTTGGCACCAGACTGTTGGAAGGACGAACCGGAGGGTCTCTGCAGAGCCGTGAGCGCCGTTCAGCAGCGCTGCCTTTGCACTTCCCAGCCAGAAAGCAGCTGTGCGATGGGAAAGTTTGGGAGGTACACGCAGGCCTTCACCCCTCCAGAAACTTGGCTCACGGAAGCCTCCCTCCTTCATTCATAATACAGGGTGGAAGGAGCTGCCGTCCCGCTCCCGCAGGCAGGACTGTTTGGGTGGAAGGCTTTGTACAACCCTTGGATCCCGGAACAAACAGCCACAGTGGCTGGAGGTGTAAAAAAGAAACTTAAACAGGCTGAAACCGACTGTTTAAAAACAATTCCTTCACAAGGTTATTTTGCGTCTGCAAGAAGAGATAGGCCCTTGGGCGGCTTGAAGGAAAACAGATTTTTAACAGGTGACTTGGAATCAGCAGTGTTTTGAAGAGCTCAGGGTAGAAGCCACAACTCCCCTCAGATTAAAATTGTTTTACAGAAAGTGGCAATCAGAAGGCACTCACAGAACTACCATCGCGATGTATTTTTTTCAGCACTAAGCGGGGGACATAAAGTGTGTTTGAGTTTGCTTTATTCTATTACAGCTTTCCAGCCTTCCTTGATTTTTTTTTTTTTTAAACTGAAAGGATTATCAGGAGACATCCCTAAAAAATGAACTTGTGATCTTACCACAAATGTAGGACTGAGACCAGTGGTCCTTACTCAACAGTAAACCATTTCTGAAGTGGCTGCTGGGTCGCACACAAGGAGATTCAGGGTATTTTCCATTATTCATAGATATTTCAAGCAGGTAAGTTTAGGGCTTTTTTGCTGCCGATGAGCTATTCTCTCTCTCTCACACACATGCACACAGACAAGAGCTACTCAAGAACACACTTGGATTCGAGTCCAAATCAATGAATAAATTACACAGATGGGTTTCATTGCTTCTATATTTGCTACATATAACAAATCAGCAAAAATGTTCAGCTCATTAGCAGGGACAATACAATGTTGGAGGGGTCAAAGGCAAGAATGAAAGAAGTGTTCATTTTTTCCCGTAATGTGACTGATGGCTGGCTGTACAACTGTGATTTATACCAGACCTTTCCCTTAATATAACATACTTCTGTGAATCTTGTGAGAAAGCCCAAAATATTAATACATGACAGAATTAAAAATAACTCCTTTAAAAAGACTAAATTACATGTTTTGGAAAGTTCCAGCTATGTGCATCTCATGACACTATTTTAATGCTGAAGAACTGTCTGTTTTTACAGGAAATAGCTGCAATCCAGTAGCAGCTAAACCATTTCAGTGGGTATATGTAGCATGTTTGGGCTATACATTAAGGACCAGTAAATCTACATGCTCTAAAAGAAAGGTTTTACATTTTATCTTCCAAATGAAGACCAGTAAGTTGTGAAAGAGCTGTGCACATATTTATAGCCCTTGCTCCACACTGGCATTTTTTCTTAGTTTTTTTAAGGGTGACACAAAATATCTGTCTTTTCCTGCCTATCCATTGTCACCACAGGGTTATTAATTCAACATAAGATTGCTCTTCTGAACGGAGCCGTCAGGTCGAACGTCGGAAACCTTTCCTCTTCTGGCCCAGGGACGAGGTACGGCTGAAAGGCAGCAACTGACCTTTTAGCTCTCGTGCTAAGACTGGTGGAAGGAGTTGTCTTTTTTGATTTTTTGATGAACAGGACTTAGACATCGTGATAAATGAGGCTGCCTTGTGTCACGCCTGGTCTCGGAAGCCTTTACATTCACTGCTGGGATGCCGTGCAGGTGACCTTGTAGTGAGAGCCCTTTCAGCTAACGGCACAGCAGGCCGTTAGTTTAAGGTGAGTTTAAGGTGCTCAGGGTACACGAATGTCCTCCTGATTCTACATTCCTGTGGCTATTTGAGTCCAGGTCTCTTGTTGTGCTGCTGACTGATACAGACTCTGTGATGCATACATGGCCCAGAAAATCTGTATACCACAAAGACCGTTACCAATTATGCAGCTCTTGGACCATTTCTGTTTAATGGGAACCTCTTCCAGAGATACTGATCCACTCCTGATTTGTACAGCTAGTGATTTACCCTGTGAAGGTTGGTGTGGTTCCTTCATTTCTCTCTACATGACCGTTCCTGAAACTTGCCACTGTCTCCGGGACACACGCTCACGCCGGTGCACTGCTTTTGCAGAACGCACAGTCTGGTATTAAACTCATGTCCTCAGCGCATGCAAAGCTCCTTTCAGAACCTGAAATTTCAGATCTTTTCCCTCCTTAAACTGTATTTAGCATCTAAGAAGTGAGATGTAGACAGCAAGTCGGCAGACTGGAACTAAAATGACCTTTCTTCCGATAAGTAACAACTGTGTGTAATGGGAAAGGCAAGGGTTTTCCATAGGAACCTGAGTCACAGCCCACTGAAGAAAACATGAAAATATTTTACCGTGTTCTGGGTCAAGCCAGAGTATTGCAAGGAGAACACGAGCACTGCCCCCCCGTGTGTGCAGTGTATTTTGACGTGGCCTGCGATACAGATCTGAGCGGCAGCTGAAGACCCACCACGGCACTGAGCCCTGCTGGGGGTGATGTTCTCGGCGACTGCTACCGAGCTGGCCAAATCCCCAACTGCCAGCCTCAGTCTGGTTGGGAAATTTGGCTTATGCCAGCTGAAAATCTGGCCCCAGGGTATAAAAGCTGGGAATATGAACTTCAGAGTTAGAATGCCCCTTAATGAAAAGAGCCCCGTTAGCCTCCAACAAGGGAGGACCAAGTAGACCACCCTGCTGGTGCCTGCCCTCCGGTACCCTCTGGCAGAGAGTGTTGCTCTCTCGTTCAAGTAAGATAAGAAGGGGACATGAGTATCTGCTCACAGGTATTTTCAAGCTAGTTTGGCAAACCAGAAAGAAAAATCCTTTTGCTCTGTATTTGTACAGTACCTAGCACGGCGAAGTCCTGGTCCTTTACTGGAGCTGCCAGGGACTTCTATAGTACTAATAACAAGTACATAATGCATCTGCTAGAGAGCTCACAAACCTTTCATGTTATTTATGTACTAATCTGAACAGCGTGGGACAGATTTTGATCTTAGTTATTCTGGAGTAAATGAGATATGGGTTTGGCCTTACATCCGTAAGATCTATAGTCAATCAGTGTTTCTAATGTGCTCATCATGGAAATATCTTGGCATTGTGCGGCTGGCCCACTTCAGTGTGACTAGAATAGCAAAGCATTATATTAAGCAAACAGAACAGTTTGATTTATAGATTTGTGGTAAGAATAGTTCAGTTTTCCAGGGTGTTCAATTTAATTAACATTCTCCAGGGAAAAAACTGCTATTGTTTCCCTAACCACATGCCTTCCAATACAAAATAAACTCTTGCTGGTGTGTATGTGCTGCTTAATTATCCTAAATGGTTCCTTTTGAAAGTTGTCTATTGACCTGCTTCTACACTTCACAAGTGGAGCATATCCTATTCACTCAAGAGTGTGTATCTACCTCCACTTAGCAAGAAAGAGATACCAGATGAATTTTAACGCTACTAAAACAAGAACACAACCTGCTGCACGCAGCCTTCCCAAGTGGTATGTGTGAATCAGGCTGCAAGGAGAATTTACAAAGCCAAGTAAATTGCAACAATACCTGTTAAGTCCCAATTCCAGCCACTGTTAGACGTTTGCAGATGTCTGGGGCTAAGTCTACAGCGAGGGGCTGTGCCTGGATGCTACCGGAGCACAAAGCAGGAGGGTAGGGCCCGGGCTGTCTGTTCGGCCCAAGAGAGACCAAATCCTGCTGCCAATATTCGCTTCAAACTACGCCATGGTTTTGATGTGCCGGTGTTCAGAGGGGAAAGCCGCAGTAAAAGCGGATCCTAGGAGCTCAGGTCACCCCTTGCTCACGGGGCTGTGTAAATCACACTGCCTTTGCACCAAGGTAATGACCCATCCGCCGTCTCCATCTTCCAGGCGCTCTTGTTGCTTTTCAAGAGCGCCGGGGTTCGGAAGAAGGAGATGGTGGAGCTGTGTTGACTCCATTTATTCCAGCACTTAAGTGGAAACAGAACTGGGCCCAGTGAGCATTGCAGTGTGGGATGACAGGAGGGCGAGTTTTCGTGTAGTTGAGTCAGTAGGGAGAGCTGGCTGTAGCCGGCTCTGACTGAACACAATAAACAATTCCACTTGCAACATACTGTACTATTTAAGGGCTCATAGATGCCAGTGGGAGTTTTGCCTGAATAGCAGGCAAATAACAGGTCCTCATTCTCTATCATGTCTCCTGAACTATCACAGCCCCACATGTGTTGCAGAGGCAGATAACGGAGTGGTGGCCGTAAGAGGGAGGTGGGGAGAGGTGAGCAGAGCCACGGCCCCCCCGCTCCCTCCGGCTGGCCAGTTCCCGTCCGCGCTGGGGCCGTCCAGAAGACGCTCTACGGACGGCATTGCGCGGGCCAGGCAAGCTACGCAATCGGGCCCTGGAAACCATGGATTAACTCTGTAGGGTAAACGACATGATCGCAGCAATTCCCTTCAGATTTAACATCTAGTCGTCTCTGCCACTGTGTCTCCGTTAGTTTTGCTTTCCGATGACACCACGCCATTTTTTTCTCCTTTTGTGTAAAAAAAGGCATCCAAATTTTAGGGAAAGATTAGAAATATTTTTCTCCGCTGTGCAATGTGCAAGCAATTTGTTGAATGGTCTCAGAAGACAAGCTATGTTGCTCTCCTTCTGCAGTACCGCTGATTCAAACGTAAAGCAACAGGTTAAAATCTATTCATATGCTCATTTGTAAGATATCACAAAATAAAACTTGTCAAAACAAGTGGCAGATTTCTTCCTAATATTGTTGTATATAGTTGTCATAAATGTGGAGGCAACTTTTCTGAGAAGCACATTTTAAACACATCTAAATTATATTAAGAGTCAAGGCCCAATTTGGTAACAAGCTGCGAGACATCAAGGGTTCTTTTAATGAAGAATTCACTCTGGAAAAATGTATGTCACAAGACATATGAATAGATGCCTCTATGATTACTAACCCTTTGCTCCCTGTGCATTGATTCGTGGTTAAATGCAAATCCACAGAAAGTGATTCAGATGAGGTCCTTGACTCCAAATAGCCATTTGGGTCTTTTCGCTAGTACGCAGCGCTCCGAAACAAAGCGGCATCAGCAAAGATGCCTGAGGTTTGATTTGAATTTTGCTCTAGTTGACTGATACTATTTATACCCTGGGCTAATCAGAACCAGGGCTGTTTCATCATACTAAATGTCAGGAAAAATATATCATGTGCATCAAGGGAGAAATCTTGGCCCCACTGAAGTCAATGGCAAAACTCCCATTGATTTCACTGGGGCCAAGATTTCACCCTGAATAAAAACTCATGTTTTATACACAGTTTAAATGGCAATGGGTTTATCTGTGAGTGTTTTTGAGCGTTGTTTTGGCAAAAAATATATTACTGAAGTGCAATTATGTATTTATTTAGCCTTTACAGAGCAACTGAAGTTTTCGCAACAGTGCGAAGGCATTTAAGTGGAGTACCTCAAGGCTGGACTCATTTGACATGCAATCGGGCAACTATTAGAAGACGTAACTGAATGTGATTCAATGTCTTCAAACACAATTTCACTAATAAGGTCCTGGGTTTGCATCTGGATGATCCAAATGTGAATATTTTTCCTTCCGGATGACGTAATAGCTCACCAGGACTTCAGTGCAACGGATGTAACATATTTGATTTGATGAGCCTGTTGGACACGAGAAGGAGCTTGCAGTTGTCTCTCTGTCTTGCTCTCGCACTAATTGAACACAGCCCCGCGGCCTGCCAAGGCTTGGTGGGCTTGAGCAGCCACGGAGAAGACCTGGTTTTGGTACCGTCCCTGGCTCAGGAGGTGGGCAGCGTGTCACTGCGGGCTTAGAGCATCATCAGAAAGGTACGGGGAAGCCCTCAGCTCCAGCCTTCTTCTTCTTTTAAATCAAGGGAGTCTTGTCTCTCCTTGTTAGCATAGTAAATGAGCAAAGTGTGAGGATTTGTAAGCTTCCATGGTTGTAGAAGTCGCGTTCTACTGAGGCGATTCACAAGCAGAAAAATAGGCTTGTTTTCACTGGCTAATTAGTTCATGGTGCATATTTTCTTTAGCTGTGTACTTAATACTTCGAAAAGCATCATGGGATCAAGAAACTAGCTTTTCATTTCAGTCAAAAGAAGAGACAGTGGAAAAAAAAAGTACATGAACAACATTCAGTGACTGGAAAGCACCACGTCCCCACTTAGAAGCCCTTTGAAAAGATATGTTGCAGTCAATGAATCTCACTTCTTCTAATCAAACCCATAAATCTGGTGTAAAAAATATTCCCTCATTTTGACTGGATCTATTCAAACTGATTAATTTTTCACAATTTTGTCTGAAAACCACACTGTGGCATTGCTTCAACACTAACTGCCCATCTTGCACAGACACTACCAGTTCCTGAAATACTTAGGTTTTCTGTGAGTTAGAATAGACTATTCGCTTAGTCTGATCTTGTTTAAATTATGTGAATGGACAAAATTATAGCCTTTGATGCTATGTTGCGAAAACATTTAATCTATTTTGTTTTTAGCTTCCCTTTGACTGGTACGAGAAACAAAGCATGGGAAAACAGGCAAATCATGACTTATGGGTGAATGGCTAGTCACATTTGGAGCTAATTTGTTTTCCAAACATTTATACTTCCTAAGAAACAGCTTCTTCCAAAGAATAGCTCCTGGAAGTGGGTACGGTACTGGTCAGAGAAAAGGAAAACATGACATTTGATGTAGTCACCCTGATTAAGGTCCTGTCCAATTAGGTTTAACAGGACAGGGTTAGAGAACCGGCCTAAAATATACTGAGGAGAGGAAAATATTAAAGAACAAAGAAGCCTCTGGTCTCAAAGGACCAGGGAAAAGAATTTCAAACCATCTTGACGAATCAGTATAACCACAGCTTGATGGAGCGACAAAAATGGGGTAACTCTGGCTCTGAGGATTGGTGTTGAGATTAAAAAAAGGAAACAAACAAAAAAAATCCTTTCACTTCTAGACCACTAACTTGACTCCATAAACCAGTTAGTCATCATCATCTGATAGTTATTGAACACGTCCTCTCCTGAACAAACTGGTGGTCTCAATACCAGCTTCGGGCGACGTATGACAGTTTCAAACAAAACAACAGTTTTCTGCTTGGCATTGCTGTTGGTCATCTCCATAGGAAGGCCAAAGGACTGATGGAGTAAGCAATTAATAACAGTAAAAAATCCCAACAATAGTTCATGTTATTTTTTATTACTATTATTATTATTAATTCACAAGAGGAAATTGTCAGGATGGCAGCAATTATACAGCCAAATGGGATTCCTGTAAAGCAGGGCTGAGATGCAAGCTGTGGTTGGATTAGGAAAGCATCTGTGGCCGCTGCTAAATTGGCTAGTGGAGCAGGGATTGAACCAGGGTTGTCCGTGCTGTAGAGCTAAAAGCACCAGCTACTATTGCACGAACGAAAGGAGTCCTACCTTTGTAGTCAGGGGCTGCGGCGGCTCCCCCCCCGCCTGGAGACGCACCGTGGTGGGGAGGACCGGTGACACACGCTCGCCCGTAGGTTGAGCCGTTCAAATCCCTTCTGCACGACGACTCCCTCGGAGGATGACATGCCAGCTAGGAAGCTGATGTCTTTCCCAGGCAAAAGCGTGAGTTGCACTAAGGCTGAGCAAACGCGGCGTAGCGGGCAGCGGTCGCAGCTCCTCTGCTCTGCCCTGGCCCTGGCAGGGACTGATAACACACCGTCACCAGTGAGCTACGTCGTGCACCTGGTCTGCCTTTGCTTTTCTGTCTTCTCTGGATGAGCAGAAAGAAACTGTCACGAAGTCCATCACTCCTAACTCCCTTGTGAGCACTTCGCCAACGTTTAAGAAGAGGATTGTCACCAAATCTGTGGTAAGGGCTGGAACATAACACTTCATCATTCCTATGTTGGCCCTAAGGTGGTAATTTAAATGAGTTTTTGTATTCTGTGCTGATTTATGGTGGCTAAATTAATGTAATAAAACTTCCCAGGCCCTTTTCATGTGTATTATTGATAAAAACACTCACTAAAAGAAATGTGAAAATCCATCTTTGTGAGCTTTAATACTTGATGGTGGCATCTGTTTTTCATTTAACAAGATGACTGAAATGAATGTAACTACAAAAATCTCAAACAGCCAAATGTGTACATATCATTGTGCAAAACCGGCAATTTCATCACTCACTGATAATCAGCCCTGATTTATTTGAACAGACTTTGAGGGTCTGACTTCACTTCTCACCCAGGGCTTGAGTTCAGCGGGCGTTTTCCTTAGGCAGGGTCTTCAAGATCTGACCCAGACATATCCATTTGCAACAACATCCACTGGAAAGGGCTCTCTACATTGCAATAGCAGAGTGAATCAGAAGAATTTAAGTTTCCATTCAGTCACAGTCTTCTGTCCTTTCAAATACCTTTAGGACATTTACTAAGTGAGTACTAGTATCTAGTGAGTATCTTTTGCACTATCTTACGACAAAATAACCTGTTTATGGAATGACACCATTTATGGATATGGAAAAACTACCTTTTATCATACATCATGTGTAAAGACTGCATAAAAGATTAAAGAATGAAGCTATCTGAAAGCGAGAGAGTGTGCAGTGCATTATTCAGCACCACAGAGATAGGGTGTGCAGGAAAAGAGGAGATTCTCTGGAGTTTGCCTTGATTGTTAGTATCGCTGAGAACACTTGAGATGTGACGCTGAAGCTGGCTGGACTGGTGTTTGTGGTCAGGAAGGACTTACGAGAGATGCTGCACTTACTGTGTACTGCACCCAGTGCACAGCTTTGGATACAAATTCATAACTGACACGCAAATAGGACAGCACAAGCGTAAGGTAAATAATGTCTCTCCGTGCACAGTGATGGAATACTTACAGTTCAATAAAGAGCAAATCTCTGTATCTCCCCACATACAGAGATTCCCAGAAAAAGAACTGGTGCAGCTCTGCTGTGCCAGATGGGGATCAGATTTAAAGCATGGGCAGGTAAGGGCAAGGCGAATATGACTGCTAGCCCTTTTTCCCTGGCACGACGCTCCAGGTATGCTGCAGCTCAAGCTGAGTCTAGAGATATTGCTATTGCACTGGTTTCCCCTTGCTTTCCTGCATTAGTGCCTTTCCAGCATAAAACCACCTCAACGCCCAACAACATGGGCTCAACGCTTTCTTGGAACAATTTCTTGGTGTAATTTGCACAGAATTGTGCTGACTTTGTCCTCATGAGTAATGGGGCAACCGTAATGGTGCAACCAGGACGAACTTCATGCCAAATTCATCAGCTGGGCAATGGCAGTAACACCACCTCCGGGTGCGGCCGTGAGCTGTTCACCATCTCAGAAGAGGGCTAGGAAGCCTGGGCTAATGACCAAGACATTTGGTTAGGATGGGCGCCTCAGTGATTCCCCAGCTATTCCAGCAGCTTTTCCTAATGATGTTTCTTTCAGGTACCTGCCATTTCCAGTTCTGCCTAATGTGCAAAATCAGAGCGGTTTGGCTGTGGAATGTAATAAGGAAAGGGCCAGGTCCCTAGGAATTCTGGACCTGGAGTCATATGAGCCTTGGGGGAGTTGTCCAGGCTCAGAAGACAACCATCAGGTCCTTACCTTGAACAAATCCTCCACCATCTGCCTCATTCCACACCCTCTGAAGCCGGTGGGAGTCCAACCAGATAATTCAATAGAAATGGGCCCAGGACTCACCCAAAAACGCACCTGTTCCTTACTGCATAAAGTGATAAGCTGCAAAGGTTTGTTTTTTAATTGGACACTTAATACCAGCTTTGGCAGGTGATTAAACTGTGATTTACTTCCAAGGGAGATAAGAAGTAAATTTCTAAGGAATTCCGGATAGGTGGTTTAACAGCACAGTAATTATAGAGACATTTTTGGAAGAACTGGGCAAGTTAAGGGAGAATCAGACATAAATAAGGGAGTTATTTTTCTTCCTACACTCAGAAGACTACATGAGATTAGAAAATGACCAAAAATTAGAGCAGTGTTTAAGTAGTTAGAAAATAAGAGATTCTGAGTGGACATAAAAATTGCCTAACAAATGTTTAATAAAGAGCCAACAAGGAATGTATTTCCACTCCAACTGAAATAGAAGTGGCCAGTGCTATCAGAACATCAATGTATACAAATCAAACAATACAGCTTAACTATCTCCCATGGGTAAAATAAAGAGG
The DNA here is from genome assembly GCA_035590195.1 of Aviceda cuculoides. Classification (NCBI taxonomy): domain Eukaryota; kingdom Metazoa; phylum Chordata; class Aves; order Accipitriformes; family Accipitridae; genus Aviceda; species Aviceda cuculoides. Next base: position 35,560,653 of record JAVJGG010000094.1, read on the forward strand.
CATGAAGTAGGGACTTGTCAGTCATTGAGACCTTTATTAATAACAACTGCAGTTTAATGAGCATGGGTTCTAGTACTTGCAAACAGGAAGCTACAGCACTCCAATAAGAAAGCAAACATTTCATTGCCTGTAAAGCAAGATTATATTTCAGAGGGTAAAAAAAAAAAAGAATTTTTTTGAAAACAAATTAAACTACATGACTGCAATGAGATCCGGGATACTAATAAAACATTTTTGCATTTTGTATAATAAAAAATGTAACATTCTCAAGTATTGTATTAAAATTCTATAACTGGTGTTGTGGCAAATATGCAATGGGGAGAGACAACCACAGTTCAGGCTGGTCAAAGAATGGATTTCATCTGCCACACTTGCCTGGCTTGGCAACGAGGTTTTGGTATTTCGCGAGGACAAACTAAAGTAATTTTACAGCTGTATGCTTCTGTTTGACCGAGGGAGATTATTTCAGGCCTCCTTGTGTTGATATCAACCACAGTCCTCTCTGCAGAAGGCATTTTAAGTACTGGGGTTTGGATAACTCTATGAAGACGAGATGAGGACCAGAATTATTTATGCTCAGTACATGGACTGTAGGTACTGCTTTGGGCAGTCGTAAAAGCGGCTGAACGTGGCTACTGTTTTGGGCTAGACCATCCCCGCTGAACCTTCCTTTTCCTCTGGTTTGCTTGTCTTTCCACAAAGCCAACAGGAATGATCTGCTCTGGTGGATGGTTCTCCTCAGTCTGCGACACCCCGGTACCGCTTCAAGCAATCCCTTTGTCACCCTGTGGTCTGACGAGTTTACTGGTAATTGGATCATTTCTACTGTGTTTTTCGCAATCCATTGCTAACAGGGGTGTTCACTGGGGCTACGAAGTACGTACAGCCGCAGCCGCAACTCAGAGGGCTTTTGTACCTGTCTCCTGGTAGTTCTAAGTTAACCATTTTTCACCTGAAAAACAAATATTTCTTCTTTGTCCTCTCCTTGGGAATACTGAAAAGAAAAGAACAGCATCCTGTATGTTTTGTGTAACTAGGTCAAAAGCTGTAGTAATTATATAATAATGGCTTGGGAAGGCAGTATTTCAGGACAAGGTGTTTCAAGGCAACAACTTCAGTCGTAAGAATGACAATGGTATTTATTGCAGGAAATCCCTTGCAAGAAAAATATCTGCCTATTACAGACAGCAATAAAGTAAAAATTTTGCCTCAAGCATATTTCTTCCTAGGGCAGATCAGTAAATATCTGAGCTTCAGAGACATTAAAATACCTGTAACAAGTAAGAATTTACATTTCTACAAAAACATTGTCAACAATGTGTATAGGTGCTTTAGAGATAAGTAGGTATTTACCAAAGATTTATGGACTATGGTATTCTGTGACATCACAAAATGTGGGGAATCTGAGTGCATGGCTATTTGACTGGTCAGCAAAAGACTCTTCTTAGACTACTAGGCTGTGCTATACATCATTCCTAAGGTTATTTCCTTGAAAGGTCTTGGAAAAGATGTTATATATCACAAATAGCCTATGACCTCAGAAGTCAGACTGGGAGCACCTTTTACTCCATTAGCAGTTGAAGTTAATACCATTTATTTTTTTCAAAACCAAGTAATTATCTTGAGGTTTAAAATACCTTTTCCAGATTGAAGCCATGACCTCAACATTATGATAATGTTGGTGTTGGTAATCAACCTTATTTCTGAGACTGATGATTCATCATGCACTCATTATACGTGATTTTCTTGCGCATTGGTACAACACATTAAAAGGAAATGGAGTTACATATACTAATTTAAAATTATTTGAAGGGAAAATCAGCCACACTCATCTGCTGCTTTCATGCAATGTGCTTCTACTGTTGACTGACCTTGCTGAAGTCAGGATTTTACCTTTACATGTCGTAGCTATGCAACATGTGGTGGTATTAAATGGGATACATGAGGGACATTGGTATTGCAGAGCTCATGTTAGCTGCTTGTATATATTGCATTCCCCTGAAAACACGTTAGACTCAATGGTCCAGGATCAGAAAGGCCAGAAATAGCAGTAGAAATTACATAGACTAAGTACAGCAAGGTAATTGGGACCTGTATCTCTGGAGGTGACCTATCCATTCGTAGGTTCTCCTGTGTTCCCTGCTGCTTCCTCTCATTTCCCTTTCTCCTTCCCAAAGGATCTGGCCTGGTTGTACCTGTTGTCCTCGAGTGGAAAATGGGACGTGGATCTCCTGGCGGAACCACAGCCAGGACAGATTGCCTGGGAGCCTTGCCCTGGGTGGGATGATGGGACGGGGAAGATCAAAAGGGAACGGAAGAAGAAGTTACTGGAGACACCTATCTGTGTGGAGATTTCAGTGTGATTTCTCTCTTCTTTTCATGGAAAAGGGCATCAGGAGCAAAAGAAACGTCTTTACTGCTGGAAAACATCTGAAAAATAAGCAGCGGAGAAACCAATTGGCAGAGAGGAATTGCAGCAGCCAACGAGAATGGAGGGATTTGCATATCCAGGGTGAAGCTGCTGGGAAAGAGCTGCAAAGGGATTATGCAAATCCCAGATTGGGCGAGCGGTGGCTGATTGCCAGAGCAGGGGGATGCACACACTGCTCTGTACCTGGGCAATGATTATGCAAATTGCCCACCCGCAGCCAGAGTGCAGGGCAATTGGCTAAACGAGAAAAACTCTGGTTCTGCGTGAGTAAGCGCGCAGCCGCCCACGCCTCGCCGCGGTGCGGGACCTCCCGCTCCGCGGGACCCCTCTGATGCCGGGCTGCCGGGGTGGCAAGGGAACAGCCCTGCCGAGCAGAAGCGAATGTTTTGGGATGGCCATTTGCGTTCCCTGTGAGTCTGACATCGAAGGGATAAGAAAATGGAAGCTCGGATGAGAACTCCTCCGTGTTGCCTGCAGTTTTCTGATCCTGGGGAAATTCTACCGCTTGTCAAAGAAGGGATGTACCTGCAGAGTGGATGGGCTCAACCCTTAACTTTGCACTATGCATGGGAAGAAACTGAAGGGATGGGAGATGTGATTAAAATGTCTGATTTTGAGTATTTATTCCATGATTTTTTAGGGGTTCGATGACATCTAGATTTGTAAGAAGATAAAGACATCACACTGACATGCTTACAAGCAAAGTTTAATATTCAGAAGTTTCTTTTTATTCTTTTTTTTTATTCCAATATGTACAGTTCTGTGCCTATATGTGTGCAATCCAGCATCAGTTCTCAAATCCAGCATAATAATATGTCACCATAATTTAATTTTGCTCGGAATAGTCTTTAATGTTTTCAGGAGCTTCTCACAAAAGGGATCTCATTCCCATGGACACCTAAGCCTGAAACACCTCTATAATTCTCACTGCAGACTGTTGAAAAGACATGACTCAGAAATCCTGGAAAATACAGTAATTATATTGTACAACTAATTGCAGGGTGGCATTACCACTCTGCAGTTTTCATAGCTTACTGGCAGATGGGTGATTCAGAATCTAAGGTGATGGGGCCAGTTTAAAAACAGAATATAACTGAGGAATGGCTGGACACATTGGAAGAAAAGGAGAAAATTGTCCATCTCGTACTGCAGCACAATATAAGATCTCATTGAACTCGCTGGCAATGAGTTCAAATACGCAGTGACAGCCGTTCAGTCATATGAATCAGTTCATCAGTATGTCAGGACTATAAGCCAATTTCCTAGCAAAGCCCATGCCAGTGAGGAAAAGAGTAAAAAAAACTCCATGAAGTTTTCCGCACTGAATTTTCTCCCTAATTATTCCCCTGGGTGAGCAGAATCCGCTGCTGTATGTAACAGGTTATTGGCGATATCGACAAATGTTGTTAGTCCTGGAGGACCAATTAATTTTAATAGAGGCTCCACTGAAAATCAAGGAACGAGGCCAAATATTATTCCAGTGAAAATCAGTGAGCGATTACATCTGGGAAAAAGAAAGGGGAAACATATAAATGTATGAGGCAGAAAAAGAAACTTAAGCATGGTGTGTAGGCAGGACAGGGTGCACAAGCCTGGCTGGGGGAAGCCCAAGGTTCATTAGTTCCTCCACCCACAAACCATCCAGTTTAATTTGCCATGTTTACTCTCCAAATTAGCTGCCCGTTGCCAAAAGATGGATATTTGAAACGCAAGGGTGAGATGTGGGCAGTTATTCCCAGTCGCCACAGGGAATGGTCAGTGATACAACACGGGGAGCTGTGGAGAGTAGAAGCTTACAGGAGATGGTTTCTGCTTAGTGCTCCACTTTTTTCTTAATAAGCTAAGAAACATGTAAAGAATGGTAAATTACAAGAATTGATAACTCGTCGAATATTTCTAGCCTGCTTTTGTGGAGGTATAGAACAAACACTGCTTAAATAACTCGCATGTGGCACGACAGTTATTCTGTAAAGAAACGAGATTTGAAAAGAAATGGATATGGGTTGCATTTCATTTGTGAATTCACTTTCCAAAGAAGTTGCCACGCCAAATGTTATATAAACACATGCACGCATACATAAACATGTATTATCTGTTGATACCAGAGTTGGTTAAAACATTTTGCTTTTCTGAAAGCCTAAGTGAGATTTCCCACAGACATTTTACATTTTTAATTAAATAGTTAATTGCCTCCTCTTTTTTTTCTTTGCTGATTTCTTTTCCAAATATTTTTTGGTGACAGAATGAAAAAAAAAAAGGCCACAGGAACACTGAAAAAAGAAACAGGTAGTAAAGGGGAAGAAAAAAACCCTACTGTCAATCACAAAATATATTTTTCATGGAAAAAGGGAATATTTTCATAGAAAAAAATTAAGTGGTAAGAACTTTATGAAAAATACTTCAGATTCAGACAATTCAAAATGCCGCCTTTATCCAGTGCTAGGTTTGCATAGTGACTTATGTCTTCTGGTCAAGGGAACCCGATGCACCTTCTTAATCTGCGCAGTTATCAGACCATTTTCTCCACTGCTGAAATCCACGTAGGTTTGGGCTGAAATGAATTCTGCAAGTCTAACTTCCTACGGCACTGCTATGTGATGTCTAGGGACAGAAAGTTGATGGTAGTTATAACCATGGGGAAATTTTTCTAAGTTCAATTCATTTTCTGACGTCGGAATGAGACTATGACATTGGAGCTGGTATCTATCTTCTATAAGAAATACAGAAGGATTTTTTATAGGCCTTGCTAACAGGTAAGAATAAAATACTGGACAGGAAAGGGACTCGTGAGATCTTCTAAGCAGTTTTTTAGAACTGCTTAGAACGGCCCTTTGTGCCAGCAAACTGGCTTCAGTTTCCTCTCGGTGTTCTTGCAGGATGGAGGATGACACGATGATACCGATGGGCAACTCCATCCCCCGTGGAAATGCTGATCTTGCTGACAGTGCCATCTCCGGGCTGACCCACAGTCTGAGGATCCTGCGGGATGCACACATAAGCTCGGATTTTCTCTCCTTCGCTCTGCTAGTGCCAGTTTCATTCGTGTAATTAAAGGTAGCATTTGGTCTCGCAGTTTTTATCTAACCCCTGTGATTCCATCCTGCCTTTCTCATGGCTACATCCCAGGAAACCCTGTTCATTTTTCCTTTCCACTGTCCTGCCAGAGTAGCTGATGTCTGGGTGGGCGACCTAGTTTCTGGACCGAGCAATCTGAGAACTTTGTGCCTTGTGCATCTCTTAAGTGTTACACTGCCTTAATTAAAAAATTAAAGGGATTTCTACCTTCTCCCTTCAGATACCAACTGTAACTGTGGTGCTGCCCCACACGAGTATCTCTCAGCAGGCTGAGCAGGAGGTGCTGAGCAGGTTGTTTCTCAGGGCGCTGCGGATGGTGTCAGCTCCCAGCCCGCTGTGGAGCTGCTGCAGGGTTTTGGGGACCTGCCGTGGAACTGGGCTGGCCTTGCTGACCTGAGGGGCTTTTTTCTAGAAAATGTAATTCTGCAGTGCGAGGAAAAGCTAATCGATGGTGATGGGAAGGGCATCGCCTGCTCCTTGCTGCATGGAGTGGCGTTGGGCAGTAAGCAGTTTTTATGGATGTTTCAGTCTAAAGAATTTGGCCTTGTCATCATGAACGCCTAACAAGCTTGAGGCAAAAAGCCAGCTGTTTCACTTGTTGCAGAACTTGTTTTTTAGCTGGTTTTACACAGAATAGCAGTATTTTTTTCTTTCTTCTTCTTCTTTTTCACAAGCTTGGTCTATACCTGCCAGACTGCAAAGCCGTGTAAGCAGCAGCTATCAATGAAGCATTGATTCTCGTCAGTTTGCAAAGAAAATAGAGAATGTCAGCCCCGCTGCAAGAGGGAGGTGATGGAAAGAGGAAACGACCGCAGCAGAACCGAGCTCTGCTTGAGCCTTCCCTGCAGGTTGAACTCCACTCCTGCTGGCAGTGAACGAAGTTTGTGATGAGTCAAGACTGCTTCATCACCTGTGAAATTATTTATACACTGGTGCATCACAGAGAAGGGCTGCACCGTCTCAGCCGGTGATCTCTGCTCGGCTCCTCGTGGGCAGGTGTCCCAGTCACATAAACCACCACCACAATTGACATTAATTGGCACCCTTGTTGCAGACTCAAAGGGGAGGCTAAAGATTTAATGGGAACTGAGAGTGAATTATTCCCCTGTGCCTCAAGGTGGTCCCTCCAGAGCTGTGCTGAGACACACAGGCAGGCCAGTGCTAGACGCCTGAACTGCCACCACTTGTGATGGATTTGCTTTACTGATATTTTTAAAGAGGACAATGACAAAAGCGAGAAACATAGAAGAACAGGTGAAGCAAAAGAACAGCATGCTGTTTCTCAAGGATGCCTTGGAATTGAAGCAAATATTTTTTTCCTGGATGAATGTGAGGAAAAATGGGTGAATTTTTCACTTATGTACATTGGCGAATGTCTTGACTTCATGGAGGTAACCATGTGAATGTATGCTGAGTACTAAATGCTGCCATTTTCTGAGAGCTGAATGATTTCACCAGCTACTTACTGATGTAATACATATTTTATTATCACCTTAAATGGGCAAGTGTTAAATATCTGTATTATTTTTAGATGCAACCTGTTTAAAATCAAAGTAACATAACATTCCACAGAGGAACAGTTTAGTTCTGAAACTCCCTGGCTCCTTTTTCTTTGCATTTATTATGATTTATCCTAAGTGTGAATAACAGGCATTTTTTTGTGGGCTGCAGGATTTTAGAAATAATAAAAGAATGCTTTGAAAATGTGTCATCTCTTCACAGTTATAACTCAACAGCTCAGGAGGCAAGATTTCCCAGTGCTAACTACTCTCGTGTTAGCTATTTATCTTTATGTCCGAAACAATTTATTTTCAGATTGACTATAAAAGCAAGGCATCACATAATTGTCTGGCTATAAAATATGTAAAGTATTGCACTACTGGGGCTCATTAGCAAGAGCAGAGATGCTTTTTAGTAATCCATAAGGTGATACTTGTTAATGAATCTTGCAAATTATTCCACTAACTACCTAAAGATTAATAATAGATATGTCTGCTGCAACAAACAAGTCTCAAATCTCTAAGGAAAACTAGAGAAAGTGGGTAATAATTAGAATAAGAGCACAACAGATATTCTTATATTTGCAGTTTTGATCCTATCAACTAAATGGTTGCTATGGTTTGTGTTATGTCTGTTGTAAACAGATTCCTCTTGGAGTAAGCTTCTAGACTAAGAATACTGCACACAGCTTGGCTTATGGATAGGAAGTGAAAGTGATTTTAAATTTGATTCACAGTTTAATGCTGCCTAATTTCAGGAAGGTTAAGCATCTTTACAAGACTTGAAACCTCACAGAAGTTCAATGATCTCCGTGGATGACTGTCCATCCATTTCAAAGGAACCTGAAAACAGGCACTGTATTTAGGTGTCTATATTCTGGGTAGTTGACAAGGACTCTCATAGTTTTTGTTTTAGTTAAGGCTCTAGCTTACTGCAGTACATCAAACTCAGCAAAAGAAGTATAGAGGATGGACAGAGTTTGGAGCTGTAATATAACTGCTCTAGTCATGAGGATAATTAAAAATTGAACAAATATCTCAGTGGTAAATGGGACCAGACATCTGCAAAGCCCTTAACTCATACTGCTAAAAGTTTGTTCCTCTGAGCGGCACATCGCACTGTTGGTTAACCTGTGCTGTTGACCAGGCTTTGAAGGATGGCGTACAGCACATCATTCCTGCTCGCGTAGGTAACAGAGCTCACTAGGGCAGAGACACCCCAGTGACCCTTTTGACTGGGTCTGTGTATCAGTAGAAGAATAAATGGGTCTAGAAGAGCTTATGTGCATCACTGAGACCAGTGCTGGCTGTTGTAGACAGCAATACGTGATCATACGGGCCCAATCCAGACGGATCCACGGAGCATCCACTGCATGAATGCCTGTGCAGCGCAGCCTGGTTCCCAGTATTCTTCAGTGGCCCCCAGCAGCTGGAGCTTTAGCCTTTTGTTATTCAGTGTCCCAGAAAGACAGCAGGTGACATCAAGGGCTGCACAAACCTCTGAGGTCCCTACAAATGCACTCGGCTGGAAGCGTGTTCCTCTTCCCATGTCAGGCGAAATGCCCGGATGATCCTAAAAACCAAAACACCCCAGAGAGAGAAAGGCCAGGACACCTCAGTGGTCCCTGCCAGTCCTTTGAATCTAACCAAACATAACCAAACTGGCTTCTATGGGGGCAGCAGGTACGAAGTCATGCTTGTTGCTTAGAAATGCTTTGTTAAGGTGCATCGTCTCTGACCTAGGCTTGCTCGTTAAATCCGCGGGAACACTCTCAGTTGACTCCTTTAAGCTTTGGATCGGTTTTCTTCCCTGGCAAATGAAGGCCTGGCAGTTCCTGAGCCCTCACAAAGCCTGCCAAATGGCATGTAATTCTGCCAAAACCTATGGTGATTTCCAGAGAGGAGGAGGTTCTCTACAAAGAGGAACCTCGCAGTTTTGTTTCGTCTTCAGATGCAAGAAGGTGAATGTTACAAGACTCCCGAGATGCCTTCTGCTGCTCCACCTGCACTTCAGCAATGATTAAAAATACTTTGTCCATGGCAATCCAGCACAGCACAATGATCTCAAATTGTAGATAAAATTATTCAAAGGCAAGGATTCATAACTTGCCTGGTATGCAGAACAAGCAAAAAGGCAATTTAATTTGAACATGTAAGCACACACCAGTCCCTGCACAGTATCCCTCCAAATGGATAAGTTCTCTATTAGTTTCTGCTTATATTAAAAAGAACTCCCAGATGGTCCTGTTTAAACAATGTCTAAATAAATACTTTCCCAATCGTTTCATAAGTTGCTATAGTGCCTCAGGAAACTCAGAGAGCATGCTCATGGATGTAAATTTGGAAATAAATGGTGTAATTGTTATAACACAGCGTTGTGCTGGTCTTTCTGCATTTGGAGCTCCTGCTGGTCAAAAAGATCTGTTGATTCAAAATATGCATCTTCCACATTCAGGATTGATTTTTCAGTGTTTTGTCTGCTTCCCGAAAGGGACCTGTGGAGTCTGAGGCCCTGATAATTTATTTTTCAGGCAGCCTGACCTACTGGATGTAGCACTGGTTGCTTTAAAGAGACCTGCCGCTGTCCTGCTGGATCACCTGAAATATATCTTATCCCATCCTCCATACCTTGGTTCTCCATCTGTCAGATTAGGGCATGAGATGTAGATTCCCGTTGTAAAAACCTGAAGTCTGTAGAGGAGAGGATCTCCATCATGCCACATAGCTGCTGTTACACAGATTCTAAATCATAGTTACACAGCCCCTAACTCATCGTTTACCTTGGATGGGCAGGTAGAAAAGCAGTATCAAACCCTTTAGATTTGACCCTGAACTGCTGGTTCAAGTGACTTGGCATATTAGATAGTCCTCAACACCAATTAAAAAAATACAACCTTCTTTCTTTTATTAATCCTGATGAAAACTTGGTTTCTAAAAGAAACTTCCCTATCCTGACAAGGCTCTAGGAAACTTCACAGTATAAAATGACATAATAAAATTCAAAGTCAAAAACAAATATGAACATTTACCAGAAGTTCAAAAACATTTAAATTATAAGAATTCAGTGGTTAAAACCATAGGGAGCTTACTCTTCACACACTATTGAAAGTAAAATGAAAAGGGCACTTCTTTATTTAAAAGTGTGAGTGCTTGTTATTTTTAAGTAGGATTAAGTATCTGGACTTCCAATTACACAATGGAAAATCCCTTTTTTATTGGTAAGATTTTAATTAAGTACCTTGATTTCTGTAAATGGGAGCTTCATTTGACACTTGTGGCCAACTTTGAATAAGTGCTAATAGAAACTGAGTAAATTCTGCTGAACTACATAATGCTGAGTGCTGCTCAAAGAGAAGTCTGCCTCCAATTTCAATTCCTTTAGTGAAAATCTGAAATAAGCGCATTGAAGTCAATGCTGCACTGGTAGAAATCAGAGTAAGAATTGAGCCATGCCTAGGCTTACATTAGTTTGTGCACAATATTGAGATATTGTATTGGTGGATACTATGGATATGTACATAAAAATGAAAATGTTTTTAAAGCCCTGTTACATACAGATGACTTGTAAAGGAGTAAAGCTGTGAAAGCCTTTCCTCCTGTGCCGTTTTTTAGCCATATATCTTCCTTTCTGGCAAGAAAGCCTATTGGGGAAAATAAATACATTGCTGCTTGCACAGGAACCAGTGGAAAAAAAATCATCTTGCATATCTACCTTCAGAGATGTTTTATTGCCTTAGAATTGTAAATGCCAGTATTTCTTTTCTTAGCTCTGTGTTTTAAACACAAGGTACATACATTGATACACTTATTTTGTTAAACTATCCTGATGATGTAACATGGATAGATTGACACATTAACCTAATGAGAGATTCTCATTGTGCCTTCATTAGACAAAAATGTGTAAAGTAGATATTTGCAGAACATTGACTCTTATGCTTCAAGTAAAGGATGACATATACCTCTGGGATAGATGCGTTTTAATATTTTTATGTTACATATTATAACTGAAAGACATAACTAAAAAAGCATTTAATTAGTCCTAAAACTTTGTTAACAATTATAATTTTTAACTGCATTAAAGGATAATTCACATATGAAGAGTTTTCACTTTTCAGTCAGCTTCTGAGCAGCATAACTATTATACCACAAAAATGAGAGTTATATGAGGATGTGTCTTTTATTAATACAAAACTCTGTTTATTCCCTCTGTTGTTTATTTCTCCTCTGAGTTTGATGGAACATGCACATACATGGCGGGTAAAGTTCCTCTCACCTAGTTTTAGCTGCTCGAAATACAGACATCTTCATCCGAGCTATTTGTCTGGATGGAGTCTGGACTCCTACGTGACTGTCACAGTCACCAGGGAAGAATAAGGTGCAATTAATCTGATTGTTTTAGATTTCTTTGACAGGATGAATTGCTCTTGCAGTGCCTATTTTCCCCCCCCTAATTATGAAGAAGAGTTAGACAATTCACTTGAATCTAGAGGTCTACTTTTAACTACCTACTTTAGGTGATTTCTTGGCTTATTTGCAAAATGTGTACTCTAGTTCATATTAATTACTACTTTAGTTTCAAGAAGTCCCATGGACTTTAATGGGAGGAATTGTTCAACTTAATTTAAAGCCTAATGTATGCCTTTGTAATAATTTATATTTTTCCAGTACTTAGATCGCATTCCCACATGCCACTTTCATCCTTTTTCATCCCTCCCCCATCATACGTACCCTGTGTATTCTGCATCCATTCTCCTGCTACGTATTGTAGCAGCATCCCTTCCCTCCCAGATGGCTCTTCGTCATGTACACAGCTTTAATGAACTATATCCTAAGGTGGCTTGGAGGAAGATTTCCCATGAGGTTGTGAAAAAAAGTAAGAGATAAGAAAAGTTCTTTGAGAAACTGGTAGCTCATAAATTTCACTGGGCACAAGTGCTGTTTTATCGCAACAAGAATTGCAATGGGGATCCTTAGAAATAAGTAATTTACTGTTGCAGCAATTGTAAAGTGTTGTTGGTAGTTCCAAATAATATGTTGAGGGAAAAGTACAAATGATAATAAAAACAGGTCACTCATATAATAAGGGTAATGTTTTTGCTATCTGCTGAACAATATGTGTTTGATGAATAAAGCAGGTGACATCATCATGTTATTTACAATAAATAACCTATTTAGTGAAATTTGCCTGTTTCCTGCTTTCTGACTGTCTCTTGGCAGAATTAAAGAAAAAATAAAATCCCATTTACTTCATAAGAGCTTTTGTGCTGGTTTCCCTTTTTGGTGAAAAGATTTCATTGAAACTATTTGTCAGTCACTGTCTGAGTTATGAGACTAGTTGCGATTAGTTACCTGTATGATACAGCATGGCTTTTAATCCCTGAGTGAATAAATTTTGCTCTTGGGATCAGGAGGAGAAACTCTCTGGGGTTGAGATCTCATTGCTAGACTGGAAACGAGAAGGAGCTGGAACATTTTAGGAAACTGTGCCAACCAATCTTTTATCTAATGAGTATTTCTAGCAATACTTAGTTGCACAGATTAATTTCATTTTTTTCCTATGACCTTTACACAAAATAACTGGATGTATGTGATCCTGGTGTGTAAGGACAGGGAAAGATGGAAAACATTGTCCCTAGTGTTCGGCAAGAAGATGTTTTCTCAAGTCCTGGTGCACTGGAGGTACAGAGGGAGGGAGGGAAGCATGGTACAGGGATGCATGGGATTGCCTGCTTGGGTTTTATACAAAATTAAGTTGATTAGTCAGTGCAAATTGAATCGAAAATCCACAGACTATGACGTACTACTGTTGTCTGCAGCACTCCTGAACCCCTTGAGGTTGAACCAAAGTCAGGTTGAGGTAAGATAAAACAGATTTGCACTAACATGAAAAAGAAAAAAACCAGGGCCCCTCTCTGCTCTGCTAATAAAATATCCGAGATTCTAGTGGGAGAAGGGTTAAGTTTCTACGCAATAATCCATCTTGATGAAACCAGAGTGATGACACGAATGAAGCATGTGCACTAGAGCGAGCTCACTGCAGTGAGCTAAATGGAGCTCGGTTGTCTCCAACGGTCATTATAGCTTTTCTTTGCATATTAGCCTTCATTTCCATCACACGTACGTTTAGAGCTTTGGGCAGGTATTGACAAAAAATCGGAATATATTGCACCTCTGCTGCCTAATTACAGTGGTGACAGCAGAAGACAAAGGATATACAAGAGATCTGAGCAAGGTGTTAAATCATAATAACATGTGTTCACACCATGCCTCATTCCTATATACAGTATGAAAAAAATCCCACTAATTAAGGTTACTTTGTTAGACTGATAGGTAATTACTAGAGCAAAACTTGTAACCTCCTGGCCCTTAGCAGTAAAAGGTCGAAAATAATGGTGTAGTCCTTTATAAATCTATGAGGAACGGCAAAGGAATACCAAGTAACTTAACACAGAGGAATTTTAAGTTTCTATACACACTCTTTAATGCTTCTTAAAGAGCGCTGCTTAGATTCATATTTCTTTCAGCTTACAGGACATTCTGAATTTAATCTCCCTCTAGCCACTAGTCTACAATGATTTCAGCTGCGGGTCACAAAAGTTAAACCTGATAACCGCTCCATTGCAGCCTTTCTGCTTTAGAGGTCAATGAAAAGTTTCTCAGGAGGCATCATTCAAAAATAATATCTACTTTTACATGAGAGATTTAAGTTAGAGTTTGATTTCCTCCTTCCTTTGACTTAGAGACTTTTCTTTGATTAAAATGAAGAGGAGTACTAAATGCTGAAAACCTGCTGGAGAACACATCTCTCTTAAAGAGCCACCATCACCTTGGAGCTCATGTCTATAATATGAACTGGGATTTTGTTGGTCCAACAAGAAATAAACATTGTAGACAACTGCTAGGAAAAACTGGTGACATTAGGGGGCCTATTAACACTCCGTCAAATTAACAATATATTTCTAATTCCCTTGAGTGTCATATGCGTTTTTCTTATAATATTGGCTGATTCTCTCCTGCATTAATGAGGTGGACTGCTGCCAAAAATATGCAAATGGAAATCCAGTGGACCTGCCTTTGTAAATTCAGATATCTAGGAATTCGCACTTAAATGAGAGTTGAAAACCCCCCAACCCAACCCAAACAGTCGTTTGGTAGCACATCCTGTGCTGTTAGATTGCTTGCACCAGTGCTGGAAAACATCAATATGTAAATACCTTGAACTCTAAACTCCTGAAGTCTGTATTATCTGAGTTTTCACAGTGGAGGTGTCAGGTCCCCTTTAGACTCTCTCCCACATTTAAATATAGATCTGCAATCAAATTATAGAGCTTTCCCTAGGAAACAGCAAGTCATGTAGTTCCCAGATAATGTAGACAAACAATTCACATTTCCTTGGCTCTTCCACCCTTTCTGAATCTGAAAATTATTTCTGAAGCTGAAAACCATGCCTTAAAGCAGAAGAGAAACACACGCATCTCTACACACGTACAAACCCCGTATTTAATATAGTAACAGATTGTAATTCTCCTTAGAAACAAAACAAAGCAACAATAATGCTACACAAAGCACTGGCAACCACACAAACCCGCTCAGTGGCCCCTACTAAATCTGGGGTTAGGCATTATGACACAGGGTATTGGAAACAACCCCATCCCCGCCTCTCCACAGCCCCTTTTCCATATGTTCCTTATTTCTGGTTACCTTCCAGCTGCCAGATGTTCTTTCCCACTACCACCATCCTGGACCTGCAGACCCTTTTTCTGGGCAGAAATAATAGCATGCAGATTTCAGGAATATTTGCCTTTATTTGATGCTATTCTTGTCCCACCCTTGCCATGGCTCCAATCTCTCTGAAAATTACATGGTAGATGATCTTCATTTGGAAGTGGCTATATTGGACATACATTCATAGTTTTTAAGGCCAGCAGGGACCAATATCCCTATTTACTCTGGATTTCTGCGTGAGAATGCTGTAGGTTTTAGCCAGTGATGCTCGTGTTGAGTCCAACAGGCAAGAACGTGTCTTCTAGCCCCATGCTCCTGATTGTACGCAGGCTAATGGGCATACTGGTTCAAATGGATCAGCTCTAAAACTTAACCGTTCTCCCACTAGAACCTTGGATATTTTATTAGATATGAGGAGAGAGGGCCCCTGACCAGCTCACTCCTATGACTCCACCTCCCCAAACTGATAAAGATCCCCAGCTTTTTCCTGTTAGTCCCAACAGCTACCTTAGTATTCCTAACATATGAAAAGGAGGGAGAAAATTTCAAATAATAATGCAATTCTCAGTCTCTCCAGTTAGATAAAAAAGGCTCCAGTTTCTGGAGACTATAATTTACTTTCTTCTGCTCTTATGCAATAGGATCCAAATCACGCTCATTTTTAATGAAAGGTTAATATAAATCATATGAAAAGTCATGCAGTGTTGCCCTGAAGTGTACATGCTAAATTGCCATTCAGGAATTCATACCTTTCAGCAGAAAAAAAAAAGTTTCGTTCCTATTTGAGACAAGTGGTTGCAATATAAATCCAAACCAAGAAGTGTAAAATAAAAAGATGGAAGACACAAAGTTATATTTTTATTCTATTTAGGTACTCAAGCTGCGGCTAAATTTGTCATAGGGTTTACAAAAGCACGTAAGTGGTAATCTGTGACTTTAGGAACAAAAATGCTTTAAAAATTGTCTCATAGTATAGATGGTGGTTCTCTTTTAAACATAGGATCACAGAATGGTTTGGGTTGGAAGGGACCTTAAAGATCACCTAGTTCCAACCCCCCTGCCACGGGCAGGGACACCTTCCCCCAGACC
>JAVJGG010000094.1:35586488-35688487 GCA_035590195.1 Aviceda cuculoides
TACTGAACTCAAAACACAGCACCCTACCAGCTACTAGGAAGACAATTAACTCTATCCCAGCTGAAACCAGGACACCTCCATTTGCGGGGAGCTGGTGGAGCTGGGACTGAAGATTTTCCCCTTTAGCGATCACGGGAATTCTTACGCACATCCTGCGTGGTTGTTTCTCTTACAGCATTCACACAGTATTAAATCTGCTGCTGGGCTTTCTGTGGGCAAGGTACTCATCCAGAGATTTCATTTCCGTTGACTTGTCTTACAGTATTACTGACATGGCTCGCGATATTGGCAAGAATCACAGCAGAGAGAAGACACTGACTGGATTTTGCTACTTGACAATTTTTCCGGTCCCTCGCCGAGAGCCACCTGCCCGTTCCTGGATATATTTTCCTTTCTTACCTTCAGAGCTTTGCCTAATACATTTCTGGTCAGGGTAGTGTCAATTTAGAAAGAAGCTAAGGTTTTATACATTTACGGATATTGGGACAAAAGGGTGCATTAGTGAGGAGAAAGGTAACTTCTAAAATGGGGTGCTTTAGGGACAGGAGAATGGAAAAACTTTGGATTTGGGTCTGAGAGAAGTTTTGGGATCTCAGTGCTGCATCAGACTGTTGGGGAGCTAGAGAAGGCTGGGGATGTGGGGGACCCAAAGTCAGCAGAAGTTGAGATTACCTCTGGCACCCCCCCCCGTGTGGGTATTTTTAACTCAGACTCCAGGTCCAGAACGCTCACACACACACACACACACACACACAACTGCTCTTCATTTTCTTTGCTGCTGTCAGAAGTATGGTCCTATCCCTAATTACTTCTTGGCCAACTTGTAACATTGTTCCCGACCCAAAAGATACAGCAAAGTTTCCCCGTATTTCAGTCCATCTGTTAATGAACATTTGCGTTCATTTAACACACTCGTGTATCCGGTTTGGACAGGAATGTTGGCCCAAAGGTGGGAGAGATTTAATTTTGCCAGAAACTATCTCACTTTAGTTCATGTTAGCAAGATCCCATAAGAGGTTTTTTAAGTGGCAGCTATTTACCAGGCAGTAATTTCATAAAATTCAAAAGAACTGTATTAAAACCAGATAATTTTCCAGTTCAGGGTAGGTCCTTCAGATGCAGCTGTCAATTTTACTGTAGGCAGACGCCAGTTGAAAACTAAAGGAAACAGACATGATTCTCAAACTCTTCTATACCTCCCTGCGGGCAGTTACGCACATTCCTTGTGGAAACTACTCTGTTGTAAAAAAAGAGGTAGAAAAGCTACTTTTTTTTTTGTGTGTCATTTAAAAAATACTATGACTAATATTTTATACTCCTTTATAAAGCAAAACCACACAGAGTACTTACGTGGAATATTAAGACAAAACTTCTAGTACTATAGATTTTGAAGTCTAAGCTGAAGTTTATTCAGTGCATGAACTTTTTCATATCTTACACACAGGTATGACTGATGTACAACTCCAAATCTGAAGAGATTAAATAATCACGGGCATAACTTCATTATCTTTCTCCCTCTTTTTTGTCTAGTTCCTTCTATATGATTGCTAAAGAGAATAAATTCGATTGTGTGTCTCAACATATTTTAGGTGGTGTAGAGGTTTTCAGAATGATGAACAATGATTTTACAAGAATGTATACTTCCTCAAATAGAATTAAACCCCCCTGGAGTTTCTTTATAGCATAGAGTTCATAATCTGAAATATTATATGCAAAGAACAACTATCTTCTTTTGAAGCAAGTGTCTAAGCCTGTTGTAACTTCAAAGGTTGGGACATTAATTTTTAACCTCTCTGATTCTGAACAATAGATCTAGACTACAACAGTTGCATTTTTGGCCAATTATTTAAAATTTAACAAGAACTATTGCTACCTCCTTATTTTCCTTTAGGTCAGGAATGGGCTTTAATCTACATCTTATATTCAAACACACTGGAAACGTGGAGATGCTTATTTTTGACTGGGATATATATTTTGAGTCTGATGCCACCTCTGTTAATACTTTTATAAAATATTATTATAGAAGCTTTGAAATTTTTTATTCTTGTTAACAGTGTGGTTATGACTGCAAACCAAATAAAAATCACATGTTAGGCCTTATTCAAAGACAGAAGAGCAGACAGTCCTGCTCCAAAAAATTTACAAATAAATTAAGTTCAAGGCAGAGTCAAGAAGACTAGGTTCTCTGTATTACCATTTACAAATAATTGTATGAAATTATGTTGACAGAGTTTCTATATTTTGTAAAATTTTGCTGGTTCACCATTAGATTGCATGTATACAGCTGCTGATTTATTCCATTTCAAAGCAGGTTATTTACCATTTTTTCCTGATATGAGGTGAGCTATAATAGCCCATAAATCTCCAACTTTCCTGGCTTTTTATGAAGAGCAGACATCATGTAGTGACTTTCTAGACTTCATGAACTGTTGCTGCATTTGTAAAGCCTTGTTGATTTGTAGGGGTTCTTCATTGTCACATTCTTCTAATCATAGAATTTCAGTTAATAAATTGTGTCAGTACAGAGAATAGTACTTCCAGATGAATTAGAAAATGACGACCATTGAGTGAATAGCTTGTTGCTGAGGAATCTACCAAAAGTCTTCTTGAAGAACATATTCAAACTCTTGGTAGACTAGATCTCATTTTTCTGTATCTCTTTCTTCTTTTTAAGCCAAGGTTTGGGAGGTATTTTATCGCTTTAGAACTGTGTGAACTTTTGAGGAACTCATTTATTTAGCAATGCTTGTTACCCATCCTACACAGAGACATAATTTGTGGTGCAGTCAGAAGAGGCTCCAAACAGAAATCCCAACTCTAAACTCAGAGAAAACTTTAAATCCGACTTCTGCGGCTGCCTGACAAAAGCTGTGAAACTGTAACCTTGGAATATTTCAAAACATCTGCATCTAGGTCAACACTTGACACTCTAGTTCCTCCTTATTTTAATCATGCTGGATGATTCATGGAAATTTAGTTATTCTACAACAACCATTGCTAATATATATTCTCACATGAATTTCTACAATCTTTCTTTAATTTCCAATATAAATTTCAGCTCCTCAGATCTTTGGTTTGAAGGTAGCAATGTTCTTATACCATCCCATGTTTATGTGCTTCATAGTTTATAAGAAGAAATATTTCTTTCTACAATGAAACCCAGCAAACAAGTGTTAGAACTACTTATGTAGAAGTGACTGATTTAATGGTTACAGTGCAATATGGGTGGCTGTCCTAAGATACTGGGGGGTTTTTGTAAAACTGATGTTTAAAAAAGAGACTTTCTGGGGAAAAATAAGACATGAGAAAGTGTAACCGGTAGTGGTTTGTGTGAATTTGGAATCCATTTAATGCAGTCAAATGTTTGTAATTTTTTTTTCCTCCCTAAATGTCTGTTTTGCTTTATTTTTTCTTAAAACATGGCTTTTCGAATGTCATCATTTTACTGTGATAACCTCTGCTGTGACTTCAAGCCTAATCGTGCAGAGAGTAGTGCCATCTTTGGAATCCTTTGAATCTCGCCTGGCATAATTTGCCACAGATAACTAAACGATGGCAATTTATGCTAGCTAAGCATTTCTATCAAGGTTTGTTTCTTTCTGTTATTTAAGATAAAATCAAAACTATCAGCTTTTCCTTTATGCATATGAAGACAAGGTGTTTTGAAAAGCAGTATTTTTGCCAACCATGAGTTGCCTCTACTAAACACAGGAAGATAGGCCGTTCAGTTGGCTAATACACATAAAATCCTCTGGGCTATCAGAGTGGCTGCAGGTTTTACAATTTGCTTCATGTACGTTAACACGCATAATTCCTTTTTTTGTTCTTTTTTGGATGCTAATGACATGCGCGTGTTATGATTTTCACTACATTACCTAGGATGTGTAATCAAGCAGTTTCCATAGCAAGAGTTTTTCAGCCCTATCACAGTTGGTAGTTTCCTTGCATTGTCTAACTTCCCTTCACTGTCTACAGTCTAAATTATCTTTTTTTTTGGTATAATTTATCTCTGGAAATTAGCATACCGTACTGATTTTTAGTGGCCAGCCGCTTCTTTGAGATATCCCTTTGACCTCCTCTTGACAAACTTGGCACTGTAAGCAACACAATACTCCCAGGATTGCAGCTTCCCGTGGCAGCCATAGCTAAGCCCATGACTGTGTGATGAATGTTTTGGACCTACTCAGCTAGCAAAATGGTATTAAGGAAAGGTAATATTTTGACCAGTCAGCTGTACAAGAAAAACTCCACAAGATTACCAAAATCTATGAATCTTTGTAAAACGTGGGCTTTAAAGTATTTCTCTCTTAAGGGTTTGAATGTATATTAGTTTTATTGTAGTAATATAGATACACGTGCACATACAACACACACATCCTGCTAATGGCCTAATCGATTGTTATTAATTATTTCATTTTTACACCCGCAAAGAGTTGGAGTGATGAAGCCATGAATGAAAGATGTTAAGATTCCTATATATAACTTTTACAAAAGGATCTTTAATGAACCCCTTGCATAATTTTAGGCAACAACGTACACTCATGTCACATCTGCTGACAGGTCGATCTACAATACCCAAAGAATTTGGGAAAAGAAAAAATCTCTTAGGCGTATGAGCCCCAAATTATAAAATAATTTTGCTTCAGATGTAAAAGCCAGATTAACTCATGGCAGCTGGCTTGTAAATGTATTAAATGGACAGAAGCATAGTGAACGTCCTTCAAGATGAATTTCTTGTCATCTTTTCTTGTGAAAAGAGGTTTATCCCATCCCTTCAAAATCTGTAGGGTATCCTATTTTTTAGTCTCAAAAATATATTTGGTTTTCTTTGAAGATGAATAAAACTGAGATGCTATTATATTCAGTTCCTACTTTGCAGCATCCAGAAATTCCTTTGCTATTAATATGCCAGAGAAACAGATTTCTTTGATTTTTTTTCAGTTTAGAAGATCAAAAGCTGTCAGAAATTGTTTCAAAAGAAAAATAAATCTTTGAGAAGTTGGATTTGAAATAATGAGTCTCCAGCATGTTGCATATACGGTACTTAGAACTGTTTAATGGAAGATGCTGCTATAATTGTGGGGTTTGCCTCTTTACAACTATCACTCACCTAGAAGATATTTCAATATTAGTTTTGCTTTTTCTGAAAGTAGTTATTAGAAAATTGGATATTAATGGCATTCTTTTTTGTAACTTCATGCAAATACTATATTGGGTAAAAGGAAAAGGCAACACACATTTAGACTAAGAGGAAAAAGTCTTAAAACCAATTTGGAAGTCTGCACAGACTTTTGTCTTCATGTAAAAGCTTTATTTTTTTTTTCATTAACGTTTTTATATTTAGGGAAACTGATCATTACGCAGACATGAAATAGCCTTTTGTTGTTGCTTTATTTGCCACGGAAGTGCTGTGGCCTGCCTAGTGTGGTTTGTGGATACCCGTCTTTGTACGAACCACCCGTCAGACAGGACTGCAACAGCTCTGATGTACGCACAAAGTCCTTGCTGCGCCACTGTATCATATAGACATTAAAACTTGGAAGCCTTGGTTTGTTTTAATATCATTAAGAAACCAAACTCAGCTTGGTTTATATTAACACCATCAAGAAAACCAAGCCTGATTTGGTTTGTATCAATAACATCAAGAAACACGATGTGAAGATACCTGTCCTGTAAGGTCTGAAAGAGCAGGTAGTAAAAAAGGAGCTGAAACAAGATGATTAAATATTGATAAACACTAGACCCATTTGGAAATAGCCTTGAATGCGTACAGCCTAGCCTGCAGCTAAAGATTAAGATGTCATTGTGGCTTTCAACTTTTTCATCAGTAAAGCTCTAAATCAATTCTAAACCTATAACCCATCTCTATTATTCTACATTTACAACAGCCTATTGGGAACAATATACACCAATTCATCACCGAGAAAATGTCTAATGATTGTGCTGGCAAATAAATAAGTCAAACATGCTTTTTTGGAAGGGGAGTGAATATATTTTTACTTCCAAATTAAAATATTTAGTGCTTTATAAAGCAGTTGCTATTTAAACTGCCAATAATGTTTAACATGAATTTACTCACCACTGCCTATCCTCATACTGTATAATTTATAACACTAAGCCCTTTCAATACTCCAAAATGCCAGATAAACTTTTCTCATTTGCTCTTAATTTGGTCACGCAGGATAATACCAACATCTGAAGGCTCTTTAAACTGCTTTTTAAAATGCATTCCTGAAAGCACCACCAATGCCACCTCTGCTCCTTGTCATCTTCCATAATTATTTCCAATCCAAAGCGGTCCTTAATGCGCTTATTAATCTGGCATTCTCCTCAGTGTGAAGCACATTCAGCTCTATTAATTTTTAAAAACCCTTTTTTATGGGGGACTGCAGATGCTTGGCTATTACTGAAAAGCTATTAGAAGTTAACACCTTTCTCTCCCCAGGGACTGGCATCATCCTATGCTTCCAAATGCCACCCTATTTTACATTATCAGCTGCTAAGGCTAAGTATTAGAGACTTTTTTTTTTTTTTAACTTCTGAACTGTTAATGCTATTATTAGTTAATGGCAGAGTTCTGTATAGCGTATAGATATATATACTCTCTCAATGTCTGCAGCATATGGGGTTTTATTTATCTGCCTTTGAACAATGAGGCTTTAGAAGAAAACTCACAGGTAAACAACCACTAATCTTATTCCCAGGGGCTGAGATTATTTTTGCCTTTTCTTGACTTGGATATTATGATCAGGCCAATATTTAGAAGAAAAAACATGAAAGAAATGAAGCCATCACCCATCAAACCACAAAATGGCTTGCTTTGTGGGGAACCCTTTCCCTTTTAGAGAGTGTCTTTGTCTTTGTGAAACACAAACCTTCCTTGAAGGACTGGGAGCTAAAAGCGCTGAAAAAATATTACAGAATGCTATTTCCGAGCTGGTAGCAAATATTAGAATTGACAGGGTTTTTCATTTTCTGAAAGAGCTTTATGTCCCAGCTATTCATCTCAGGATCTGGCTGCTTTTGTGAAAACAGGACAGAGTTTAGTCTCAAGGATGGGCTCTTCTGTTCGTGGTTACCCGGAGTTTTCAAGAAGCAAACCACTAAGATACGCAGGAGAGATGCATAAGTCTGTGTCTGGATTCTGCGATTGCAGCATTTGCAATGAAATTCACTCTCCTGCTAATTCCACTCGGAATCTCAGCTTTTAGCTGAGTAACACACAAGGAGTAGAAACCAGTCCAGCATTGGCTCTTCTGACCATTCTGAGCTGTGATGACTGAAGACAACAAAGTAACATATTGTGGCTTGAAAATGCTCGGATTGTGCATACTAAACCGAAAGTACTATCAAGCAAAATAGTACAGAGATTATGATACTGTCTTATTAGTAAATATTCTGTATTAGATTTAGTAAAAATCTATATTAAAGATTCTCCAAAGCTGCAGAACAAGTGTCTCCAGAAAACTGCAGAATGTTTGACAGCAACATAAAATTTAGGTCTAACCTGCCGTGGGAGGTACAGGAGCCAGAACATGAACCTGGATGTTTGCACAGCAATTAATGGGGATTCCTGTCACAAAGTCAAGACATTATAAAGGCTGGAGGGGAGGGAAGGTCTTCCCAAAATTCTGGCAAGTATTGCGAAGGGAGTTACTTGCCACAATTCTGATAATATTTGAGCTTTAGATACTATCTATTAATGTTTTTACTCATTAACACCTGAAGGACTCCATGAAGACCAAGGCACCAGCTCATAGATGCTGTAGACAAAGAAGAAAAAGCTCCTTCCTAGAAAACTCTGTACTTTCTCTTCATATAAATATGTATAATACACAAAGAACAGACCAGTTTAAGATGTTGGTTAATATATGGACTGAGCGTGAGGCTGGTCAGCAGTGAAAACTTGCTGTGGCTCTTGCAAAACAGGAGTTGACAGTAGATGTGTATCCATGCTACGGGGAAAGAATTCCCAACGGTCCTTTATTAGCATCAATGCCATCTTCACTAGCATCTTGAGAAATGCGAAAATTACATCAGATTCATGCATAAACCAGGGAAAACCCCACCTTTGGGCAGGGGCTGCCTAGAAAGACATCCAAAACGGGGGGCAGGCGAGGGTTTGCCTGGAGTGGCAGGATGCAGGACAGGAGGATGCACAGCGCGGTGCTTGGTGCCCCCAGCCACTGCAGGTGGGGGATCTAACAAGCGCCCCAGCACTCAGGCGAACTTGTTCCTGCCTTTTTCCACCTTGGCAGCTTTTTGGTTGGACTCATTGGTCACGGTTGGACACAGTGGAAAAGTAGCTCGGAAGCACCTTTCCCCCCTCTGCTGCATGAAGGACAACGTCACCAGAGTGCAGAATGGAGCTCCCAGTCTGCAGGACAGCCATTTGGACAATGCTGCTGAGAACTGAAATAACTCTAAAAGATGGACCCGTCTTGCTACAAATCACCATGGTCTCTCTTAAAAGGCTGCCAAGAAGTCCTAATGTGTCCGACTTTAACATCTGCTGTGGTGTGTGCCTGGGCTTTTGATTGCTTTCACCTTTTCCTTTGTTATTTTAGAAGACATTTGTGCAAAATCCAAGTTGCCAGTTTCTGTGCTTCCAGATTTATGGAAGCACGTCACTGTGTTCAAATAACAATGCTGGAAAATAAAGTGGAAACAATGACACTACAGAAAATTATGAATGAATTATGCTTTAAAACACACAATGACAAAGCTGGGACACTCTGACCTGAACTAGCATCAGCCTAAAGAAAAAGCCATGAGGAGTGGCGGCTGCTTTAACTGAGAATTTGCTGGCAGTTTTTTGTTTCCCTGACAAAAGTAAACGTGATGCTGAGCACCCAAAGCATCTCAGCCAGGTCTGTGGATGTTTAAGAAATGTGGAATAGAGGCATTGATAGTATTTCAGTTTTTCAAGGACAAAAAAAAGCCATTAATTTTTGAAAGAAAAGTCTTTCAGAAAAAAAGGTGTTAGAAAATTTGAGCTGAGTGCAACCCTCAGCTCCACCTTAAATGTATGTCCTCTTTCACTGTGCAACATTATTAATGTTCCAAAGACTGGAAAGCTCTTTGGAAGATTAGGAAGAGATGCGATTAGTTGGTCCTCTTAAATGCATATTATATGCTCAATAGACCTGAACTGCTCCCATAGTGTCACTTCAGCCCATCCCACAACTGCCTTATTAATGCATGTGCTTCTCCATTAGTGAAGTGGTTTTCCTCGATTATTTTGTTGAACCATATCCACTTCTAGAAATCAGGAACCGTGTATAAAAAGCTGCGATCCCACTATATGACAGCTCAGCTCGGGCTGCCCTATTGCCGTTTCGAACGGTCCGTGCAAGCCCAGAGCAAAGAACAGCCCGAACCTCTCTGGTCCAGCCCAGGGTAACTGGCACAAGGAGAGCATCTGAGAGCTGGCCTAGACCTGGTGCGGCTCGGGGGTCTCCCCGCACGTCCCTGGCTGCTGCCCAGGCCCCAGGTGCTCAGGCCGCGTGTGGGACGAGCTGCGTAGGGCCACGGCAGCGGGCTGTGCGTGCTCATCTCCCCCTTTGCCCACCCCATCCCGTGTCCACGAGGGCTTGAATGCTCTGGTGCCTTTTCTTTTCTGAAGAGGCTTCGGGCCAAAGTACGTGCTTCTTTTCAAACACAACACCATGCAAGCTATTGGCCTAAACTACAGTAGCCTCAAGCCTGCTTATTCAGCTGGCCGTGTTTCCAAGGGGCTGCGACGGCGGCTGGGCATCCGCGAGGCGCAGGACCGTATCCCAGTGATTTCCTCCCCCTGCAAAGCAGCCTGGGGGGAGATGCGTGTCGGAGACATTCCTGCCCAGGGACCCTGCTTCCCCAGGGAATAGTAAAGATGTTCAAGTTTTGACTTGAAAAAACTCATTAACTCCAACAAATTTGGGGTGGCTTTGTGCTGATTAAATTATTTGCCCAGTCCTATTGAATGCTGAATAAATGTAGTCATTCGGATGTTGGATGGTTAGTAAAGGCACTTTTTCCTCTCTAAAGGTATAATTCTTTTGCATGAGATTTAGACAGCAGATATTGACAGAAGAATAGATAATAGATAATTGATGTCAAAGGCTGAATAAGAAAGTTGTCGATCAGCCAGAGTATAAGTTATCTCTTTATGTAAAGTAATAGAAAGTAATGACGATTTATTGCTTGAAAAAGTTGTGAGATTGAAAAAATTCTTTGGAATTGCTGGTGAATGCAGATTGATTTTTCTAAAGAACTGTACCCAGACCTATTTCTCTTCCAAAAGAATACTACTGGTTCTAATTATATGCATTTTACAAAATTGCATTTCTAACAAGTTATACCATCAGGACACCAAACATCCCATTTTTAATACCCACGGAAAGAGGAATCTTTTCAGTTGTCTAATTTGATACAGTAAGGAGATTAGAAAAGATGTGATTTGGCTTCCCAATATCATTCAGGTACACTGCATCACACAACCTATAGCAGCTTCACCTACTAAACCTCAAGGAAATACAATAAAATGCTTTGTAAAAATAGCGATGGTCTCTAAGGTACACTTCTCTGAGTAAAAGATTAGTATTGGAACGGTAAAAGATTAGTACTGGAGGAAAGGTGAACTGTTTAAAAGGTATTTCCTTAATACCAGAAGAGCATCCAGTTTGGGAGTGCTTCCCCCATGTTTCATTTAGACACCTCTGGAACTGGAAATCTGCTCTGAGTCCAGAAAATAATCTTGTGCTCTTTCCAAAAAGTCCCCTTGGAAATCCACTGCACACAAAGCAGCAGGGGTATAGGTTACACTTCACAGGGATCCATCTACGTAGAAAAGAAAGCTCAATATATTCCTCAACTTAGGTTCTGGAAGTTTTCCAGGGTCATAAAAATGGCATCCCATCATCTGTGCCTTTTCTAATTTTGTTCCTGTTATCCTTATGAAAAAGACCTTCTCAGCGATGGTGACATCTTTCTATCCTGAACTCTATGAGATTCATTCCTGACTAAAACACCTTTTTTTGTGTTACTAGATTCTTATGCTGTTTTCACAGACTGTATTTACAACTCCTAATATTGTTTAGTTTATGGTACCCTTGAATTTCATATATACATTCAAAGGTGCTTGAAAGAAAGCACAGCACCTAAAATAGCTTGCGCCAGTGCCCTAAAATATTAATCACTAGTGTAACTCCATAAGAGTTACATCAGGCATGAGTTTAACCCTACTTTTTGTTTTAAATCAAAAGGAATTGATTTCTTTAGCAAACACACCCTAAACCACAGGATCAAAGGCAGCTGAAGCACTATAAAACCACTTATTTCTTCCCCCCTCCACCTTCTCCAAAAGCTACAGGCCAGCCTGTAAACTGGCTTTTTAAGCACACCAGTTTCGAAGCAGCTGATTCTGCTAACAGCAGTCCTCAGCTGTTAGCAGTGATGTCACTGGTTAACACTTCACAGCCCACAAACTGCTGGACTGGTTCCATCTTGTCTCCGTCTCTCTCCGGACCAAAGGAGATGCTGGTAGGCCTCTACAGAAGTTAACTTAGAGATGTGTTTGTGGTTCAGCATACCATATAGATCTATGTAAAATAAATGAATTGTTTTCAATAAGGTTGACTTAAACTTGCCTTCGTGTTACTGATTTTGCAGAAAAAAACAAACTAGAAATATTTCTTGAAAATAGAAGAACCTTCATGGATAAATAATTAATGGAATATTTCTTGGTATTCCAATGTATTTTCAGGAAATAGGTCATAAAACGTTGCATAAGGAAATATTGTATGGACAGAGATGAAGGTTAGTGATTTTGGAAAAAAAATGTATTCAGATTGAACTTGTGGTATTTAACATTTTATAATATTGCATAAGTAAGTCCAGACCCCAAGATTTCCAGGCAATATTGTTTTAAAGTTTCCATGCATATGCTCATGCGATGTCATACACACCTTTGTGGTCGAGGAATGTGTTTCCATGGCTAGGAAGTGTGCTTTCATGGGATTTTTGTTTTCAAATTTTCATTAAAAACTTTACTCTAATAGAATATAATAGAAGTGGGTAGAGAGACTTGGAAAAAGTAAACATCAACACTTGTAACAGATACAGAAGACGCACAAACTTTTGAATGAACAGTAGCCGTTAAAAAATTCAGAAGGTTAAAACGAGTAGCGCGACGGCGTAAAAGCAAAATCAACAAGCGTCGAGAGCGTCCGTGTTTCGACGCCGCGCGAATGCTCACACCCGTTTACAGCTCGGGGCTGCTCACAGACAGCCCGTGTCCTCTGCCAGAGCTCAGCGCTGGCAGACGCCTGCTCTGAGAGATGTCCCGTGGTGCCGGCACCGCGCCGTCCCCAAAGGGAGGGGGTCTGCCCTCTCCTCCCGCCCCCGGTGAGCGAGGCAGGGCGAACAGCACGTGGCTGAGCCGCTCTGCAGCTGCTGGACCACAGCTCTGGGCTCGACCAGCCCCGGCACATCTCGCCTCTTTCCACGGCCTGCCTGTGTCCCGGGCGCTGGCTGGGTGAGGGATAAAAAGGGGCCCTTGCAGAAGGTGCCGTTTGACATGCCCGAGGTGGTTGTGTGGGGAAGGAGCTGCGGTCCGCTGTGGCGGGAGCCCTGCTCTCCGTGTCTACGCTTTTTGTGACGGCAGAGCAAGAAAAAACTTGGTGCTGTTGTAAGGTGGATGGTAGAAGCTCACCGTAGCTTCGTTTTCCGCCCCCGAAGTTGCCTTGTTCGTTTTAGGTGGCTTTAGGTTTCTGCTGGGCTCTGCCTGCTTAGCTCCAAGGTGAGGACCTGGAGGGTCAGGCTCGTGCCCTATGCATCCCCTGTTCCCTCTCCCATTTGCCAAGCAGGGGGAGGCTGGTGTGGATCCCAGCTCTGAAGTCTTACCAGTTGAGGTACAGAGGCTCTAGGAGGTCACTAGCAAGGGACTGATGGTCTTTGCTTACTTTTCTTTGCTTAAAAGACAAGGCGTTTTCTCTCCTCGAGTGTGAGATGCCCTCACCATAGCTGGCACTGCGCAGAGAGTGGAGACCGTATACTTTCTCATTTTGCCCTTGTTCAGTGCATCTACCTGTGCACCCTCCCAGGGCTTTTCTCACTGATGGTGAAGGATTAGAGATTTACTGTGGGTTCTCAGTTGCCCGTGTTTGCACGGGCAGGTTACAGGCTCCACATTTCTCCTCTTCGGACAGCCCTTATTTCTGAAGATGTGCCATTTTTCTGTGAGCAGATTCAGCACACGGAGTTTACTGTGAGTTAATTTAAAAAGGCAAAGAGAAATCTAGCAAGACACTCGGTAGGGTCACGCACCGAAACGCTGCTACGCTGTGTGATCCACAGGGCAACGATACCTTCGCTGGAATGAACAAAGTAGCTCTGCCTTGTTATGTTGGTGTCATAGTGAAGCCCTTTCTCGGATCTCAATTCCATTTTCTATCCCCTGTGGTTGTATACAAATTCCACGGTTGAATAAATAGACTTTGGTGATGATTACTTGGAACCTTAGGGGTTAACAGTGTTCTTAGCCTTTTCCCTAATTGGTGTTTACTCTCTTGATGCCTTTCCATGTGCATGCTATAAAATAGTCCCCAGAAAGAGTTTTGCCTATTGCCGAGATGTTATGTTTTGCACCAGATGAAATTCCTTGACAGAAAGCTATGAAATACACCTGTTGTAGTGCTGTGATAAAACTCTGTGAAACAATAGACCAGCTAGAGAGTGGAGACACCAGGCTGTGAAATGTTCTTTGCTACCTGTCCTGCAACCGATGTGCTCAAAGAGGGCTCTGCTCAAACTGCAAGGCGAGTGCGTTTGGGTGATGCCTAGATTCCACATAAAATTTTAGCAATTGAGCCTACACCGCTGAAGGGAGATCCTCATGGGGAAGAGTTGGCCTGGATATAATGGGCAGTGGGGAAGAGAAGGCAGGCACGGATTTTAAACTTTGGTGTTTCTGTGCTGTGTCCTGAATCTGAAGAGGTGGACTGTGGAGAACTCGGAACAACTACCAATTTACTTCTACCCAAGATGACTGAACCAGTCAGTTCCAAATAAAAACCTTCCCATGTCTTGTAGCAGTTTGCCCCACTTGCAATACGGACACAAATAACAGCTCAGATCCCCACAGCTGTGAGGTTATAAATCCATGCTGGTATTTCTGCAGCTTGTGTCTCTTATTTGTGCTGAGAAGAGATCTTGGCTTCCAAGAGATGTCTCCTCCCCCTCAAAGTCATTGATACTGAGATCAGTAACACCTTTAATGCTCTCTGTACCTTCCTCAACAAAACCTGACGTTGAACTCGTGCTAGAAGCCAAAGCCCAATCCTGATTCTCGTAGTATGGAAGGATGTGGTTTTGCTGAGTGGTTTGGTTATGGCCAAGATCTCTTGATGAGCACCTCTGAGATCCTCTACCTGCACTCAGACAGCAAGGAGGCCCAAACACAGTGCAGAGATCTGAACAGATGAAAAATGTGTGGCTTTAATGTTCTAAAGCTATTGGACAAGGAGGCTTTCTTCTAGAGTTTGCAATTAAAAATGGCCTGATCTTGTCTGCTTCCCAGCTTTCAGAAAAAGTGGCAATGACCCAGCTGGTAAGGTCCTAGACAATGCAAACGTACGGACACCACTTGGTTCTGTCGGGAGGTGAAGCATTATGAAGTGTCAACTGGAAGGTGACCACACCAGCTGTGAAATAGAGATTTCTCCCCCCCTCAGTTAGCCTGTGCTAACTTATTGCACTGTGAACTTGCATCTAAAATTCAGGAACAGAAGAGGCATTGTCTGGCTGCTTAATTCTCTTTGAACGTACAGTGCAAGATATTTCTACACAAATAAAACCATTGCTTACAGGCTAAAAAGCTATGTAAGACAGGAAATAGTATTTATGTATATATTCGTGATTTATTCAATGATAATTTTATTCTGCGATCTTATTCAAATACAGGCACATATGTAGTCTGTCAATATACTTGATGTTGCCCATTTTGACTGATGTAACCCATTCACAGACTCTACCTCCATTCATATTAAACCCCAGCTCTAATTTCTGTGTTAAACCCACCTCTTTGTACTCTAAGAGCACCCTTATAATTTAGAGGAATACAGGTTTAACTGAGCTTCAAGTTCTACATTAAACAGGGAGAAGGGAATGCAAGGATTTAACAAATATGCATGGTCTCAAGTCTAAGAATATGCCCTAAACAAGATTGATTGAATATTTTCCAACAAGTTTTTTTTGACAGAAAGCTGGATTTGGTTGAATGATGTCCCTTTAACTTCTCCACCCCCTCTGCCCCCAGCAATACCTGCTTTCTGTGGAATTTTACCTTGTTGAAAAATTGAACATCCCTCCACTCTCCAGACCCGAAACCTGTTTAAAAATGATATGCTGTCAGTTATAATTGTTGCTGGGGGCTTCGTACTACCGTTTACTCTTTGGCTCTGGGCTCCTACCTAGTTTCATTATCCTCCACACTCCTTGGATGCACCCTACCAGGTCAGCAAGAGGCAGAAGTCCAGAGCAAGAAAAGAAATAATCTCGCTCTCCCTGTTTCTTGCCTCTGCCTTCACTCCTTCCTCTCTCCAGTTTCTGACCCCTTGCCTTTTATTTCCCACTCTGGCTCCCTGTTTTCTCATCCCTCACATGGCACAACAGCAGTTTCCCTCTCGTGCTGCCTTCTAGCAGTGGGGAGATCACCAAGAACAAGACTGATTTCTTGGCTTGCTGGCAACTCCAAAACAAACAAGCCAAAATCATTGTTTAAAAATTGTGTAAATAAATGGATACTCTGAGTTTTGTTTCTGAAATTCTGAGAGATTGAAAAAACAAACTCTATGGATAAAAGTATTTCACTTGGCCAGATGGAACACAATTATTCTGGATCCACATGTGGTTTTTCATACTGAATTTCAACACTTATTTTTCAATAAAAGTGAAGGATATTTTACAATTAATAAGCAAATAGGCACAGCATTGTATAGATAGCAGCTCTCACCTGGAGGTCCAGCTTTGTCCCATGAGCATGTTCAAGATTCACAGTCACGCTGTAGAGAAAGTGGCCATAAAAGTGCACCTCAGGGACATACCTAATATCAACTTTGTGACGGAGACATCTATTCTGTAAGAGGCTAACTCAGCTTTCCATCCTCTATCCTTTCAGGCTCCTGAAAAGTCTCTAACTTCTCTAACAGCAGGTAATTAGATAAATAAATAGCCATTAGAAAGCTGAAGGACCTGGCTACCCCGCCTAATTAATATAGCAGTTAGTGTGATGTGTTGCTTGACTATGTGAGTTTATTTGGCTTCAAATCTTGGATTATGTCAGTTCCATGCACCCAAAATGTGAAAGAATGAAGGAATCGGATGACAGGAGTTTAGGTTATGCTCTGATTGGTGGGTCAACAGTGTAAATTCTGCATCATTAAAAGTTGAGTATGGACTGCTTTTGGCATTTGGATCTCAGCATATGTTCCTAACATCTTTCATTGTAGTGGTACTTGAGTCTGGGACTAAATTCCTGGCTCCCTGAAGTCAAGGGGAATTTTGATCAAACTCATCTTTAGCTGAACTAATTTGCAGGGTTTGGCAGCAAAACCTGTAGCCCATGATTTCAATGAAGCTGAGTATAAAGTTACTACAAATGGCTATTTAAAAGACAAGTGAAAAATAATACATCTTTGTTGGTTGTCAAACTTGCCTCATAGTACAGACTTCCAGGCTAGACCAGAACTATATTATCTCCAGTAAGATAAAACCAGAGATTTTTTCTAATAGCTTTTGAGAAATGGAGATTGATCATTTATGTATCTTCACATTTCATACAGAAATATCATAATTTTGTTATATATTAATTCCGTTGCTATTTTTTTGAAGGAACTTTTAATGATTCGTTGGAGGCTTGGTACTTTTGTATCAAGTATCAGTTTGCATTTGGGACTTCCCAAAGTTATTACCAAAATTTACAGCTAACCTAAAACATTCAGTCATAACCCTTTAAAAGGATGGCTCCTATTTAAAAGCATGGCTGCATTGTCATTTTACCAGGATGAAATGAAAGATGTTAAGCTATTCCAGGGTGGATTTCATAATTGCATCTCTTTATATCAGGCTAGTGATTTTCATTAGCTTAATAAAAAGATATTTTAGCACTTGAATACTTTCCAGAAACTGTTTAATGGATTATCAAAAGCAGCTCAATTATGGCAAAACCAATGGCAAGATTCAATATAAACATCAAATGAACCTGATCTTATATTGCTAGGAATCAAATTCCTGGAGGAGCAGTACCACAAGTATGTTAGTCACTATAGCGATGCCCAAATTCCACATGATGATACGCATATGTTCCATTGTGAAGAAAAATTTAACT
The DNA here is from genome assembly GCA_035590195.1 of Aviceda cuculoides. NCBI lineage: Eukaryota > Metazoa > Chordata > Aves > Accipitriformes > Accipitridae > Aviceda > Aviceda cuculoides. The sequence continues at coordinate 35,603,857 of JAVJGG010000094.1, forward strand.
TTGGTCATGAATACTTCTCCATGGTCATGCTTAAAGCACATTGAATTACACATCGACCCACAGGCATGTTAAAAAGAAGAATTCTTTTAAAGAAAAATGCTATAAAACACAGGTTCTTAAAATGTGGCAGAGAGGAGATTTGTATAAATCTAGTCCTCTCTACAGTTTGGTTTCATAAGAGGAAATATACTCAATGTAAAATGGAAAACTGGAAACCTTAAACGTCCTCCAGGACTGTCTGTCCTGGACATGCTTTCCAGAGCTGTGTCCAGTGCTGGCCTCCCAGTTGGCCTGGTCCAGAACATCCACTGGAGTTTGATGAAGCTCCCTCTGTCCCTGTGCATTAATTTCTCCCAAATAAATGGCACGACCCAAGATTTCTTTGCCACGCAGTGAGCAGATGGACACAGTGCACAACAGTGGGTCCGGGCTGCAGAGCGTGGGCGCAACCATGTAGCGTAGGCACAACCAAACTGGCGGGTAGTAAATGCTGTGCTGAATGGATTCAGGGGTAATGTTCTCATTAACTCCAACAGAGTCCAGGATTTTGTCCAAAAATCAATTTTCTTGAACTAGGCACTCCTATTTTAAAACTACTGCAACACAGCCAGCCTCCAAGGCCATTTGATCATTTCACTTAAGGCTGTCTGTTAATATAATTGAATATTCTGCCACTAGATATCTGTCCGAGAAGGACAAACATTTCTATATACACTCCCCAAAAGAGAACCAAACCACCTTTTTGCCAATACTAGTACATACAGTAGTTTACATACAGGGAACTACTTTTTTAAGGACATGACTCTCATTTTCTCATGCTTTTTCAAGCAGTTATCCAAAGACAGTCCCTACTCATTCAGTCCTGACACACACACGTATTGCAGTGATATCACTGATCTATAGACTGACTTTTCTGATAAAACTGATTTTCATATATCTCATCAGCATGGCAAATTTCCCATTTGCTGTAAGTCTCAAAGATTTATACATGAACCAATCTTGTATTTCTGAATTTGTCGTAAGAGGAATTTAAAATATGCTGAGATGCTTTTCACATCTCAGACTTGATCATAGGTGCAGGAATATATTTTTAATTAGCCTCGTTTTATGTTTTCTGGATGAGCCATGTGGTACAGCAGCTATTTAAGGTGTGATTAAATAGTGAGAATAGAAATGCACAAATTATAACTCACTTTCAAAAAAATATTTGATGTCTGACATATGACCTAAAATTTGCCCAAACAATTTCCTGGCCAGGGGCCATGTATGCCATATTCGAAGCTGAAAATATTTTATTGTGATTTGTAGCAGTTGGAGTGGAAGCCTGGATTTATAATGGAAACAATCCTAACCGCAGTTATGGCAGAGCTGCCACTGTCCCATTACAAACTGCCATTTTTTTCCATGTTAATTTTTGCTTTTCTTTTTGCACCCTACATTCATATCTGCATAAGCTGTGCAAATATTTCAATAAGCTAAGTTTCTTTCCATCAATTTAATTTGTGTTTCCTGCAGTGCCCATCTCCATAACAGGTAAGCAGTGGGTACCACTACAAAATATCCTAAAACTGCTCCTGTGAGTTGGCTATTACTGTCCCCTGAACAGATGTTATATAATGCACAAGGAGAGTATAATAATTATATTCTATTGCGTTTGGTTTCTCTGTTTTTTCAGGAAAGGTGGGGGAGAAGGGGATGTGTACAGAAACATGTGTGTAATTTCTGGAAGATTTGGAGACCCTTATTTTCCTGTGCATAGCAGGCTGAAGGTCTGATTTTTAATCCAAACTGACTGTATATTTCCTTCTTCAAGACATCTGTAGAATCCTCCCAGCCATTTGATTTCTGAAAGAACCAGCTTCACTAGGATGCCATGTTTGTTAAAACTGGGATTTTAAAGTAACTCTGAAGATCCTGATTCCCGTATGGGGGTGGAGTCACCTGGTCTGCCATCAAATTCACATGGAATGCTCAAGGGGCTGTAATGATCATACTGGAACGATGCCTTTCCCAACATATGTATATGCTCCTGCAGAGGAAATTTGCAGAACCTCTCTCTATCAGCCTCCAAGGAGATTTCTTTCGGCTGAATACACGCCTAAATTAGACACACAGAACTTCCAAGCATGCCTCTTCCTTCGTTTTGTGGTTCTGATGCACATTACCTCAAACCAAACCCCCAAATGTGAGTTGTACAGTTTTAGAGAAATTTATCAACATCATTTTATAACAACCACATGTATAATCATGGCATAGGCAGAGTCGTGTTAACTGTTTTATGTCATTTAGCCTACATCTTATTGGGACTTAGAGGATTCTGTGTTCCATTAGAAGCAGAACTGTTCTGATAAGTACAGGTAGAGACGGATAGTATGTAACATGCTTTGAGTGTATGTCTATGTTAAGAAATGTAGATCAACAATTAATGTGTTTAAATCCTTTAAGTACTATAACAGCAACATGCTATTTTCTACGCAATATAATTTCTTTGCAATAAAAATAATATAAGCTTTCACTTTTCTTCTCCTCTCCTAGAGTTTTTTCCCCCTACATATTTGACCAGATGTTATATCTCTATCCCGATGTTCACTGAAATACACTTAATATATGTTTTTTGCCAGTTGTTCTTTCACCTCTAATGCCTTGTTTTCATTTCCCTCTTCAGGTAGAAAACTTGTTAATATTGTACCATTTCCCTGCCTCAGATGGCCAGTGATTCATGGAAATCACATACATCACTCACCTGTCTTGTATTATCAGACACAAGAATTTGTGTCTCATTTGTCTCAGAGCAAAGTTAGTATCACACAAGTTGCAGCAGAATTCCTCTGCAGCCTCCATAATCCTTTAATTTTGTCCAGTTCTGGTTTAGTCTCAGTTCTTTTGATTTCTGTCACAAAAATGTGCCACATCATAATAGCATGAGATAATCCCATAATCTTTCTCAAAATATTTCTCCTCTCCAACCTATAGAATACTACTTGCTCTAACGAGTACTATTGTCCCAGTTTTACAGGTGGGAAACTAAGGTTGTATTTAAGCTTCCCATTCAAATTGCTAAAATAAGCATTGAGGCTACTTTCCACTGACTGTAGAGAGAACCAGAATTTGGCAGTATTGGAGACCATGTAGTCTAAATAACCCATTACTCTCTTGAGCAGAGATAGATGCCTAAGTCTGCTGCAGGCTGAATAGGGGGTCACAGAGATGAAATGTTTGTCTTCATACTAAACACTGAACCCCCAAACACTTGGATGCAGTGGGAGTTCTAACTTCAGTTTATCCAGCATGCCAGAAGGTTTGAGATAGCATTGCTCAGTCCTTACTTCTACCATCCATGGCAGCTCGAGTGCCACTGAGCAGCCAAGCCATTCTCCCACAAGCAGAGGCATCTCTTCAGCGAAGATGTAGCTAAAATGAGCTGTCCTGGGCCTCACGAGGCATCCAAGGCAGAAAAAGGAAAACGATTCAAGGACCCACAAGTCTCAGGATGGTATCATAGCTGCTGTACCAACTCTTCGCACAGTGAAACCGCTTCCCGGTGCTGAAATACAGCGGTTGCTTCTTCTTCCCTCCACCGCAGTGACTTGTTGGACATTAAAACAATCCTCTCCTCTTGTTCTTCTGGCCTGTTTGTCTTTACCTTCTTGCCCTTGCTAGTGTGTTTCCACTGGACCAAGTCTCCAGAGTCTCTTGGAGCTTGCAGCTCTAGAGAGAGGACGGTGCAGGCATGGGGAAGCCACGTGTATTTCTGCTGGCCTAGTGCACGCAGACATGTTGGAATGTCAGTACAGCTTGGAGCTTCATCCAGGCCCAGCCTGGTGTCTGTGTAGCTATCCTAGCACATCTTGGCAGCTCAAGAATATCTACATGACTTCCAGACCAGGAGTGAGTATTCCTTTGCTGACTACCTGGCCAGCTGTGACCATATCAATGTGCTCCCCGAGGCAGAAAGCAGGGCCAAAACACGTTCTTCTCCTTGCTTCCCACCCACGTCAGACCTGGCTGGGACATCCATGTGATAGAGAGAGGGAAAACCACAGAATGGGGTGTTTTCCCATGCAGTTTGTTGTGCGTGCTGCTGTGGGCTGCAGTCCCTGCCCATGCTGCATCTCATCCGAATTTTGCAACCACTTGCCTGGGTATCTTCCTTGACTGCCTGTTTAGATTGTTCCAGGTTCTTCTAGCTGATTCACTCCAGGGCTCTGATCATGAAAAAAAAGGAAGCATTCAGGGAAAACAGCAGGAATTTAGACCAGTCAGTGTAAATATGTGATGTAGGCACATAATGAAATACTGTGGGTACCCTTGAGTGGGAGCAGATCAACGACAGTATCCTTCAGGAGAAGAGAGCCTAGACGAATCCAAGCCCAAGCTGTGCACACAGCTTTGTCAGGTTTTAAGATGTACAGTCCCACCCCAGTTCTGACTGTGCTGTGGGGGTAAAATCCTTGTCTTTAACTAACAGTGTGTTGTTTCTCAGCCCCAAGTTATGATAAAGGCTTAGTTTAGCAACTTCAGAAATGGAACTGTTGAAATCTGTAGAGGTGCTGCACTGTTTTGTACACATATGCCTGCACTTTGCCAGCACCCTCTATATAAATGATTCCCAGATTTCCAATTGTATTTTGTTTATAGACACGTTTTGCTTATTGTAAATTGCATATGGTTTTACCTCTAACCTTGGGTCTGATCCTTTTACAAAGAATTTGGCCAAGGAAAAGAGTAGATGATCCACTATTTGTTAGCAGTTCATTATATATGTATGTATGTGTATGTGAATAGATATAGATATATATCTGTGGGACTGATACTGGGAGGCGCTGAGCTCTCTTAATCTCTTGTGAAGTCAACAGGAGTTGAGGGCACTCAGCACTTCCCAAAGGTGGTCAGAAAATATCAGTTTGGGGCAACCTCTTGCTCAAGATTTTCCTATCTAAAGTAAAAAAAAAAAAATACGGAAAAAAAAAAAAAAGAGATAAGCTTCTTAGAGCCTTCCTTAAATGCTGGCACCTTGAGATTGTAACTATTTATGTTTTACCACTTTTTCATGTGCAAAATGTGTTGCGTGTTTTTTGTTGGATTTTTAAGGATCAGATTGATGAAGGAGAGTTCAGAGCCAGACGTACAGTATAAGAGACAAAGGTTTAGTAATGAGTTCAAAATTTACAAAACACAGAAGCAAATATGGCTTTAATACATGATGTGACCCTTTATAAGGCTTGAAATTACTCTTCAAAAATCATTCTGGCTTGACTTCAGAGCCGAGTGGATTGTGGGATACCACAGATTGACTTTGAGTAGTGGGTTGGTATTGCAGGAATTTTTTAATTTCCTGTAACTCACAACAATTTTCTTCCAGTTAGACCTTATCCTGCTGCAGTGTATTTACTGAACAATTTAGTACAGTGTATAAGCCAGATCAGAGGCACATGCATGCACTCATACAATATATACACACACACACACAGAGTGAAGAAAATGAAAGTATTAATAGCAAAAATTGAAATGATTAAAAGAGAAAGGTTCAGTGTGTTGATTTTTACATTTTTATGTGCATAATGTATTTAGTATCTAAATAGTGATGTAAGGGGGAAGAAGAAACTTTGGGCTGAAACATATTTTTTTTATTTTTAAGCAAATAAAAATGGTTCAAGTTGCATTCATGAATGGAAAATAATTTGGCAAATACTGGTTATTATTGTTTGTAACAGCCTTTTAATTAGTTCTTCAAACACATTTTCAGAACCTCCCCAAAGATAAACAATTTGCATGATTTAAAATAAAAAAACCACCTTAAACTGTCAAAGCTTCTTATGTATTTATTAACAGTAAAACAGCACTAAAAGGATCCCTGCAGTTCAAGGGGAGAAATATTTCGTACCACAGAACTCCATGTGCTCATTTCATTTCAATTGTCTCCCAGGTATTGCAGGGCAATTATTATAGCCTATTTGAATGCAAAAAAGTACAACCCAGAAGGTCTGTTTTAATATAATTCCACAAACCACCCCAATATGGATGATAGCAATGTATTTGGGTCACTGGAACTACAGATACAGATTTATATCTGCTATTGACTTAAAAAAGCCTATTGGTGTGAATGGGCTATTGCTGCATATATGCACACATACATACGTATGTTGTGAAAAGGAACGTATCGTTATAGTGGTGTACATTTACCAAGAAACCTAACATTATTTACAAGTGATTTAGACAGACACACATACACACACAGTGCATATGTATGTGAATTTCTGGCATGCTTTACTCCTTATCGAAAATCTATTAATGTCCGAGGAAAGCCTTTGCAATAACTCTAATTGGGTTTGTACTGGGCCTTGAAGAAATGGAAGTGAAGAGTGAATGAAACATCTGTATGTTGTGATTAAAATATGATTATATCACCATAATATTGGAAGGAGAGTGTTTGACTGGAAAGGAAGAAAAAATACAGTATCTTTTTAAAAACTTTCTTAAAATTGGTGGTAGTAACAATGTTACCAGGCTGTACAAATGAAAAATCAGAAGGTAGAAAAAGAAAAGTCTAAGATTCCCCCAAGTGAAATAATTAAATGTTTCTTTAATTTCTGGATGCCAGATAGGAAGAGATCATAACCTCTAGCATTTTAGAAAGCAGGATGTATGATGGGATTTATTAGTAGATACAGAGTAAATAACACTTATTAAATTTCAAGGTAACTTTATTTTCTCTTACCTACCAAAGGAAAAGTCTCTTTTGAAATAACACTCATTAGAAATTGAAGGTTAGACTGGCAAAACAGACTTGAATCCTTCAAAAATAGCCCCTAGTAAAAGTCATGGAAAGATCTGAAGCTAAGCCTATGACAAAAAAAATGAAACTTAATATGCAGGCAAACTTTTTAATATGTGAGCCAGACACAGAAATATTGGTACTCTTTGAAATGAGAAAGAATTTGATGAAACACTGAAGGGTTTCCTATATTTTATTTTATTGGACAGCAACAAGTAACTCAATGAAAGAGTATCCTGTAATAGCTGAATGCTTCTCAGTGTCAGCTCAGTACTTTAACAAGCGTATTTCCCGACAATACAGAAATGTTCCCGAGTGACAGGAGTTGTGTGTAAATTGCACCCTCAGCTCTTCACCTAAACCCCAGCTGGAGTTCTTCTATTGACTTAACGGGGCTTTGGATCAGGCTCCGAAATAATGAAGGGACAAATCCGTTGAAGTCTTTATTTATGTCTAGATTGTTTTGTCTCATCAAAGATTCCCCCCGAGGCTCTTCCTTCTGCATTCTCCTCTGGAGAGTTTGCGCCTCCCCGTAAATCAAGCTACATCCCTGCTCCCTGGAATCTCATAGACAAAACCAGGATTTGGCTCTTTCCTGGTCGCAGCTGCTCAGATTCCTCTTAATTCTTGGAGATGCTCAATTAAAGTGGCTTCTTGACTGTTGCAAGTGTAGCCATAACTAAAATATCGGAGTGTCTATGGGGAATCAGTGAATTCAGAAAAAAAGTCTTTAAGCCCCAGTAGTGCCGAACAAAATGGGAAAAATGAAGGGACGTGTGTAAGGTCCAAACAGAGTGAAGTCACTGGACCTGCCTTGACTTCTCTCTAAACTTGGATGGCCAGGTATCTTCACTTCCCAAGAAAAATGCTGTTTCACCCTTAGAGTATGAGAAAATGATGTCCCATCTACCTGGCCACAGAAATCCAGGTATTTGTTGCATCCAGGCTGGATTACTGTCTTTGTGCATGAAATGGGTATTGATCCTGCTCCAGGCTATGCTCCCTATGAGCCTTCACAAGTACAAGGTCACTGTCCAGTGGATTCCAGTTTTAGACTGTGGTTCTAATCTCTTCAGGTCTTAGCAAATCATCCCACAACACATACAGTGTAAGGTGAATACACACCGAGGAATCATTTTGACAAACGTATCCCTTTGGAGACAAAGCAAGTCATGAAGCACCTGAGATCTGGGGACATCTGGGCTGGGAGATCTGGGCTTTCCAAGAAGTCAAATTTATGGGGCAAATTAATTAAAAAAATCAGGTAAATCAAAATTTTAAACATTTTTGGAAAATATTTCAGGACTTTCTTTTTCCAGAAGATATTTTCATTGTAAATGGTTGGCACAGTACTGAATCTCCCTCTAATTCTTCCAAAAAAGACTGAGTTTACCTCCCTTTCTCCACATTGCTGCTGTATTTGTTCAAGGAGGGGGAAATGTACAAAAGATGTAGTTATTAATTCTGCAGGGAAAGCACTATGATACCACAGTGGTGTATAATACATGTCTTGGGAATTTCTCAGAACTACCTTTCTTTTGCTCTTGCTTGGGTACATTCTGAGTGGGCTACTCTTCTTCCACAAGTGAGTTGCCTATGGGCAGTCCCATTTTAGTCTACCTAAAGTAGAGTATGTATTTACATCGCACCTGTGTGATATGACATATATGTAACAGAGGTTTTAAAAAATCATATTTGGCAAAGTCTTGTGCGCTGTGATTTTAGCAATCTTCACATGAGCAACACAGCGCATCCGAAAGACGAACGAGAACAAGGGAAAGGGCTGTCAAATAGAGAAAGACCAGAACGTCAAGCTTCAAAAGAGGGGCTGCTCTTGTGCATAAGGCCCCGCATAAGCAACCAGGCAATCTGGATTCAATTCCCAGCCTTTCCACAAATCTTTGGCGAAAGTACGAATAACGCTTTTTTTTTTTTTTTCCTGATGATCTTCGTAAGACATTCGAAAGCATATGTGATGTTCCCTGCTCCTCTCTAGCAGTGAAAATGCGGGAGTATTATCAGCCATGCTAACAAGGGGATTTGACAGCCTGCTGTTGGATGAATATGCTGCTCCTGACGACAAGTGCACCAGCTCACTTACCATTTTGGAGTTCGTGGAGGGTGCGCTCAGCAGAGCATTTGGTTGCAATCATTTCCTTCGAGTTACTTAATCGGTATCTCCTGTCTACTTAGGCTGCAGTGCGAGGGCAGGAGAATGAAAGGATATAGAAATAGATGGCCGAAAGAGATGACAATTCGTATTTATCAAGCTGTATATTTAGTCCCGAGGAGTCCCCCAAACAGAGAAGAGTCAGCTTCGTAATCATACTGGAGCTGGGCTGTGAGTTTGATATTTTAAGCAAACTCTTTCAGGCAGTGGCAGGTTCACAGTCAGGGAACAATGGGAGCAGAGGCTGCTTCACATTTCTTACATACCAGTGATGCCAATTTATGAATTCTTCTATAAACCTCTGGAGATACAAACCATCTGTAAAGAATAAAAAGACAACAACATTTATGTATTTGGTTACACACCAGAGGAGTGAATACGTTTTGTTTAGACAATTCCCATGAATTCCAGTCTCAAGAATCACTGACAGTGCGTCTTGTTTATGAGCTTTAAATACTGATGGCAAAGCAGAGTTTCCAGATAGCTGTACAAAAACATAGATTAGTAAGTGACTGCCTTCCAGTTTGTTTTTGTTACTGTGCCTTTTAAAGTGACAAGTTACACCCTGTTTGAATATGCTAGTGGCTGAGCAGAAATAAAAGAGCTTATCTGCTAATTTAATTTTATCTCCTAAATCAAAAGCAGTTATTATAGGAGCATCAGTTAAGTCATAATGATATGTTTTTGCTTCTTGAAACTCCTTTATTAAAGAAGGAATAAACAGCGGTGTATGTGATGGACTTAGGGTATTTTCCAGGTCTTTTATCTTCCTTTGACCTTGGTGGTTATGTGTACAAAATCTATTCCAGGACTGGGCCTGAGAAAATTAGGATTTGTCATTTTTAGTGATACTTAGAAGAATTTTCCAACGCATGGGTACTATTTTTCAATGCTTTGCCAGGTTTCAGGGACATACCTACCTTTTACTCCTCAGAATGACCTACTACCATGTCTAAATAGAAAAAGACAGCCTGTCATCTGATTGACAAGGTATCAGTGTTACCACATGGTCTTTTCTTAAACCCAGAAAGACAAAAAAAGAAAGAGGAGGGAAAAATAAACACTTATGCTGAGGTTAAAAAGAGTTGTAGTGAACATGATTCTAGAGCAGTGTTTGCTTACCCTGAGCCGGAGCAGGAGTTCTGAATTGCTTCAGTGATATCAATGTACTTTAAAAGAAATCCTTCTATAGGAGAGCTTTGTTCATAACAAAATTTCTCTCTTCTCAGGGCAAGTTGCTCCTAGCCTGGACTGCAGGAATGCACCCCTCGGCTTTGCTACATGCAGAAAAGAAGAAACCACTACTTCTCTGAAGGGAAAGAGGAGCTGACTCACTACCACACCTGTGCTATTTCTAATAATGAATGAAAAGCCTGAGTTATTTGGCCTCACAATTATTTTCCCTTATTTTTCATCTGTATTCAATACACTTTTGTCCTTACACCAACAACTTGCAGTTATGCAGCTGCATTGGTGGTAGCACCGCTGTGATTTCCACCAGGTTATCTTGCCATGCAGGTTAAGAGACTTGAAGCAAGGCTTTTTTTTTGGGGTGGGAACTTTGCCTTACCTATATATATAACCACTATGATTACTCTCTGCAAATTACTCTGTCTTGCTGCAAAAGAACAAGGCCAATTATTTATCCCATTCTCAGCTCAGGAAGACTGGGAATAAGCTCAGGGATCAGAGTGTATGATCACACATAGACCTTGGAGACTGCTTGTAGGCTTCAGCTTTTTGGGCTTGTAGGGTAAATTCCCATTAATCCACAGAGCAGTATGCCTTGCAGTTTGGTAGCTTTCTGATCCTTTTGGTCCAGAAGCACTTAGGTCTAAGTTACTCTGGAGACTGATCTCATGACCTAGCCAAGTAGAATTAAAAACATGGATTTCAAGATAGACTATGAAGGCAAGGATATCCACTGGGGTATAGGTGTCACGCCATGAGAAAAGCAGCAGAATGGAGTCTTTGCTGTAAGGAATGACCTGAAAATCCAAGGCCATTAATGTGAATTTGAGATCAGCTTTCCGCGGCTTTACTGAGGAAGGCTATAAAAAGGACAAAACGCTCCAGGCCACGTAAGAGTACAGATGTTAATGAAAACAAAAATCAGAAGTTGAAGCATAACCAATTTAATGCCTGTCCGAACTTGTACATGAGATATCCACTTGCAAGGCATACGGCGGGAGCCTGTGACCTCATTTCCCTTGGCACACGGGTAGAAAGTGTTATTTTCTCGTGCCATCACACAGTAACCGGAAGCTTTTCTTTCCAAGTGATAACTTGCACAGATGCAAGTTATTTCCCAGTAATGCAGGCGGTAACATGTGTTGTCACTGCAGTTTGAAATGTCCATTAATTTAACAGTAAATCCCTTATCCCTGTAAAATGAAAACACCATATTCTACATGGACAGAGAAGAGCATGTAACTCTGCTTTTCAGATGTTAGAGCCTCCAGTGGACAATTGTTCACCAATTTCAATTTACACAGCTGGCTGTCTCATCCTGAAAAGATGCCTTAGGACTGAGAAAGCATGGAAAGTAAATTACCATCTCATTCCAAACAACATCATTTCCCTCTCCCCCAGGCTAAAATTGAGGTATGTTAATACAACAATGTTAGGAAGTCAGCCCTGCTTCTGTTGGCACAACATTTGACCTATGTAAAGAAGCCAAAATTTTCAGAATCTGTAGAAATGAAGTTTTGTAGATACCAGATACTTGTTTCTCTTACCCAAAGAGGATTATGAGGAAGAGACTGAGGTACGCAAGGCAATGAAAGGTTTCACTGCCATTGGAGGAAAAATTAAAACAACCCCGTCTTGCAGGGCTAAAACAAGCAAACAAAAATTGAAGTGGTTTCTGCTTTACATTAAAAAAATTAAGCACATTGAGGATTCTGTTCTCAAGTATTGTGAATTTTTCTTGTCCATGTAATACAGCAGGGGGAAATGCTAAATGCAAGACAGTCCAAATCTATTTCTGACATTATCAACAATTGCAAGGGAATGATCTGACTCAGCAAGTTCATTATCACTAAGGGCACTTGAGCATGCTGAGTTTATAAATTCGATAATGCTTGGTTTATGAGGTTGATTACTGAGTTAAATTACAGCTCACAATAATTAGCCCAATTAATGCTCACTCTACTGCTGCACTGAAAATACTAACAAGACACACAGCCAAATGCTAATCATGAGCCACATACAACAGCAGGAGGGAGATGGGAGTTGTGGCATCCCCCCCCCAGCCCAACACTACTCCTTTTCATCCTTACTTCACTTATTTCTGTTAGATTGTTTTAACATTTGTGAATTGTTTTCCAGAGCTATGGCAAAATGGCAAGGAGTCTGGAATTGATATAGTCTTGAAAAATACTGTAAAGTAATATGATTTTCTCTTAAAGTTTGATGCTTAGCAAAACTTCAGAATCCATTTAGAATTATGTTTTTCTAAATGATCAGAATTGTTTTTCTTCTTCCTGAAAGGGGCATGAGTCAAATAAACAATACCAAAGAGGATGCGATTCCAAGGCACGTTAGAAGCTAACCCTCATATCCTATGAAAAGTTAAACGTTACCGGGAGACTAACTCCCCTCTGCCTTTGAAAATCTCCTAAATTTGTATCTTGAGGCATAAAATCAGCTATATTGCCATAGCCTAATAGGTCTCAATTCTCAAAGAGACTTTAGCAGAGGTGAAAGGACCTTTATTTTTTGTGGAGTGGCGTAAACAGAGGTTAGGCGATGGCTGCACAGATAAGTGCAATTCGGTATGGTCTCCTCAGGTGTTGGAATTAACATCCAGCCAGCCCCAAAAGTGCTCTCCCTGTCCGGCTATAGGCTGAGCTGGGTCTGCCAGGGCAGAACTGTGCGGAAAGACGTACAAAATTAATTTCATTGGGATGAGGCAGAGAGAGTATGATCAGCTGGACTAGCGCTGAGAACGTATCTCCTGGGAGGGACAGACACCTTGGTTCTACCCTCAGCCCCTGCGGTCTATGGTAAGGTCTTACTGAAAACAATTTATACAAAAATCCCGGGAGCAGGACCTGGGAGTTTCCCCCACTCCTGCCCTCTCTAACCACCAGGCTACTCTACAAAAAGCTGGTGTGAGGAGGCAGCAGACACAGCCGTTGTAAACACAAGGGGCCACGATGCGATTTTGCAGCCGTATCTGGGTCCAGCCCGGGCTATAGGGGCTGTGGGGCAGTACTGGGAGGGCACACGGCTACAGCCCAATGCTTTGCATGTGTGAGGGCTGAGTTCAGTTGCAAGGCACCTCGAGAGTTCAGGTACTTCCAGGATTAGGCGGGCACTGGATAAGTCATTCTTCTAATGATAATTTTGGACTTTGTTGTCTCTGTCGTACCTAGGTCCTGCTGTGACCACGTAAGCTGTGTGGCTGATGCTCATCATTCCTGCGGAACACATGGGCGGATGCCTCTCTTATTCAGCTATGATCGTCCTCTTCCTTTCCCAGACTCCCATGAAAGCGTGAAAAGTGCAGTTATTCATGCACAATAAGGTGTGATCGTTATCATGATTTGTTTCTGCAAATGTTGTTAAAACAAGGCAATATCTGAAGCTCCACAAAAGATGCGCCTTTCTCATGCAAAGCATAACATTCCTAGCGAGTTGAATGCTGTGTCAGAACTGGGTAAACCAGAATATTCCCAACATTTTCATGCATGTGCACACTCCTCCAGTATGAGACGTATGTTTATTAGCCAAGGAGAATGCTATCAACAAAATTCAATAGCTAGTGCGGTTTACTGTCATCCTTTTTGCAAATGAGGTATTCATTTAAAAACTGTCATTAGCTATAGAAAGGTTAGTTTTATATTGCTTTTTGCTTATATTTAAACCACCCCCTCCCTAAGGAATTTATCTTTAGTCATCTGCAAAATCTTGCCCACATTTGTATTGCTATGTAAATAACATTATAACAAGCATAACCCTGGAACTGAAGTCTGAGCCTTAAACCAAAGAATCAGTTGTCGGGTGATGCAGAACGACTTAAATTTTAGGACTAACCTCTTGAGATATCTGGCTGCTTCTAGAATCCCTCTCTCTCTCTCGGCTTTCAAAGACTTTTTATGAGCAGAATTTACAGAACAGAGGAAAGCAAAGTAATGAACAAAGGAGGTCCTATGGCCCAGCATTGGTGCAAAGTTCAAAAGGGGATTATACAAGTCCAGAATGTGACTACTCTAGAGACCATATTACAAATCTTTCCACTTAGATAATCTTTTGTTTTCTGAAAACAGATTTTAACAGTTCTTCCTATAATAACTAAGTATTTTATATGATGCAGAAAGTCTTATGACCAAGAAGGAGAGAAAGTCAGAAGGTAAGGAATACATCCAATGTGAGACTTAGAAGCAGATGTGTACGCAGTTAGGACAAATTCTGCGCTGGACTTAGGCTGCTGCTGTGTGAAACATCCAGGTACGACCTAGGCTACTTCTTGATTTCATGATACTTGATTGTGTAGTACTGACACCCACTCAATCAGCACAGTAAGCAAAGTTCAGCTGCATAGAGCTATCTGTTTCCTCCCTTATAATAATAAGAAAAATGAAGACAAACGTAGAAGATATGAGGAACTTAGAGAACTTCAGAACTTCTTTCCATTTCCAGGTGCCCATTTTTCAGGTATCCTTGGGCTTTGCATGGCCTTTAGGGCATAGGAAAATTTTAGTGTTGTTTTTTTGGGGGTGTGATTAAGCGGTTTCATACAGGACACTAGTTCTTTCCGTTAGTAAGTGAATGCAAGAGGAAAGGACTTGCAACCACACAAATCTACAGTGTTCCATACGTAATTTAAACTGTTTATGTAAGTTATGTTGGGATTTTGTGACTTTCTTGCCATGCTGATGCCTGTCCCACCACTAACTACCAACCTTCCAGTTCAAAAATGCTCACGTCCAGGATTGTCTGGTTCTCCCAGTTCTGTGATATGCTGACCCAGAATATTATTACCAACATTAATGTTTCGTGGAAGCAACAGACACAGAGATGGCTTCAGATCATGCCTCAGAGCTGGGACAGCAGTTTGCTCTAGAAGTGTCTCAGATCAGGGCAGTGCTAAGTGCCTTTCCAGTGGCTTTCCAGGGAGTCACTCTGCAGTTTCTTAGTTCCTCAGCTGTAAATCATGAACTGGCATAGGAATATCGTGAGGCAGCATGTGAGGATGAGGTGCTCTGTTATGATGAAAAAAAGCTTGAGGAGTAAAACTGGGACAGGGGCAGCTGCATGCAGAAGAAGGACTTGTACGTTGGAATGAATGAAAAAGGCATGGGAAGTATTTTGAAAGGTAAATGGTAGAAATCAGGACACACAGAACTCTGATTCATGCAGGAGAAGGTTTGTCGCTGTTGGAACAATGATAAGTTGCTTTTAGGTGTCATCCTGTATGTCCAGATCTTGTTTAAAGTGTGGCAGCTTGACTCACCTTGGATTTGTCATTCCATGTTTTGTGATATTTAAATAGAAATCATTATGGTTCCCAGCTGTCCAAAATGGCTATGAGTACCCACAGGTATATGCAAGTTGCTCCTAAATTGCATATTATATGCTGAAAGGCAACAAGTGCTCTTTTATAGGAAAACAGGGAGCAGTTCTGAAATGGAACATCTTACCAAAAGCTGTGTAGCGTTACTCTTTCCATCCATAGGGCTTGGCCCTATATTGCTTCTGCTGAGATGTATGTGGGTGGGCGTGTGCAGATGAGAACATAAATCTGAAGTTTATCTCCTGCTCCACCTGAACACTGTCCCCCGCCATGCAGGCAGCCAAGCCCACGGTTTAGAATTAAATTAATGGCTAAAGCACTCAGAAATCTGCACTCTCGGTGTGTTTACATGCTGAGCCTGCCAATGTCTAGAAGGGCGGCCACCAACTATACAATTTTAATGATTGCTGGAAACATGGATATCTGATGATCTAAGCTTCATCTGCTGTAAATTAAAGCACAGATTTCTTTAAATCAATTGAGTTTTCCATTCATGCTGAAAACGAGATATGATATCAAAAACATAAAAAGCTCAAAAGGTATTAAGCGACCTTTATCACTCTGTCAGATGCGATCACCAAATTGATTAATTTCCTTCACCTGATATAGGCAGTAACTTCTAAAATAAAATCATAGTTACTGGGACCTTGTCTCCAATTCCTTTCCCTGAATACAACAACAGCTAATGATTTAAGAGGGGCTTGAAAACTTTTCATTACAACAGTTCCCATTGGGCTCTGATATGTCACACAGTAAATATGAAATGAGATCTTTGCAAGCTTTCTAGGTGTACATGCATTGCACACAGCTAGAATCATTGTTTATAAACTTTTTTCCCTTAGCCCCACTGAATGCAGGATTCTCCTTCTCTCTTTTCTTCCTAGACCTCAGCCCACAGGCACCTAAAACCAAATACGAAACACACGACAGTAAAGGCACTGTGCAGGCTAAGGCAATTCGTGGGAGGTTTTCTCTATTTTTTCCTCATTTGACCGAATCTATTTAACCAGATATTTATCCGTGATGAACTTTGGTACCTTTGCAGTGAGTTAATGCCGTATATTGGATTTAGATTTCTCTGGCTTCTGACTTCTGAGCTCAGAATTGTTCACGTTTAGCCTCAGCCCGGCGGTGATTCTGCTGAGCTCCTAGAGCTGTGCTGAACCCTCAGAGAAACCCGCGGGTCCTGCTCAGCAGGATGTCTCCAGGACTGGGTGGTGAACTGCACACACGGGTGTTGGCTGGAACCACGCCAAGAGCGTAGGCCACCAGTTGCCTTGATAGCCTGTCGGAGGACTTCAAGGTGTCCTACCAAAGACACTGAGCTGGCAGCTACTGAAGAGCATCGTCTGGGGTAAAACGACTGCGCTGAAATACGGAAAGGTCATTGTTCTTAATCGTATGCACAACATGACAATCATATCAGTGGCATTACACGCCTCAGTTAAGATGAGAATACCTGCCAGAGAAATGCCTGTTCGGTCTCTTCTTTTGGACGTTGGGATGACTGAGTCCATTTCAGACACGCATGAACACATCTGTGCAAGATGAGCCCCAGATGGGCAAACATCAATATTCCTGCGTCACAGGCAGTGGCCAGAGGCACGGATAGATTTGAGGGACCTGCCAAGAGCTATGAGGGGAATTCTCAGGCAGCTTGTTGGAAGAACCTCTCCACCATCAGAGTCCAGGCAAGGACCAGCGTAGCCACCAGGCCCCTCACACGCTGCTTCTGAGAGAGTGAAAAATCATCACAAATGAGATGCCTGTTTCTCTAGCTCCAGGCACAATACCTACCTACAACCGTACCGGCTCTTATGCAAAGACACACCGCACAGTTCAGAAGGAATGCCAGTGAGCCTTGAAAGGAGGTGTTAACGTTGAGAAGATTGATTATTTTCTACCCAGAAGAACTGCTGTTTCCCTATAATTTAGGTTTCAAGCCTGTTATTTCTGCCTTGACTGAGTTTCAAAAAAAGCTTACATGATGCTCAAAATCAAGCCCTGTCTAACTGGCAAATTTATTTTTATACAATAAAACAGCTAAAGCAAGGACTGTTTTTTTAGACTGGAGGCTTCTTCTTCTTTATTCTTATTATTACTTCTATTATACACTAGACATCTGTAATCAACAGTATATATGTAGAGCTGTTGTGGGATAATTCATGTTCTGCACTGTCTGGCCAGGTAGAGGGCAAAGGTTTAATGCAGTTTCATTACATGTAATGATTTAATAAGGTCAGTCACAACTCCATGCAAATTCAGAACAGTGTAACTTAATTGAGCCCTTAGAAAATGATCAGCCTAGCCTTCTACTATGTGTTTCAGGCCAGCTTGTCCTTTCCTTTCAGTGAATAGGGTAATAAAAGCTACTGGCATTACTTTCCCAGGCGAAGCTGTGTGGCACACAATTTTGCCACTGATGCCATATGGAGAAAAAACAGCAGTGGAAACCGCGAGCCCCGGCATCGCCAGCGCGTTGTGCTGACCCTTCAAAATCTGCTTTACAACAGCAGGAAGGCTGTTACCCACCTCGAATGAGAATACACACCAACTCCTTCTACATGTGAGAGACCGATAGTAGGGTTGTAGTCAAGTGCTCAGAAGTGTATTTCAACCCCTTGTACATCCCCATGGTGGTACAGCCTGGAATTACATAGTCACGCAATATTTTTTTTCATAAGCTTCTGGACTTATTCAGGGCACCTATTAAGTAGTTATTAAGTACTATATTTTCCTTATCGAATGTGGGTTCCATACCTAATTTAATGTACCCCATTCAAATTATCCTCTGAGAAGTGACTGATGAATGTCCTTGGAAGTGAGTCTGTGGCATTCATGCTCGCTCTGGTGAGTAATTGCCTCACAGACTTCAATGAACTTAGCTGGAGAGTGCACCTGTGAGAGGAAAGGGTGTTTCACAAATATGAACTGAAGTGTCGAAGTCCACTAATTCGGGTTACTAGTCCAAAAGGTCCAAATTTTCAGAAGGCACCAGAATTACGTCACACGTGTGGCGCTCGAAACACAACTCCTCTTTATGCCAGCTCCAAATAAGTGTGCTCTGAAGTTTTGCAGGTTGGGCTTGGTCTCACGTTGGCCACCCAGAAAATAGCGAATCATGCACAGTGACCACTTTTGACAACTTGAGCTCGGTTGTCTGGTCTCTGATGGGGACGCTGTGGCGGACAGCAAGGACAGCCTGCTGTTCTCCTCGGTACCTCACCTGTGTTAAATCTAAGACCATTGCTCCTCTTCTTGCCTCGTTCCTTGCCCTGCAACCAGGCACATTCCTCCTTCCTTCAGTAAAGAGTCCCAGTTCGTCCTCTGAGTAAGTCTCTGGGTAAGGTAGGGGTCTTGAGGAAAAAATAACATCACTTAGTTAAAGATTGTATTGTCCTGTCTATGCACTTGACATTACATCTCCCAGGCGACTTTAATCCTAACATTTCTCAACATTAGAAAACTTACATTTACTTCATATTCCAAAACAGCTTCTTGGCATGAATTTTCTTATTTTCTATTAATGTTAAATGAAAAAAAAAAATTCAAAAATTGTCGAATCCATGTTTCTTCCTCGGTCACCTTTGTTTTAATGCCTATGTTCTCATCCTCGTACAGCTTTTCCAAATTGTCTCTCCCTGCATCTGCACCTCCCACCTCTTTCTCCTTTCCTTTGTGGCTCTGAACATTATATCTTGAATTTCAATGTGCCTGGGCCAAGTACTCAATGGTGAAGCATGCAGAAGAACTGAGTCTGTGGTCTGGTCTCCAGCACCGGGTTCCAGCGTATATTTTGGCACTTCAGAGCCAACAGGCGAGGGGATGTTCTGCTCAGTGGTGGGATGGAAGACACCTTGCACAGGTGAAACACGTGGCTGTTAAAATCTAAATCTGCAGTAAGTGTTTGTGGTTTTTTGAAGGCTTGAAACTTGTCCCAAACAGGCATGTCTTTTCTCAAGGACAGTAAAAGATGCTTTGCTTCCTTCCCCTCACTTTATCTAAACTTCATGCTCTGCCTCAAATCATACAAGAGCATCCATGCCCTCCCTCTGATCTGAATGGTGGTGGCCGAAGTAAATAGGTTATTATCTAGAAGCAGGCACATAGCACACAATTTCAGGCAAAATAGTTCAAATCCACTAAAGTTAAAAAAAAAAAAAAAAAGAAGAACAAGGTAGCAAACCTAAAAAAAGAGTTTCTTAGATTAGGGGTTGCCGGGTTGTGTAAACAGGAGGTGGCTAGCCCAAACTACAATGTCAGGATATGCACATATGTAGTGTTATAGGGATAAATACTGTCAAGCCTTTATCAGTGTACAATGAATGAAATTTAATAAAGTTAAATGAACCCATCCATCTATACTTGCAGATTTCCAAATTTTATGCACTAATTTCCATGTTCCTCTTTGACACTGAATTTTTAGGAGGAGAATTAATTCAGAGAAATGGCTCTTAATAAAAAATTTAATCATAGCTTTTTCAATAAGTGTGTAATTTTTTTAAAGAAATAAAATGTGATGTGATCTACATTTTTGATTAAACAGGGAAAATGCTTATAGGCTTCATCCTGATAGAGTCTTGATTCCTTAAGCAACACATTATGAGATGTTAATTATATGACAGTAACGTGTAACATAGCTCCCGTTTTTAATTTATTCAGGCTTCATATTTTTCCACACTGAGAGGATATTCTCACCTTAAGAGCAAAGCAGCTCTGTGAGCGGCAGAGCTGACGAAACCTGGTTTCTTCTAAGATTTGTGACCATGGGCTGAGCTCAGCCCTGCGGATCGCGGAGCATCCGTGGGGAAAATAAACCTGCTGCAGCCTTCCCTGGCGTGGGGCACTGGCAGCGCAGTGGGGATTTACTGAGACAGCGCTAGGGGTGTTTTGGCTCTGCTGCTTGGGGAATTGTGTTCGCTGAGGGTTTCTGGACACCTAAAATTGCCAGACCTTGCTGAATGGGTGCAGATTAGATACACACAAGATATACAGAAGGTCTGACCTGCTCTGGACGCGGGGACTTACTGGATTTTTGGGGGCATTTAACACACTGTCATTGGCAGAAACGTGTCGCAGCAGAACGTGTCTATTTTACTGGATGCAAATGCAGCACAAGAACCCCCAGCCAGTGCCTGGTGGTGCTCGTCCCATGATTTTTTCTGGTATTTCCCATGTAGCAAGAGGGCAGCTCTACCAGCACATTCCTCCACCAAGCACAACCCCGGTGTTCGGACTGGTGGGCACCTCGCCCTGTACACTCCGCATCCTCTGGATCCCTCGGTTAGCAGGACATACTTTCCATGTCACTTCTACTCTGCTGACGGGTGAGCTTGAACTGGCTAGCGACTCCAAAATTTTCAAGGGAGCACTGAAAGAGAGGCAAGATTGAAACACACAGAGCTCAGGAAATCACTTTTTTTTTTTTGGTGTGTGGAAGCCAAACTAAGAACATACCTCTTTGGTTTTACAACTGAGATAAGGAAACATGTTTTCCTGTCTTATTTATGCCAGGTTTATTTTGTACGTTCAATAGCTTTTTGAGGTACTCAGACTGCCTACAGTCAAACACCTGAAACCCAGTCATTTCAGCACTGATGATACAGGGAGCCTCTGAAGTCCAGTCTCCTACCAGTGGCACTGGGATTTAGTGTCCTTTGTTAAGGGGAGGAAGGCTCCCCTTTACCTCAGGTGAGCGAGACCCTATTCTTGCAGGCATTAGGTAGGGTGCTACTGCTTTTGAATTTTATGGGGAATCAGCACGAATAGCTGTGCTGATGTTCAGTGTCACCACTAGCCACTGAAGGGAGGACCTGAAGAGGTGGAAGTCTCTGACCATGTCGCAGGTGAAACTTGGAGCTCTGTCTGCTCAGGTTCTTTCTCATGCCTGTAATAGGGGAAGAAAAAAAGCAAAACCAAACAATCCTGCTCTCCTCCAAAGTGGAAACATCAAGAAAGGCAAACTGTCATGCCTGAACCTACTTTTAAAGCGATTTTGGAAATCGAATTTATTTTGTAGATTTGAAGGTTGGTATTTAAGGGAACATTACATCCACCAGTTTCACAAATTGCAGACCTGCTTGCATTTCAGGCTGAAGTTGTCCTTTTAGAAATGGGTTCCAGCACTGCAAACAGTGTTTAGGCAAGTGTTTTAAAAAGAGGCTGAACACAACATGAAAATGAGAGCATGCTGCTGAACAGATCAAGTGATATGTTCAATGCAGTGAAATTTGTTCTCAGTGCTATATTGAACAGAAATCTAGACAGAAACGAAAACGAAATCTTTGTGTAGTCTATGGCCATTTAAAAGAGATGGTCTCTTCTTGGTAGCAGTGCCATGTATTAGGTTGGTTGTTAATCTAAATTTAAATGCCCTTAATTATGCTAATTTTTTTTTCCTGGCAGATAATTAAAAAGAAGATTTTTAATGAGTTAGATGTCTTAAGATCCTAGAGAGAAGGAAATAAAGGGAGAGAGAGGCTGGTAGAAAAGCTAAATAAAACAAACCTCAGACCTAAGATGCATTCAGTGCCACATTCCCCCTGCCATTTAGTAGGCAGCTTAATTTCCTTGTATTGTCCTTTGACAACGTCTCCCGACTATGTGCCTCCGTTGTCACTTACTTGTACTTTTGACTAAGAGCTATTTGGGGCAGAGACGATGTTTTTTCCTCTGTGTGCAGAACAAGGGAGTCCTGGGGTAGAGCTTGTACATTAGTACTCTACAGGAGAAATAATGCCGGAGACTTGTTCCTGCAGACGAAATCCTGACCCACTTTGGAACTGATCACTCTACAGTACTTTTATCCTTCCTCGCCAACGCTGTTTTTAAAAGACTTGGTCTCTGACCTATTTTCACACTGATTTCTGTGCTAGTGAGGCTTTTATCCTCTAAATTGTTGGATACTTGTTTATGTAAATACAGCACAAATTTTGCTAACCAAACAAGATTCAGCGTTTTTGTTGGCAAGAGACTGTTTTTGTGTTAGAAACTGAGGTGTATGTAACAGAAACATGAACTTCATTTTAAGTCTAATATACCTTTCAGCATTTTTCTTGCAGCTGGGACTGAGATGGAGATACTGAAACTAAGGAAAAATGTACCTACAGCCTGGGAAATAGCAAACCGACATGAGAAAACAACCTCCTGTAGAGTCTCTAAGCCACGGTTTGAGCAAAATATTCAATCACAGATACAAGCGGAGGAGAAGTTTTAGGGCAGGGTTTTGGGTCATAGTTTTGCTTCAGCCAGTTCTGGAGAAAGCAGCCAGAAACTTCCAGTAAAACCACCCAAAACACTGGGATAAGCAAATCCTGAGCACCCCGAGAACTGGACGTGTGCCATCTCAGCCCAGTTCTCAGCAGCCAGATAAACCTCCTTACCAAAGCCGCCACCTCAACAGGTGCTGGTAGCCCCTGCCGTCTTCTTCATTAAGGGGCCAAAGACTATGTGATTATGGAAACTAAACACTCACTTATCCCTAGGTGAAGTTCAACTCGGTTACAACGGCAAAGGGCGGCCGGCGGAGGAGGCACCGCTATTGTACTTGCTCTCCGGACTTCATCCCGCAGTACTGTTAACCCAGCACTTTTCACAGCACTAATCCCCAATTCAGCAAAACGCCAAAGCCCCTGCTTAACTCCAAAGCTTGGCTGAACTGGGGCCTGAATTCGTTTTGAGGGGAGGGAGAGCGAAAGAAGAGTTAAATCTACGAAAGATATTGAAATTTTTCAGAAGTAATTGTTAGGCACCGCGTTGCTGCATGTAAATAAATGGATTGCTCATGCAGCTAATTGCTAATCAGCTAATTGCATATATGTGCATACATATATATATACACACACATGCACACACGCATATATATATGCCCTTCCAAAAAATAAATCAAATATATGTTGCTCAGAGATCTCCTTAGATGCAAGTTTTCTGCAGGTTAGGTTAGCTATAAATGAAAAGGACCACTAAATAAATAAATAAACGGCTTTGTTCAGTTGTATCTCCAGCAGGGATATGACTGTTCATTATGAATAGGGACTGAAGGCTTCACTGCTCTGTAGTTTATAAATACTAATGAGTGACATATTGAGAAAAATTGTACCTACAAAAGCAAAGTCTTCTGCCATGCAAATCAGGCCCCAATTCCCCACAGATAAGGATCTTTTTGATGGAACACATGCAAAATCTACAGCTCTTAATTCTTTCATTAGTATTCCAGGCAGACGATTGCCAAATAACAGGGAAAACTGTCTGAATTGCTGTGTCTGAAACCTAATATTGATTTGTTTAATAGTGTCAGGAAGTCAAAATTCACAAATCTCCTGTCGATTGTTTATGAGGCAGTTAGCACAGAATTGGATGCCCCTGCTTAATTAATAACTCATTACTGAAATTTGATTATATGCTTGAATGGTTTAAATGGGCTCTAATTCAGTATCTGCAAAGCAGTGTTGCAACAAAGTAAAATGGATCTAAAAGCTTGTTTTTTAACACTATTGCCGTCTGTATTTCATGATCTCCATTGGTGAAGAATATGTTGACACAGTTGCTAGGACAGACCTCATAGTACATTAATAATTGACACAAAACCATGTCTTACTAACGATATTATGAACTGAATCCCAGCTAAATCAGAAGGGTACTTTAAGAGAAATGACACTGATTTGAAAAAAAGGAACTCTAAATGTAATTTTTAGCATGCAATTAATTTATCAATAATGGAAAGAAGGAGAACAAAAGTATTTCTACCATGGACCTTTATTCAGAAGCATCTTATGGATTCAGGTTTGTATGTCCAGGAGGCATGAGCTCTTCAGTGACTTAGATGCTCTCGAAACTCCCATCCACCATATTTTATGCTGTTCCTGGCACTTTCTGATGTCTGGTACTAACAGAGGGAAGAACCACTCCAGGCATAATTTTGAACTTCTGAACTTCACTTAATGAATCTTTCCCCATTTTCAGCATCTGACTAAAATAAAATTTCCCCATCAGGGATTCCCCCCTCCCCTTTCTTGTCTTTGAGAACCCAGAACAAAATAGATAAAAAAATACAGATTTGTGCACATTTTTGAGATAAAAAGAACTAGAAGGAGCTGTGCCTAAGGACTAGGTAATCAGGACACTTGTTTTTGTCAACACTGGGAATCCCCAATTTTCACTAACTATAAAAAGAATTATTATTTTGTTGGAATATTGAAAGTGGGTTTGTCTTCATCTGCTGTTAACTCATCTGTCAAAACCAAAACCGGGCACGCTCTTTGCTGTGAGAAGGACTCAGGCATGTGTTCAAACCTATTACTGAACGGTGATCTGGGGGTTTGGTCAAGAAGCAGAGGCTGTAGCACACCGGCCAGGCAACGCTCCTCGTGCGGCATCTTTCCGCCCGCTGCCGGTATTACCTTCGGCCCATGCGGTGGTCACCGACTGGCCTTTGGTGCCCAAGGTCTCATGTACACTCTTCCCAGCTGACACTCTGTGGGGTTATTGAGTCTACCGGGGATTTGCTTACTTGCGAGATGAATTCCACTGAATTCCACTGAGTTCCTGCCGAAAACGGCTCTCGCTCCCCGCAGGATGGACATGTGCTCCGGGGTGACTAATGTGTATATCGTGAATAATGATTAGCAAATAGTTGAAAACGAAGAGTTCATAGGCAACCTGTTGTCTGAATGTTATGTGCCCAGACTCTTTTCCCAAGTTCGAGACACTCATTTAGTCAAAAGCAGTAAAAAATTAATAATTAATAAGATTCATGCAGATATGTTCAACCAGCTCCAATAGGAGAAATCAGTGAAATGCTTTGGGAGAATCTGTTCTCATGAGAATTCCAGGTGTGGCTGGCCTTAATGAAAAGGTTTGTGTAATTGGGGCAGTTTTAAAGCAACCTAGAAAGGGAAGACCGAGCTGGTCAAAACTGGCCCTGGAGGCAAGAACTTGACCCATAGCAGTAATAAATGGCATAATTTCTCTGAAGTCTGTGAAGCTAAGGATTTCAGCTCAGATCCTCAAAGCAACTTAATCCTTCAATCAATAAAATATACTTCTCTAAATATCCCTGAGGAACTGGACCTTGGAACTTGGACCTTGATCCACATGATGTGTTAACACCTGCTCAGGATATGTTTTTTTGGATACTTCTATAAAGAGTAACCTTCTAAGGACTTGCAAGTGGTTGCAGCTGGACTAAGAATCTCTTAGACCAATGAACAGACCTGTTTGATGAGCAAATACAAATGTCCTGAAATTTATATATATATAAAAAATAGAAATCAAGTGGCAATTCTAATTGAAATAAAACTGACTGAAGTATGTAAGTGCAAAATATTACTCAATACGTTAAATGAATCTTAATGTTTGGGCACTTTGAGGGCAAAAAAAGGCAGCAAATGACTGCAAGTTTGCCTAGAACTACCCGTAATCTTGTGCAGACAAATAAGCAGCGAGGTACCGTTCCAGGTACTGTGTGGGCAGGGACTGTGTCTGGCACAGTGGCTGAACTCCCAGGTATAAACTGCACTTACTTTTTGTGTCAAAGCCTCATGTGTCCTTCTCCGAAAATGTGAATTGCAGTATGTCCTACATTATAAAATAGCAAAGTATTTATTAAGCTCTTCTTCTCTCACAGCCTTTCCTGGATGTCTTGTGTGGGCAGGGGAAGGGACTTCTGATGTCCTTGTTTGGAAAAGGTATCAACCCCAGCAGATTTAGCAAAAACACTTTAGAAAAGCAGAGAAAAAACAAACAAACAAAAAACCCAACTGAGTTTTACCCCTTCCATGCGGTCCTCCCAGCCTCGGGAATGGGAAATGTTTCAGGGTTAACTTTCCACACTCTTTCCCAAAGCACCGTGCTCTGTTCCTCAGCAGCTCGCTTTCAGCAAGGTGCTAATGCTATTTTTGGTTATCTGAAGCCTTTGAAAACAGTTGTGTATTTTTATCGTAAGTAGAGCCTGTCAAGATTGAATCAACAGATGCGTTTTTTAAAAATCATCTTTACACTGTCCATATGGTAGGTCTTTTTAAAAGGCTGTCTATTTTCTGCCTTTTACTGACAGGTTTTAGTGACATCCCATATAGAGTTTCTCCAATTGAGTTTCTAATAACTAGAACATCATTATAATTGTTTAACATGTAGATTGCTTAAGCAGTTTAAGATAAAGATTATTTTAAATTTCCATTCTTACATAACTGAGTATATTATCAGCATTAAACTGTGAAATAGTTATTAATGATAACTAACAATAAGTAATGCCATCAAGAGTTCATTTTTCAAGCAAACAGGAATTGCTGTACATTTTCATGCATTCAGCCAGTAACAATGTTGTAGTTCCCAGGTTTGCTAACTTATTCCAGTGATGGGTAACTTTTACAATTAATTTGAGTTAAATAATTAAGCCTGGGCAACTAAGAACATTTTTGAACCATCATTAAAGAAAAAAAAAATACCTTTTAAGCAGTGTTTTAACTTGTGCTAAACAGCAGTCTTAGGAAGAATGCCTGTTTCTTTCTGCTGTGGGCCGATTTGTCAAACTGCTATTAAGAATTTTCAGTTATAAAAAAAAATAGAGTGAACCTTTATTTTTTTCCTCTAATTTATTACGCTTGATTACGCAGCTGGAATGGGAAGGTAGCTGCTGTTTGTAGTTAAATAACTCCTCACAATTTCTTAAAGAAATGATCTTCAAAGCTTTAATGGGTCAGTGGCTCAAGTACAAAGGAAAGATTGATTTTCATACTCCCACTCTTTGTTCCCAAAGTTTAAAACAGACACGTTCTGGTAAATTAGTTTGTCTATGTTATTAATGGAAGAACTTATTAAACTCCCATAAATACATGGTGGTATCTTACTTAAAACACAGAATGCATTTGCTTTGAAAAAAATACATGTCTAAAAGTAAACAGGGTGTAATACTTTTACTTTATTTCAGAAATGCCTCAAAAGACAGAGAGCAGGAGAATTGGGGGTTTGCAAAATATATTAAGTATACATAATGATGAATGGCACAAAGAGCGTAGGCTCGAGTTGATAGAAAATATGTTATTTGCGTTTAATGAAAAGCATTCGCATACTGGGTAAGTGGCAATGCTGTGGGGAGAACGACTACTTCGAGCAAGAAATATTGTCGGGGTGAAATACTTCTTTTATGTACGGCTCACGTGCACGTTCCCTGGCTGAGCGGCCGGGAGGTTACGCTGCCGGTGCAGGCACGATCCTGGGGTCAGGGCAGGCTTCAATACTGGCAGAAAAGAGAGTTGCTGTGAGAACGGTTATCCAGCCCCACGCAGGGGAAGAGGGGAGCGTTCCTCGGCCGACGGGAACTGCCAGAGCTCCTCTTGCATCGGCTGAAGGTCTGCCCCAGGTCCGCGTCTTCTCCTACACAAGCGGAGACACTTCTGATATATTCTCATGGCCCCTGAGGTCACCGAGTTTCCCCCGACGATCTGCCTGTCTGTAGAAGGATGTCTCACTGCACTTAATCACCTTTTCTTTCACTCGTTCAACAGCCTTTAACTCTCCCTGTGAAGAAATCCCCCACACCTCAGCAGTTCACGGGGAAGGACAGCCCCTCAGAAATCTTCCCAGTTGACCCCATCAACAGCTATAGGCATTGCTGTATCAGCTGGGCTCTCGTTAACAAGAAATTCCCTACCAAGGCTGTCGTCAGTGGTAAACCCACCCTTTGAATCTGAGCTCAAGCCACTGCTGCCTGCTAATGGAGGGGCAAGTTGTCTGCAAGACGGGCTCTGGGGGTGTTACCTGGGGGTCCATCGGCAAAGGGGGGCTGGTCTGCACGCTCCCTGCTCCCAAGGGAGGTAGTGGAGCTCAGCTCCCGCTGCCGCTCCTTGTCCTCCTGAAGGCTGTCCCTATAAGCTTTAGTATGAACGTCAGAGCTATAGGGTTAATCGTGGGTAGTTGGGGAGTTTTTACCTGGACGATGATGCTCAGAGGATGGTCAATGCAATACAGACCGTGGGGAACTGGTCCTTCCCTGTCACTTTTTTTTTACTTCACCTGGGAATTTCAACATGGTCCCCAGTACAGTTTGAGAGAGCACCAAATAATTGTATTTCCTTGATACAGCGTGGTCTGGGAGGTGCAGGGGGGGATCAGGACCCAGCCAGCATCACCCATGCTGGTGCTCAGGGGCAAGGACAACCTCATGTAGAAACATGCTCCTGGTAGAGCACACTGAGAGGGGGAGAGGGTCTGAGGTAACATTTTTCTGTCGCAGTAGGCTGTTTCCTTCAAATGGAAAAGCTTCACAGAAGTGATTTACACAGCCGCTGTGAAATATCAGATTGGAGCATTCCTAGAAAGTCTTTTGGGCTCAGAAGTATTTTGATTTTATAAAAGACATTTTATTTCAACCACTGTGTATTATGCATTCAAATTAAAAAAAAAAAAGGTCAAAATTCTAACAAATGTGATGAACTAATCAAAACGCTTGAATCTTCTACTCCCTGTGTACTCATTCCTCCCTCTCCCTTTATGTTTGTGGAAAATTTCCAATGTTTTGAATTGGTTCTGGAGCAGAAATGAAAACAAGGCTTCCTCTGCTTCTTTAGCAGTATAATCTTGTGGTTCTCCAGCATGATTATCCTGCCCAGTCCCAGCGAGACACTTCTTTCAGAGACACGACAATGTCTCACTCTATCATCCTACCAGTTGTCCCTACCAGAAAGGGCTCAGAGGAGGATTCTGCCTTGCTGCAAGAATGGGGAAATAAATAAATCACAACGTGTGCTGCATGCCAGCTCAGGGGAGAGTGTGCAAACCGAGATGTCTGCCTCTAGTCCTGCTCACGCGGGACCTCAGGGTACTCATCAAACCAATTTTTCAGCTGTTTACTTATATACGGCCTTTGTAAATCACTCCCTACAGGAAAACTCATCCTGTATACTGGGGATCAAGTGTTTCATTGCCTTCCAGTGCATTAAAGCTCGATGTTGGAAGCGATTGCATTTCTTTGCAACCGCTAATTGGAAGACTGCTACAGAGCCTTGCTCCTTTTGGAGCTAGGTACCTTCCAGTTCTAAGCCTCCTCTTATTTATTCATGACTACTTTTATACTAATTTCTTCATCTTTAAACATTATTATCTAGCTCATCCTGCAGTACTTCAGACAGCAGTCATACACCCACAACCTCATTTTTTCCAAAGCTGGGCAAGTAAGAAAATTTTCACCTTCTGTCATAAGATATGCTTCATACCAGGGAATCATCTTAATAACCTTTCTCTGACTCATTCCAGCTTGAATTAGTGTTTCTTAGACAAGGTGCTCAATTGGCCCCATCTTTGATATTTGACCATTCATTACCTACTATTTGCTGTTAAGATGGGAATAAGTCTGGGCTGGGTAAGGGGGCTGTGACAGCAGAGGTGAGTAGGCCACTGAAAATACTACCCGTTCGAGGTAATTTTAGCAATGAAGCTGAACAAAACCCCAGGGACTTTAAGAGAAGAGAATACAGACTCCAAATTTCTCTCTACAATGGGCCGACTGTGAAACTTCACATCAATGGGCTTGAGGGATCCGAAATCTGATCTCTGTCTGGGCTCATTTCTAGTTAACATGAATTGTACCAAGAGCTACCCTTTCATGATAAAGAGGAAGGAAAAAATAGCATGGAAAAAATAATTGGTTGCAAATACCACAAAAAAAAGTTTCTAAAATGATAGCAGCCACCTGCACTAATGATACTGAAATAAAATGTACAAGCCCAGCATTATATTGTAAAATATGTGCAATTAAAAACATCTCATGGCTGCTTGTTAGGACAGTCAGAAACAGAAATTTGTGGGCAGAGTTACCAAGCAATCTTTCACCATATTGTTGATTGCAAAAGCTCATAAATAGAAATTGGAGCTCATTTAATTTCACACAATCATGTGACAGCAAGCAGGCTCCTATACCTGCTTGGGACCACAAGCTGGGGAGGACCATGCTGCTTTCCAAAGGAATGATGACAAGATATTTCATGCCATTCGTTTTTAGCAGAACTCTGAAGTGACTCTATTGCAAATGCTGATGAGGACATGACAAACAGGTATCTCTTTCGTGTCCTAGCAGATACACGGAGTGGCTCACGCATACCTTCTGCTTTGTTCAGCCCTCTAGACAGCACCGGTCCATCGCAAGGGCAAGTACAGAGCTGGTACGTGGCGTGTTTGCGTGCAATTGTACGAGCAGCCCTCTGCCAGGTGGCTGGTGACAGCGGGGAGGGCTGGTCCAAGTGTGGCACGAGTTCTACTTGACTAGTATCTGAACTGGTTCCAGCCTTTGCCCTGAAATCTGGGTACACCGAGTCCCTCATCCTCAGGCATCCTTGCCAGGCTGGACTCCCCTGTTTGCAAGCACTCAAGATTATCTACAAACAAGGGAAGGCAATGAGAGGCTCAGGGGGGACCACAATAGAAGGAGGTGCAGAAAGCAAGTCGGATAGTTTGCTCTTCCAGTAACTTTACCTTCCAGTGTCTTTTTTTCTGGCTGCCCCAGGAATACCCCCACCACACCACCCCTGAGCCCTGAGCCCCACTCGCCATCCCGGTGAGTCCGGGACGATGCTTCTGCTTTTGTCTGCTTTGTCTCACAGCTCGTTTTCAGCATCTGCTTTGGCTTTGCTAATTTGCAGAGCAGGCAGGGTCCGAGGGGAGCCCCCTCCGCAATGGTGCAGCTCCTGGGGGTGATGGTTCCCCATTCCCAGGAAAATCCAGACAGGACAGAAACCAAGACAGTGTCTGTCCCTTCAGCTCCCAAGTGTCTGGTTGGGAAATGAGAGCGTATTTCCCGGCTCTGGCGCTCAGAGGAATAATGCACTTCGCTATTGCACATAAGCTGGGCACTGCCTAAGGGAGCTGTGGGTAGGCAGAAAAGGAGAGGAAAACCTTTCTGGAGCATTTTCGTCTTTTTACCAACAGAGGGATTTGAGAGCCTTTCTCCATCTGCAGTCTCTGGCAATGATGCAGCCAGAGGAAAGGAAGGATGTGTGTGTATAGTAAAAATGGCCCTGTGGATGCTGTGTCGTGTTCAGCCAATGGTTTTATATACGGCACATTTTCCAGGAGAGGCTCACTGAAATGCAGGCTAAGAAATCTCTTCCAAGGCACCACAGAGATGGATCTACTGCCCGACCGGAGCGATCGTCTGCTTAACAGCTCAGCTACACACACACCAATTTGGGTCAGGAAGTCAAAAATAACGTAACACCAGATTGAATTTAAATTGTATGGGGGCTATAAGTAAGCAGAACATTATTGTGGTGCCTGGGTTAATATTTTCCTCTTTTGGAAAGCACCGTGGGATCATTAATGTATATAAAAGTGGTTAAGCAGGCATTGCTTTTATATCTCATCTGTAAGGAAAAGCTTCCAAAAAGGCATTGGCTTTTAACTGCGGGCTCTACAGAGAGATAAGATGCCAGTTACGGACTAACCAGCCCTGCTCTTCTAGCACAGGAGGTTTCCCCCTGTGACTGCATATCCAAGGCTTTTCCATCCGCATTTCTGATCTGACCCACCGTAGTGCTCGCTTCTAATCAGTTCATTTGTCCTAATAGCTGTTTATTGTCTCCCGAGTCTTTTAAAACGGCAATAATCACACAGCTTGCTTGCCTGCTTTCCACCATGCCGGAGAAACGGCTTTATTAGTGCTGCGACCGTAACGGTGTGTGAGCACGCCTGTGCGTGTGCGCTGAGCTCTGACAAGATTCCAGCCGGAGATGGTCTGACTATGGGCTACATCCTATTTAGGCTTCTGCAAAGATTAGAAAGAGAAATCTCCCTTTTGTCTTTGAAGCATGAATGGATGCCGAGCTTTCAGCAGTCTGTAAACTGCCACAGTTCCCCTGAAAAACAACGGCAACTTTTAAATTAATGATTTACTGTTAAAACAAGAGATAAAAAAAAAAAAAAAAGTCACTGTCTGCTCTCCCCTCTCCCCCTTCAGCCAGCTGAACTGTACATGGATATTGGATCTCTTTTGTTGGCAGAAATTCTAGTAATCTCTAAAGGACGTGCTTTTTCTGCCTTCTCAGGCTACCTCACTGAAGAGAATTCCAAAGATTTCTGGAAAAGCTTTTTAACATAGGCAGCAGAGCTCCCCTCCTCATACCCCATCCCTCAGTATCATTATAACTTACAGGTTTCATATGACCATGTAACTACTTTGTGATTACATGGAAAATACCTTACAAATACATAATAATTACAAGTTCATGCAGATTACTTGGTAAATACATTTGAAGTAAGAAAAGAGTTCAAAGATTAATTATCCCTTAACTCACAGTATTTAAATTATTTTCCCCTAAATGTACAAATATATTTGTAGCGACTTCAAGGCTGGCAGAGAAGGGGTTATGATGGTTCTGATCTGAGAGGAAAAAATGAAATTTGACAGGCATGGATTATTTAAAGCATGCAGATGTGAGCCATATAACCATTACACTTTGATGCAAATCATAAAGGAAAGCACAGGAGGGATGGCCTGTGCAGAGAAGTAGTGGACAAAGTTAGGATTTCCTGCCATCGGCTTGAAATTTAAACAAATAATCATTTAATGGCAGTGCAGCATTACATTCCTTGTTGCATGCATTAATGTCAGCATCTGGGACCAACATTTTGACAATTCTATTAAAATGCTTCACCATTCCCTATCTAACACCTGTTAGCTCTAATTTTCTTTCCTGAGACGTACATCAGTAGACAGTGTAGATTCCAAATCATTTATCACTTTTAAAGTGCTTCCATATGAGCTTTTTGGGGGGCTTATCTTGGCCTTAGGAAAACCTTTTCTGAATGTATTAAAATTCAGTACTTCGAGGGGGAAAAAAGTGTAGACATCAATGTTTCATAGCATTCATGTCTGGTAATTATTAGCCTAAATTATGGCTCGCACATGACTTGACAAAGTGGACCATGCATTTAAAAAAGCTGCTCACTAGACATGCACTGCTCAATATGTTCCAAGTTATTGAGATGTCAGTCAGTAATCATAAAGCAAACACCCCTCACTGAAAGGACCCTGCTAAGAGGGCTACGAGGCCTGGGGGACTACCTAAAAATGTCAGAAATGTTACAGTCTAAATGAATGACATCAGCCAGAGAACATGTGTTTAAAAACATGTGCAATTAGCTAATACAATAAAATGCAAATCCTGGAACACGACAGACCCGAGGAGCAGTACCTGGGAAGGAGCGCTGAAAAAGAAAACAAAGTATTCTGCTCTGGAGAATGAGAAAACATTCATATATATATTTAAAAATATGGGAAATGTGAAAAATGATCGTGTTCTTATAGCTGTGCATCATGGAAAGGGAAGAAATGCGTTATATCCTTTATCTACCCGTACATAATAGGCTTGCTTATCATTATGTATGTTAAATCACTCCCTGTGTTGCTCCTATCATGCAAAACAAGGTGTACTGTGAATTAATGCAGTGTTGGTAATCTCTCACCTTTTACAATGCTGACCATAAGTTAATCAGCTTGCAGAGAGATGAGTGTTACGTACAGTATTTTAGAAGTATTTGCCTTTGCAATGCAATATCCTTGTATGAGAGATAAGGCCTAACCTACTCCCAGTAAAGTGTACAGGAATTTTGCTGGTGATTTGGGTGGGTAACATAGCGGGTCCACACGCAGCATTTGCACCGAGGGCCTCCGCTGCAACGGTGCGAGGTGATGTGACGGAAGGTGACGTCCAGGAAAGCAAACGTGGGTGCTTCAGGCTGGACAGTCTGAATTTTTTTTAATAGAAATTTTCCCTTTATGGTCTGAATCTGAATCTGAGCAGCTGGCAGCAACTAGCCCTGTCCGCATCTGCGGACACTTTAAAGATGTCCGTCAGCGCGCGCGTACGCACCTTTACTTTCACACGTCTGCTGTTTACTAAATAACATTTCAGCACAGTTTTCATCTTATAAGGAAAGTGTTTGAAACTTGGAATAAGTGCACTTAATTAAAGGAAGGCTGTGAAAATGTGCACTAATCTGATATGACTAATAGCAAAGTGCATGAAATTGCTAATTAGAATTTCATTAAAGGTGCTGCTTTATCAGACCGCGAATATCACAACCTTTAAAATTCTTTCAGGAAAGCTTAATTCCTTTTCAAACAGAAATATTCTTTAAAGACATTTGATTTGTTCTGAAGGAATTTGTAGCTTAGGCTGAGACATAAAATGTTGCCAATATTCCATGGGAGTAATATTTGAATAAAAATATGTATCAGGTACTTTCTTTCATCAGGCAGATGAATAAATTTTTTTGAAAATATTATTGTTCAAATAATACAATCAGCTAAGAAAAATAAAGTTTAATTTTTAGATTATTTCAAACATGGTTTAGTTTTATGCCTATACTGTAATATTTGATATGTTTTTGCTTTAAAGGAGGAACGTAATAAAAAGCTTCCTTCAAAAGTAGTGTGTGAACAATAAAAAATATGGCTATGAATGTAATTTTATAAAAATATGTATGGTTTGGGATGTCCAGAAAGAGGAAATTGATTATCTACTCTGATTTTAAAAAAATACATCAAACCCTAATATTCTTTGTGAAGCATCTTCTGAAATCTTAAACAGGAATAAAAAAAACAACCTGTATTTTTAAGGTATTGTTGGAGAAAATCTCAAACTTTGCACAAATGCCTATATTTCTATACTTAGCTAAAATATTAATTAATTTTACCTCTTTTTTCTTCCTTGCTAAGTCTTAAAGCTTCCTGCTTTTTATTTATTTTATTGTCCCTCACCTCTCTTGCTTGACGACAGAGTTTCTCTCAGATTTATTGTTACTTTTGGAAAGGCACTCTGCTGTCAGTGATTTTATTTGCAGCTGCACAACCTCCATCCCCTAGATTTGCATTTCTCTCCCTGCAGTTGAAGGGGCAGTTTTTTTCACTTTCGCTGGGGGAAGAGCTACTCCCCGTCAATTTTTGGCCCCTGACTCTTAGGAAATGCTCTTCTCTGTGTAGGGCCTGATTCTGCCTCGGTCAGAGCGGGTTCCCCCGTGCCAGCAAAGGGCTTTCAATCAGGTCAGGTCTGCAGTGAATTCCTACTCACAGATTGTACTTTTGACAAAATTCGCATTTATACTCATGTGTCACACTGTAATTTTTGGCCTCGCAACTGGGCAGGTCTGCTTGTAGAAGCAGAGCAGGATTGGGACTTAAATAGCTTTGTTCCTTTTTTTCTTTGAAATTAAAGTTTACCAGCATAGGTAACTAATATAAGGCTTTCAGCGAAACTAAAGATCATTCAAGCAGCTAAAGTTTATGTGTATTTAAAAATACCCATCAAGGCTCCCCATCTGTGGACTGCAATTATTGTTATTAATACTAGCAAAAAAAGATGTACTTTTGCCGGAATTAAGTATTCAGAGCACATTTTTAGAAACTCAAATTAAAAACTAATCAATGCAAATTTACATGACAAAAAGATTCTTGGAAATGGATAAAGAGCGAACAGAAGAATCTTTACTTAGGAGATAGTATATTATTACTTTGAGCATTTTTTTAAAATCACATGTCAATTACAGTTTGGTGTGATTTCAGCTCTTGTTATAGGTATTTTCATGCCAGTAGGTATTTTATCAGTTGGACAAAGCAACACATAAAAGTCATTTCAGCTTTCTTCATAAATATGCCAACTTTCTTTATGTACATTTGCTTTCTACAATAAATACATTGATAAAAAATCAGTCTAGACTCAAATAAATGAAAATTATGCTTATTAAATCTAATGTCTGGTGTCAAAAGTGAGGTGTCAATCTTACCTATCTTACTTCTAAGCAAGGCAAACAAAGCTGCTAATTATAATATTTAAGTTTAAATATAGAATTATTGTTCAAATATAGAAAACAATGGTGTGGTTGTTCTTTCTACAGCTATATGATTAAGACTACTTATGTCTCATTTTATGCAAAATAAATGACACATGATTGTGATTTAATTCATGCTAAGTAAATGTCTACAGGGATTTATGACAAGAAAAGCAATAACAATCCATACCTTGTTACTTGTCAATAACTGCATTCAGAACAGTGGGGAGTAGTGAAAAATAAATAATTGCTGGGAAAACCCCACGCGTGCGTGAAAGGAGTAGCGTGCAATAATTTACATCGTGTTAATCTAAGGCTGCTGGTTGTAATACAGTGAGTGTTATAAATTAATGTAGTTCTGTACTATTCTGCCTTATTTTATTCTCCCCTTTATAATGCCACCGCTCCCAGATTCAACGTGCCTCGATCCCCATTGCTGGCAAC
This sequence comes from Aviceda cuculoides, assembly GCA_035590195.1. Lineage (NCBI taxonomy): Eukaryota > Metazoa > Chordata > Aves > Accipitriformes > Accipitridae > Aviceda > Aviceda cuculoides. The sequence continues at coordinate 35,640,583 of JAVJGG010000094.1, forward strand.
AAGATTAGTGCGCTCCATAAACATGACGAGCTGCGTTTAGTAAACTGTTTGCTGAGCAAAGATAAGACGCTGACATTTACAATTCCGTTCTTCAGAAATTATAAGAGGGATACGTTTTGGTGTGCAAAGGAAAACAAGAGAGGGAAGAGGCTCTGGTCCTTCCCTCTTCCCGTGAGGCGAGTCTGGTTTCCAGTCGGCAGCCGGTGCTGGCAGGAGACTGGTGAGGGTGGAGTTGGGGGCTGGCCTCCAACGTGGGCAGGGGGTGTCCCCGCCACCCTTCTCGTTTTGACCCTGCGAAGTAACAACGGGAAAGTCTTGGCCCGTCTAGTTTGAAGGGGGATTCAGCGACTCGGCGGCAGGGGGGCAGCTGCCACCGGCGAGCCGTGGGGAGCCGCGGGACCGACCCCCAGCACCTCGCCTGGCACGCTACCCGGCTGGTGTAAATGCAGCCTGTGGGGTTTTGGGGGTGAGATTAAAAGCCATATGGCTGCTCGGTCGGATCGCTCACCCTGCTCCTCGTGGAGCATGACGGGAGGCTCTTTCCGGGTTTAAAAGGAGAATTTGTTTGAAGGTTGACTTTAGTGGCTTGTAGGTGCAGGAATGATGCTGAATCTGGCTCGGGGTAAAGAAGCCAGATTTGTTTGCAGGATTTACAGAGTTTGCCTTGGTGTGACAGAAAGTTGTCTGCTTAACTCCAAGGAATGTGTGCACTCAGGCTGCGGCCAGGCTACCGATTCCTGCAGCCCCGCAGAGCTCCACTCAGCAACGTTGAGGAGTTTTGTTCCTTCGCCATATTTATTCAATGTTTGGCCTGACAGACAAAAATCAATCACAAATAAACGTATCTATCTGGTTGTGTCAGGTGATACTTTTTTATTATCCAACTTCTGCTCACTAGACTTCGCTGGGACCCAGCAGCTCATTACGTGGAAGCCATGGTCCCAGAGGGACGCATAGTTTCATGTAATCTTGAGATACATGCTGTGTGATGTTCTCAGAATGGTGACCATCACAAGGTCCGAGAAAGCGATACTCGATTGGGCCTCATCTTTTAAAATAAATGCAAGTGTGGCTTTTAATGGGAGCTACGCACCTTCTGAAGGCCTGATAGATTTCATTCCTGTGCTCCACTAAAAGGCCAGTCAGAAAAGATCAGAGATTTCTTGTTCTTCCCTGCAGTGGCAGAAGCATTAAATCTGCTAATAATGTTTATAGTGAGCCAATATTCCTACCTCTTTTGTTAGAAGAAATGGCCAGTAGCACAGAACTAGTGAAGCACTGAGAAAGAAGAAATAAGTAGGACCAACAAAAGCTTTGTGAGGCCTTCTGGGTTATTCTCAATTCCTTTGAAAATCTTGCTTTGTTTTTTCCTTTAGGTTACAATTTCTGCCTCTTCTCCCGTTGCACCTTGTCTTGGATTTTCTCCTTTGTCTCTTCTCCCTCTGTGTTTCTTTCCCTCTTGCTTTTATGCTTTTTTCCACATCATCTTATTTATCATCCACTACTTTTGTTTGACTCTATCTCAGGCCTTATGGTTTCCTCCTGTGCAAATCCAATGTGCTTCAGTTTTTCCTCTTCTTTAGTCCTTGCCACATGCAAGACTTAGCCATTCTTTTTCTCACATAAACATCTCACTGCACAAATGCCTGCTAAAACTCATAAAAATATTGATGCTGCTCAAGTTCACTGAATGAGTCACTTCCCCTGTTGCCTTTGGACATCTCAAGAAAAACCTCTTCTGCTAGTTTATGTGTAAAAAGTAAGCCAGTCTAGTGTTTTTAGAAGAAAAGCTAAGAGAGGAGAACTTCTTTTTCCCACCTTTTGCTGCATATATCTTGAAACTCCAGTTCTGTACGCAAATTGCCAGGACCTGTATTGTTTTATCCTAACCTTTATAGGTAATCCCAAAAGCCTACCTAATCAATTGAAGATCATAAAATATTAGACTTAATACTGCAAAGTGCTGCTTTATAATTCACATAACAGGCTCCTAAATAATTCAAATAGCAAACATATCCTGCTACTCAGTGATGGGAGGTTGTTTAGATCAGCCAGAGAATGTCAACACATGCCACATCTCATGGATCTACCGGATTTCAGGAACCCTATTAAGTTAATTGCTGGTTTCTGACAGCAGAGAGCATGCCGGGAGCAGGGAGATCTTTATTAGCCTTTTGGGCATTTGCAAACATCAGCCATTTTGCCCCTACTTGTATGTACCAGGCACAGCGTGGAGAATGGAAATCAAATTGTGAGACAACAACCAGTACTGGCACCACCTTTGCATTGGATTCGTTTGTGAATTAAAATAAAGGTTCTAATGTCAATGTTTTGCCTGTTAGATTTATGTATAATACCATATATGTATGTACATATTGTAAAAGTCTAATAAGAACAATCAAGCAATTACATCATTTTGCACTGCATATGTAATGCACGTAAAAAGGTAATCAAACTGTGGTGCCTCACATCTTTGTAATAGAAGTACTTTGAAGGCTATAAAGAGACAAGAAGCTTCAGAGTAAATTAGCAACACAACATAATTTTCATTAGGTACCTGCCTCGTAGCACTGATGTGCACAGGTGCTCTTTATTCTTATGTATGTTTTAGACCAATGTTTTGATTTCTAAATACCCCAAACACCCTTTTGTTCATCATTTTCATCTTCTGGCTCTATTTTTTAACTATCTACTGATTTCAAAGAGTCCTAGGAGAGAAAAAGGAGGGGGAATAAGAAAGAGTCTCTAAAATAATTTGAGATTAAGTTCTATCCATCCATTCCTGGCCTGATCCAAGCCCCCTTGAAGTAATTTAAGAGTTTTGAAGATACTTTTGTGGTCTTTGGCTCACATATGTAGCTCTATTAATTCTACATATTATGGACCACCCAGTTTTCAGCTGGTGTGTCAGCTTCAGTGTAATCATTCTAGCTAAAGATCTTATTCAGATACAAATACATAGGGAAGTGAAATTATTTAGCCATATAAATCAGTAAATATCTCTATTATCCATAAAACTGTATCCTTTAATCACAGAATCAACTTTTCAAACAGAGCGTAGAGAAAAAAAAAAGTGGCATTCAACAGTGTTGTAAATATGACGCAAAACTCCGTTACTTTTCAGAAATCAGCTAGTGTAAAAAGAAAAAAGCAATATTTAAAAAGTTCACTATAGGCATGGAGAAGTATCTCTTTTGCCTACTCTGGACTCATCAGAGATTCACAGTTTAATTTTTGCAGGAATCCATGGAGCATTGTATTTCATGGCTTATCTCTTCATTAGCCACCACAACAGCGGCCAGTGTTGTCGCATAAACATTACAAACACATTTCCCAGGCATAGCTGATATTCTTTGGAGTCAGTACTACACATCTGAGGTGTATGAAAAATTCTAAATTGCATTTGATAGCTCCCAAATTGACTTGTTTCGTTTAATTAAAAAAGCCATTTTCAGAGTCAGCCAATTCACCAAAAAAGTATGACTCCTCTTTTGTGTGCATGTGTGTATAAATATATATATATGTATGTGTTTGTATATATATATACACACATCTGCATGAGCATGTGTTCCATATTGCTCTGAAAAATGCTAAGTGTGGAAACTGTAAAAGGCTAACTGAATTTTGCAGTTCTCTGAAGATAGGGCGGTTGCGAAGACAGGACCAGTAAGTACGTTCTGCTACTTCTGATACTTTTGAAAACAATTGTTTCACATCATGGTATAAGACAGAATACATGTTTTACATCTCCAATTATGCCATAATATAGTATTTTTGTACTGCACGCAGTGCGTGTGAACCCATGTGAACCTTTCTGATAGCTAGAAACAGGAATATAGAAGTGAATAAACACAAAGGTAGAGGCATCCCACCTGCTATCTCCCAAGTCCCTTGGCACATCAATCTAACCTATATTTTACTAATTGAAATCTTTCCACACACACATGGTCGTTGAAAGGTACTATAATAATGCTCTATTTGGAAATATCCCTTTAAAAACCAAAATTCATCAAGTACTTTCATGTCCCTGAGTGGGTACTTGAGAACTGAGCAGTAGATATAAAATTTACCCTGAAGTGCCTCTCTCAGGCACTGGACATGTATGAAATGGGTAAAATGTATTATAAGCCCTCTTTACAAGTCAGTCAGTGAGGGATTTAAGGCTGTGGCTTCCAGCCTCCTGCCATTCAAAAGGTAGGTGGCAAGGTAAAATCTTACATGTTTCCTTCTGTAGTTTCTTAATCCACTGCAGATAACATAAAAAAAATCAGTCTAGCAACATGCATGCACTGCAACCGTGTTTGATGTCTCATGAAGGATTCAACTGTGCATATTTTGCTGGAGGAAAAATGTGTGTTATTTATCAAATATGCTTGTCTCCTTTCCAGGACTGCCAACAATAACGTTATAAAACGTTACAGAACAAGATGACAGATCGCTAGGTTTCATGCCAGTAACTGATCTCTGATAATGTTGAGAACTAAATATAAAATCAGGAACTAGAGAGATGCAGAAATTATCCATCTTTTTTGGACTGTTTCATAGCTTGCTAGAAAGTAGAGAGTTCTGAAACTTTGGCTTTAAGAAACGGTGGGCTGTGGAATCTAAAATATTAGGCACCCAGCAGAGGTTTTATACAGTAGTTTCCCCTAATCTCAGAAACATCTGTTCATTTTTAAAAGTAAATCTGTACACAGTTTACATTTCAAGGAGGGTCAGATTCCATTCTTCAATTTCCTTTTCGTGTGTGTGCGTGTGTATCATTTATTGTATTCGCAATCAGTGTGGGTTTTATTCCTGCTTTCTTTTTCCTCCTGGTGCTGCCTATCCCCTTGAAATAAAACTGGCTCATTTTCCAATCAAGTCATGTGTAAATGAAAACAATTCCACAAGTGTCAGCATGTGATATTCCCCTCTTTGTGCAAAAGTGGGAGCACCCCGAGCAATGAGAAAAATAAAATACCTTCTGGAGACAAGGGAAGGGATTTTCCTTGTACTCGGAAGCTGCAGGACTTCCAGGGCACATCAGCCAATTGATTACCCATTCAGTCTACTTTGTTTCCTTTCATAGCACAAATAAGATTTACGACAATTTAGAGCTGAGATGAAGTTTTGAAGCTTCATTTGATTTTACGGCTTCAAAGAAGGAAAGCCTCCTGAACAGCAGCACTGGGTTCTTACCACACAGAATTGATTTTTCTGGAGGCAGCTCTTCCATTCACCAACTTGACTGGAGGCCCTTTTTCTAGGAATGCCTTCCCAGTAATTCAAGGGCTGGCAGTGAGCACAAGGAGACGTTCCCTCCTAAGTTTCTTTCTTTTCTCCTAACCGTTGGTGTCGGTGTCCAGATTGCCCAAGGCACTGAGGATTTGTTTTTAAAGAAATTGTCAAAGCAGTCAGTCTGGTTGTGTGATAGCCATAAAAGGGTTTTCTCTCCCCATTTCAGTTTAAGCTGCAGCAAACAAAAATTAAAAAATGCTGGACATCCATATATTCTGTTGATAATCAAAATGCATTTTTCTTGTGGTAACACAGCAGCTCAACATAGCAGAGAGAAAAGAACCTGCTTACACAAGCTTTTGGTTTTTAGAACACTTAATGAGTGGTGCTGTAGAATTCCTGCTGCTCCAGGTACCCAGACCCTGTCAGTAGTGCTAGAGAGCACCCCAAGTATGTAAGGAGGAGAGCAGAAACAAAATCTTTGTGTGAGAAAGCACTTCATCCATTTTGGTTTTTTAGATTTTTGCTTGATGGCTACAAACTGGACCGCTCTACGCATCTAATATGCAGACCTGACCTGTCCTGTTAAGCAAACAGGATGTTGAATTATGGTTCTTACCGGCACTTGTGCCTTTATTCCTCTTTACAAATTATAGCAATATTGGCTGGAGCTCATCAGCTTCGGAATCACTGTGGCTAGATCCAAGTCTACTGGAGTGGATCACGCCCTTTGGGGCTGGTGCAGACGGACGCAGTTGATTTTGGTCATCATTGCTCGGTTTGGCTCTACAAGGCAATGTGTGTCTATGCAGGTCCATTGAAAGTATGCCAAGACTGGCTTTGCAGTTCAAGGTCCCTTGCACAGAAAGGAGCCAAGCCTTACCAAGCACACCCTCTTCTGACTGTCAGCCAGTGGGTTCCAGTAGACCCAAATCCACATGTTCGTTGCAGCAAAGCATTGACAAATCTGTAGGATGATGTATTTGATAGTAAGGAGATGTACAAGTAGGTATAAACCACTCTGTCTTTCTTGTTCTTCCAGCAGCCTCCTTGTTGAGCAATATCAAGCAAAGGACAGAGCTTGTAAACCTTTGCCTGCAGGATCTTTAGAGATGTAGGAACAAATGCTAAGAATGCTCAGGCTTTAGGGAAAGGCCTGAGGTCCTTCAGGACTTTAACATTTATCCCTGAAGCTTTTTGGAGGCAAGACAAAACTATTTGGCAGTATTGAATGAGTCAGATACTGCAAAGCAATCCAGAAAGATGAGTGTTAATTTACCTGTTACTCCTTGAAGAGAAAGAAGGGACACACAAGGGAAATTAGATGTTGTTTTTTTTAATCAAAGGCCATGGTGAATTACTGCAGTAAAATGTATCAGCTTTCATGTTTTGTGTAGCTGCTGTGATGACTGATGAGAAATGTAGAGGTCTGGTGGTTCTTTGACAGCTCCGGGACCTTGGAATCACATTCACAAGGAACCATCGCAATGGTAACCAGGAACTGTCAATTTAGAAAAAATTTATCTCAAGTAGGTTTTTTTCACCTGTTTGGACTATTGCACACTTTAGAGCAGATAACTGATTCCCTCACACAAGAAGATGTTCCTAGCAGAAGTCTTCAGTGATAAATATTTTATTATGTCAGAAGAGGAAAAAAAAGAGTCAAGAGAGCATATCCTTGTTGTATCCTGTATGATTAAAAGGAAGATGTTTTATTTCTGATCCCAAATCCTCCCTGTTGTTCTTACTGATACATAAGCTCATTCCAGGTACAGAGACTATTATCTGTCTATTAAAATCATGGGCCTGAAAAACAAAATGCAGATGCACTCCTGAATCCTGAAAATGACCTTTCTTATCTGAATTGAAAGTATTCAGGTTGGTTGAAATACTAAAAAAACCAGTAAAGGAAAAGAGGGCCTTGTCTAGTGCTCAAGTTTTCCTTGGGCAAATTTAATTTGGGGAGAAATTTCTTCATGAACAAATCTAAATGAAATATTTCTACTTATGACTATCAAACTCTTGTTGTGGACACAGAGTACTGCCAATGAAAAAAATTTACAATTTTCTAGATGCAAACTAGAAGAAAATTTGACTTTAAAAAAAAAAATCTTAATTTCGAACTTTTCTAAGAATTCCTCGTGTTTTTGTAGGCTGGATAAGAAGAGATCTAGATTAAGACCGGTTTTACAAAACCAAACCCAGATTAAGAAGATTGATGAGAGCAATGTAAAACGACCCCAGTTGGCTCAAAACTTTTATCTGTTTCCCCCTTCAACTCTAAACTTTTGTGGATGAGATAAAATAGAAACTGAATCCAAACAAGCCGGTTTTGCAAAAGCTCCTCAGCTCTTCTCTAAAAATAAGATTAAAGAAATCCTCTAGGCTGCAGGAGATGACTTTATCTTGTTACACTGCAAACCTCATTCCCTTACTTTAAATCTTCTTCTCTCTTACTAAAGATAACTAATAGGGATGCTGAGAACCATTGTATTCTGTTGACATCTTTAAACATAAAGCAAGCTATCAATATCTGGCTTTCAAGGGGTCTCTCTGCTACCGTTCTCAAGTACAAAAGTTTATAGTCATATCATTATGAGAAAGAGGTATTTCTACACATACTAATGGAATTTACTTTTGTGAATCTTATTGAGGAACCCGGGACACCAGGGACATTATTGTGCTATGATTTGCGCTGGTGTAACACCCCTGACTTCAGCAGAATTACATGTGATTTTCTCTATACTATCCTAAAGTAGACAGGGGTCCAGAGACATTGGGGTAGGACATGGACAGGAAACAAAATTCTGTGCATTTTTAAGATCATTTATACTAATGAAATATGTTTGGTAAAATCACATTGTATTACAAAAGAAAACTATGATACGGTGACTTTCCTGGCGCTGTATTTACTTCTGTGCGAGGTGAACTTAGTGTGGTAGGTCTAGACATTTGTCTGGATGTGTGCTGCATATTGTTTATAAGAATTCTTGTTTTTAAAACAGTACTGATGGTAACAGTTTGCATAGAGCTGTCAACGTGCAGGATTCTTGGCAAAGAATTATCCAGCAGGGAGGGAGGAGGCAATTTTTTTTTTTCATTTGCCCTGGTGAGAAGTTAATGGAATTACTCTAGTTTTGTAAACACCTGAGATCAGATTCTGGCTCAGTATCCCTTCTACAGCTAGAGCGTACTGAAAATGCTGACCAACAGAATAACTTAAGGATCAACTAAAATCATCTAAGTCTCTGAGTACTTTCCCTGATGATGTTTTTCTTTGTGTTTCTTTAGCACTGCGTGATGAGTCCATTTCACTATTTGACACCCTGAGGGCCAAGTGCATCCCTGTTGTAACAAGATCTCTCATATTTAGAGTATTACTTTGCAATGAATGTGGTCTCTTGTGTTTGCACTAAGTATAATACAGACACTAAACTGTGGATTATCATTTCCTAGCGGGAGATCTGTGTCTTGTGATGAGATTAAGAAGGATGCAGCTGTGAATGGGACCAGTTTGGCTAAGATGCCCTAAAAATTTAACTAGAGTAACTTTGGGCTGTGGAAAACTGACTATGTGCTATGTTCAAGAATAAGCTCCCACATAAAATCCTTGCAAAGCATGTGCAAAGCTCCTTTGTGGTAAAACAGAGCTGTTTTGACTAGCCATATATGTTTCCTGTGTAAATCCGCCACATCCTGGTCTGTAGCTCACTTGCATATCAAGTTTTCATGTGAGTCAGATTCCCAAGGCATCTTTGCAGAATAATAAAGTCATACATGACCATGTAAACGATACCCCTGAAAAAAACCCTTAGTCTTCTTTTCAAAGTTATTTCCAAAACCAGATTTACACATTCCAGTTGTAAAAGCTGCTCAGATAATTGCCAAAACAAGAGCGCTCCACTACACTCATCTCTAATTAGTAAAATCTGACTTTTGTCTTCCTGTGACAATAGCTTTGTGTGTCTCTGAGAAAAGGGGAGATTTAGAGGATACTGGTGATATTTATTTTGAGATGGCATTTTTTCATCATTTTAATATAACTAAATTAAAAGCAGTATTTGTGTTCATTTAAATCCTAATTTGTGCATTCCTTTTATCATTACAATCCCCGAGAATGTGGAAGATACAAAATCAGTATAACACATTAGCGATAGATAATACAGTCTAAATAAACATAATAAGCTTTCCTATATGTCTCTAGACCAAACCTTATCTAAAAATACCCTAATGAAGCTGAACCATCCAATTACTTGTTTCTTGGAGGAACCCCTTATTAATGACATTGCAGTGAGGGAAAAACATTAATTATTGGACACAGTGGGATCTTTTACATTCTGTCTAGTCTGGACAGCACCAATTAATACAACAATAATTATCAGCTGCCACGGCAGGTTGGCTGAGCAGAGCTCCTATCTGCTGATTGGGTGGGGAATGTGGGACAGCTCTCAGGCTGTGCAGATTTCTCAGACTTAGACCTCTTTTATTTTTTGCGTTGCTGTGTGAAAACTACCGATATTAAAGCAGGTGGATTACTCTACTGAGGCAGGGGCTGCTCCTGTGAGAGGGAAAGCACAGGTGCCATCAAGTGAGAAATGCCATTTTCTCCTTCATCTCACACCCACCTGCTGTCTGACTTTCTGTCGTTCGAGATTTAACATGATCGTTTTTTCGATAAGGCGAGTATGACGGTGCAGGCTTTCAAAGTTGTCTGTTTGCTCGCTCCCTTGTCCTCTCTCCAGCTGTCTTAAAATGACAGTTTACAAATGCAGAAGCAAATGTTGACATGATTTATTGCCGGCACTATTGCTACAGTCTTGAAAGCGGAATACCTCTTCTCGATCAAATTCAACCTGAGGCAAACACCAAGTATGGGAAACTTCAGCTCGAAAGGTTAAAGTCTGCAAAAGTTATAAAAGAGTGACTAGAGCGGGAACAATGGAAAGTGTTAGACAACCTGAATAACAGGCGTTACTACTCCACTGCCTATAATAATAATAATTCACCTTTTATCCATTGAAGATAAAAGGACACAATGTGGGAAAATTAAGCTGTATAGACATCTTGGGGATATCTCATCTGAGATCACACACCACTTCTTTCTTGTGGTTATCACGATTTTATCAGAGACACTTTGAAGTCTATATAGCCTTATATCTCAGTTATCTACATTTCATCCTGTATGTATTTATTGCAGATGGGCCTAAGCTGCTAAATTCAGATCCAAATCCAGATTCTGATTTTGAATTCCCTAAGGTCTGTAGCTAGCTTCAAGCTAGGGCTTTGGTTTGGAATCATCTCTATTTATGGGTAAAAAAAAAGGAGTTTAATATATGCTCTCCCAGACTGCATAGCTCTATATATGTGCACACAGAGTTACTCTCACTCACGCGTACATCTAGGAAAAACAGAACATAGCTATGTAATTAGAAGCTGCCTACACCGTTACTCATATTTTAAAGAGGGATGAATTTATAAATGAGCCTTAGCTTTGACATTTCGTCATTTCTGAGTGCTCTCCTTTACAACCCTAACAAGATTTTAACCATGCTTTAACATCTGGAGCTCCAGCACGGAGCCAGACACCCGCAGCTCTCCCTTGCATCCAGGTAAAAACTACGGACAAGCCGTGTATTTTACAGATCTTTGTGTGGCAGGGTCTGTTTTCCATGTTACCTGTAGCCTTGACTCCAGCAGCAAGCAAACGATGACACAGACGTAAATAGGGTTATAGAAAACCAGGCTGCCACTTTATTTAAAACTCAGGAGGAATTCCCAAGAGGAATGAGTGTCCTGTTCACAGGGAGGGGACACCGACCAGCTACACCGGGAACAAACTTCCCTTGTTCTGAGACAAGACTGTGTAGGATAAGCAAGCCCTCTGTGTCTAAAGGGAACCAGAAATGCTTCTACCTTTTGCATAATACTGATGTGCTAATTAGGGCACCGATATCCTCAGAGGGCAAGCTCAAATCTGATGATATGTACAAAACACACACTCTCCTCTCAGTCTCTCTCTCACTCACACAGAGAGAGGCAAAGCATATTTAAGACAGACAGTGGAAGCAGAAATCAAGAAAAACAACTGCAGAAATAGTGTAAAAAATGCACGTTCAAGAGATCAGGTGGCATTCCTGTGTCAGGAATCTGGCTGGTGATATGGAGTCGCTCTGCCATCAAAACATTGTCATTTGCTTAGCGGCTCTCTTAGCACGCTGTATAGGACAATCCAGACTTGCTCCGTCTTTTTGTTCTTCTTCATACGATCACTTGATTAAATGATAACATATTAATCATACAGTAACTTAGAGATAGACTTTACAGTGGTATCAGTATATTATCAGTGATGGTCTTTCCCTGTTGTTTTGTGATTTGAAGCATTTTGTATTAACATCTTTCTCCCACTCCTCTATCACCTGGGCTTCCTAAACCTAACGAGGTGATAAAATGCTCTCCACTACGGATAATCCATTTTCCCAATATAACTTAATTCCTTAAAGCTTCACATCTGGAAGAGACTTCCAGAAACTACATCTCAGCACCAGGGAGCTGGCATTTCCAGCTCTGAAATACCATTCCTTGAAAATAAAACCCCTTTGTCTGACTAAAGACACATTGTGTCTGGAAATGTTGAGGAAAAGTCATTTCCACAGCAAATGTTTATTTCTGATTATAAATATCCTGCTAAAATTAATGAGTACTAATAAAATGTCAGTGAAACTGGATAGGCGTCGTTATATGCTAGAACTGAATAGGTATTTCTTCCTTCCATAAAACCTGGAGCTTCTAATTTAACATTGTAAAAATGATGTAACACTTCTGTCTGCAATAAACTGTAAGAAGGGACAGTTTTTAAATGATCCTTCTGTCTTGTTGCAACACATTTCATCATGCACAAAACGCAGGAATGCCGCAGAGAGACAGTCAGTTTATCAGGATATCTTAAAAAAATTATTTGCTGGTAGCATCGCCCCACAGTTCCATTAAGAATCTGCAAAACTTTTCTTGCCATGGCAAGCACCATCCCCTGTCAGATTATGGAGAAGTAAGTAACTGAGGGGTCATCTCCTGAAATGCCCTAGTTTACCAGTACTCAGGGCATCCCATAATTTGCAGAAGCCAGACACTTCCCTCGGGGTAAAACATGGGCAGAAGCACCAGGGGCCAAATCATGGTACGTGCAAGTGTAGGACCACTAATCTAAACCAGTTTGGTGCTCCAGGATTTAAAAAATAAAAATCAGCCAATCTATCTGCACACTCCCCTCTTCCCCATCAAAGTTTTATAAACCGATGCTCTGCAAGGTTTTTAGTCCATACCTTGCTTTAATCCATGAAGGACATCATGCTCCGGAGGGGAGAGGGAGAGATGGGAAGGGAGGGGAAGGAGGAAGGAGGGATCACAGGGAAAGCAGAACAAGGCTGGAGGAAAGGAGGGACCTGTGTCATACCTTATTGGTTGGTCACAGTGCAGCAGAGGTTGAAAAGGACTAATAGAAATTATCCCTCAAAGTATAAGGACATAAAAACCATAAAAAGAGTGTGTCAGGGACAGCGTTTAGTGGCATCATCACCATGGTATGTAGGATTGCTTAGTACATGTTCTGCCAGCACCATTAACCTGCCATGCCAAGATAATGAAGATAACCCACGTTCACATGTTTTCCTTTGGTGCACGGTTAGAAACGAGATTCTTTAACGGTCCGGAAGTGCTGTTCTGATAAGCATCCGCATTTTCTTAATTCTCTTCCTTTGATCTCCCAAGCAATCCAACCTGTTCCCAAAGATCCCCCTTCAGACCTCTAGCTCCCACACAACTGTTATTTCCAACAATCCGTAAAAAAAAGGGAAAAAAAGAGCTCCTACAAGGATTAAGTCATGAATGTAATCTAGAAAATGTAAAACAACTTAAAGAATTATTTTAAATTGTAGAGGAAAAAATTTTCATCAAACCTTTTCCAAAAAATGGAAAATAGACTAATGAAAACATTTTAATGAAAAGAATTCTATTATTTGTAAAATACTGGGCTTTTCAAATACACACAGCTTTTTAATTTTCAGACTATTAATTTACTTCAGATGCCTAGTAACCTGTCTCATGGCTGACACTGTAGCTTCATGACCAGTTCTGAAGCAGAGGTACCTCGGAGAGAAATCAACTTACAGCAAACCAGTTTCTGAGACAGGGACCAAACTGAAGAAATTGGTTTTGCCCGGTTCACCACAACTATTTTTTAAGACACAAAACATGAAAGAGTTTTTATTCCCATAAAGGGAAATATTTTCATTAAAGCTGAAATGTAGTGAAACGGCCATCAGGTATAATGTTCATTTAATGGGTGGCAAAATCTGACTAAAAAATTCTTGAATTTTAGTTGTCTCATTTTAGTAATGAGCCACAGTATAAACAATAGCACCAATTAATTCGTTTTCTTTTAAGAAGTCTCGTCGTACCTAAAAGACTGTTGTTCTGTCTAGTTAAACACTCATGCATTAAAATGCTAATAATTAAACTGTTACGATTGACTAATGAACTCTGCCAACTATAAATGATGGTCTTGTTAGATTCACTGCACAGCAAGGCTTCCTTTGTACTGAAAAAGTTAAAGGTTAAAGAGCTCTTGAAAACAGCAAGCAGCATCTAGAAGCAATTACATTTTTTTCCTGGAAACTAATAGTTGTACAATAATGTTTCAATTCGCACTCTGAAAAAAAAAAAAATTACTATGAGCTCCATTCATCAGAGCAAATCTGCAGCTTTCTACACCATGGCAGGTTGTTAATTTGGCTTCTGCATCCAGCCTACTCAGCCTATAATCTAGTGTTTTGCAGAACCTTTTATTGATCTTGCTCATGGAAACTAAAAGGGCAAAGGCTCAAGCTTGACTTGTGATACCTGTTGAGTACCACTCATTCACATCAGAAAAACACAATGAGATTGAATTTCAAAAGGCTTATGTGGTAGATTTACTTGGATATAGTGTTTGTTCACTAGTTGTCCCTGTGCATTGACTTCCAGAAAATACAGTCCCGGGTAAACGAAGGAGACAGAGCTGGAACTTGAATTGTATGCCTGTAAGGAAGCCTACTTGATTAAATCTGTGACCGCAACTATGCTTCTTGACAAATACCTCCTGGGTGAGAAGACATGGGATTCCAGTGTGATCACTCAGTGAAATTGTGAGTTTGAGAATCAAGACTTTCCTGTAAACTTCATGTTCCTGGAAATTAAATAGGAACCCTAATTATTTCCCTCTTTAAAAAATTACTTGATCTTGGATTAATCATTAAAAAAGAGTTTCTATGAATCCTAGATGAAATATCACTTCTGGTCAATGAAGCTAATGAGATATAATTGAGCATATACAGAAATGCTAAGGCTCAGAAAAATAAACGATATTTTCTTCTCTAAGTGCAGGCTTGTATTCATCCACCAATTTCATACCTAAACATTATTATGAATTTGACTATGCACCAAAAAGCAGCTCGTTCAAACCCATGGTAGCTACCTGCCCAGCCACATTAAACAAGATCCCTATCCCTACAAGTGATTTAAGTGTCTCCGAATGAACTGTGTGCAATCAACAGCTCAGTTCCGACACTGAACCTGGGCCATGGGAACCCTTGGCTGCGGACCAGCAGGTGACAGTTAAGGGTGATAACTTCTTTGTGGTATCTCTTGTGGTACCTTTGCTTTGTGGTGGGCTTGACAGACAACTGCTGTTTCGTTTGGTCCTCCCGGAGGCAACCCTATCACTGCTGCAGCTGCCTAAGGATATAGCTGGATTTACAGCCCTAATGGATTTTCAGCACAAAAATATTGTAAGAGATATAAAGTAGGTGTTAAAGAAGAATGGCCCTGTTCTTTATTTGAATTTTTTTTTAATTCACATGGTTCAATTGCTCAAATGATCCAATAAGTCACTTCTTAAAAGTGTACAAAGAACATATGGGTCCAACTCTTAGGTCGGCACTAGATTGATAGCACTGAGCTCCACGAGCAATCTCCTTAAAACCAACAAGTCTTCCCAAAGGAAAGTATCCTCACATGTGAGTAATTGCAAACAGTTCTGGTGGGGAGTTGCGGAGCTTGCTCTGACCATAGGCAGTCCTTGGGCCGCAATGTGTTCAGATACAGACAGGCGTTTGGAGTCATTAACAAAGCTTTCGGCTGTTATGTACACCCCGAGTCACGGCAGCTGCAGCCGCAGGGTTCAGATGATGTGCCTGCGAGGTGACTACTGCTGAACCTCTTTCTCTGCATGACCGTCTGTCCTGAAAGGTACTTGTCTTGTTACGGCAGTCACAGTCATGAAGATCTGCCTCCTGCAGCTGAGCTGCTGGTGTATGTGCTAAAACTATATTCCTAACACTAGTCCAACAGCACGCTCCTTGGTACTCTTGCCCTTTCTCTGTTCTTTCTATCCAGTCAGTTACGTGCTACAAGAAAGCAGCTAAAGATTTCCCTTGACTCTTTTTGTACTGGCCGTACTTGAATTATTGAGAGATCTGTGCATTAAAGAAATACTCAGCCAACTGGATTGCTACCGAAATAACGCTTACTTCTGCAAAAGATGGGCTATTGCTTAGATATCACTTCAGTAGGTTGTATAGTGAACACACTGGTTGTTGGGAAAAATGTTGGAAAGGCATTTTGCGAAGTCTCCCAAATATGACAAACTGCCTTCAGTGTACCAAAAATTCTTTCCAGGAGCAGACTTATCATACCTTCTTTCCTAAGCACATTTGCTTTTGAATACTGCTGTGGAGTTATGAATATACAAATATACATATATATGTATTGGTTGAGATTCGGGAAAGGGCCAGCATGATAGGTCATGAAAAGTGCAATTAATTACTTTGTTCTACCTCCTTTATAGCAGGGCACACCTCGGCACGCACAGACTTTTGCTTGAGGTGCTTACACTGGTCGAGGAATGATGTTACACTTGCAGTGTCCATTTCATTGAGAAATAAAGTCCAGAAAACTATAAAAGAATATTTGGCTTTTAGTTTTCTCACTGTTAAGAATTAACCTATATGAATCTCCAACATCAAAACAACATGGCTTTATAGTATCAGTGCTTCCTTGTGGCACAGTGGAAATAATAGTAAGTATAATCACAAGGGATAACTGCATACTTTAGATGATATTAAAAATACTCGTGAGTCACAGACACTACATCCAAGAAGAGATTCACAATACCCAGCAGTGGAAGAAAGCCACCTGCTATTTTTCTTTAAGATAACTCTACAGAGAAGAGCTTGTGATGAGGCAAAGAACATATTAAACTCACAGTCCTGGGGAAGAAGTTGTATGTAGCATTGAGACAATAACTCTGGGAGCCAAACACTCAAATGCTCAACCCTACACAGTTGATACAGGGGCAAAGAAAAGTGCTTAGTCTCAACTTTATGCAAAAAGCTTATAGTATTGATACAAAACAGGCACGCGAGAGAAGACCATGAATGACCTACCAGTATGAATTATCTGAGGAACTCGCTGTTGTTCTGTTTTGGAAGTGAACCTTGTGAACTTGGCTCTTCTTCTGTGCAATACTGAAAGGCAGGAAGGACACAGACACTGATTTTTCTACTCCGAAGCTGGTCACACCACCCTTCTGACACTTAGAGACACCCTCCTTCATATGACATTTGTGGCAGGGAACTGGGAAGCTGGCTCAGAGAGCTGGGAATACAGGGGATGTCTGAAAGGTCTGAGTAACCCTCTCTTATCTCTTATTTTAATCTCTGCAGGTTTTCCAATACTGTGGTCAGGGACACACAGTACAGTTGAGAAACTACTGTAAATAAAAGGTCTTTCCTCAGCATGTTTGTAGCTGACAGGAGATAGGAAACTCTCATAATCTACTTGGTCAACATCTTATCGTCAGATTTCCAGCAAAATGTAAAGTCCAGGGAACAGAGTAATTTGAATTTGCCTTATTATACAATGGTAGGGTTAAGACAAGCCTCTGAAAGGCAGCTCAGCAAACAATATCTTTTGAGCTCTTCCCTGATCTATAATGCTGGCAACTTGAAATGAACAATAGTGTTGTGAGGACCTTAGTGTAGATATTAAATCAAAAAAGAACCTTTAAATGTTAGATACACTGAATAAAGGAGAAATATATGATACCAAAGTACAAACTCACTGGAAGCCATTGGTTTTGAAAACTGACTTGATCTATATTGGGCTAGGTTTTGCCTAGGAGAGAAAGTGGGAAAAAAAAGAACAGAAAGAAGCTTTGACAATACAACTATATTATACGAGAGAGGAGGTAGTGAAGATGCAGAGAATACTTGCAGGGGAAATTATTAGTCAAAAATTGCTGTCCGGGACCTACCATGTTGGCATGATGGAGAAAAGAAAATACTTCTAGATGTAGATAGCTACAGTATAAAATATATTTCACTCCTTTCTACTGCCATCTTCCACTGAACTCTCTCCTCATTTTGATATCTAGCATGACAACAGATACATCAGCTAGGATGTAGTTCATAAAAACAACAACAGTAAAAAGAACCAACTTTTATAGAAAAAAAAAGAGCATTATATGTACTAGGGAAAAGTTTTGTGAATTCAGGCTAGCTTTTCAAACATTCAGACCACCCCTAAAATAGCAGCTACAGTTCACAGGGGCCAGAGCTACACAAATTCCAGCTCTCCCTATGTGGTAAGTCTAATACTTTCTTTTCTTATGCTTTAAGGACTTCAAATAGGGTTTGTGCATTTGACTCCTTTTATCTCTTTCATAGAGTTCTCTCTGCTTTTAAATCCCTAAGTATCTCTGTCCTCCCCCTGCCATTCCTTAACAGATCCAGGACAGCACAAATAATGCCTCTTGGCTTTGAACACATCATGGCAAATTTCACTGACAGAGGAAAGATGTATGAGCAGTTATCTGGGATAGTTTTACACCAATCCATCTATTGTACGCTATGTTCACAATCTTGGGCTGGAATGAATTTCAGGCAAAATGCGTCCCTCGCAGACCACTTAAAAACAGAATAGGTTCTGTCTGAGGGCCCAGTCCTATCTGATGTTAAGCACCTTACAGCATCAGGACCTTGCTGAGAAATATTTCCCTTAAATTTCTCCAGGGCTGCATAGGGCTTTGTCTCTTGACAATGAAAAGATGACAGGAAGATGGCAACAGTTTAGGTGTCTAAAGTCCTACACAATTCTAGGGAAAAATGACCCCATCTGCATAAAAGGATACTAAGTCAATATGCAGAGATGAAGAAGGAAATATTTAAAAGGAAGAGAAAAAAAACCTTCTTGAATGATGACCCCACAGGTTTCTCTCTTGCTTCTGCTGTCAGGATATACGTGCAGGTTTTTTTGGAAAGGTAACACATAAAGGGACTCATCTGAATAAAGCTGCACAATTTCGACCTGCATCTGCAGGACTGGGGCTTTTGTAAGATATTCATGACAGAGGCTTGTGTTTCTTCTTCTGTATGGTGCCTGCCACTCTTTTGAGCATGGTATAAAACAAGAACTAATCATTACAATAGTAGCAGGGAAATCCAGTTATTTACATTTTCTAGGTATTCTATTTAATCACTGCATTAAGATGTAAACTATTTGGTGTCTCCACAGTACTGTGCTTGCATACTTTGCCACAAATTTTAGCCTTTGGTGGGAAAAACAATGGTTATAGAAAAACAGGGACTGCTCTGCTATTGTATTATAATTCCGAATGCAGGAATTCTGTGTTTCAGCTAAGACATATTTGCATAATTTTAAAGCTTGAACTGTAAAAAATGTGAAATGCCTGCAGTTTGTACTGTGAAACATTTGAAAAGTAAAGCAGATTTTTACAAACACTTTTGTAACAATGTATTTTTAAACATGCAATTCATTAGCGAAGAAAACACAGCTCATGTAATGAGGGATTTCAATAAGTAGATTTAATATATTCTAGCATTTAAATATTATTGTTGATCATAAAAGATTAAATGCCCTTCGGTTTCAATCCTCTTATTAAAAGCAGCAAATTTATTTTTCTTGAGTGTGGCAAGTAAGTTTGAACCAAAATGTAAATGCTTAACAGACTCTGTGCATATGTGCACACAGGCGTGTGATGAAGGGATGGGGCATTTTCCCCAAAGCTTCAATTTCAACTTACTCATTTGTTATCATTGTTCATTAACTATGTGGTTGACCTAAGATGAGCCCGAAGGATTACAGAATATTTGTCTAACTATTTAACAGAAGCTTATAAAATAATAGTATTTGTTAAACACCTCAGGTTTCCCTCCCACCGCCACTGTAATCTGAAAACATGAAAGGGCTGGATGGGATGAACGCAAACACAGTGATGCTCGGTTGGGTCAGATGTGTCAGTTCAGCTTGGTTTGAATAGGTAACCCAGTCCCCAGTGTAACTACATTAAAGGGAGTTTCTGAGAAACCACTGTCAACTGTCTGATTTCATGCTGATTTGTTTCTGGATGGGAGCTGCTGTTTTTCATTGGGTGGTTGAGTAGCTGGGATAATCAAATTCATGTCACCTGCAAGCAAGGGTGGAATGAAAAGCATGACTAAATGGGGAGGAAAGCCAGGACAGTATTTCACCGTCACCTATGTCCTTAAAATACTGCTTACGCTTGCCATTACATTTGCTGTCTGTGTAGTTTCTCATGGGAACACTGACAAGTTAAGGCTCACAAAAGCAAAGCCAGCAAAAGCTTTGCAGAGAGCAGAGCCCCGACGTACCGTTACCTTGCTTGATCATCACCAGTTTAGAGTATGCGTCAAAAAGGGGGGGACTGTGTGCCATCCTTCTTCATGCTCAGCAGCCCAAACCCCAGTGAGTTTGGGTATGTAGACCTTTTTGGACAGGAGCAGTGGTGCAGCCCTTGTTCTGGCTATGAAGTGTTCTTTACTAGTGCTTCCTAATGACTTCGCACTATCTGCTGCTGTCACATGTTAAAGAGAGAGATAACCTAATTTCTACTACTCGATTTAAAAAAGAGTCTCATACCTTAAAAGAAAAGAGAGCTCAAAAAAATTTGACGCTTGAAGCCTGTTAGAATAGAAACATACCGTATGGAAATTATCTACGTTACTTCTCTCAGGATCTAGGTGATGTGCTTAGGTTAACAGGTTTTCCTGCTCGGGCTCCTCTGTTTGCACTTTCCCTGTTAGCTGAGCCTGAACACCAACTACTTTTTTCCTGCCATGGTGCAAGATACTGTTGTAGCAGCCTGTGACGCTGAGGAGGGAATTCAGAGCCCATCCCCAAGCTTCCTGCTATGGCAGATCTGATCTCTTGTTCCAGATTTCAACCAGACTGGAAGCCCATCTGTCCTAACCTTGCTCCTTCAGGAGCAGAACTGGACACATCACTGAACTTACTGGTAGGGTCTCCCAGGTAGAAAGACCTTTCTGAGAGTGTGGCAAAACCTGAGACCGAATTCCAACTTATAATTTCAACATAGGCTTTAAAAGACACTCTTATGGATCTTATCTGTGTTGGGACTGAACTCAGAATTTACCCAACCTGGCTGACATAAGAAGACAGCACAGGACACGTGTTTGCCCAGAAATAGACTTTTAGACCTTCTTGAATATAATTCTTTGGTAGTTGAGTGTTCCTTGCTAGTTAAAGAGGTACTTCCTTTCTAAGCTCCTTTATGAGTTTCCAGAAAAAAAATTACTCCTTTAGGCTGATACTTTTGTAGCTTTTGGAAAGTTTGGTAAAAATCCATATGGTTGGTTTTGAGCATGCTTAAAGAATTGTTTCAGATGTTAAACTTGTGCTAGGGTAACTGAAAACAGTTCAAACTTGGCATGTAGTCTCCAGTGAGAAATGTGGGCTTGGATAAGTTGGAAAAAAAATTGGTTCAGAAAGAAAGGAGTTATAAACAAGTGGAAATAGTATGCTTCAGTTATCCAGATGTATGCCAGGCAAGCATAGACGTCTGGATATCCACATGCTGAAATAAATGCATCTGTATTTATTTAAATGTGTGATGTAATGTTCATGTGCAAACATCTCAGTAAATGGTAGGCATGTTAATTTTTCCCATCTCACAAAATAAATATAGACAATACATGAGATATACATATATGTACAGCTTAGAATTATCTGGCTGACCAAGAGAATGACCCAGAGCTCTTGGACGCCAATGAAAAGACTGTTCCTGAATGTAGTGGAATATGGAACAGAGTCCAATGCCCTACAATCCTGTTCATGTATTAAAAAGTAGAAAGGGTAAATACACATGTAAAACGTTAAAAACCTCATCAATCCTTAAAAGTTTCCATTACATTATCTCAGATAATACTTGGTGCCAACTGTGATGAATTAAACGTTTCCACAGCCAGCAAAAGCTGTTCAAAACCCAAAATGTAATATACGATTTTCTTGATTCAGAATTTCAAAGCACAACCTTTTAAACAGAGGTTCAATCATCAAATCCACAGGAGAAGTAGCTCTGGGTTTTCTTGCTGAAAATCCAAATTACTTGGGTGCCAAATCTTCATATGCCTAAAACTGGTGTCACTCCATTGACTTCAGTGGAACTATGCTGATTTACACCAGCTGCATGGCTGGCCCATAAATATTTCA
Organism: Aviceda cuculoides; assembly: GCA_035590195.1. Lineage (NCBI taxonomy): Eukaryota > Metazoa > Chordata > Aves > Accipitriformes > Accipitridae > Aviceda > Aviceda cuculoides. The sequence continues at coordinate 35,662,384 of JAVJGG010000094.1, forward strand.
GTTGATCTGGATTATTTTATATATTATATGAATTTTCTTTATGGATTACATGGCAAGACATTTGTTCTCAGCTTCCATAATGTCAGGCTCTGTGAATTTATTTTAATGTGGGACCATTCGTGTGGTTCTATTATTGCACAACTGAATACATTTGTGCTCGTAACATGATTTCACTGCACATCCTCCCATCTACGCACTCACAGACATCCTAACAGAAGAATTACTGTCACTCCATCCATCCATAGGAAGTCATATATCGGTGTGAAAGGGCGAAGCTGCAGCTGCTGTGGGAAACAGCGCTGAATGTCAAGCTGTTGGTCATGTAAAAATTTCCACCATAACACTACGGTAAGTGTAGTTCTTTGCATGTAGTTATGTTAGTGGGGTTTTAAAGTTAATCATGCATGTTATTATTCATCAGGGAGTTTATGCTGGACACTTCGCTTTGCACTTTAACACAAAGGTAAATAGATCCCACGGATGCTGAGTAGTGGGACAATGAGATTTTATTAAATCTGTGATCTCCCCCTCTTGTAATGGCACTTGCTGCAGGTCCCCTTTTCTGTGCAGTGTTTTGTTTGCAGTAGCTCTGCCTCCTAAGCACGACGCACAGGGTTTGGGTTTATTATGGGGTTAGCGAATACACTCAGGCCTTTCATCCCCTGGGATGAAGCCCCTGGGACGTGGCAGGCAGGTGTGGAGCCACCTCCACAGAGCCTGCTCGGGGCGCGGGGTGGCTGGAGATGCAGGCAGGGAAATATGCGCTCAGCAGCCCAGGAAAAAGGGATCCGTCTTTCAGCTACACAATCCCGTTTAGGGTGCAAGTAAATACAACGTATTTGCATTGCGTTTAAAGAGAACATATGAAGATTTAATTCCTGACTAACATGCATTCTAATAAATGCTGAATCATTGCAGAATTCAACAAAGGTTTGCTTAAAACCATCCTACCACTTTCTCCCGCTTTTTCTCTGATTACATATAGCCCATAACATTTCGGTCCATAGCGTGTTTAGCTTGTGTTAGTCATTTATTAATCCTCAACAAGCTATTTGTCAGTTAAGTGTTAAAATAAAGCACAATCAAAGGAAACATAACAAACTTGCACAAGAAAGAGACTATTGCTCTGGCTCTCAAAGTCCATACAACCATCTGATAAAATCCTCCTGAATCCAAATTCAAGTAGTTACAGACCGAGATTGAGGTATATGGTCTGGTAAATTGGCAGAGCCTGAGAGCAGTTACCAGCACCTGCCCAGATGGTACCTATCTTTGCTTTTATAAGCCCTACTTTCATTTACAGTTTTCTAGAAGAGAAAGTTCAAAGCAGCTACAACTATTTAATATGTGTAGACTTTCCTTTATATGCCAGAGAAATTAATACTAAAGAAATTTCCTCAGTCGTCTTAGTCTGCAAGTGCCATTTAAAAATCCAGCCGGACTATCAGCCCTGTTTCCTTAATATCTGCAGGCTTCGTGGCATTAAGTACATGTAACAGCCCATGAGGCAAGAAGTAGCATTGCTCACACAGTGCATGGGGGAAACCGAGGCACGGGGAGGCTGAACCGTGCGTCTAAAGCTACGCAAGAGTTAGCCGTGCCTTGCTGTAAGGACAAGCACCTGGATCAGCCTGGTTCCGAGGGACTGCTTGTGCTGGACTTCCCTGGACTGCAATATCTGCTGGAGCACAAAAACCGCAGAGGACAGCCTATCTGCCCACTCTTCCGTTGACGCAGTAAAATAAAGGCAAAGCTTGCAAGGGTTAAAGGCTATGAAACTCAACATTAAACAGTCCAGCAGTTCCAGCAAGGGTTAAGTCAAGCCTGTGACACCGGGAGACACAATGGGACTCTCTTTCTGGGCTACATATGTAGATGGGTATTGAGGACATGCATCTCTCCTCATCTAAAATCATGAATTTTTATGAAGTAAGCCCTGCTTTCCCATAATTCAGTAGGGTGCACTTTGCAGACCCTAAAGTGCTGTCACTACAGAAGGTTTCATTGCTTGCACCTGCTAAAACATTTGAGGTATTTGAGAGGCAGTGAAACACATTTGCTTTTCATTTTATCTGACTTTGAAAATCTTTGAAGTGTTTAATAGTAGTCCAGAAAAGATTTCTGCCTCTTAATCATTTACTTGTAGGGCACATTCTCCACTGGTAGCCTGTCAGGCAGAAAACGAGTTTAGCCCAGTTTTATTAAGTGCCACATGCCGAGTCAGTGTTCATTAAAGGTGTTTTAAGGTTTGAATTATGTAATTTATGAGAAAAAGAAATACAAAATTCCATTGTTTTATTAATATGCAGCACAGGATATACTGCTAATAACATACTTTTTAAACAGAAGTTTTATTAAAAAAAAATGCTTTTATAGGGGACTACAGATAGGCTTTTAAAAATCTCTTTTTCCCTGTTCAATAAAATTCAAACATTTTAATTCAATCAACATAGATTTGAAAAAAGGAACTATTCTTAACCTCTCCTTTCGGTCACTTTTCTTTACACACATTGTAGACAAAGGGGGAAAATAAAAAAATGTCGGAATCTTTTTTTTTCCTTTTTAATAGAAGTGACAGTATATGGTATTAAAAGCAAGCCAATGCTGAAGCCTGCAGTCAGATGTTAATTCACCCTTTAAACAAAACAAAACCAAAAAAGAAAAGAAATGGTAAAGAAAAAAAAGAAAAAGAAAAGAAAAACTCCACATTATAACCCCAGGACACACTACTTTCCAGAATTATTTTAAATTGACCTCCACAGATTCACAGCTAACGGGATATTTTTAATTAGATGAGGGCTTAACTAAATCTTTTGGTAGCCCGCTAAACCATTTTTATGGTCTACGTTGTTTTAATATCGTAAATAGATTTTCTTAAGCATATGCAAAAAACACAACTTAAGAAATACAAGGAGGAGTACATTTTTCTTCCCAACATGTTTGGCTCAAGTTACCTGAGCCCAGTCCTGGAGACCCAGTGCAGGTCTGAGCCTGCAGCTGGCTCTGGCAGAGAAAATCCCTGTCTCCTGAGATGGGATCCCATCCATCAAGGGCTCTCCTTACCTCCTCGCTGTGGTAAAACTCCCACCAGCATCACGTAGTTTTGCTTGAAAAAGAGCTTGTGTGAGGCCTGGGGAACCAAGACCAGTTGAGTTTAATATGAACTTTTATTGCCATGGGAAAGTCTTAGTTATCCAAACTTATATCAAACTGGAATTCATTAACCCCTTCAAGGCAGGCCAGGCTGCAGTTCCTGCACTCGTGGGCTTGTTTTGTTTGTTTCTGTTTCATTTATTTTATTAGTTTGTTATTTACTGATGATTTGACAAGTCCTGGGAACAGAGGAACACTGACGCTTTGGGGTGGACATACCATGTCCATGCTGCTGAGCTGCTGGATACCTCAGGTTGTGCAAAACGGGAAGAGCTGGTGCCCACTATCAGTGCTATGGGAAAGCTTACGAAAAAATAAACTTTGCCGATGCGATGCAAGTCACTAAGTTTTTGGGGTCCTATGTGACTAATCCTGCTCATATTTTGGTGATGTGATGATCATGTGAAGTCTTATCACAGTTTATGGAGAGGGAGGTATTAGTATCAGACCTTTGAGGCTTGGCCATTTCCAGCAAGTGAACTCTCTGTGTACCTCATACACAGCTGATGTAAAGGAGTGATGTGCTATGCAAGGGACACTGAGAGTCATTAATTGCCAAAAGGCTGCAAAATATGAAGGTGCTGACACTGAATAATTGTTCATAACAAATCATACAGAGAATATAGATGTGTTAGCAGAACATCTTGAATAGGTATATACTTGAGCACAACCATTAATTTTTAAATTTAAGTTAAGAAGGGGGGAAAACTCATAACTGTATTAAGAATTTGTTCATTTGATCCAGAGTAACATTTTTAATGAATTCTGTGGAAGCACGAGCCAAGAACTGTTAAAAAGCCTTGCCCTGCAGAAAATGCACTTTTAAAAACCTATTTGCTCTGAATGAAACATTATTTTTACAGTGAGTCCTCATTTTATGGCAGACACGTGCTTGTAAAAGTTGCCATTGTTTGTGTGGAAAGTGGGATGAAAAAAAACCAAGGGGAAAAATTGGCAGATGCTTTACCTTACAGCATCCTAGCCATTTTTAAGATGGCTTCCCCAGCCCTGGCTCTGCTAAGGAGTCACTGGCACAAGCAACCTTGTTGACTGCAATCAGCATGTGTCCAAGGACCTCAGGCTGCAGCACTTGGGAAATTTGGAAGCCAGAGCGGTGCATCAATTTTTGCTCCAGCTCTTAATTATGGCTGTCAAAGATGACCTCTTTAATCGCTGAGGCAGGCTCCTTTTGGGAGGAGGGAATTGGGGCGATGTGGCTGCTGGACTGCCATTACTTACGGCAACCCACCAGGGGCCTGGAGGTGGGAGGAAGTAAGATGGACTCTGCTGCTCCTTCTTGTGAGGCTTGCAGAGTGGTCTACACGCTGTGGCCATGTCCACACCTGCTTGGAAAGGATCCTTCCCTTGGGCACGTGTGTAAGGAGCGTAAGGATTTATCCGCCGGGCACCTCACCTCATCCCCAGAAGATGGGAGCATGCCTTACCTCTCTGAAGTGGCAGGGAGAGGGTGTTTTTAATTCAAGTGGAGGAACTAGCTGCTTCAGTTTTATTGCAGAATCATGCCAGTAATACAGCCAGATTACTGGAGCTCACAGTAAGGAAGTCAATTTATAATGACTTTGCCATTGTCCTGTTGCTAATGTGCCACATTTGATTCTCCTCAGCTGGCTTTGAAAGGTCTCTTTGAGGAAGGAGGAGATAGCACCCTTGCTTATGAAAAAGGCAAATTATACCCAAGGGCAACATCACTGCACAACAGGAAAAGGCCAGCCTCCTCCCAGGAGACATGGCCCCAAATTAAATGCAAGTAATTTCCTGACTAACCTGTGATTTCTATCTGGTTGTGGCTTCTGGCATACAGCTAAGTCTCCGGTTCTGCTGTTCTGTTCAGCAGGTCTCACATGTGCTTTCACTTTCATTTCCAAACTTTAATACAGAACAGCCCATCCACAACCTGTTGCCGAGGCAGCAGAGGCCACGGACGCTGGCTCTGGGTTGTGCAGCCATGGGCAGGAGGAAGGACTGTCTCCGTGGGGGGCGACCCACGAGAGGGATCCCTTAGCCACATTGGCAACATGCTGGTGGAGGAGATGAGAGTGGCCAAAAGAGCAACACACTCCTGCAAATGGTTCCTCTGCGTCCCATATGCCACCCAACAGGGTTCTGGGTCTGGCTGCTCCCTTCCCTATCACCAACCTAAAAGTGATGGAGCTACCATAGGTATTGGGCTGGAAGAACCTATGCCAGTAACTTTCTTCTCTACAGCAGACAGGTATCCATCAAGAAAATCATTGGTGTTAGGTCAAAGTGACCTTTTTTTGCAGCACCAACAAAGAATTCAGTGACAGACTGGAAGGGTGAATGCTCCTTAGCTGTCCTGTGGCTGGCCAGACATCGGTTAGGGAGGAGATGCTTTGGGAAGGAGATGAGTGGTAGTGGGCTCCACGGAGTGTGTCATGCAAGGAAAGAGCCTTCAAGAATAACATAAATTACATTCAGCCCTTCTGTGGTTACTTCTAGGAGAAAGCACTGCCTGGAAGGAAGGAACAGGAGACACAACAGCCTGCAAGCTACATTGGGCAAGCAATGACAGATTTACTTTCCTAAAAGTACTCTACCATGATTTATCCCAAATACCTGTCTCCCTCTTGTACTTTTGCAGCATTTGGGGATAATTTCTATGAACACTGTAGCACTTTTGCATTAGGAACTATCTGTTCAGTAGATCATCTGCACATGGGCTACAGACGCCACTGAAATAATGTACATAGAATTAGAATGAATTAAATGGCTGACCCTCTTTCAAGTAATCAGTATGGTGGTTAAAAAGCCCATGGAAGCATCAGACTAGCTCTAATGTTTTACTCAGATCAAGCTGGAGAATGAAGCAGCATCAGCCTTTTAACATTTAAGGCCCAGAGTAAAGTAATTTTTTTTTTTGCTGGTGTTACAATTTCATTGGGGAGTACTGTTTTGCCACTGTTCATTTTTTTAACCTAAAAGTTAATCTCTAGGGTGTCTTCAGCCGTATCAGCAAAAGCCTTCCTTCCACTGGTAATGGTAGAATTTTTGCCAGTGTGGGTAAATTCATACTGGTCACCACATAAAGAAAAGGCTGTAATGTAAATAGACTGTACCATTTTTATTACACTGATATAATCAAAATAATAAAACTTGTGCGTGTAAATGATAAGGGATATTAGTGCCATGTTGTTGAGAAATTGGCACAGGAACAGCAGTGAATGAAATACATCTGGGAATAAGAACCTAATTCATATAGTAAATAATAGGTTGCACAAATTTAATCAGTTGGAGAATTATTACATGCGTAAGTAGATACTCGGGGGGGGGAAGCTTACATTAGATGCACAAGTCTTAAATGGTCAGTCTACTCTGGATTTTGCTGTGAAAATGCCTATCTGTTTCATGTCAAGGTGCTTTTCAGTCTGGGGGATTCATTTTAATTTCTGAAATAACTGGTCTGTATCAAAGAGCACAGATTCTGATTTGTATTTTGACTTATTGCCATTCCAAGTATAGGAGGTTTCCTTCTGAACATCTCTATCTTAGGCCCAAATGAACCCCAAGTCCAAGTAGAAAGAGAAGTAATGTTGCCAATTTCATTCTCATTTCTGATTAAAACCATGTGAGAAATGATCAGTTTAGGCAAGGTTTCTTCATGAGATTAAAAATAGATACGAACCTGGTAAAGAAGTTCTGAAATATTTTAATGCCCCCAGGCAGTTCTTTTTATTTGTAAGAAAACCAAACAATAAATCAGTTTTTTGTAGGAAACTTTTGCAAAGAGTATTTTCCCATTAATTTCTGTGGGGAACATTCTTTAGTTTTTTCAGTGATTGATAATGCTTTTGCTACAAAAAAGTTTTAGTATGTTACAAGACATATGTAGCTTGATGTAAAAAAAAAAAAAGAATTGACAAAAGAAAATATTTTTTCTTAGCTTTTTTTGATTCTTGGACTTAAACTTTGGCTGGGGTGAACATTTTTTTTGGTGAAATGTCCCCATTTACAATAGGAATACTAGATGTTTCATTTTTCCTGAGTATTGCTTCTGAGGAAATGCCATAGCATTGTATTTACAAGATACCCTGAACTGTCAGTTTCCTTGAAACACAATGTATTTAATACAAAGCCATTAAGCCTTGTAAAACTGTCAAAAATGTAAATGACACTTGTAATAAAACCTTGTCGTGTGACCGGCTCTAGCTAATCAGGGTTGATGATATCACTGCAGCTGATCACGGCTGGTGCTATGTACATTTCGACAGCTTTATGACCTGCATGGATTTGTGTTATTAAAATTGTACAGTTTTGTAAGGAATTTGGGATTTAATAAAGCAGCAGAGAAACTACAAAAGGGACAATATATCCCACTAAAAGTGAGCCAGGCTTTAAAAAAATAATATAAACAGATACAGTGCATGAATGTGCACGCGTGTGTGTGCGTGCATGCGAATAGGGAAACCAGGAGAGGTTCTCTTTTCCTAACTCACGCAGGGTACGGGCTGCTCGTATAAACCACTTTTATGTATTTATAGCTCGGCAAATACCTTGCATCTGCGAGACCATAAAACAAATTACAATGTATCCAATTGCTTCAAGGTGGCGAATTGTGCTTAAACTTAATGACTTGTACAGATTATAGGAGAAAGAGCATTACCTGTTTAATGTCTTTTTTAATAAGTAATTCCCAAACAAGTACAGTAAATGGGAGGTTGGGGTTTTGTTTTGGTTTGTTCTTTTTCTTCTTCGTTTTTTTTTCTTTTTACCCCTGAGATTTAAAGGGAGTGGGCCTTCGCCCTTGTGAATGCAAGGTAACGCGCCGCTTTATTTATTTTGCAATACTTGGAACTGCTCCCCAGAGCACAAACATGTCAGAAAAGGGGAGACGAGGATACATGTTCTCCCAATAATCTATAAATTCAACCTAATGGGGCAGATATCAGAAAAATGTGTTGGATTGAAGGCACATAAATCACCTCCGGTTTCCTGGCATGAGCTGGCACTGTGTGCCTTATATTTCAGCCAAATTATTCCATTTGTTTCTGAAGATATTTTAATCCCTCGTGACCTCAAACTTCCCGTGAACCAGGGCCTGAACAAAAGGCCGCCCACTGTCTTTGCAGTAAATCTGTTGTCTCCCTTCTAGGCCCGCAACCTGGGATCATAGATCACCCCTGCACCGCATCTTGCTTCAATTTACTCAATTAACTCGAGTAAAGCACTTGTAAGTTTGCAGATGTTGCTTTATTATCAAGGCCTAAAACGTACACGAGGGTTCAGGAGCCCGAGGTTACGGGGAGGTTGCGCGGAGGGGGAGGGAGGGCTGCGCAAGGCACAGGCCTCCCAGCCGCCTCCTCAGGGCGGGCAGGCCCTGGGCCCTGCGGCCCGGCCAGCTCCTCCGAGCCCGGCTGGCCTCGCGGATGGATCGGGGGCTATCTGATGTTATCTCGCAGAAGGATAGGCCGGGAGAAGCAGGTATTCCGCCTCGAGATGAGATAACGTCCTGATTAACAGATGTTTAATTGGGCCATTCGTCAAACGAAGAACCTGCCCGAAAGTCAGCGAGGCTAAGTAAATTATTTCCAACCCTGCAGGTGTTGGACTGGCAGCTCTATTACTCTTCTGGAAATGGGCTTTAGAAGATTTTTATATGAAAAGATAATTTATTTCTGTGGGGTATTATATTGTGCCTTTATTTATGTAATACGCTTTCAGGTTGGGGTCCAGTCCTCCTTTATCTTGCACGCTGGAATGAACTGGGGAGGGACAGGAGGAGAACCGGTCGCCCCCTCACCGCATCGTCCAGATACAGTCTTGTCTCACATTATTTAATAACTTCCCACCAGTCCGTAGCTATGAGGTAGAGGACAAATATGTGAGAAAATCTTACAAAAACAACTGGGTTAGCCAATAGACCCAAACCCTACCAGCGATGCAAAGGCATGGGTGGTATGGAGGCAGGGGGCTTGGGTGCTGCGGGTCCTGCTGCTGGCATGGGATCAGGAGCCTCCTGACATTTCACTGTCTGCTGGTCTGAGGTTATGATCTGGATTCACACCTGGTTATACCTGGATTTTTATTTTTGGTTCATGTGGTTTCCCCTCCTTTTAAGCTTCCACTTTGATTCTGAAGTTCGAATGAGCCTTAAGTCTCAATCAAAAAAATTACAGAAAGTACAAAAGGTTTCAGGTGAAAACCACATTAAAAAGGGTAGGTTTTCAGTGAGTTTGCAGCAGAATTATAATCCATTAGATTTTGTTAGGGACAAGGTGCACGTTCATTTAAAAGACCTGCCAATTCAGAAATTTTTTAACACGTATTAGGCCCAACCTTTAGCAGGGATGAGTTGCCAGAGGCCCATTTATTTCATGGAAACTCTGTCTGTTTACACCAGCTGACAGTTTGACCCGGAAACTGAACCTCAACACATTGTGAAATCAGTTACCCAGCAAGTTCAGTGTCATTGCAGATTTCACAGAAAGTTTCATTCAGGTGTAATTATAAACTGTTTTCAAGGGAAGCTCAACTTAATAACCATTTAGCTTGCATTCATTCTCCTCTTCAGCACCTAACTAATTTAAGGTGCTTTTGTGATAGTTACAAAAATACCTACCTGTAATTTCTGTGGACCATTTTCTTCCAGCTGCAGCTTTTTCCTGTTGGTCTACAGTTGCTGCAGCAGAGAAGTCTTTGGAGCTGCTGTGATGCCCACTTCTGCAGTGCACAGGGGGAGTGAGGAAACTCCTGAGCAGCCTCTCCATCTTTTTCATTAATGTCCATGAAACAGTGACAATCTAAAAATAGGCCTTTTCCCTTGGGCAAATTTCTTCCACAGGACATGGCTAAAATTACTGGCGGGGTCTCTTGCATATTCTCCAGAATATCTTAAGCCTGTATTACACCTCAACTGAGGAGCAGATAGGGCTTTTTATGTGCAGCAAAATATTCACTATGAAAGAATAACAGGAGTAGCAACACCAGTGCCAACAGCTATCAGGCTTTACTTTGCCTGTAGTCTAGCTTCATGATCACAAGGCAGTTGATAGCATATTTCATGCTAATGCTTTTTGTGATCTTCATGCCACTTACAAGTATCTGAGATAAGACCAGATCTCTGGAACAGCAAGAACAGAAAAGAAAAACAAACCTGTGTTCCTGTATATCTTTCATCCTTTATGGCATTCAGCCTATGCACAGTATGCTGATAGTTTTACAGTTTTTTAGCTTTGCAGGCATCTTTATCAGGCTCTGTTGGGCTTAAAGGGCTTTGGCATATGAAGTCATTTCTAATGGTGACAGTAATTGAGCAAACTGGAATGAGTTAAGTGAGGTCCGATTCTGTTGGTTTCTCCTGCATCATCTAAACTGAAGCTTGGGTTTGATAGCAAGCCAAATTTTCAGTCCTCAGTTTTCAGTATCTGTAATGCTTTAAATGGAGAAGCCAAACTAAATCTCAGGGGAAGTCACATGGCTCACAAATGTGGATGCAAATGGGTTCATATAATTTTTGTGCAATATTTTGTGTGTGAAATTCTCTCAAACTCTTCTTGGCTTTTAACTTTCATAAGAGAGTCTTTAATTACTCTTTGAATATGCCATTACATTTCTCTTTTTACACACAGCATTTTTTTTAAAATAGTGGTCTGTTTTGTTTCTATATATAATGGAAGTTAATAAAATATGTGCCAGAAGCCAAAAATATGATGAGCTATAAGGCATACTCCAGACTGTAAGGAAAAAGAAGAAAGAGCTGGCCTGTAATTCCACAGCCTATCAGTATTTCTCCTTAGAATAGATATTACTTTTGGTCTGTTTCCCCCCAAATGTCTGGCCAGAGTCTAAATAATCCTCCCCCTTTCTAAATCTGTAGCTCACCAATTTGTGTTCATTTAAAGTCTGTCCCCTGTGCCAAAAACTGGCTATTGTTTAAATTCAAAGTCTAATTCTGAACTAGAGGTTCCCTGTGTCTTTTTCTTAGACAGTATCATCAGCATACCTAAGTTGGATCAGATCTGTGGAATTAAGACAGCTAGGGAAGGAATCTCAGCAACATGCCACAGAACCACGAGTTTATTCAGTTTTACTGCTGCAGTAGGAAGGAGCAGGCCTATGAAAGCATCAGCATGCTGTTCCTGCATCCCCAAGAGGCCTCTGGGGCCCAGGCTTGTTCCACCTCACTTTAGACCCTTAACTTAAGCACCTGTGTTAAGAAACTGGTAGACTGGTTCCTGTAGGCAATACACAGAGATAGAAATCTTACCTGAGCTGCTTCCCTGTCTCCACTCCATAGAGGGAGCTTGGTGCTAGGACTCTTGAGATGCTGGGATCTCCTTTCTGAATACTGACTATTTGTCATAAGAAATGAATTTGTCCATTAATCAAACTATTGGGCTGAGTATCCCAGAAACAGTCGGAACTTGACTTTTAAGCAGTTCTGCACATCACTGCTTCTGCACATTTGGCATAACTAGCACATCTGAACCGTGCTGAATGTTTTGTCTGATGCTCTGCTGTCTGGAGATGGTTAGCAGGCTCTCAGGAGCACAAGACTCACTCACAGCAGTTATCATATATACAGCTGTATTAGTGACAAATGTTTGATCTTCCCCTCCCTGCCAAACTCAGCTAAATATGTTCACAAATAATTGGTCCAAATTTGCTGCTTTTGGTAGGGACATGCCATTAGCAAGCGACATGCTAGGAGTGACCACTGAGTCTTCACAGAAATGTGCAAATGACTTTAATGGTTCTTCATATAAAAAAAGGTATAGAAGTCTTTTCAGCAACTGATATAAATTGAACCTGCTGCTATCCTATCTATACTCCTACCTTTTAGTTGAAAGAATTCCTTGACTTAGAGTCCACATTGCAGTGGATAAAATTTATGCAGGATGAAGTAGGGATTGCTGAGCTCATCTAACACTTTCCTGTTGCTGAAATGGAGAGTTCTTGCTTGTCCTCTTTCTTCCCTACTCTTCCATCTTCCATCGCACTCCTAGCCTGATAAGCCTCCCCATCCCTGCACTAAGTTTCTTCAGGCCTTTGCTGTCCTCATGCAACTTGGTAAACTGGCAGAAAGACCAGCAAGGCTGGAGCAGCACAAGGTCTGTGGAGGAGCTTGGAGCCAGGAGCAGGCAAGGGCAAGGTAGAGATGGGACTTCCCTGTTCAGTGATGGTGAACTGAGACATCGGCTACTTCGCTGGCAAACGTACCTAAGCCACTGCTAAACGAGATGACTTTGGGGTTTGGTAGCCATATAGCTCCATGTAATTTAGATGTCTGTGCTGTCACCTAGCAGCTGGCATGTGAGAAGCTGTCTTTGCTCAGCTCCTTTCTATCAATACACCAGCTGTCAGCTATTGATAAGCTGCTATCAAAACCTGTTAGCTAAAAGCTCATTTGGGTGTATCTATTCCAGCTCCAGCTGCTGTGATGTTGGTGCTGTTTTTGACAACTCACAATCAGGAGACAGCCCTTGACTTCAAAGGGAGATGGGTCAGCTCTCAGCCTGAAGACAGCAACAGTTGCCTGAAGACAACACAGAAGCATCATCTCAAGCGTGGCAAGGTCTGTGGGGAAGCAGTAACCTTTACTGGTACAGTTACTGTTGAAAAAAACTGCAACATCTGCAAGGCATGCAGCATTCCTTCAGGTTTCTATCATGACTTTCTTCACCGTCTTCAGAGTTCAGGAATGCTGGGTGGAAAGAGTTCATGGCTATACCTTGCTACCACTTCTTTCTTTCCAAACCCCGGTTTGCAAACCATTCTGAAACCATCTCCTGCACATGATGAGGTACATCTTGTTACCCTGCTGTTTCTCTGGGACCTGGCACTCTGGACTGTGCACTAAATAAAGATCTCTTATTACCCTATATTTGCTGGTTATTTTATAGAACTGTGTTGCACTACAATATTAAAAGGCATTTATTTCAACAACCAGTATGGCTGATGCATTCTCAGGCCTTTTATAGAAGAACAGGTAAAGTGTGATGCTGTGAGCTTGCGTTGAAATGTCTGTGTGCTTATTCCAGCTGTGTCTACTGGGCGTTCCCAATTCTCTCTCCCTACCTATCTGGTCCTGTTCTTAAACCTGCTACAGCAGGGCCTCTCTGCACTAGCCCTGCTGCTGGGGCCTGGGAACATTTTCAGTTGATTAGACCATTCAGCATTGCTGCACTCTGGTTCTCACCAGCATGTCTTCTTCACTTTGTCCCATATGTTTGGGCTAACCTTCCTTTCCCCTTACAAATCATTCCTCTGTGAACTACTGGCATCTCTACCCACATATTTTTGTATGCACCTCAGTAGGAAATGTATGAAATCAACATACCTTAAAGAGCATCACAAGCAGGTCAAACTTTATATTCCTAATGAAAAGTCTTAACAATGTTGCTTCAGACTCAGCTGCAGTTCAGCCTCTCACTTTCTTCCTTCTAAATGTGATTTTATTTGGTGTCTTAAAAACAAGTTCCAGGAAATTCCATCTGGTCTTGTTGTGAATCATAAGCCTACTGTGTCTATTCTCTGAATACTGGCTTGGCTTTGCACAAATTTACATAGAAAATGATCAGAATAAAAACTTGCATTGACTTCACTGGAAGAAGTTGAGATTTTTTTTTGGTTTGTTGTCGGTATGAAAAGTCAAATGAAAATATTTTGTCAAAATAAAAAAAAGTTTGGGAGATAAGTGTGGGTTGAAATGATAATTAAAATCACAATTTTGTTTCAACAGAATTGAAAGTTTGATTCCAACTTGCATATTTTAAATAGATTCTTTTATTTTTAAAAGAAAATTTCAGAAGATTGTCACCCAGAGATGGTTTTAACCTGGGGAATGGGGATGTTCTTTTTCAAACTCAGATCCCACCACCCCATTTCAATCAACTGTTGAGGAAAATAACAGAAACTCATGAAACTTTTTAGTATTTAGTCGTTATTTTTCCTCAAGAAAAGTAAGAAACAGCTTTGAGCAAATAATAAAAGCAATGTAAAGGTCATCCAGAACTCCTGGGAAGCTGGACTGTGCTTGAATACTTAGTGATTTTGAAATAAGTTAGTACCTTTTTCTCTATTTGCAATATCAATAGCACAATGCCTTTCAGAGATGTGGACTAGGACTGCCCCAGTGAAAGACATTTTGGGTGCCTGGGTTTTTTTTGCCATTGAAAGTCATGAGATCCCGTCAGTTACACTGAGGCATGTTTTGTTGGCAGTGGTTGGGTTTTTTTCTTTTTTTTATATAAGCAAATTTGAATAATATGCAGCAAATTGAACGACGGATACAATTTTGAAGGCAAAAACCCTAAAACCTTTAAGCAGTGATTTAAAAGCTAATTATTATGGATATAGCCATTCAACATTCATTTCTTAATATTGTTCCCTCAAGAAATAGTGATTTAGTCAACCAATTATTTTATCTCTTTTAGGGATACTTTCTTAATTGCAAAACAATCTAAAAATATAATCAGCATGCTAAATACATGTGGTATCTTGTTTAGAATGCCATGTTGGAGGAAGAATGCAATTAAACTGTCAAAATGTAATTGTTTCTCATATTTAATTTAAAGAGGCTGATTCACATTTGCTTTTCATGTTTAGGAGTTAAAAAACAAAGCAAGCTACTAGTACAACTACTAGTTTTTAATAAAGACAACATAAGCTTGGAGCACTGACGAAAGCTGCCTCTGTCATGAGATATTGCTATCAAAAGATAGGTAAACATTCACATTTTTTTTTCACTCCTCACATAACTGCAGTTCAGAATTCAGAGTTTCAGGATGTAAGATGATATTTGTAGTTTCAGGTGCAGCTGTAACATGGGGTGATGTGTAAACTATACACTCTCCATCGGCCCCATTGCCTTTGGAGCCACTGCTCCTCAGAGCTGTCTTCCACCCATCGCTGTTTCTTCCTTGCTACTGGAGGAAGTTTGGAGGAAGGGGACCTTGAGCTGGAATCTGTCACATTCATCTTTCCTCCCTACCACTCCTGCTCTGGAGGAAGGGAGATATACAGACCTACAGTGACCTCACCCTTGTATACCTGCACCCAAACCCACCTGCCTGGTGCCAGCTAGTCCAGATTTGCCTCTTTAACCGTTGCACACTGAGTGACAATGTAAACAACAGAGCAGGGCAGTCCTGGGACTGCTGTTTCACAGGATGCAAACCTTCACTGTAGTGGAAGGAAATGGTAGACCCATTTAGGCAGGTGCATTATCTTCAAAGACAGTTCTGAGCAAAGAGTTCTCCTACTTATGCAGATGCATGCAGATACGTTCACCATGATGCCAAAACAACCCGTTTTTGCTTTCAGGTCAGAATAAGTAGGTTTTTCTCCTTTTCTTTTAAATGTCATGTTAGTTCAGCAATCCTGTACACCTTTTTTGGTAGCAAATTACTTCTTAAAAGTTGTATGACATCCAGTTAAGGCAAATCTTTGACTGAAATTAATCCAAGTCTGCTGGGCCCATGTGAGGTTGTCAGGAGCTTTTCAATCCCACTTATCTCCTGAGCAAAGATAGAAGCCCTGTGGAATCAGTAGCACTGGGATTTAACTTCAGATCTTAGATGGGGTGGAAATCTACAGAGCACCACACTGAATTTTATTTTGTGGTAATAAATGCGGCATCATAAATTATTCCAACCAACTTACCCAAACAACTTAAACTTGGGTACTGGTGCCTTGAGTGGTACATATTCTGGTGAATAGGCATGAAACACATTTACAAATGTAAGACAAAAAAAAGTCATGGTCGTACACACATTTACAGAAGTGCATGTCTGCTGTGCCTTGGATACATTATCTAAAAGTTTATTTTGGTAATTGTACTGTCATTAAAATGCTCCCATTTATGTACTGTTTAAGTGAAAATATTTTTTTGTAATTGTATTCTTTCTTATGTATTATTTGTATCCTATATATTATTATTACTATACAAACTGAGTGGATTTACTTTTATTTTAGATTATATGTTTTCTCAATTCTATAACTAGAGCAATAAATAACACTGGTAGATTGTTATCCCATCTATGGGACAGCCTTTAGAGAGGGCTGAGATATCAGCAGGTGGGTTTCCCACCTATTTGTTGCCAGCAGAGTAGATCTGCAGGTTTATTCCTACATACAAAGGCAGGATCTAGCAGAAAGATGGTTAAAGATCTGTCTGCCTCTATCCCCTATAATCTCCCCTTCTCCTTACGGTAGTCTCTTTATTTCATATCACGGTCCAGCTGCAAGGGAGATGCTATACAGGAAGGGAGCATTGTTGGTGCAAATTGAAGTCCTAACAAGGCTTTGGTGAGCAAGAGCAAAGAGGTTTACAGCTATGTCAAAGCTGAATGGACATTGATTTACACAAAATTGCAGGTGGCACATCCCTTACTATAGAAATAAATCCTTGTTGAATATTTTCTACTGTAGCCTTACCCAAAAATCCAAGCCCAAGACCAACATGCAACATGAAAAAACCTGCCCATGCAGTTGATGGGGTTGGTGCTTTGTAACAAAAAGTGCAGGGTGACTTTAGGGCCACAGGCACTGCCTAGAAATATAGCGATGGGCCCGCAACGCATCTCGCTGTAGTTTGCATGAGAGACCTGATTCTTGGGTAGCACCTAGGGAACAGGCAAGAAAAGTGACACCAGTTCCATACTGTCTAATTTAAAAGTTATTTGAGTATTTGTCCTTAAGCCTGTGAAACCAACTCCTATCCACATTTTTTTTAGTTTGTGTCTGTCTAGTTCTGCCACATCATAAAATGGAAAATAGATTGTAGAAACCCAGGAGTCTCCACCAGACTTGACCTGTGCTTCCTGCAGGGCTTTGCCCCTTCTATGGCAGCATGGAGGGGCAGAGGGGGTCCAGGCTCCTGGGAGGGCCGTGGGTCCAGAGTACCTCAGGATGCTGACAGGCTGCTGTCTGAGCCACTTCCAGGTCCTTCTCTGCCCCATTTACCAGCTAGCAAGCTCCAGGATAAAAAAAGGCAATGTAGCTGCCGCTTTCCCTTCTCCGTGTTATCACCACCTTTGACCTGAAACCAGGGCGAGTCTGGGCTACGGATGCTGCATTTATGTCTGCTACCTCCCAAACAAGGAAGAGCCCTATATCCACAGCCAGAAGAGTGGGAAAAGAGTGCATTTTAACAGCTTGATCCTGCAAATCCTCAAGTCCTGCCCCAACTCTCGGTGGCTCCACCAAGGCTCCGGCAGACGTGGAAGCAGATGAAAAGCTCCCCCGTCATCCATATGCTTCTGCAGCCATCCTCACGTGAAAAACCCATTTGCCTGTGCCAGGCCAGGCCTTGACTCGACTCTGGGAATTTCTTACCAGATTTGTATCCCGTAAGAACAGGCATTAGGGTTGCCAGTTTGAAATATGACAAAACCCAGCCGCCTCAGACAAATGGCTGCTACCCACGCTCGGCATCGTCCGCACATGTGCAGTGCTCGGGATAACAACTGCCAAGTCTATAGTAAAAGAGGCCAGGCAGGAAGCCAGCCACATGGCAACTCTAAATGATATTAATAAGACTTTATAAAAAGTTAAAAGCACAACGTAGCTTTTCAAAGTGTTTCTTAGAGATCTCTACATATGCATAGGTGTTTCATGTCTATGAGATAGAGGCTTGGGGTAAATTTAATGCAGTATACTTTTCTGCCTAAGATTTTTTCTTTTCCTCCTGAAAGCTGTTGATATAAACTGGGACTCATTAAAAACACCTTGTGTTTTGTTTTTAGAAATCTTGAATTTATGTCATTCCCTGGATCATTAGAAAGTGATGTAGCATCAGCAACTGTTCCAAAGGAGCCCTATCTTGCAAGGAACAGCTATTCTTGCCGCAGTCAATGGCAGTAAAAGGGTGCTTAGCACCTTTCAGGAGATGCTGAGCGTCTCTCCCAGGCCTAAGTCCAGAGATAGCATTCCCAAAGGACAGATACAAGGATATTAAAAAAGACTTTGATCAAAGAAATATTGCTTCTTTCCTCCTTTCACTAAGCAGATGTGCAACGTGTCTTGGGAAAGAAATAGAAAAATTCCTGAGTGATTTATTTGATGAACCTAGTTTTAACCCAGGTTATTGCATGCCTGATATGGTGATGCTGGTTATTAGTTTCCAGTTGAAAATGACCAGATAGAGGACATATTCACTTCATCAATATAATACATTTATTGGTTGTCAAGAGAGTCACATCACACAGATATGTAAATCTGTCACTTTGTCTTAAAAGTGTATTTCTCTATTACAATGTTGCTTGATGTATGTTTTAAGGCAGTAAGGCTTTTTAAATATTAAAAAAAACCAAGACAAGGGGGAAGATTTGTCTCTTCAATCACAGGATTTAAGACATTAAAAGCAGATGCATCATTTATAAAAGTAGGATTTTATCAAATGCCATTGTAAATGAAAGAATCATATCTACCATATGTAGATATGTGAATTACAGAAACCTTCTTTCCCAGGAAAATTAACAAACTCTTTTGCTAGCATTAAGATGGATTAGTCCATGAAGCTGGTTACTAGTTGACCACAAATCTCGATTTGCTGTGTCAAAACTAAAATAGAATAGAGTCCTTGTTTACATTATATAAAAAAGAAATGGTTTTCGTTCTGTTTATATGTCCACTGAAGTAATCCTAGCTTTAAAAAAAAGCACATTCAACATTGGAACTAAAGGAACTCAAAGAAGTTTAGTTGTAATTGAATTCTGTTCTTTACCATTAAAAACTACAAGAACTATCAATTGCAATAAATATTAAAAATAGCAAGAAACTCATTAATCTGTATTTCTCTCTTCAAAATGTGCAAAGTTGGCTTTTTTGAAATATGATGGCATTCTATATTTCAAAACAAAAAATAATGCCTGGCATCATGGCATATTGTGGCACTAATCCTTCACCAAGGTCCAATGCTGCGATGGTGGCATGTGTTTGGTAACAACTCTCCATGCTATGTGTAGAGTAAGATGAAGTTGCTAAAGCACCCTGAAATGCTGAACCAGAGCCTCATTTTTTTTTTCTGTTGACTGTATTTTTTTGTGATGGGACAGAGCAATATGGCACATGACTCCCTTGAGTTGACATGAAGCCTGTCAATGGTTACAGTGAGATTTGTATCAGGTTCTTAGAAAGTAGCTTAAGACAATGGTTTTGCTGTAAGCTAGAAATTATGTTAAATAAGAACAAATATGCAATAGTAAGTGAGTAATTGTGTGTGTGCGTTAGCTATCTTAGTACAAATGCAAAGGAACTGCAGGACTAAATAAGAGACTTCTATCTGCCAATGAAAAAAAAATTCTCACTCTTTGAACAGATACCGCACTCTGGGCCTAATTCAGGAGATCCTCCATATGTAAAACTGCCACTGACCTTAAAAAACTCCTATGTTTGCAGTGCCTCTGGAATCGGTGCTCTACCGTTCTGGTTAAAACACATGGTAATTTACCAACTGGGTGTCCTTGCTGAATAGGTTGTTGATAGTACAGGGGAGAACATGATAATTAATTCATATGCAACCAATTTAAAATAAGGAGAGGTAAGCATGATAGGGGGAATTACAAAGCACGTCAGAAAGAAGATAAAAAGAAGGTCATCACGAACCACGTAGTTAAGATGGAGATTTTTAACTTTGTTTCTTGAAGGGCTATAGATACACAGAACTGTAAGGGAGGGGATCTTTCAGTCTAGTCTAAGGTATTCTAACCTAAAATGTTAATGGAGTTCATGACAGAGATTTGAAGCAGATGAGAAGTCTGGGTCTGGGTTTCAGCCCTTCTCACTGAAATATAGGGTTGTTGGTAACCAGATCATTGGTTCCAGTTCATGTCCAGTGAATGCTCACCAAAGTCTAACATAACCAGCCTTTATTTCATCAGTTTACATTATAGAGTCTACATCATAATGGCCCATCACTTTCCAAAACATCATTTATTATCGTGGAGAAAGAATGCTAAGACTAAAAAGACACTGAGGTTGATCATAGCCTGAGCAGCTTCACTGGTGTCCAGTGGGCTTAGCTGGCTGCCTGGGCTCCGTATCTCTTCTTCGAGCAGAATGGCAACTTCAGGAAGGAGAAGATGCAATCACAAAAATGATTTGCCAGTTTGGTTGTGCTAAGAGAAGCTGCTGTACAGTAAGTGGTAATTCGTGGCTAATGCTTCTTAAATACTCCTAAGAAAAGCATTAGAGTGTGAAATTGTGTATGTAAGTGCCTAGTACATCATGTGGGGTTGCCAGGAGAATTTCCTGGTCTGAATGTGGGGTGGGCATTACTTAAATGTGTTGAAGTCAATGGTAAACCTAAAGGTAGTAGTGCTGAGACTGCCACGAGGCACAGCAGTTCTGTATGGTGCATGTGCTACATTCCTTGCAGAGAACTTTACCGACCTCCTTTTAGGATTAGAAAAACCCCACACCGTTGAGACTGTTTTTATGTCTGTTTTCCTGTTCTCCTGGCTTCAGTTGCAAGGACAGGAGTTTCTGGGCTCAGGACCTATTAAAATGGTCAAAATGAGTTATTCAAGACCTTAAAAACAGAGGTGGGAGAATGGAAGTGTTTTGCTATTGTTTTAAAAAATTGTTAACAGCAGTTTCTGCACTGGAATAAAAATAATTACCGATACCTCCGTTTTTTCATACAGCTGAACTGCTACTTTCCAGCCAAAACTACCTAAGGCTCTTGATGTTTTAGTGTAGCAGGTGCCCATATTCAAAAAGCGCGTAGACTAGACAAGGGACTTCAGGACGTGGTTTAGTGGCCATGGTTGATGGTTGGACTCTATGATCCTGAAGGTCTTTTCCAACCTAAATGATTCTATATGGACAGATTTTTCCTGGATGTCCCCACCCTATAGAGATTTCCAGGGATTGCACAGTTTAGCTGCAGAATCCTGGATGTAGCAGCAGTCACAAAATCTCTCCCCCTTGCCAGAAGAGGGAATACACCCTGGGTGTATTAATTTGGATTTTTTGCGGTAACGCCACTGGTGGCCCAGGACTGTGCAGTTCCCTGCCGGGCTCTGTTGGGATAAGGGAGTTTGCAGGTACCAGTAGCCAGCAAAGAGTGGGAGATATGGCTGAGAATACCAGGTCCTGACCCTACCCGCCTGCGTCCCATCCCTGGCTGCGCCTGCCTCTCTCTTTCCACCTCATCCACCACCACCGCTAGCACATTATCTCCTGCCTCGGTCCTGTGTCCTGTCCCTCCTCCTTCTGCCCCCCAAGTGCCTTGATTTTCCCCTGGCTCCTGCCCATGCATGCACACGTCTGCCTGCGTGCACAGAGCATAGTAGTAGTAGTAGCTTTTATTACTCTCAGTTCTTTATTAATGCCACATGTGCTGTTGTAAGGTTAAGTTATTAAGTGATATCCAATAATTGTCTCTGCTCTAAAGTGGACGTTTCATTTAACTATACTCATGTGGATCTGTTTCAGTACCATTTATCATGACCACATTTTAAGAAACATTTCAATAGGCCATTTCTCTCTTTCCTTTCTTTAACATAACTAGACCTAAAAGGTCCCGGTCAAAAATTAAATACAATTACCTTTGGAACAGCATAAGGGAATGTTGGGCTTGCATGCGCTTTGGAAGTTAAAATACATATTTTACGGGGCTATCATCTCAGCTGCAGAGTTAATTTTACTGTATTTGTGCACTTGCTGGAAATGCTTACATGAAGGCATACAATGACCTGTTTAGTTTGCAGGAGAAAATTATGTCATTTGCAAGCAAGCTTTCAGCTGTGATATTTTATAATTGTTTAGATGAAAACCTGATAATCCTCTACTCCTTCACATAAACTGCAATCCATCTTTAAAACTGTGATAATTCATAAAACCTGCAGCTTAATAAACTAACAAACCCCAGGCCTATGTTATTTTAAGGGAAGTCAATCTTTGATCAGTCAAGCTGAAATGGGTCTGATAAGTGGAGGCCTTACTCACAGGGAGCAGCACTCCAGTTTGTTATTGCTATTTGCTCATCATCCTCAAGTGCAAAATAAGCAGAAGTCTTTCCGAGCTTCTTATCTCTTTTCACTTTCTTCTCTAGATCTCTGTCGCTTTAATCCAGCATGTCTGCTGCTGGTTAACAAGGAAATCCTGTGTCAATTATCGCCAACAACTTCCTGCTGTGAAGCTGTGGGGAATCAAAGCTTTTGAGAGCCTTTTTCACACCAGAGAGTAGTGCAGGGCCTAATTAAATGGCCCTCATATCCTGCAGCCTACTGGTGGCCAAATGATAGAGAGCTAATGAATGATAACCTAATTTTTTTTTTCCAAGAATTGTTTTGATTCTTCCGGTCAGTTGTGCTTATTGAGTCGCAGCTCATTGTTTGTGCTTAGGGCTGAGGAGGACGTCAAAAGGTAAAACTTGGGAAAGATACCGATCTGCTCGGTTTATTGTGTGCAGACCTTCGATTATATAAATATATATATTGCATATCGGGAAGGATATTTGTTAAAAATTGCTTTGCTGAAATGTGTTGCCCTCTTTCCTCGATATGAATTGCTTTGGTGACTCTTATACACATGTGGGCTGCAAAATTGTCCTATAAATCCCCCTCATAAATGCTATCGCTACAATATTATTTTTACAGAATCACAGAATAAGGTATCTGCCATCGCTCGTGCACAGCTGCCCCAGTTCCCCCTCCTCTTTTTTCTTCTTTTTTTTTTTTGGTCCCTTCTAAAATCATTCTATGAAGAACTTGATCTCCCGCCTGAACAAAACTGCAGCTCTTGTAGGGCTGCCGCTTGAGATGAACTAACCTTATGCTAAAGTTACACGCAAAAGAAATACAAATCTGCGCATCTCCGCTGCTTTTCAGTTTGGACAAGCCCCCCGAATCGCCGGCTGCCCGCACGGCGGTGCTGTTCCGCGAGCGCTCGGCCATCGTGGTCCCGTGCTGAGCAGCCCTTGCGTTGGTGCAGTGCCCAAGCAAGGTTACCAGCAGCAAAACGACCTGAGGAATAAATAAAATACCTGGGCGGATAGCAAGATACTTAACCCAATAGTTCATTTCTGAGGGTCCTATCGTAGTGCGTGTGCCTGAGGTGACAGACTTAGAGGTACCATGGGAGCCCTAACTCTGAATTTCCTGACTTTTATGGTTTTACATTACAACTGTAATGTTCCATTAGCATAGTTTTTTTTTTGTAGTTAATTTCCTTGGGGAGCTTGGGAGAGTTCAGGTTGTTGGTTTTTTGGGGTTTTTTTTGTTGTTGTTTTTTTTTTTTTTTTTTTTAAATAAAAGCAGGGGATTGGAGAAAGATGGTCAAATCTGTCCAGCTGCTTTGAAATGTTTAAATGGATTTAACAGGAATTTTTTTTTTTTCTAGAGAGGAGCAAATCCAAAATGCCAGCCAGAAGTATGCACACCTGATTTCAAATACTGAAAAGGCACACCTGATTTCAAATACTGAAAAGCTCAAGGTCCATCCTGTCTCATTCCATACTCAGAGCTCTGGCTGAGGCTGGCTGACTTAAGATCCTGTGTAAGATTTTTTTTTTTAAGTGGTTTGTTTTTGGTCTTTTGTTGTTATTTATTTATTAAAAAGGCACAGCCAACCTGTATGTGCTTTGGGCAGCAAAGCTTATAAGCTTGAAAAGCCCCACCTTAACTAAACTTTCTTCCCTTTACCACCACATTTAAATTTATTTACAGTACCAAGCCTGTAAAGTGCTTGGTACTTCTCTCGCATCCAGGCAGCACTTGCATCTAGGGGCCTGCAATCTAAGATGAAGACAGGAGTTAGGGGGAAGAGAAACCCCAAGACAATTTGATGTGCTTTAGGGTGCATGACAGAAAGCTGTTGTTCATCTCAGAAATGAAAATGTTCAGTGAGTTATTGAGAGGTGCAGAAGCAAGGCATCGATTCTGGATAACTTTATTTCACCGAGGGCATCTTAAATGAACCAAGGACCCATCTTCCTCTTCATATCTCAACTTTTCAGGGTGGAAGGAGGACCTTGGCCACTGTGGTGCAGAGATGCCCAGGCAGGAGGAAAAGAAGCAGCAGGACAGGCAAGCAGGGGAGAGAAGACGTTTCAAAGGTGGGTTGCGTGCTTTTGTAGTTGGTATTTCTTTGCCACTGCAGCTCATATACTTGGGCTGTGACTGTGCTCTCTTGGGTCAGGTGAGTATGAGCTTACCATGTGTTTAAAAAGAGTCCTCTCCTTTGGTCTAGGAACATTATGAGTCAGGCCCCTGATTTTTTTTTAATAACAAATTCAGGAATCTTTTTATTTTGTTTTTCTGTGTTTGAGGCTTTTCATGTCCAAAATTCTAGCTCTGCTAGTTACAGAGAAAGTTAAACTTCAATAAAACTGGGAAGTCTCCCATAATCACATGACTCCAGGGGCTGTGGATTCAAGAAAAACACCTGCGAAACACTGTGATTAAAGTTATCAAGAGCCAAGTAACCATTTTGCCCCTTAGATAGTGAGTGATAAAGTTGCTCTGAGACTACGGATGAAGCAGCCTTTTCTTTCTCTTTTCCTCCTTTCCCTGCTAGCCCTCTGATCCTCGAGCCCTGGCCGCTGTTCCCAAACAAGACAGCGTTGGCTGTGGATTGTATTTTCCCCAGTATAAATGATTTATTTGCATCCCCGCTCCATCTCCAGCAGCCAGTAGAACTCCTGCCATCAGTTAAGAAATGCTCCAGGATTTAAGCAGCAGAAGAGGCAAGTTTTAAGGCCCCGAGACAGCAAAGCATCTTAGCAGATGTGCTAGAGCATGGAAGTGTCCCCTTCCTGGCCCTCACTTTTATGTTTAAAATTACAAATGGGCTTATAAGTCTTGATGAGATGAGGAGTTCAGCCAATATCTGTCCGCTCAGGTACTACCTCCGTTCTTCTTGACGTTTGTTGACACAATGAGCGTGCGTTACCTCACAGAGTGCAAATTTTATTCACTAGTTTTGGAGCGAATTGAATAGTTTCCTAGTTCAGTTAAGGTTATTGCCCATATCAGTACACTGACATGTGACATCTCACTATACAGGTGATGCGATTAATTCTTATGCATATTCTTATATTTCTACATGGATACATTTTTTCCCTTCAAATAGGATTAAAAAACACAGAATTATGAATTACAGTTTCTATCAGATCTGAAAGCACTGTTTTTGTGGATTTTTACCCCCCCCCCCCCCAGAAGCAAAGTCTCAAAATAGATATTTCCCTTAGCTATTAATAGCATTAGTGGATATTTGCTAAAAGATGACATGTAGCGATGAGGTTAAAAGGAAATAGATTTTAAACAGCTGTTCTTTGCTTCCTCCCAAAGTGCCAAAAAGATTTTAGGGTTTAAAAACCCTGGACCATATTTTACTTCCCACTCCAACAGTATAAATTTAATACTCTGCATAAACTAGAATTTGATCCATCCTTTTTAAATTTCCAAATACATTTCTTAATAACAAAATAAATAAATACACTTTCAAATCCCATGGGGAGCTTTACCTGACAATGTAATGGGCTAAACAGCTTCAAGGATTTGATAATAATTCACTATCAGCCAGTTGTATTTGTTTTTTCTTTCCAGGCCTAACCTATTTCTTTTATTAAAAATGATAAAGGCTTGATCCTGCTTCCATTTTAAGCATCACTGCACCAGGTCTGATACAAATTTATTAATTTTTTTTTATTATTTTTTTAATCCTGGTCTGCTTCTCAGATGGAAACAGAGAGTATTTGCTTCTATTCACACCATACACGAAACTATGAATATTATTTCAGTTATGATTTCCTATGTGTCTGTACTAAGGAAAGAGTGGAAATAAAGGACAAAACCAATAAAGATTCAAAACCAAAAGCATATGTAAGGGAGAGTAATACACAAAACAAAACAGGGGCTGTTAAAC
The DNA here is from genome assembly GCA_035590195.1 of Aviceda cuculoides. NCBI lineage: Eukaryota > Metazoa > Chordata > Aves > Accipitriformes > Accipitridae > Aviceda > Aviceda cuculoides. The sequence continues at coordinate 35,688,391 of JAVJGG010000094.1, forward strand.
AGATGACTCCACTGAAATGTAAAATATTCCACAAGTTTTGGCAACTTTGAAATGCTACACTTTCTACATTTCATCTATTAATCATTTGGAGGGACTT
>JAVJGG010000094.1:35688497-35777726 GCA_035590195.1 Aviceda cuculoides
CAGAAGACAAAGTATTCCTTAACTGCATTTCTGATTGTGTGCATATAACTCCAGCCATAACTATGTCGACAAATATGATGAAAAAATAAGGAAGTGGCAATAAATTAAAAATTATCAGCGACCAATAAGCATCAGAAAAAAATGACAGATTCTTAGGCAAATGGCAATAAACTAGACTATAAAAATCAGGAAACAGGCTGGCTGAGTGTCTAGAAAATGTTAGGAATGAAAAAAAGGGACAATTTTGATGGAAGGTTTTCAGACAAAAATTAATTGCTTCACCGTTGAAATGAGGCAAATAATGGAAAGTTAAAAAAAAAAAAAGAAAAAAAAAGGAAAAAAGAAAAGAAAAAGCTCATAATAGGGAAATGCCTGTAGATCACAAGCAGACAAAACTTCCAACACCAAATAAAACACTGCTCCCACTTAAGCTCCACATCATCACCTTCCTTTGGGAGGGTTCAATAATTGACAGAACCAGTTATTCCAATTAAAAAAAAAAAGAAGAAGAAAAAGAATCTGCATATTAAATAACGCAGTTGTAGTTTAAACATAAAAGTCAGCAAAAGAACAGTAAAAATACCTTTGCTCATAGCAATATGCTATTCATTTAGTTGCCTGGAGAGTATCACTCATGGGTCCTTTAAGTACTGTCACAACAAATCATTGGAAACTGATGAATACACAATCCAGGATCCCAAACAACAAACTATTACAAACTATCTATGTGTGAAAACACTGCTGGAAATTCCTCTAACCCTCTGTAAACAGCTTTGAGTGAGGCTGCTTGAGGGCCAGACACCCACCAGAGGCAAATCCTGATTTTTAACTTCACTATAGCTGTGCCTTTTATACCCAGTAAAGGTTATTCCCTTCTGAAAATGCGAGACCTTGGTTCTTCTCTCTCCGATCAGGAGATTAAGAAAATAATGCCTCTTGCTCCAACCAGCATATATGCAAAGGTAATAATACTGTAAATATGATGTGAAGTTTTAAAAACTGGATAAAATTTAGTAGTTGTTCCTAGATAGCTCTTATGGAAGCAGATCATGAAAATGAAAAAGTAATCTAAATTGGCCTGGGCAGTGTGATCTCACCACAACGTTTACATTTAAACTTTATGTTCCTCTATAGAGGCTTATATTTTATGCAGAGTGTCTCCAAGAGCACCAGAAGAGCCAATACAGTTATATGTGTATTACAAACACGTGGCACTCGCCTGGCTTTCTCCACCCAGGGATACATCCTGAGGTGTATGGGGGGAAAAAAAAAGAAATATATTTGAAATCTTCAAAGGGTACATTGTCACATTTATTTAGGTTTTTCAGAAAGTGCTCCATTTTTCCTGTGCCACGCCAAACTACCTCATCTGTAAACTGGCCACTGAAAGTTATTTAATTTACATGTAATCATTAATTAAACTATTGAGTGGAAGGGATATTCGGATTAAGAACAAACAAACAAAACTGATCTTTAAGTATTCTGTTATCTTAACCATTTTTGGAATGCTGATGCTTAGTGAGTGAGGTGCCAGGACCGTGGCAGTCAAAACAAATTTGCTAAAGTTGCTACAGAGAAATGGGGGGAAGGATGGCTGAGTGCCACGGATGTGTCTGGTCCTGTGAGACAGAGATTTATGCTTCTGATCATTAAAAATACTTGAGGAAAATGGATAGGCGCAGGTGAGGGATTGCTTTTAACGTGAAGGCATGTGGCTGAATAGTGATAACCTTACTCTCACAACGGGGCTCAACGTACTGAACTGAGCAGAACTACTCATTTCAGTATTTTAAGTAAACATGGCCATTTAAAAGCACTTTGCATCCGTAGAAATTAAATTGTTACATTTGGAGATTTTAGGGCAGGATGACTCAACAAAATATGCTAAAAAATTTGAGGACAGCAGTTTTTTTCCTCTGATTTACAAGATATTTCCTTATTAGAATTTGGATTGTCCCCCCACCCAACAGATCAGAAGAGACCACAGCTTTCCACAAGAGCCTGACTTTATGTAGTGGAAACTGTAGGAGTACAATGAAATCCCTCTCTTTTTTTCTAATTCTTCTTCTTTTTAACTAAAACCCAGAAATATAAACATGAAGGTATTTTTAGGGAAATCTCAGGATTCTGAAAATATGCAGAGCATGTGAACTTACAGCAAAGCAGAGTATCTCAGACTAAGGGTCTTCATGATTTCCTTCCCTTCTCCCATCTTTTTTTCCCTTCTTGTCTGAAACAAACTGATTATCAAAGCTCGGTCGGTGAGCCTAATGCTTTACAGCATGTGAGAGACACTAAACTCAACAGACATTCTGCTTAGTTTACTGTGAATGTCACATCTTTCTTTCCAGGAGTAGCGGTTCCAAATGTCAATAGCTGTTTTAGCCATGTTTGATAGGTAAAGTAATGCCTGAGATGGTGCTTCTGAGACCCTAGCTATAAATGAGGATTACTAACAATTTTTTATGCATTTTGTTATAAACTGAGACCAACTGTGAAGTGACACTGACACGTACCAGCAAAAAACCCCAACAAAAATCAAATACTTTTCTATGCCAATTGTGCACAAAGAGTTGGATCTAAGTATTATTATAGCAGAGCCTTTCATGTTGCTATAGCCGTGGTTGTGTTTGCATTTCCATAATAAAACCTATTTTCAGGGGGTTTATAACTCGGCTGTAAGAAATTTACTCTGTGCTCCAACTTGGCATAACAAGGGATCAGCTGGAGAGCTGCAGCCCTCGAGCTTTAACATTCCCCCTCTGCTGCAGGCAGAAAGGGTTTGTTTGCTGGCTTGTAGGTGTTCGCTGAAACTCCTTCTGCGAAGCCAACATGGGCGTGTGTAGGGGATCTGACGATCTGGTGGGCCAAAGTCTAGCTCCAAATCTCTGTCTGTCCGCAGAAGTCCTGGTGAAGAGTAACTAGGGGAACTGCAGATGGAGTTGGGTACCAGGGGATGTATGTGTGAGGCACTTTTCTACAAACCAAGCCCAGACCCACCCTTTGGTGGTCATTCCTTCACAAGCTAGGTGAGAAATGGCTTGTAGTAACACAAAAACGCATGTTTTGCAGGACCGTGTGTTTGAGGAAAAAAGTGGGAGAAATCAAGCGGGAAAAACTGAAGAAAGAAATTAGTTTCACAGAGAGCTAGCTGACAGGGGGGAGCAGCTTGGTTTCTCACAAACCAGAGTTTCAGACCGTAGGTCCGGTTCTGCCGCAATGTGATCTCCAAGCACGGGAAACACAGGGAAGTACGGCTGCTGTGCAAGTGTGTGCTGGGAGAGGGAGAAGGGATTTTTTTCTTTTTTTTAGCTTCTTTTCAGGCAGCTGGAGCATGAGCAGTTGGAAAATGGAGGCACTAAACTGGAGCCTGCCCTTAGCGCAAGCCGCTGCAGAGGTTGGTACAGCAGGTAATGGGCTCCAAGGGACCCTCTGCTTAGCAGCTGTGCTGTGTTTCCCACTGGAGCTCTTCCAAGACGCATGGCTTTTTTCTTGGGGGACTGCACGTAAGACTAGGAGTCAGGAAGTAATAAAATCTCATTATTACTATTTATTGTTAGTAAACATTTATGAAATGGTAATGTCTGGAGGTGCCAGCCAGGTACTGGCTGTTTCTCCATCACTCTTTATCTCGGCTGAGCCCCTCAGTGGCTGAACATAAGGAGCACGCAACCTTTGGATGTCTGCGCTTCCCTACGACTTTCCATGGCCTGGTCCTTTGTAAGGACTGGTTGCTGGAGCTCACCACTGGGAGGATGGGGTCTCATACTCGGTCTTGCTGGAGGACGTGGCACGCTGAAGGCTTCGGTGCGTAACTACGTTCCCCGATACCTATAACGCGAACGGACTTCGCTGATGTAAGGAGTGAGTGGGGGGAGGGGATGGGAGAGCAGAGAAATCTTTACAAGCTGCAGAGTTACTATATCTACAAGGCACAGACAGAGCCAGAACCATGGGGAACACAGGATGGAAACAATCTGCAGAGCAGATTTGCCTGGAGCTACGTTGCCTTTGAAAGGAGTGATACCGCTGGCGGCGCAGGGAGAGGGATGGGCAGAGACGCGGGGCTACACCTGCGCGGTGGGTTCCACCACCGCTTCCCGCACCCACCTCTCGCTGGCCTCCGCTCTCACCAGGGGGAGATTCATACTGGAGAGGACTGGGGTTAAGGTATTCCTGGTCCTCCCTAGACCCGACAGTCCCAAAGGAGCTTTTGAGGGAGTGCAGTGATTTGTTTGTGCCATCAAGGTTGGGTAACTTCATCCCATCACCTGCCAGCGTCGGGTGATTCCTGTATTCCTTCCCATTCCTCAACACATCTGGGTGGGGAAGGGGGTCAAGGGGTGGTGGGGGGGTTGAGGTGCTGAAAATGTTGCTCCTAGGCAGGAGGAGAAAGTTGTCCTGCTACCCCCGCACTGCCCACCCAGGCCCTGGGAGGATGCACAGGGACATGGGTGGGCGCAGGGACCAGAAGGATGGTGAGAAATTGGTGACCGAGGGATGGCAGCTGTAAATGTGCTGTTGTCCCTCCCCCCCCCCCCCCAATTTTTTGGGCCACTTTAAATACTCTTTAAAACACCATCGCTGCGTCCATCATGTTGCCTCGGGGCTGTGCTGTGCTCCTCAGCGCAGGGAGCTGAATCTCTTGCACTGGAGCAAAGAAAGGCTGCCCTCACAGGGAAAGGACTAATTCCAGACTAAATATCCTGAAATACTGTCAAATACTGCTCAAAATGATTGTAATTGTCTTTAAATGTGTGTTTCTTAGTTTATCTTTATTTTTAAGCTACAGACTCATTTGGTGTTTGTATATTTTGCAAGCGTAATTTGAAAATCTCTCACATAAGATAAATTTCCCCAACAAGATGTGATAGGGAATTCATGTCAGGCATAATAGGCTATCAAAGGAAATGCTGCATTTGGATCTTTTGTGCTATATGTATGAAATGTACAAAGTAATTATAAATCCTACAGTATCAAAATTGTCCATTTATGAGACAAATGCTGCTAAAAATAGACTTCTGATATCCTGATTCTATTAAGAATAGCTTAAACCATGCTGGGCCAAATTCACCCCTGGAATAACTTAGTTTAAACAAGGAGCATACATTTATTCTCTGTATTTAAGAATTTTCTATATTGTAAATAATACTCAGATAATTTTATATCCAGTGACTATTCCCTAAGGTAGCTTAAAAAAAATTAAACAAACATTTAATTTGGTTCCAACTCATATTTTAGTTGTTACTTTAGTTTACATTTTTTCAGCTTTTAACTAAAATTTAGAATTTATATCAAGATGAGACTTAGTATAAATCCATTTTAAGAGTAAAAAATTAAGAGACTTGTTCTGCAGGGAGCAAAGTAATCATGATAGATTAATTTATTGCAATGAGCTTGAAGCATATCTACCCTACTTTTATGACTCATATAGATTTTTTGTTGTTTTTTAATTGGTGCATATCGCTTTTGATTTTCAGTGAAGATTTCTTAAGGTGTTAATGATGCTTCCCCAGGAATTCTGAAAGGGACCTTTGACTCCCCTTGGGCTTTATTTACACTGAGAAACACATCATATTAGAAAATGAATTAACTACCGGGGTTATCTCACAGTACACCAGATATGGCTTTACTCTTAACGAATAAGGTTTGTTAGCAGTGCTGCGAGATACAAAAAATATCTTTAAACATGCCACGTCCATGTCTATGTTAAGGGCTGAACCACGTGCAGCATTACATGGATTAAACCACAATTACTTTCTGACAGGAGATGTTCTCTGGTAGACTTGTCCCTCTACTAGTCTGGGCTAAATTCTGCTTGAATAACCAGGAAAAAACCTGAAAAATGATGTCCTTTTCACCTTCCCATTCCCACGATCAACCTTCTGCTTCTCTTGTTTCGCTGACCCCGAGCGCCTTTTATATGCTGGCAGGTGTAATGGAAGAGCTATCACGACGGGCAGAGTTTCCTTCTACGTTTTCCATTCCCTACCAAACAAACAGGACGGATGAGGCTGGGTTCCACCTTCCGCCTTTGCTTGTACGTGGATCTGCGTCTCCTTGGAAGATAGGTTTCACAGTGTGCATAACCTTTGCCAAACTGTCATAGCAACAACTGTAAAATGGCTACATCTGTGTTTAAATGGATTTGCTAGGACTTATGGGATTTTTTTTTTTTTTTTCCTATGTGAAAATGTACTTCCCAGGAATAAAAAATGAAAACCTGCAAGGAAAGGCAATGTGAGTTAACACTTAACAGCTGGAAAAGGGAGAGAATGAGAGCAAATAGCAGCAAGTTCATTCAAAAGCTGTAGCAGCTTGTTTCTGTGAAATTTAAAGGATCAGTCCCAAAAAGGCATGCTGGGGGAAAAAATCTGTTAGAGGACAACTTTTTCCAGAGAGATTTAATAGAGACCAGACAAAGAGGAAGGCACTCCCTGACCTCAGACACTTTGCTGCAGAATGAAAAGGCAGTACCAGCTGTACGAAGGAAGATAGTATCTGCTCAAGTCGAAGTAGTCCTGTAATATGTTATTTTTTGCAACAGTTCAAGAACAATTCAAGAACTCTGACTGATTATCGGTCTAGTTCATAACAGTCTTAAATTATAAATGAAATGCACGAAACCCTAACATGGAAAATTATGTTACTTATGTTTAGTGGTAATGTATATACTTTAATACGGTATGATAGCATGTATGGCATGAAAGGGTTTACGGCCACATCCCACCTCACGCACCCAGTCTGCAGTCACATGGAGCGTTTGATCATCCCAGCATGTGTCCTCCTCCTGCATCCCTCACGCCTGTCGGGGAGAGCACGTTCACCCCAAGGGGCTGTGTGAACGCTGGAGCTTGCTGCCCTTAGTGCCTCGCAGAGTTGGACCAGTTACAGCTGGTACTAATTAATACACCTAAAAGATGCCCAAAAGGATAACAGAGTCCTCCTCAACAGATGCACCATGAGAGGAGATTACGCTGCCGGAAATAGTTTTAATCCATCATCAATAATATGTTGATTTATTCAGTTTTCCATTTGATCCTAAAGTTCTGGGGTGTGTGTGCATTTCTGAAAAATTGTGACAGGCGACAGTAACGATAAAACAATACACCCAAGTTCCAAAATGAAAATAAACCCAATAACCTCAGAGGTTGAGCATCCTGTATGTCCTCCCTGGGAAGGGACATCCACAGCCCATTGGAGGTGCAGCTCCTTCTTCCATGCAAAGCCCACCTTGGCCTTGTTGGGAAAGGACACCCCAAAGGCAGCTGGGTGCGACAGCAGGGGCTGGCCCCAGCCGCAAATCCCATGTTCCCATGGGGTACCCATTGCAGACAGCAGGCTGCACCCCCCGGCAGCACATCCCAAGGCAGCCCCGGCTCTGTGAGGGTCCCTTCCCTCACCGTTGTGCAGGGCAGCCTTCAATCCATAGGCAATTAATTCACAGTTCCCAAAATATCCCCCAAGCATCAGTGGTAGCCCTGTAGCTGGTAAGAGCTGGGCATGAACGCTAGCCACAGTTCAGCAATATCTGTCCAACAGTAAGAGTGATATCAGACATAATTCTTGGTCTCTGTTGTTATTCTGAAGCTTAAGGATGCAAAGTTTGGATAAGTTTTCATGTCAGCTCTAAAATTTAAGGAAATGTCAATCTTTCTTCTTAATTTGTCATGAGCACGCAGAGAAAACAGAGGATACGGGTGAAGACAGAGGTACCATTTCAAGAATTCTCCTATTTTGGGAGAAAAACCCATCATGTCAGGGGTTTTTTGCTATCAATGTTTTGAAAGTTTCTGTGTAAATAGATCATCAGGCATTGTTAAAAATTTGGACTTCAAACTAGTCTCTATTGAAAGACATACATTGATTTGCAGCACAAGAATGTATCTCTTTTGTGTGCATAATTTGGCAAGCTTGGGAAAATGTTTCTTTGCTGAGGGTCAGCTATGCCCTTCGGACACTTTTGGGAGGACACAGGTTATCATGAATCTTCCCATTATCCAGCAAAAAGGCAGAAAAACACCATCTTATATGGTCGAACTACACATCATGACTTTCCTCCCTCTGTTTACACATTTACATTTAACAGAATGTGGTAAATTTTCTTTTCCTGAGCTGGACCAGAAGTTTAACAGACTAAATCCTATTTCTACCACTTTGCTGTCTGCTATGGCAAAGACTGAAAAGACCCATGTGAAACCATTATAGCCAGTGTCCGTTCAGCCTCTGTATTTAAACCTGTGCAGAGGGTATCTGAGCAGGGTTTTTAAACAGCAGGGACTGGTAAGACCGAGTGAAAGGACAATTCAAGCACTGGGTTCTGCTAGACGAGGGCAAATGAAACAAATGGCCAATGGATTCATCATTTGAAAATTTAGGCGCATTTACTCACATAACCTTTGTATTCACTCTTGGTTGTTTTCTTTTTATTGTAGACCAGCCAGTTTTGTGCAAATGTTTAAGAAAGATTCCAGCAGAACTGGAGCCCATAATACAGGTACTAAAAGCTGGCTCGGTGGTAAAAACATTGCTTGTGCCAGGAGGGAGCAACACGAGACCCTGTGCCCTACCAGAAGTGTTCTCCGAATTTTGAATTTTTGAAACAAGATCCTGTGCATGATTCCCAGACCAGCCAGCAGCAGCAGGGATGAGAAATCTCCTAAATGATCGCTGTTTACCCCACGCCCTCACTCCCATCTATATTTCCTCTTGATTGACAAGGGCTGTACCTCTTCGCCATTGCTTAGATTCGTCTCCCTTTAGAAACTAGTATCCTAACCCAGCAGTAAAGTCGTCCCAGGATCTTTCACGGTCAGCGGAGGGATAGACGCTGAATCACTCTCTGGTGGGCTGAAGATCAAAATCACCTTCCATTGTGCCTGTAGCTGACTGTAGGGCGAAATCAGTGCAATTAAACGTCTAACCCAGAAACTTCAACTACGAGACTGAACATAGTGGGGATAAGTCAGCATTGGCTGGGTCTCACATCCCCTTCATTCCGTTCTGGTTTGGCTGTGGGCTTGGGGGACTGCATACACATGTACGGGAAGTACAAAAATATGTTTGCTTTCACGTGTCCTCTGGGCAGTGGAAGCCCATCCTCTGTGACTTACACTTCTATTCCCGGGACAACGGCTCTGGCGTGGAGCTGCTGCTCAGGAGTGGTTCTTGCAAAGCTTCAGAGAGGGGTTTGTGCTCACCGGAGGACAACTTTTGATGAACTTTCCCATGAGTGTGCTTTGCTCTGTTCTCCCTTCAACGTGCAGAGGAGACCACGGACAAACCCATCATGAGGGGATGTCTGCAACAGAGAGATGGTGGTACCGAAGGCATTGTTCTGTACACTTATTCTCCACAAAAGTCCTTCACAGACGTCAGTTAGGGTATGTCTGAGAAACGTTTGCACCAGCACTATAAAAGCCTCTGGTTATTTAAGGACTGATTCTCCATCATCCTGGATCTTGGTCTGAATTTTTTTCACAGTAAGATTCCCTTTAAGCTGCTTTATTTTATTTATAAATAAAAAAACCTTACAACTTTAAATAACTGAACCACTGATTTTGAATATACATTTCATGACACAGACAAACACTCCCACATGAGTAAAATAGCTAGAGCAAAGAATTAATCATATAACTAGTTAAGTTAACCATGGCCTTATTTGCCTTATTAAACTTATTCACCCTCCTTGTGCTATTCATTAAACCTACACAATGGAAGATTGAAGTGAGAAGTGAAGGAACAAATCTATCCTAATGGCGCTTTTTTTTTTTTTTTTTTTTTTAAATGTGCCCATTTAAATAGCTAATCCTTCTCCATGGTAGCTGGGTTTTGGGGGAAGACATTTTAACATGGCCGAGCCATTCGTTTTCATACGTGGCTTTTTTTGCCATTGGATTTATTTTCATTGTTTGAAGAGATGGGAAAAGAAGATGCTTAGAAAAGTTCTGAGAATACATTCATGGTAAACCATCCCCTCCCTTGGCCATCGGCTGACACTTGCTATGGAGTTCACGTTATTAATGAGTTTGTGGAGTAGGAATAAACACAACTGCAACCATTAACTTCCCGACGCCAAGGTTCATGGCAAACGTGCAGCACCGTATTTAGTGCTAAGACAAGCAAAAATAGGAGATTTTTCCTAAATGCACAGCCAACTAACTGGGTGACGAGGGTAATCAAATCTGCTGTTTATCAGAAATGACTGTGGCAGGAAGAGAATAACCTGCAGGTGAATGTGAGGGAGTGTCAATATGGCCCTGAACACCGCAGCTGAAATTCTGAGCGCAGATGGTATCAGAAAACGGGTGTTCAATGGCTCCTCAAGGTCAGCTGCCCAAAGTGTAGGGGGAACTGGGCACCGAAATCCCAAGGCCCTAGGGTATTTGGAAAATGGGGGTCAGACTTCCCACCAGACCTCGGCCAGAGGGTCTCGGTGCCGGCATTCTCCTTCGACCTACCTGCACATGTCTCCATTTCTCTCCTTGATGTCAACAGGAGTTCCCTGCATGTGAGGAAGAGCTGACTATTACTGTCAAGATCTGCCGTGCAGATCTGAGAGAAGAATTTTTGTCCTTAAGTGTTGAAAATGTAATGATCTATTTGATAGTGAGAAAAAAAGACAGAAACAGTATGAAGATTTTAAAAGAAAACACACACACACAGAATCCAAGCAGCCTTTGAAGTCAATGGCTTTGAAATAAAAAGCAGCCACTTTACCAGCCACGTGAAACATATTTTGTTAACATCCTAGGTGTTGTATTTAAAACCGAGTTGGCTAAATTTTGTCGTCAGAGGCTCGAATATAACTGGAAGCAGAGATCATATCTGTAAGTCTCGGGATATTATCAGTTGTTTTAAATGAAGATAATGTATGATAGCATGCCAGGTGATCTCACAAGGCCGTTTCTGAAGGAAGGTATTTTGGGGAGTCACCGGAGAGTGACTTTATTCTTTCTGTTCTGCTAAGAGAGCAGCCACTGAACCCCTTGCTTTATAGGACATATTTGATCCTCTAGCAAGAATTAATGTTGGGATTTCCAAAAGGATTTAAGATTGATGAGGGACCAAGCACAACTGTCCTTTGATGGGATTTGGGAGCCTAACTGATTTAGTCTTTTTTAAAAACCTCAGCTTGCATACAGTTCGTTGCCGGTTATTTCGAGTACTGCAGGTAAGGGGCACTAATGATGATGGCCTGAAAAGAAAAAATTACATCCTAGGAAAAAGGCAAGTCTCTAGTAGATTTACTAATCCCAAAATGGTATAGACACCACCTCATTTTAACTAAAGTATTGAAATGTGGAGATTAGTCTCCCTATGCGGTAGATAAATTGCATTAACATGATTAAAAAACCCAACTAAACTGAGGCTCCTTTTATAGTTAATAGAGGGTCAGACTTCATTAGTTCTTCAGTGAAAGCAGACCTGTGCTTTTAGGGAAGTGGAAACTTGCCATCCTCTGAAATGGCAGATATCTGTGTGCACAAATTGAATCTCACATTTTGCCTCATCCTTATGGGTGGGATTGAAATTTTTTTTTTTTTTTCCAAAATTGAAAGTTTTGGAAGAATGCTGTGGAAATGAAGAATACTTGCTAAAAATATGTCCACTTTGATGCTTTTGCTAATTATATCCCTTGTGAGAGAAGTGTGGCTCATAGCAAGCAAGGGAAATACAAATATTCCACAAAACCCTTATGAGCTTATCATATGGCCTGTTAGGAAAAAGGATACCTCCATGTACACACGTGTATCTTCCATTCACACAAGTGGAGAATCTCTGGATAGATACGGGGAGAGAATTTATTCCTTTCTTAGTGAATATTTTTCTTCAATGGAATTATAACAAAACTGCTGCTGGCAGTTTTGGAGTAACACCTTTGCTAGTTGCTACCACGTCCCTTCTTAGGAATTGTTTGCCGGGTGGACTTCATACTTCACAGCATTTTAAATCAAGTACATACCAATTCTCTTTTTTTCCCCTGCAAAATTCACATATCTTTTAAATTCGTACGAGAAAAATAGAACCTATCAGTTCTTGCAACATTTCGTTTATATTGAAAATGATGAATGTCATTCCATGGAGACGACTTGCTAGAATACTAATTCTTCCTTTGTTTTTTTTTTTTTTTCTTTAAACCAAAGCAAGATTTATGAGTGAACAGATTCACTTCCAAGATGAAACAGAAAAACATCTGCAAGATGAGAATTTACTTGCATTATTAGTGCTATTCTTTCTGCACTGATGAGTAGTACAGATAATCCCATTCATTATAGATGTCCATGAGTTTGCTAGCAAACATTTTAACTCCTTAAAGAGGCCAGTATATATCCTGCATCACATCAACAATTTTCAGTCAAAAATAGAATGGAAATTAGAAAATATACTTCATGACAGCACTTGGCATAGTTCACAGGGCATTGCTGTCGGGGATCTGTTCTGATCTTATTTACACCACTTAGATATGGGTGTAATTAAAGGCTTCTTCATGGAAGTAGGCAAGATTTAAACTCAAAAAAGGGAAATAGAATCACTTGAAATGAACAGGTTATCACAGTTGGTCTGGTCATATCAGAAAAAAATCCACTTCTTAGTAGTGCATGTTTTTCGGCACTGTGCACCTAACAATACAGTAACATCTGCTGATTTTTTTTTTTTTCAGAGCGACTTTCCTATCATAAAATGCTGTGTTTTTTTCAGGGATGTCTTGGTTTTGATAAAAACAGGTTCACGTTCAAGAGGAATGTTTCACCAGCCATTCTGGTTTTGTTTTGATCCAATTCAATTTCTTCAGAGCGTTTAATCTTAAAATTAAATGTACATTTTAAAATACATCTGCTTTTATTGTAACATTCTGATGCAGTCAAAATGGAATGTTTTGAAATGGCTATTTCATTGCCTTAAAAATAAAATATTTTTAAAACTGAAATTCCTAAATATGTCTCAATTTTTACCTTTTTCTCTGTCTAAAGTGAAAACCATTTCCATACATTGTCCACCTGCAGGACCAGAGCAACTGGGTCTATCCAACAAGTAAAGTCCAACTTAAGAATCTCAGCTAAAATCTTGGTTGCTTTGAAAACAGGAGTTCCTTTCAGTTTTTGAAAGTCAAAGACATCAGCTGTATCTTTTTGTCATACACGTAACTCAACGGCTGTTGTTTATCGACAACTGTCGCTATTTCAGGTTGATTTCAGACTGATTTAGGAATATGCACCTGACTACTCATGTGTGACGGGGTCCCTGCCTCGCCGGACTGGTACATTTTCAGGAAGAGAATAAACCACAGTTAAACCTATCAAGCATGTAGAAACCATTTACAGAGAAGAAACCTTCTCTATAAGGTTTTCATTCTTGAGCTTATACATGTCGAGAAACACCTTACAACTATCAAACACCTTCTGCTTGCAAAAAAAACCCAGTCCAAAGTACAATACTTAAAAAGTCAATGAATTTAAGAATCTGGAGTGAACTTTCTTATCCTTCGAGATCAGGATGAGGACACTGGCGTGGCCTGGAGCCAGGCTGCTGCTGCTGCTCCTCTTGACACATGGCAAGGTACCATGTTGTGTGGCAGAAGAAGAGCATAGTGAGCCTCCTCGTTGATGCAAATAGAGAAAATTGACTTCCAAAGGTAGGTCTATGATCACACAAGAGGGGGAATTTTAAGAAGACTGCAACAACAAACCCGAGAATATAATTTCACACTGGCGCCATGCATCATTACTTAACTCTCAGCTTTGTTTTTCTTGCAGATGACCTGATGAGCTCAGCGTAACACGTGAGAAGTGTGAGTTGTCCCCTCACCACGTCTAAGAGTTTTTATTCACATGTTATGTAAGTACTTGGGTATTTTGTAAACAAAATATTGGCTCATTTTTTGTAGAGATGGATATTAAAATTGCAATTTTAAGAAGCCTAAGACTGAATATTATTCTTGGGAGCATTATACAGCCTCAAAGTCACGTAGACTTGTGACCTAGAAGAGCAAATGTCACCAAGTGCTGCCTGTAAATGCAAACCTACGTGGCACTGCCATAATGATATGTCATCAGAAATAAATATTTTGCCATTCCTGATAGCAAGAGGCCACTTTTGTGCTCTGTAATTATTAGTGGTCGAGTCCGAATGAAATGTCTTGGGGCGGTTTTAAACCTGCTGCGCATTCCAAAGCTGCGTTCGCTGGAGAGGACCTCTCTTCTCCACCTGCCCACGCAGTGCCGAGCGCAGCAGAGCTGTGAAGTCAAATTAAGGTGATGAGGCTGACAAGACCCTCTGCACGGCTTTGCTCTTCTGTAAAATGTCTTGAGATTTTTTCAAAGAGGTTAAGTGGACTTATGGGCCTGACTCCCACTGAAATTTGGGTGTTTGCCTCTCCGTGGCTTGTCTGAAAATCCCAGGCTAATACGTTAAGAAATAGTCTGACTTCAAAAGAGGAGGATATGCAACCATAACCACTCAGGGGTTCTGATGCTGATAATACAGTACTTAGAGGGGACTGCTCATGCTATCCAGTATGATAATACCAGAATTCACAAGAAAGAGCTGTGAGCCTCTAGCACTTACCAGCTGTAATACTGAACAGATTACACAGAAAAATCAGGCAAAAAAAAGTAATATGCTTTCACCTCACAGCAAGAAACGCTGAAGTTCAGGAAGAGGAAATGTGTATTAAGAGAGCAGGTTAAAAATCTACATTATCCCAGACTTTCATGAAATCAAAATGATAGGCACGATGCTAAGTTATTATAATGTATTTATTACCGGAATTGCTTTCATATTTAACTGATTTGGCCCATCTTGAGACCTGTTTTAAAATGCACCACCTTGTCCACCTTTCCATTTTCATATGAAAAACAGGAAAGCAAAAACTAATTTACTCAGGGAGACACAGCGACTGTTTGCCCGTTTATCTCTTACAGACCACCCCTCAGTCCAATGTTGACAGTACATGATATTCCATTAATCTGCCTAATGAAAATTTAACCAGTGTTATAAACAAATAATTGGCTATTATCCTCTCAAAGATCCCGAATAAATTACTTCTGCTTATTTTTTTTTCCCTCTTCTCTCGCTCTGCCTCTTCCCCCCCTCCCGCCCCCATGCAAAAGCCGCCTCTTTCTGACTGCTGTCGCAGGAGAAGAAAAAAAATATCTATAGCTGCCACTCTGCTACTGCCGGCGGTGAAACCTGGGCTAGACTTCAGGGGATGCTTAAGGAGCGGCCCCGCGCTTGCTCGGCTTTAGCTTTGGTTATTTGAAGAGGACCTGGGCTGCGCATCGCCGCTGCCTCCCCGCTCCCACCCCATCCCCTGCCCGCTCTCTGCCGTTCCTCCGGTGCCCGATCCGCCTCCGATCACGTTCCCATCTCCTCCAGCTCTCCGAAGCCGCGCAAGAGCCATGGTCGCCTTTGCCTTATCGTTTGCGCTGGCTTCCCTTTTTTCCTCTTGTGCCTGTGCGGAGGGGCAGGGTAGGGTTTTTTCCCTTTGTCGTCCATGCGGCGTGAAACGTCTCTTCACGTAGAGCAATTCAAGTTGAGAGGGACTCGAACGTAAGG
Organism: Aviceda cuculoides; assembly: GCA_035590195.1. Classification (NCBI taxonomy): domain Eukaryota; kingdom Metazoa; phylum Chordata; class Aves; order Accipitriformes; family Accipitridae; genus Aviceda; species Aviceda cuculoides. The sequence goes on from JAVJGG010000094.1 coordinate 35,704,056, forward strand.
AACCAGCCAGGGAGCGATTTCCTAACTGCTGCTGAGGTCGCCGGGCTCCCCGTGCCGCCGCCTCGGCCCCAGCCCAGGCAAAGCATGGCAGGACGTCGCCTTCTTCCAGGTGCCGAGGGGATGGGGACGGCTCGGTTCCTGCAGCTCACGAGGTGCCGGGTCCTGCATCCGCCCTCTGAGTCGCCGGGCAGTGCAAAGGACGTATGTGACAGCCATAGGGGATGGGACTAATCCGTGCTGCTCTCCTGCCTCACCAAGCCTATCCCCACGCCTTTACCCATAAAAAGAGGAAAATACTATTTAAGAGCAGGCAAATAGCTGACTCAGGTTTTTGGTTTTTTTTTTTTTTTTTACAGCCAGGATGACTTGAATTATATACAGTTTTCACAACAGGGTGTAAAAAAGTGTTCACCAGCTATATCTTTGCAATTTGCACGGTGTTTCTTCACAAATAAGAAGATAGCCACTTCTAACTGATGCACTATTTGTGAGAGCTAAAAGAGAAAAGAGTGAGTGGCGCATTTTTCAGACAGATCCTGAGCTCTTTTAGGATATTGTTCATTGCTAAAACACACCTCAACAGCCACAGACACTTTAATATAGCGCTGAACAAATAATTAATTTTATTTTCTAGCTGATAGATGTACAGGTGAAAAAAAAGGTCTAAATAAAAACTCACAATATTTGGCAAACCTAAATAATTAATTTCAGTTCTGTTTTTTTTTTTTTTTTTTAAATATAAGCAAGACAATAGTTTTCATAAAGAACTAAAGTACTATTCACAAACTGAGCAAGGAGGAAGAGGAGGAGCAATTATCTCTTGTCCTGAAGCAGCTCCTGATGCCCTTGGCCCATGTCCCCCCCATTATGGGAATTCAGAAAGTTGCTGAGAAGTTCAGCAGAGCCTCTGCACAAGGAGGCCAATGTATGGAACACCTCAGCTCCTCTCCAGAACCTATTGCTGCCACAGCAAGAAGAGCAGCAACTATCCTCCACACCAAGAAGCTGTTCTTTATTGACCTACTTTGGCTTACAGCCCAGCATATTAAATTTGGGGTTTATTTTAGCATATATCCAGGCTGTAAATGATGAAGCTCCGTGCATGTTCTAACATTCCCGCTGTTGGAAGCAGCAGCCCACAGCAAGGCACGGTGGGGAGAAGAGGCATTAACCTTTCCAGCCGTGCCAGCCCGGCTCCTGAGCCAGTGTCTCTGCTCCAGGGGAAGCAAATAGGAAATGAAGAACCCAAACTTTCATCTTCATTTGCCTGGTGTAAAAATAAATACACCTGAGTATCAGAGCTGGTGTGGACGTAGGAACAATTTCTTCTTTAAGCCTTGAGGAAATCGCTTTGGGGAAGGGGGCTGTTGGGGTTTTCTTTGTTTGTTTGTCGTTTTTGAAATTAAGAGTCTGAAAAAAGGAGTTTCCAGCCACCTCTAGGACCAATGGCACCTGCTGGCTGGTGCTGCCTGGGAAAGGTCTCGCACTGGTGGCTCCCCGGAGCGACAGGGATCAGCAGGCACGAAAGAAAGAGCAAACCCGCACGCCTGCACCTCAGGTCGTAGGAGCTGCTTCGCTTTGCTGGAGCCAGAGCAAATCTCGCCCCGTGGAAGCGATATTGCCGTCCCGGTGTGTGTGTGTGAGGGGGGCAAGGCTTCAGGTCCCAGGTGTTTGGGAGGGCAGGTCGTGGGATTTTCCTGCATTCCAGGAAAAACGGTCTTCCCAGGGAGGAGGGTTGACAAACCACTCAGCCCGTGAGCCTTCATGCCCTCCGAGCGAGAGGAAGAGGAGCCACGGGAGACGGGAGCTGCAGCCCCCCCGTGCAGCCCAGCCCTGCTCTACCCTCCTCAAAGAGGGATGGAAAGTCAGACGAAAGCCTGCGACCAGCCTGGGGAGCCTGTCCAGCTCAGAGCTGGGTTCTCCTGTTTTGATAAGGAAAGCGAGAGCAAAACCAGCACTACATTTATCTACGAGTTCTCAAATTAAGAGCAGAAATAAGATTTTTGCTACAATGACAAATTAATTCTTTCTTTCATAATTTTATTAAAATAAGCATCTTCTGTCTTTTAACTAGACCTGACATATGCTTACATAGATACAACACACCCTGTAACCTAATCTGCTAGCAATCTTGAAGCAATTAACTCCTTCTAATCTTTAGCTAACAAAGCCCACCATGCAAAAGGTCCCTGGAGAACAACACTCCAAAGGCCGCCCTAAGCTCCCTCTGACTATTTCTCTATTATTCGGTGTGTAGAAGCCCACTGGAGTGCTCAGAGAGCAGGGATTCGTTTGAAACAACAAAGATGAATCATCACAGATCATAAGATCTTCATTAACTCCTTATTTCTCTACTAATTAACACAAAAGGAATGACTTGAATGGTTGACAGGCAGCGAATGACCCACAGCTCAGTGGTTAATAGGATGCAAATGATGCCTAATGAGGGTCTCTAGCTGCAGTCTGGGCATCTGGCCTACTATTTTTGTTGGGGATTCAGAGTGGGTTTGAGGTGAAAACAGTTTAACCAGTAACATAGGCTGCAGCTGAGTTCATACTAAAGTCTATGAATTTATGACTCCTGCACACATAAGAATTAGCTTAAACCGCTCATCAACAGGTTTGTATACACATAAAGCATTTCAGAGGCAAGGATTCTTGCCTGCCATGATAAACAGCAACAACAATTAAATGATTTATGGGTTGGGGTTTTTTTTCTGTGCAATAAAAATAGTTAATTTACAAATTCCTAATGACCTCTCAATTTAAAAGGGAGACAGATTCCCAAATAGCTGTAATACTGGCCTTTAAAATAGTTCATTTATCTCTGTGTCTCATTTCTAATAGAAAACAAATTTGGGGTGCTCCATACTTTTTTTTCCCAGAAACTATTTCCAGCTGAGTCTTTACGATTAATTAACAGGCATTCAGTGAAGAGACATAATACTACCAAATACTTCCACAAATCCTTCCCTCACTCCCAGAAACTTTTAGAGTGGCTTCAGGTCGAGCTTTTGATTCAGCGACTTCTGTGGGATCCTTTTCCCTCTGCTCTGCCACATACACACAAAAGCAAGGGCTGGTGTAAGAGTGAAATACGGTGATTTCCTCTGTGTGTGCGTGTCCCGCAGTGGCCGCAGGGTGGGCTAAATTCCCCTAATTTCTCACCACTCTCCAGCCAGAGGTACTCAACCTTTCCGATATGGTGGTACAGCCACTCACCTACCAGCTTTTATTACCGACTGCACGAGTCGAGCTGGTTAAATAGGTTTAAACAGGCTGAATAGCAGAGCTTTGCTACCACAGGTCACTTTGAGCGAGGGGCAGAGAGCATTCCCACCGCTCCCTCTCGGTCACCCAGCTGCCAAGGGCACTCCTGAGCCTGCCGGCAGGGCGCTCCAGCCTGGGGAAAGAGGTGCAGAGATTTATGGGAGGACTCATCCATGGTCTGGGATAGCCCTTCAGCTGGGATAGACCCGTACCCGGCTCTCGAGGCCGTTGTTCAACCGCTAGCGCTGGTAGTTCCCATCGCCTTGGGTATAACGCACCTCCCCGGCCAGCTTCTCCGCCGCCCGCCCTGCAAAACGCCCCGGTGATGCTGCAGGGCTAGAAAAGAGCGGTAGCAACAACGGAGCACTTGCATCTCTCAAAATTCTTGTGTGAGTTTAGTTTTCCTTTTTTTCCTTCTGTTTGTGTTAAACCCAAGAGAACAGGCTTGCTGTTTAGTTGCTCATTTTTGTTAAAATGTTTAAATACTGCCTTTCATGCTTCAAACCAGCCGCTGAACAGGACCATGAAATGAAATAGATCTAAATGACTTGAAATGAAAAGTGATATCTATTTTCATTTTGTAGGTGGATTAATATGTAAAAAGCAAACCGAGTTCTTTATTTAAAAATATAAAATTCGAATGTGATAATTTTCTCTCAAAAGTCTCTACAACCTGTAAGTGGCAGTGGGGTACAGACAGGGTTTCAGACACGCAAATTCTGCTTCAAGTGCCCAAAATCTGTATGCATTTTCCAACCACATCTGCTGTACTTTATCTGACAAATCTTGCTGCGTTTCTGCACTTAAACAATCACAGCTATAAAAGATGCAGTAATCAATACACTTCTACCAAATACACACAGTTACAGTCCTGCGACAAAGGCAAACATTTAACATCTTCTTGGGTTCTGTTTTTAAAAAGAACAGATTCCATTTTGTGACGTGGAAAAAACCAGTTGTCCGGAAAATACACCTTTTCTTTGCTGTAAACTGCGAAAACCCCAAGCACCGCATCAGCAGAGAGCTGGCTCTGCAAGCCCCCTCCATTTCCCATTATTGTCAGCGCGCATCCAGAAAGTGTCAGTCTAAGACCATTCAGCCATACACCATTCCCGCTCCATCTTTTTATTGGAAGTCTTCCATCCAGAGACGAGAAGCCGAGCGCACAAGGCGCTGAGGTGCCGTGCTCGGATGACGTGCAGTAGGCGTGCAAAAGCTGGTGTAACATCACCTTTGCTGGACATGGGCTGCTCGTCCCGAGGCACTTAAGGGATTAATGAAATGAAATTGTTTTTGGACTTGCTGCACTCTCTCTTATCTTTTAAATCCATAATGTCCCACAGAAGGCAAAATGTAGTAATTTTAGTCAGCAGCCTCTCATTAATTTTCTACCTTTGGGGGAACGTACATTTATAGAAAGAGGGACTACATGGAGGCTAAGCTCATCACACTGCTTTTCACTTAAAGAGCTCAGCATGGCACAGCAGAGGCAGAAGCGTAACACGCTTCAAATGAAAGCATTCCTTCAGAGTGGATGCATGTCTCAGCTGTGTCTGCAGATATACACCTCTTTACATATATTTTTTTCATATATGTGTGTTTGTACACACATATATACAAACCTATGGAGTCATCAGTTTTGAAGATAATCTTTTAGGTTAAGTATTTTCCCACATTAAACTGATAATTATCCCCTCCTTTTCTTCCTCTGTCCCCAGACACCAAATAAGCTGGATTTTTGCTTCATGTATTATTTATGGAATGGAATTAATATGCAGATTCACAAAAACTTAAAAACTCATAATTATTCATAAAGGGCTTTAAGGTTATTTAGTACATATTTATGAAACTTTATGTTTGCTAGGAACTGTGTTTGAAAGTGCTATGGAAGGGTGTTGACTGAGGTTAATTACTAGCATGGAGAGTAATCTGAAAATGATCAAACTCTTTGAATGAAAATATTTGTCAGTATTTCTGATCTATATTTAAGTGAAGTAATGGACATCAATAGCCTTGCAAATATATTCGGAAATGGCTCTGCAAGAAAGAAGATTTGCATATCTAATGCAAACAACCAATGAGGAAAAATATCTAGTTAGACACCTTTGATCGCTAGGCAAATGTAATAAATGATAGAGATTTATCCTGTTTGTCGTCCATCTGTGTCGAGTTATGTTGAGCTGTGTTCTTATACAAATAGCTCTAGTCTAGAAAATATTAGCAGCAATTTAAGGTAGCCAGAATCCTCCATTCTTTTCCGGACTAAGATTCAGAAATGAGGTGCGAGCTATTCATGATAGTCAGGATTTCTCTAGAAGTTACTTAGGGTAAGTACAGGATGTATGTAAATAATACATTATATTGGGTTTATATTTACATAAATCTTTCTATCTTATGCATAATTAACCTCCTTTCTAATCCGTTGTGCGCAAAGATTGGAAACCTATAAAATACGTTACGGGTTACATTATGTCAAACAAGCAGCAATTCAGGAAGGTAGGAAGCGCCCGAAACATTATTACAGCTCTAATCCTGCTAACAGTTATAAAGATGTTTAATTTTATGACCTTGACTAGTCCAGTGAAACCAACGGAGGCGTAGTGGAAGTGAGTGGGTCTGTAAGTGCTGCCAGGGCTGGGGCTGGATCCTGTGAGAGAGAGCGAACGTTTCAGAGAGGCTGTGGTGGCTCCAGGGCACCGCGACTCCGGACCGAGGCACACAGGTGCTGATAGCAGCAGGATGCATCCTTCACCTCATACACGTGGGGTTTACTTGACCCGTGCTTTTCTTAAGACGTGTATCGACTGATGAGGTTATTACCTAGAATCTATTGCGTACGAATAAATACGGAGCATACAGTTATTTATTTGACCGTACCACGTTAAACCTGTGAAAAATACTAGGAAGCTCTAGATACTGGTTAAGCAGCAGCAAATGATACCGTAGTCGTTGGCAGTAATTGTATCTCAGCATGGGGTGCTTTGGGAGCTGCGCTGAGACGTGTCAGACACTGTTCACATTCATCCTTTAGGTTCTGAAGACACAGGGTTCACTTACAGTTCAGGGTCTGAACAAAGTTTTGCACTCGTTTAACACTAGATATGGTCCTCTCTCTTACTCCCTCATAGGTAAATCTGTTTATATCACCAGCGAGGTACCCTTAGTTACATGAGCAGCTTTATAACAGTTCATGCAAGTTGCTATGTGGGGGCTGCACATTAGGAATGACAACCGTTTTCACCAACAGAGTAAAAATGCTGCAGAAATAATATTATCAACAACAACAACAACCAGAATGATGATAACGATGAATGTAGACCAGCCCTTCTATTTGGGGTAGACGGAAACACAGGCTCATTTCACATCCTCTCATCTTGGTCTTAGGCGTGTGAGTGCAATGGGCTTTGTAGCCCGTTACTGCTTCCCCGGGAGATCTCCAGTGAGGGCTAGAGCAAGGCTCTGTTCCCTTCCCTCTCTCCATACTGTGTGTGGGTCCACGTCAGTGACTGCAAGCAGACCCTGGTGCCCCCACTCCCCCCATCAGCTAGGATTGCAGTGGATCATATTCTACAACGCGTTGGATTTTGCTCCCGCCTCTCCATCTAGCACCCATACAGCTGTGGTGCCAGAGCGAGGTTTTTTTTCTTCCATCGCTCTTGCCGTAGCTCTGCAACTATGTGTGCACAGCGGTTCTCCGGCTTTCCTACTTTGGAGAGCCAGGTGTTTTTCAGATGAAGGTTTGGACTCTTTTTGTGAAGTTAAACCCACTGAGGAGACTGGTCTTGCTTCATCACCTTCTGCAGACCATTCAAAGAGAGTTCAAGGACCCCCACATCCAAGGAGCAAGGATCTGAGAACAAGCAGGTAAACGTGTCACATCTGCAACCACCATCGTGCTGTGAAAAATTCACCCAGTCTCTCACCAGCAACAAGAATCAATCAGGTTTGGTGTGGATTGTACCTCTGCTGTGAAGGGGAATCTCTAAGAGACTCCTCTAGTTGAGCAAGAGCAGGAAGATTGGCACTGCTGAAGGGACCGCTTTTGGCATCCTCGGATCCCTCCGTCAGACCTCTCGGGAGGCACAGGGACCCCCGTGTCCCTCAGCGGCTCTGCAGCTTCTCACCCACTGTGTCTCAGGGGCCGACTCTCTCTTCTGCTAGCGGCTAAAATCGAGTAGCACACAAAAAATAACCAAGCCAGGGTGTATCGGGCTCTTCCTCTTCTGCCCTGGCCCTACTCTGAATCTACAGATTGTGGGTATCTGGATGGGGCTAGGAGGGGAAAGGGGACAGCAGAGCCCTCTGCCACACAGAAGGGCAGATCATCAGACAGAGAGTCTCTTTCTTACACCGTTCATGGAGGAGCAGTCCTTGCCAAAGATATTTTGAAATAAATGGAACAATAATATAGCCATAATAGTTGCCCTAAGTGCAATGACTATAGCCTGGATAGATTTGTAATCTCTTTTAATAAATACATTAAATTATTTGAAATAATGTCCTATTTGCCAACAGCTTATTCCATAAATATATATGGAATATAAAATAGGAGAGATTCCCTGACATAATTAAAATTGTACAGCCAAGTAGGAGGCAGGGAATAGTGTTATCTTTTCAGCTGCAAACTATTTTACAGAAATATTTCTCACACACAAACCTTCTATTTACCTTTAGGGATGGTATAATTGCATATTGAAAACAGTGCAGCTCTGAGGCAGCGGTGGCTGGTGCCTCCGCTTTCTACCCCCCGCTACGACGGCAGCTCCGTCAAATAAAGTACGGAGACAACCCCGAATGCTACACTAAGACAACATTTACCTCGCAACAAATATACTCCTTTGCCATCCCGGAGGGGTAGCCTGGATGTTCACCCTCCTCCGCGGCAAGGGGTCGAACGGCACGGAAACCAGGCAGGTATCCAGCGGGGCTGGAGGTGCTCGCAAGGGGATCTGGGGGCTGGTTGCTCGTATTCATCGTCTCCAGAAGTTCCAGTGCTCCCTAAGCAGAGACGCCTGGCACTCGAGCAAAGGATATGAAGGTTACGGCAGTGGGGTTTTATCCTGGGTGCAAGACCGGCTGTTACACAGGATACTATTGTTCAAATGTCTTAAAGGCATTATTTCAAAGGATTAAGTCTGCATTACGAAAATTATCAATAATGTAGTAGATTATTGATTAGAACTATTCTTAACTTCTAATGCGTTGTAGTTGGAGCATTGGTGATTTATATGCAGGATAACACAACAGAGAACGCAATCAGTGGCGTTTTAGTATCTTATACTGGATATTACATCATCCCGCCTAGAAAAGCGTATTTATAACAAGGACTTTTTACTGTCTCATAGCAAATTCATTTGGAGAAACTGTCTCTCTGCACCATAAGCTATTATGTCAGACAGTAATTTAGCTCTCAAGTTAAAGATCGCCACCAAAAAAAGAAATAACTGGAAGCAAAAGAAGTTTCCAGAGTTGTATGGTTTTAGTAGTCCTTGTGACCCATTTGCTCAGCTGCATTTTAAATATATTTATTGGGGCTGAGAGAAATAGATGGGTTATATATGGGCAACTCCCAGGTATGCCATGTAACCGGGTAGACAAAATTTTCTTCAACCAATGACTCATTGATGATAAAGAAACCCTCCACCCATCTGTATCCCTGTTTTCTAGGCTTTCTTCTTAAAAAGGCAGGTGAGGCAGGGTTATAAATTCTGCGTCAACTAACTGCGGTGATGTTACTGAGGGCTTGTGTTCTGTACAAAAAGGTAATTACCTTTCTGGGGTGCAGACTGGTGTCTCTACAGCAAACCCTTGGGTGCCCGCTGACATGCAAGGCATCGTACTCGGCTTTGAAACTGCTGCCTACGGAAAGTCCTTTAATATGCGCCGAAAGTGTCCACGTGGGGAATTAGGACAAAAGTAGCCAACGTGGTGTAAACTCACACCATCTCGGCATGCTGACTTCCCCCTGAAAGCCTTTGTGGAATTAAACTATGAGGTTAGAAGGCAGGTACAATGACACGGGCGAGAGGCGGTGGGAACGACGGTATGTATATAGTGTAAGTGATACATGAGGTGAGGAGAAGCCAATGCAAATCTTTGCTGAAGAGGTCACTTACTGGGCTTTTCGTAGTTCCTCTGGGTGAGGGAAAGACTGCAGTTTGCTCCCCAGCCGGGTGCTCTCTGAGGAGGACGAGTTATGTTTTCAGCTGCTTTTCATGACTGTGCGGTGGCTTCAAGGCAATGGGATTCCTTCAGGCTTGTTGACTTCCGAAAAAGGAAAACAAACAAGACGGTGCCTTCCTGCCGTGTCCCATCCCTGGTGGACTTTAAGCGGTCCCACTTGGGATCACCGAGCCCCTCTCCCCACCAGAGCACAAACCACCTAACACCAAGCCCATAACTTCCACGTTTCCTTCTCTGCACCAGGCATCCTGACAAACAGGCTCTAAATGCCTCAAGCAATAGGTTAAATTCAAACGTAGCTTAAACATCCCACAATGACATCGTGCCAGCCCTGTGTACAAACCGTGTGCGTACAAATATGCAAGACGTAGCGCAGCCGCGTATGCGCACATGCATATGCAGATGTGCAGGTAGGACACGTGCTCCTGCCTACACTCCCACACCTGTATACCTACCCACACAGCACTTATTTACATAGTTGTATGCATAAAATATGGTGTATTGTATTCTCTCATTACCTTCAGGGAGTTTTGGATCTGGTCCATCTCGCCAACACATTGGGTTGTATTTCACACACAGAAATTATATTTATGTAGATACCATGTAAGTATATGTCCTATCTTTGGTGGAGGAGTGGCTGAATTAATTTATCAAAGCAGTGCTTATTTTTGCTGATAGCAAAAAGAATTTCTCAGCTGTTACCCTGGATTCTTTTCTTCTCTTTTTGTTTGTGAAGCACACAGTGCACACTTTGGGGAACTGTAAATACATAACCCAAGTCATATAATTTTTCAGACTAAACACCATACCATAATTTGCTAGGAGATGCTGCAAAAACTAAACTAGGTGGATACCTACAGAATACAGGACAACTATGCTAATTAGAGAATTGCATAAAATAAAACAATCCAAATGTCTGCTGAAAATAATTAGTATATTTGCATGTATTAAATTACAGTTTAAAAATATTGCCTGAAGTTTTCCTGGAGGGAGACAGAAATAAAATCATATTTCCAACACTGAATTTAAGGAAACCTCTAAATAACCAAAAAGAGCTATTCATCAGCCAATCCAAATTCTTGAACATCAATTCTAGTACTCTCTATCATTTGCTAGGAAGAAGAATGTTTGAGGTGCAGAAACTTCTTGACATTTCTTAAATTCAAATTTAATGGGGGGTGGAGCTGCTCCTATTCCCTTCTCACCCAGTTAGGCATTGTTTTACATCGTGTTGTGCCTATAAGTTGGAGTTACTTCTATTATCAGTACACGAGTCATGCCCTTGACCTCTGTCAACTCCTATATTCTGCCTTCATGATCAGAAATAGTCCTGTATATTGTGGAGCTGATCTAAAAATCAACTGAAGTCAACGAAGAGGGTCCCACTGGTTTCCATGGACTTTGGATCCATCCCATATCACAGGCACATTGGGTTGTATTCTACAGACACGTGAATTGCGAGCCTGTATTTTATTAGCTAAGGTCTGCTTTCTGTGCATTACCAGATGCACTGCTTGCTTTTCACCCCTCTGCATTCAGCAGATAAAAGATCCAATTGCGAAGAGCCGCTCCGTTCGGAATTCAAACCTGAACTTCATCAAACACAACATTGCAGTGTGAGGGTTGAGTTTGAGATCATTACACATATAGGAAGCAGCTGGGAAGTTTGGATTTGTGTCACAGATACAGCAGAACACAATGAGGTCCGGGGATGACGGCCATTTGCAGCATGCATGGCTTAACAACAAAATTCTTCCAAGTAGGATAATGTGTAGGTGTTCTGCTAGTCTTACACCTATTATACTCATAATTAATCTGAGAAGTGGAGAAGTGGACTGAAGATCTCTTAGTGGCTTCATAGCAAACCCAAAGTTTCATGTTTTATTTATAATTCAGCCTGTGGCATGTGGGGCAAAATACAGGCAAATGCAATGCAGCCCACAACAGGCAGCACGCCTGGCTTATGTTTTCAGGCAGGACAGTCATTTGTACCGCTGTTTTTGGGAAGGTGCTTTAACCTCCCGTACCCCTGCTGCCCACCAGTCCCGCTCCGTGAGCTCTTACGAGCAGGACCCTCCTCCTGCGGAACGTGCCCAGCACGGAGTTGTACGGGGAAGAAAGATCAGAGTTGCAGACTCTAATCTTTATGGTCCAGAACCTCTGCACCAAAGCTAAAAAATAATAAAGAAAATCAAGTATGGAAAGGATCGTGATCAGAAAATACAAAGTGCCTGGGTAGGGGCTGAAGGGAAATATTACTTCAGGTCCTCAGTAAATTATGCTATTCTGACACAGAAGCCGAGGCTCTGAAATGAAGCAAAGATGTCAAATATTACAGAGGAACCTCCAACACAAAGCCTGTGGTCAGTCTTTGAACTCATCTCTATATAACAGACACTGGAGTATTAAAACAACAGATGCACTCATATCAGCTTGGGAACTCCAGTATAATTTAGTCTGAAGTTATTCACAAACATTATCAATATTTCTGAGTTTACACTCGCACCTTTGACTGTTGACTTAAAGCATCTAGTCTGGTTCATGCTACTGGTAATGTTTACACTTTGGAATCTATTATGCATAGAAAAATTAGGGATTATCTTTGACCTGGGTCCCACATATTTTTATGCAAAACTAAATAATAGGGTTATTTATTCATTTAATCAATTCCATATATTTGCCATAAGCAGGCCTGATTTCTTCTGAGGTCGCAATCAACATCATACTTCTAGGAGGACATACGGTTTGACTATTAACACAGATATTCTAGTCGGCTTTCAAACAATCCTGAGCTCTCATATCTTTTCTCAGGTTAGGAGCACTACATATTAATGTGGGTTAATCATTATAAGGAAACATCAAAAGGAAAGTCATTATTGGGGTAGTCCAGGTGTGTTTAACTCTTAAATGGGGAGGGATGTGTGTACTTGTTAGGAAGCAAAAAGGAAAACCACAAAACGCTCAAACATTAAAAAAAAGGGGATTTCAGGCGATGAACGTATCTGTCTGCAGGACCTCTTGCAGACAGCTGTAGGCTCTCTCTGACCATGATGTGACGGGGCAAAAGCTATATAAAAGGTAACTATCACTTTGTGGCTGCTCGGAGTGCAGAAGTAGAAGGATGCAGAAGACCAACTTGTCGGTCTTTAGGGTCGACAGTGCTAATCCTCGTACCCTGTGTTATACATACAGGAGGAGTATAGCTGCCTAAAGCCAAGCACTGCCTCAGTTTACGTTAAATATCTTTGCATAGCTAAAATTCTGCTTTTCCGTGCACTTACATCTGCCCAAACTTCATCCTACCACCACATTATTAGATCTGTTTATTTCATATGATATCTGCTTCAGAGGACATCATCCGAAGCTTTAAAAATTAATGATTGCTAATGACCTGCAGTCTAAGAATCAGAAGCTTAGAGAACTTCATGAATGTCTTGGAATAATGAATTAATTCTCTTTTTCACAGTCTGTTTGGCATTGCTGGCAAAAGAGAAATGGAATGGCAAAGAATGTCAAATACATTTATCCACTGAAATCTATTACCAACTGGCTTTAAGGAAAATGAAAGCATAGTATTTCCTTTTAGAAGAATAAGAGTAGATTTGGTCTGAAAATAAGAGATATCCCTTCTAACGAGGGATAGTTGATCAGTAAATCCCAGAAGTTACTGCATTTAAAAATTTGAATATCATACTGGAAGAAAAATTGTTTATTCCATTCAGGCAAAGTTCAATGAAGACTAACCAACATATTTTACTGAACTTGCAAGTCATGCTGTTGTCAACATGTTAATAAAGCGAGCAGTAATTTTATTATAAGTAAATGCCTGGATGCTAGTGGGGGCAAAAGCACTTCCAAGAGTGAGGAGGAAAAGTAACAGTTAACATAATGGATGCCTACCACAAGCAAAGGGATCATCAACAATTAATGACTGGAGTAACAATATCCTCCTTCAGCTGATGGAGATTGTATAGAAGCAGATGGAGTAAAATGCTAACAAACACAATGTACCAAATGTAATCGGAGATGTGAAAGCTCATCAGGATTATGCCATTGTGAGACTAATTGCCAGGGTGCCTGGAAGTTTTAACAAGCATGTTTCCTCCCCCACCCTTTCTCTCTTTTGACTAGTGGTTATATTTTATTTGTTTATCTAGGTTTTAACGCCTCCTCTTGTGATTTGGAGGCACGACGAATTAGTTTCAGCATCAGTACGATGCCTCATGCAACACTCCCATAGCTGAACATCTGCTCGACAGAAGGCTGACGGGAGCTACATGCCAGCTTGGGGACTCTTTCTCATCGTTTGTGTGACAGAAGTAAAGTATTTAAAGTATCTAAGGACTCATGGGACACCCCAGAGAAGAGGGATCTGTGAAGATCCATAAGCTGTCTGTACAGAACCTCCACCAGCGCTGATGCAGCCTGGTGAGAGCGGCCGAAGGCTCGTGCCAAGCCGGGACGCCGGCCTGGCCTCGGGACAGCTTCCAGCCTTCCGACGATGGTGCCGACCGTGCTCCCTGCAGAAGATACGTGGAAGAACCAGACAGGCGTCTTCTAGAGATGTAAGATAGGCCTTTGAAAGTTGCGCCTAGCAATTACAACTTTAACGTAGACATTGCCTGAAAGGAATGGAACATCTGGAGGAGGAAAATGTTGCTCCTCCCGAAAGAGAGAAGCTGTAGTCCATGATGTTTGGCGGAAGAGGAGTGTATAAGAAAAAGGGAGAAGCTAGGAATGAAAAGGGCCTGGGAAACTAAAATCTTTGGCCATCAGGAGAGCAGAACGGCTGCAGGAGGCTCTCAAGAGCTGGGCAGGCGGCTGGATCAGAGTGCGTTGGGAGGGTGCCCTGTGGACCAACTTTAAAATAAAAGTCGCTACAGCAGCTCCACCCTGCAGGTCTGGTGTCCTCAGCAGGTCGATGAGAGGTTGTTTCCTCCACCTCGCAGCGGTAGGCAACGGAGGCTACACGGTGAAACCCAGACTTTTGGTACATTATGTCCTTGTACTTAATCTTCATCTGAAACAGGGAAAAAATTAAAGCTGATATATATTTTCTACCAATAAACTGCAGGTGGATACTGGTTTCCAGGTGCAGGAGAAACTCCTCTGAGATCTGTGGGAGAGTCACAGGCTATTGAGTAGCAGAACAAATACTGGCAGAGAAATTACAGGAGCTGACGGAATAGTGTGGAGGGGAAGGGAGGGATGAGCTCTGCTCCTTGTCACGGGGTCCTCTGTGGCTACGCCAAAAACAAAGCTGAGAGCAGGTGGAAGAGTATCTACCTGTCAGAAGGTGCTATCCATAATAACATGCTTTTCAACCAGCATCAGAAAGGGAAGTTGGGAAGCAAGAATGGACTCAAGGGGAAAACGAAAAAAGAAATGTCAGAGGAAAATACTCACTCCTAAGCTGGGAACTGATGCAGATGGATAGTTACCAATAAAAACCATCACTATATAATAGGGAGATCTCAATTTATAGCTTCAAAGACTTAAAGTTGTATCTCCTCGTCTCTCTATCTCTGTTAGAAGATTCAGGTTTTCACCCTGCCAAGGCTGGATTGTGCTTATCAGCAGCTCAAGGCTTTATGTCTCAGTGCGAGTAGTCAAATATCTAAATGTACCTTTGTATTTAACTAAGGAGAAAATAAACCAGGACTGGTATCAGTGAAAATAAAACCTTCCCAGTTGCGATCGGGTGGCGAGAATGTCACCGGCCGAGGCAGAGGTGCAACTGCTGGAGGCAACTGGAGGCCGGGGAGCAAGGCTGGGGCGAAATGGTGGGGGGGGGGTTCCAGAGGCAGAGGGGCAACAGTCTCAAACCCTCCTGATGCCTTCTGGCGACGTAATTAGTTCCCCGTGCTTGTCGCATTGGCGTCCAGCGGCACCTAGCAGCGCTGGGCAGTGCCAAGGAGCAAGCAGTCAATTCCCATGCAGGGAAAGGAGAATTCCCGTATAACGGAGCAGGAAGCCCATCCCTGCCCTGGTCCCAGCTCAGCCCCCGGCTGCGGAGCTGCTCTCCATCAAAAGGGCTGGATTTTGAAGGACAGTTGTAATGCGTGTGGTGGTGTGCTCGCAGGCAACTGTGAGCACAAAGCCAGGACTTAGCGCACTTAATAACTAACATTTTTGCGTTTTTGATGGATTTATCTCTTCTGTGCTCCCGTAAGTGATGTAGAAGCATATAACTGCACTTAAAACGTTAATTTTCTCTCAAGCAGGTTTCTCAATATTTAGTTCAGAGAGTTCGCCATCTGTAAAAGCGTGTAAGTTTCTGAAGTTGAGCCCTTGGAGGTTTCTTCAAAATAATCTAGTCTTAATCCATTTTCCAGGTTAGTAAACCTAGAAACAAACTTCGTTTTCTTCCTGCAGCTGTTTGTATAGTCCACGAAATGATTTGTGCACAGATGTGTCACCAAGGAAATATTCCAATGCCTTTTCAATAACAAATAGACTGCTATAATGAATGCACATCTACCAGTCAGACAAACACGTGATACTGATGCACACTATAAGAGCCAAACTCTGTCCTGTACAAAACTCAGTAAAAATAAACTGCATCTTTGGAGTTACCTTTCCAAGCTAAACTAAGAAAAATTAATGAATGTAGTTCCATGACCAGGGTTTAACACACGATAGGGGTCTTTTTAAAAAATACCCTGGAGTCTTCAGGCTGATATGATATTATGCTTTTGCTGGTCTTAATATTATTGTTTCTGTCTCATTTTAGGTTACTTTCCAGTGTTTATTATGAATTCAAATTCTCACTATTAAAGGGAAGATATTGTCCATATGGTTGACGTGCTGCTCAGTATGTTCATAAGTTCTCTAACGTTTTGATTAACACTGACAGAAAACCCTTTGAAAACATATGGCCCTATATACATCCTGTCATTTCTAATAATAGGGTACATTCTTCAGTACATTTTCTTAAGAAGATGAATTCAGTCATATTTTAGAAACATGCTAATACTTTATTAATTAGTCCTTTGAGGTCAGGGGGAAAGAAAAGACTGAATGAAAATAAACTTTTCCTTGAGCAGACACCACGAGCACTGTAGATAATTTGTGCAACAGAAAAACGTGATATCTATGAGTAATGGTCCCTATATACAGCCAGATTTCTTAAACCAATTAGCTTCTGGCATATTCCTGAAGATATGCATGCTGTATTTGATATGCCAGACCCTTAAAGCTTTAGCATGAAGACTGATTTTGATGCTCATTTCACTGATTAGGTCAGTATTTTGTTTCTGGTGTTGAATTTCTATATTTATACCAATTGTTTCCCCTTTCTAACACCTTTGGGATACCACAGGGTCTCAGCACTCTTCTCCCTTACACAGGCAGGTCTGATACCAAACCTAGTAGAGATATCGTTGACTTAAATTCACTTTGGCTTGTGCAGTAACATGCCATATTTATATGTCAGAATTTGTCCCCAGAGGCTATTTCCACCATGCCTGCTCTGCTGGGATTTTCATCCATTTCCTTCACCATGATGGTGGAAATTCCCACCTCCATGGTCTCTTTTAACCATTTTTTCCTCACACAGCTGCTTGTACTACCCATCCTCAGACTCCACCAGCTCCGTATTTGTTCAGAGAGAAGCTGCTCAGCCACATGTTCTTTAACATGATAATTCAGGATGCAACTATGCAAGAATAAGTCAGTCAGTCTGCTTGAAAACTATGCAGCACAATAACACAAATATATTTTTAAAAGATGAAATATCAATATTGTACTTTATAGACCTGAATATTTTCATACAGCTCACACATGTTCAAAATATACCTACTCAAGTTCTTTCACCCCAAAGATGTATCATTATTGTTAATGTTGATAAATAATGATGCTAAAATTGCAAAATTGCTATTGTAGCAATTTCAGCTAGCATCTAACTTTCATTTCTTACTTTCTCCCTTGAGGAAAACCCAGAGACATACCATTTGATTCTCAAAAAAATTCAAAAAGCACTAGGTTTTTTTCCCCCTTTTCTTCTCTATCTCCTCCCCCTCTCTTTGTGCCTGCTCTTTTTCCCTTGGGAAAAGTCCCTGTCTGGGCTACATCAGTGAAGCATTTCTGGGCAAAAAGCCATCAGTCCTTATGAAAATCCATCTCTGACTATTACTGCAGATAGGTTTCTCCGAGCCCGTCAAATCTCTCCTTCTCTAGACTCCTCTCTAAGAAAATACCTAGTAAAATTCATGGTCTTTGTCTGTAGGGAGGGAGGTAGAAGAAGCCTGGTGTGTCTGAAAGATCTTTGGAAGCTGCAGGATGAGGTTATCACCACTCCCACTCCTCAAGGACAGGGGAACTTTTCAACTCCTAATCAAAGCTTACCTGTACTGCAGAGACCAGCTCCCTCCACATCTTGTCTTGTGAAGGACCAGCCAAGACGAAGGAAATAAATATCATATAAACCCTACATACTTTCCATTCCAAGTGTAAAGCGCATTTCTTTGATTTTTGCCTACCCTAACATGCATGTGAACAGCATTTATATAAGTAATGTTACCCAAGCAAACACATTCTAGAAAATGGAACATCATTTTGCGTATATAATATCGGTTTTTAGGACCTAATAGGAGAAAGAATGAAACACCTCTAATGGAGGTTAGCAATGACATTCAGAGCTCATCTGCAATAAAAAGGAAGGTAAGATATAGGGAGACTAGTGCAAGAACTGGAATGGATTGGAAACATCCACCATTAATGAAAAATCAAAACAATTAAAAAATCCCCAACAATCAAAAGTATATTTATGGTTTTGTTGCCAAAATTCTGTACACTTCGAATGAAATTTTTTGCCCTGTTGTACTGAATTTCAAGAGCAGTACAAGTTTACTCTCTGTCAATTCAGATAAAATATGATCTTTTACACTTTGCTTTACATTGTACCTGCCTTTTTAGAGCTGCCCATCCTCCCTGCCTTGCTTTTAGAAATCGAGAGACATGAAGTGCCTTCAAACCAGTAACATACGGCAGCCTTGCAGATAACTACTTACTACTAATAAAACTGTGCCTGTGCTACGCTGTTTATCTCATGATACTCCTTGAATTACAATACGGTTATTTCACTTTTTTTTCTTTGGTTCTACATTATTTAAACTTCTGCACATGATACTGAAAACTTGAAGACTGTTATCAGTTTAGGAAAAGGGTATTAAATGGAAAAGATTAAGCTTTTGGCCTGAATCCAGCAAGCACTTAAATGCATGAGTAACTTTACTCCCATGAGTAGTGTCTTTGAAGCCAGTGGGACCAGTCATGCATGGAGGAGCGCACGTTTGTATAGACGTTGGGGAGAGCAGCCTCTGCTGCAAGAGGTCCAGGGTCAAAACTTGGGCCCGCGTTTAGCTACGCGTGTGTGCTCAAATTCATAAGACATTAATGTACTATACATGCTCACTACACTTTTTCCAAATATGAGAGCTTTATTGCTATGTTATTATTTTTTCCCCTCTAAAATAGACAGCTGTTCTTCATTTTTTTCTTACCTATATGCCATATTGAGAAAGAGTCAGGTTTCAGTTTTTCAGAGAAAAGAAAACAAATCCATATTTAAAAAACACAGAATACATATTTTACTAGAAAGCATAAGGCTTGGAAATGCCTAGCCATGTTCTCTTCAGACTGTCAGAAAATAGGAAATAGGCATAAAAAACCAGTGGCGTACCACAACAACTTTCATTCCCTCCCAGAAAAATCACAGCTTTTTTACATCTGCATCTTTCCTGTCCCAGTGTTAGCTACTGTTCTCCACCATTTCCATCTTATATAAGTGCACTGCACAAACTTAATGTATGTTTAAACCTTTTGCTTCAAGGCTTATGCCAGTTGCCAGCACCACTGAAAGACACACAGAAGTCAGGTACTAAAAATTATTGTCCTATGAGACACCAAAGTTAACCTTTGTTTTGTCTCAAATAAGGAATAACAACTTGTAATATTAAAAAAAATCATTTAACGGAAAAGGTGTAAAACCTCCTAATTAAGAAGCATCAAAAAGATCACTTTGTCATTTCTAACCAAACAAATCATTGCAGCATTACAGAATCTAAATATTTAATTTCTGTTTGTTGTGAAAAATTACCGATAAAAGACGTGCCTCAGCGCTCCATAAAAAGAGGGGTTTGGCAGCCCGTTACGTGTCCGTTCTCCACCACCACGAAGATGCATCCCTGCAGGGACAAAAGCACACAGCCACGCAAGAGATGCAGCCCCGTCAGAGAAATTACCTTACAAAGCAAAAAGGGATCATGAATCAAAATTTCTAAAACCTGGCCTAATTCAGCACGGCACGCTGTGGGCCAAACAACCCTACTGACGTCAATGGTGGCTGTGGTGAAAAAGGCCATGCACGTGCCTTCCATCTGGGAATTTCTATAGGAATTTCAGGAAAATTTGCTGCGATCCCATCGTCTTCTGCAAATCAGGCATCAGCCACAGCCTGTGTCATCGGGGGCTGTCCAACATCAAATGGAATTATGAACGGCGAAATGAACGGAAATTATCAATTATGAATGGTAGGTCTTACTGTGTCCCTCTCACAATGCAGTAATACACTGCAGGGTTGTGGGGTTTTTTTTAAATTAACTTTTTATTTCCTACACTGATACTTACTACCTGTTCATACCCACTCACACAGCACAGACCACTAAACAGATTTTCCTGTGATAATGTATGGTTGTGAGATGAAGTAGGCTTACATCTAGCTGGCTGATTCGGGAGAAAAAAAATCCATGCGCCTGCAAAAGTTATTTCTAAGAGTGATGAAGCTCCCTGCTATGGATTGCAGTGCCTAATTTGCCAGATATTTGTTTCCTAGCTATTATTGCCTGCTGAATATTTTAAATCCATTGTAATTCAATATTCAGGCCAAGTCTAAAATAAACCTTTTTTTTTTTTTTCTTTTGATTATTTTCGTTAAAGATATTTTTGTCTTCAATCTTCCATTTCAATCTTGGCCTTTTAAAAGGCCATCTTCAACTTTAAAAGCAGCCTTAATTACTAGACATTTTGTCTCCTACTTGGCAACATAATACAAGATGAGGAAACTGGATGCAGATTCTAATAAATTCGTAGCACCATCCAGAAGAGGCAATAGGATGCTATATTCAGTTAAAAGCAGGAAACAATTTATATCAAGGCCCCATAACAGATTATTGTACCCTGTTCGTCAGGTGTGAAAGTGCCGGCTCAAATTTTCTAAAATGTGGCTAAAGACAGAAACTTATTGACCAATTTTCAAACAGTAGTCAATAGCCTTAGTGCTTTATCCTGATAAAGTTAATAGGATTTCGAAGGATTTGGGGTTTGTGTAAATACTTCTGGGGTGAGAGCTGTATACTTCTATCTGCATCTTCAGAGCCACTAGCTACTTTTGGAAAAAAAGTGGCCTTTTCATTAGCTCATGTGATAAAAGTAAAGGAATTTAATACTATGTAATTCTCTCATTAGGGAATAACACTAACTCTAGTCCCACAATTTGAGTCCTATGTAAAGCTTTAAAAAGGTCAGTGGAATTGGAATTTCAGGAGTTACGGTCCAGGTCCTATTTATAGAAAGATTACATGCTTTCAAGAACGAGGCAAAAAATGATGAGTCACTTCAAGAAAAAAAAGGGGGATTCTTTTTTTTTTAACATCTGCAAATAGTGACAAAGATGGAAAGAAAGCTGGTTAAGTGAGAAAGGACTGAAGGCAGCAAACAGACAAGCAGCGATATCTTCCTGGGCTCCTGAAGTACACCAGTAAGTACTTCAAACTGGGATGGGGATTCAGATCTGCTGTGTCACGGGGTCCTGCTCTCTGGGCCTTATTCGGGGAGGAAGGGAGAGAGAGACAGGGTATTTACAATATAAATAATTGTAACAGGATTCCCTCCTTAACAGCTCCTACTTAGCTACCAAATCTTGCTGTTTCTTAAAGGAGTTACTGACTCAAAGGAGTTATTTACCTTTTTGCTCTGCTTCACAACCTTAAAGCATTTTTTTTCTCAGCCTGTGGGGTGACAGAGAAGTACGTACATTGTAGGGTGAGGCCTGATCTGGGTGAGAAAAAGCTCTAGTGATTGTTTTTGGAAAAAATGCGTAAGAAATTGTAATATATTGTCTTATTCCTTTCTCTGGGTTTAGTTGGCTTTAGAGATTTGGGGGTGGATTTAGACAGAGCTTTTAAAATGAATGTTTAAATTCTTGAAACACTAAGGTGTGAGGCGGGCATAAGTTATTGAGAAAATTGTGAACACCTCTGCAATACACTGCTATACATCATATTTTGAAATGTACTTGTTTTTTCAGGTCAAAAGGTGGTTATGGAAAACAAGGGGTAGCAATAACTTTATTTATACAGCCAGTGTCATCAATACTGGCTGTGCATTGGGCACTAGAAAAATACATCTATCTCATTTTTTTTAGTTACAGATATGGTGTGTCACCACATCGTCACACTTCTAATATTTTTTACTACACAATATCTACCCTGATTATTTTAATATCTTATTAAATCAGTGACAATGTCAGTTCAATCAATGGAGTATAGGGTGGTAACGTTTACCTCAACCCCTGTGCAAACTTATTTACATCCAGGCAACATGTAAGATACATGCACCACACGTGATCTGCATGTGCCTGTTATGGTAGTGATGCAAAAATGGCATTTAAATGCCATATTTCCTACGGGTCTTGAAAGACACGGCAGAGAGAGATGGGGAGGACTCCAGAAAAGGCAGCAGAGGAGGAGGAGGAGCCGCGTAGCCTATAGATGCTCATGGTGCTTTCTGAAGAAATCAGTTCCAGAGATGTGCATCTTTTTTTGTTGTTGTTCTTTTTTTTTTTTTTTTTGAAGCACTGTCCATTGATTTTTCTGCATTATTTATGACACTGCACATGTACCCAGGGAGGAGGAAGGGAGGAGGGTGGAGAAGAGGTATTCACACCCCCCGCTTTAAGCACCTAATTTACTTTCCGCTTGGCAGTCATGCTGCTTTATCTAATCGCTGAAGAGAGATTTGCTGCTCCACAGGGCAACTCCAAGCAGCTGTATTAGGTCCTTGAGCTGAACTGCCCCCTGAATGACAGCTGTCAAGTCCTTTGTCACCAACACCAGCAAGCCCATAATGTTCCCAAGTATCTTTCATTGAACGGAAAGTCTTCTAGTAGAACAGCTTTAATGATGGAAGAAAGATTTGATTTGGCTTCTATATTAAGTCCATGATAGTGTTAATCCCATAAAAATATAAAACAGTCAGAATTTCTCTCTAATAATTGTAAACACTGCTTCCTTTGTCAACTTTTTGATTTATTGGAACTTATTATAGAGCTAGACTTTATTGTATTTACTTATGATACCACAGTAATCTTTTCCCAGGCTTTCACTTTATTTTGTTACATTTATCTAGCAAGCCAGATTCACACTCCCACAGTAACCATATGGAGAAAAGCCACAAAAGCTGTTAAGTACATTTAATTACTGTTTTGATGAGCTCATATTTTAATTATGTTTATTGATTCTGTGTGTGTTGAAATAGTTTTAGCATTTCAAGAAAAAAAATGGAATCAATATACTGTAATTACTGGGCATTTTATAATTTTTCTGTGTAATTAAAACTTTCATATAATATTTTTAACACTTTTTACTAATCCTTCAGCTGTGATTGGCTGCATTTCCTTCTATGTTTAGGTGAGCTTTAATTTTCATTCTTCCACAATGTGAAGGTAAGTTCAGGACTAAACATAATTTCCATCAAATACCTTCCTTCCTCTTAGACCTTCTTAGAAAATCGAATATAACATGCATACAGTATTTACTAACACAGCACCAGTTGTGACACGTTGGTACATTTTCCACTTGGAGCCATCACGACAGCACTGGCTAGCACTGTAGTAACAGCTTGATTGGTAGGACAGCTAAGAAAGAGGTATTCCTAATGTCTCTCTCACTGTCCTATTTCATTACGACAGCTGGCATTTTATCTAAAATGGAAAAATACATTATTTGACTTTAAAAAATCCATATGCCTCTCTTCAGGTAGAAAATTATTTAAGGCTGTTCTCGGACTTTTAAATGAAATTTTCCCTGGGATAGATCTGAACTTTTGGATTATTTAAAATGGTAAAGCAGATGTAGAAGTATGGGGACCTGATCCTCTAGTGGCATAACTGGCAAAAGTCCTTTTGTTTGCAAGGAGCATAATTTTTATTTCATGGTGAAAGAAAATGACTTTGGACACAGAGTTTGGCTGAAAGCAAACTGGGTTGTAGAATGGTGGGGAACCAAGTAGGCTGTCAAGCTCTTAAAGTTGTTGCATGTCATGATGAAGAGAAGCATGTTTTTCTCCATGGGTTATCCCTTATGAGACAAATAAAAATATTTATTTGCATATAAGTAAATTAGCTATTATTGATTTATAAATCACAGATACTGGTCTCACTCAGTCACCTTACATGCCTGTTGATCGAGATGAAAGGACTTGATAAGCAGGTCCTGTGTATAGGAAAAAGAACTAGCAGCGACAGCACGGGCATTTTTAACAGAGGGACCTGAACAGAGATTGCTTGCGCCAACATTAGAATTTCGATGATGTGACTGAGTTTTGAAATTTCAGCATTTCTCACGTGATGAAAATTCCATCCTCAAGGGAGCTCTGGTATTTATAGACGTGAGATGCTGAGCTTCATACCCTTCTCTTTTGCTTTGTCTCTGAGTTTTAATTTCAATAGTATTAAAAGCAAGTAGTGCCACACCATTCAGCCGTCAAGCTCAGTTTTCATTTGTTTGCAGCCTTGTATGCCACATGGACAGCAAATTAAAGAAAAGAAAAGAAAGAAAAGCAAAGCCAAGTCAACTGCTTGTATTTTAAGACTCTGATTGTAGAAGCTTCATTTTCACCCTTTCAGTAACTTTTGAGTCTCTGACAAAATGCTAGAAGGTTACTCTGTGCTCCTGATGGTCAAACTGGATTTGTTACATGAAGAGCTATTCTTGAAGTATTGTACCCTTGGCTCTCAATCTCAATCTTAAATTACCAAAGAGAAAGAAATATCTCTTCTCTGGAACTCATCTTAACTTGACCCCAGGCATACAATGTTAGCAGGGCTGGAAACTAGGTGCTGGCTGAGGAAAGAGAAAGGACTTGATCTATTTTAGTACTGTATATTACCTGAAGGTCACGAGATTACTGTGAGAAGGGACAAAATGTATGACTTTGGTAACAAAAAGATGTATCAAGAGCTGAAAGAGAATATTTATGGGAAAAACCCCCATGCGATAGCAACAAATAGAGCTACCTGAAAGAAAAGTAGAAAGGATAGATAGGAAGAATACATAAACAACACATAACTGTCCACTTGGAACGAGATAGGCCATGATTAGAGAAGGTTCGGGTGTCATCTTGACCCGCAGAGGAAAGTCAGTGGAAGAGGAGGGAACAGGGAAATATGTGGAGGCACGGAAAGGTGGAAGCCTCATCTGCTCCTCTTTGGAGCACTTACCAGAAGGGTGAACCTCGGTTCTGGCCAACCACCCCCGCTACAGACCAGGAGAGCCCCACAGACCTCACCAGCAGTCGGAGCAGCAGGACTCTGCAGAAGTTGCTCCAAGCCTCATCTGTCTGCCCCAAAATAGATTTCACCGAGTTTTCAAACCCGGCTGGAGAATCCCGCCGCAGCAGTGCCGGGGACGGCAGGAGGGATGGGGAGGGGGACGACCGACCGGAGCCGGTCTCCTTACTGCTGGTACCCGCCACTGAATCTGCAGGCTCCGGACTGGATTCCACAGGCACCGAGGTGCAAGAGCCCTACCCCGGCGTCTTTTGGAGGCTGCAAAACAAATGGCAAATTCAGTGTTAACCAAAGCCAACGTGAACAATTTCCTTCGGTATCAGCAATGTTTTCATCAACCCTTAGTGCACTTTTTAGACAGCCTCATTTCTACGTGTATTTGTAGACATTCCCTTCACACTCTTTAAAGAATAATTCAAGTGAATTTGTTTCCTTTGTTTCTGATACTAGTTTTCTTCTACTATCCTTTAATAACGTAGTTTTCTCGCAACATAAAAGAAACGCTGCATACTTAAATATGAAAAACTGATCAAATAGATACACCTGGGAAAATGAAATGGGAGAAGAGTTAAGCAGTCCTAGTTATTTCTTACCACAATGCAGAACTCTCCATTTGAAGATAAAAGGCCAAAATCTCTGCAAATATACCACTATAAACGCCAGCTAATTCTCTTGAAGTTGGAGGAACTATTTATGGTTTCTGCCATGGAGAAACTAATCTTTCCCCAGGAAAGACTGTTTGATGTCTGTCTGTTGACTTCTACGGGAGTGGAGAGGACATGCAGGAGGATTTGCCAGTGTAGCATGCTTGATTAATTTAAGCACACATTACTCACTGAAATAAAAGATTTCAGGTAATTGAGATGGTAGTGGTGAAATGGTTGATTAGGCTAAGAGCTGTCAGCTGCACGAATTAGGATCAGTGTCAGCCATAACTTTGAATTTCCTGGCTTCACTATGTGAGACAACACTATTGTTGTGTCAAGATAATTTTTTGGTTTTTTTAAGAAAAAAGTGTGAAGGATAATAAAAGTACTTTACTTCAGACAGGCTGCTTTGCTGTCCTGGGCATATACATACACATGGTTTTCAAACAGCTTGTTATTCACCCATTAGGCTGGTAGGGCTCCTCCAAAGTGGTTTCCGTCTAAGAAATAAATACCCATTTATAAATTTCTTTGCAGCGCTGTATAATTTACCTGACAGGCCAAAATGGCTCCTACAGATATGTTACAACTCCAGACAACCATGTAGATAATTTTCAAGAGAGCAGCTACATATCAGAAAAATCTTTTGAACATTGGTAGATGTGTAAGTACAGCACATATGTTTCTCAGTGTAGTAACTCAGCTGTTTCATTTCTCTCTTTTGCTCAATATTCAGCCCCTTGAGAGTTCCAACCCTGGCTCCAGTTTGGCAGTTTCACACACATAAAAGTCTTGTTCGTGCAAGTTTTGTGAGCCACCAGACAAAAATAAGATTTTTTTTTGCTGGCTTTTTTTGCGTTGCATCTCTAAATCAGAAACCCACAATTGTTTATGAGAAACATAATCAGGCCCTTTTCATTTTAATTAGCAGCATGGTTGCTGCTAATTGTCTGTCCGTGATCTTTCTCATTACACCAAAATGAGATCAAGAATATAGGTGAATTAATTATCTATGAGGACACTGAGATGACTGATCCACAGTTACATTAGACAGGACAAAAAAAATTATATTTGTCCTCTAACTGAGGAAGGGAAGAAGAAAATTCCTGATGTGCAGGTGTTTCTGCCATGTTTGTGTAAAGTGTCTGAACGACCATCAGAAAAAGATGACTGGACTGCGAGCGCCCCTTGCACCCAAGCTGCCTCAAGAGCTTTGCACCCCAGGGACTTCTCTTGCTCCGAAACAACGGTCAGAAATGCCGCCGGGAGAGCTGCAGCCCAGCAGCACCCAGGAGGTAAATTTAAGACCTCTCTTCCCTTTAACATATCTCCCCCTTGCTCTGTTGAAAACCAGAACCTTCCATCCTCCGGATCTGATCTGGAGCTCATCCGTTCTATCATTAATCTGATGAAACTTGTTAGATTTGAAATCATTCCTCTGAACTCCTCCAGCTGCAATTATGAGAGAGTAAGGTCGTGAAAATTCAAGGTCAATTAGAACTAATAAGTTTAATAATTTCATCACATCTAACACCTTTTTCATGGAAACACTGAAGTCAAAGACTTCAGGAAAATTCTGATACTTTAGCAGTACTTTTTAAGACCTGCTGAGTATTTCCACATTGCTCCATTTTAAGTAGTGTTTTAAGATATTTTCCAAGCACTGCTCAGGCTAGCTTTCATTTCTTGTTCACTTTTGTTTATTCATTGGTTATTGACGGAGTAATGCAAATTTACTGAGTAACACATTTAAATTTAGTACTGCTGCAGATCCTTTTTGCTTGCCCTTGAACAGAGACCCAAAATTTTGCTTTGTAAAAGATTGAGTCACAGGCAGTTGCATCTCATTACTTCTTCGAATAAGAAGTTAAGAGCCCAAACAGAATGACAACCTGGTTCTTTATGTGTGGGAACCTGCTGATTTGCTTGCTGAGTGCTTGCCAGTTGAGGACCATTACTGGGCAGAATTTTTTTTTTCACTTGGCTTATGCATAGATAGTAATCATGGCAGGTTAAAAAAAAAAAAAAAAAAAAAAAAGCAAACAAACCAACCCCAATAACCAGAAACTACACCCAGAATCTAACACAGAGAATTATGTCAGGACAAGAAGGGAAGATATAGCAAAGATGCCGAAGTCTTCTTGACATTAGATGCTGTCCAAAACGGGTTCTCGTGTAGATACTGACATCACTAAATCTCACAAGGAGCTGCACAGCTGTAGTAAATGAAAATTTGTCTAGAAAAAAGATTGCAAATGGTGTAAAATTCATTATTACCATCAGACTCTATGCAACAACTATGAGACATAACCATACTCTGCTCACTGCATGTTTCACAAAAGTACCAGTAAACATGAAGGCTCACCTCTGTACTATGCATGTCTGTGCAAAGTCCCACACACGCACATAGACCCCTTCTCCCCTTTCAGGATTAAATTCTTCTAAAAGAAGGTTAAGAATGAGGGATGCATATTTTCCTCAGTGCATCTGCCTATGAGAATCAGAGATCTGTTTTGTCAACTCCTTCCTTCTGCCTACTAAGAATTTTATTTCATAGAACCCCCCCACAACAAACCAACATGAAAAATACAGGACCCGATTCCTGCCACAACAAATTTCACTGTAATGCAGGAGCACAAGAATTGTGTAAGAGAAGCATTAAGTACTAGATCTCTGTTGATAAGTGCAATGCATTGAAAAACTCACGTACCAAAGACTACCTTCAAAAGAATAGTGTAAAAGTGAAGGAAAATTCAAACTAACAGAACAACTGCTAGGGAAGAAGTGGTTGAACACTTTCACCATCTGTTAATAGGTTGTCAGCTGGCACAAATAACGATTCCCCTCACTGGGGGGTCACTTTTCTGCGTACCTCTCCTACCCCCGTTTCCCCAGCCGCTCCGAGCAGGTCACTGGGAAAGGGGAAATCAGAGTGTTCCCCATCATACGGAGAAATCAGAGAGGGTACAAAGTTTCACTTAGCTTTAGATTAGTCTAAATTAAATAGAGTGGCCTGGGGAGGGGTCTCAGCCTGCGGGGCAACCTGATAGTGAAGCTAGAATCACAGTCTATCTATGTTCTAAATTGATGGCAATGAAAAGAATACTCCCCAGACACAAAAGTACACTTGTTTTCAGATTAATGCATCCTGAATGTGAGCTTTTCATCTCCTTTCTGAATGAGTTAACGTGTGCTCGTTCGCCTTGGCCAGAAACTGAACTGCAGATTCATTATTTGGAAACTTATTTGCGCTGAAGTCCATAAGGCCAGTGGCTTGGGAAGATGAAAACAGCTTTCCACAGGCTCTTATTTTGAAAAGCTGGTTGCCCCGGGCTGCCAAATGCATTCCCAATGAACTCTTCCACTTGCATGTTATATTCGGGCTGAAATTGAGACAGTGAATACCTAACTGCTGTCAGGCCTCACCCAAGGATCTCCAACGGCTCTTCGCGAGGGTAAATGATGAATTTGAAAAAACAATTCATACCGCTCACCAAGGAGCCCGAGAACGCTGTCATCCTGCACCCGCACTGCGTGTTCCCTCCTCTCAGAGAAGAGCATCGCTATCTGCCGTAACTGCCAGATCCCATGCTCAGATCAATTAATTCCTGGAGTGCACTGTCAATTGGTATGTGTAATGGATGACAATTTCACAAATGTTCTAACTTCATTTTCTGTTTTCTAAATCATTATTAGCACAGAATTATATTATTCTTTGATTAATACAGGGACACATTTTTTGGGTGCTTTCAGACATTGCCTTTTCAGTAGTACAACTCTGTGTATTTTTCTCACTTATCTGTGGATAGAATATGTAAGATAGAAGATAGCTGTAAAATACATTTGTCTACTTGTAACTACTTGTTACTACCTGTAACTACTGTTCTTTCCGTAAGTTGAGAAAAATTACTCTAATTTAGACACAGATGTTTCGTTACACTTAGCCTCAGTTCAACTTTCAATGGAAGAGAATACTGAAAAAAAATTAATTTAAATTTGGATCGAAAAGCCAAAACAGCAGCATCAGTTCATTCCAAAAGATATATTTTGATACTGTCAAAACATTTTCAGACATTCCGGCAACACCTGACTTTGCAAAGTATTTCAATTCTGACAAATGATGTGTTCTGAGAGAATGTATCTTGTACATGGTCTCTTTAAAGTTCCTCCAGTCTGATGTGATTTTATATTTCTCTTTAACAATAGACTATTTAAATTAATGGGACTTATTTGTAGTTGGGTTTTTGCTCCATTATAACTCTGCACAAACAACTGCCCTTCGTCTCAGCTGATAGCAACTCCCCAAGCACAACCGGTATCAACACTGTTAAATCTGACATACCGTCCTTGGCCTAGTTCATTCACATAGCTTGATCAAATCTCCTCCTTTTTCCAAGCATTAGTTCATTATCTCCCTGCTTTCTGTGCCTATGGCTGTAACTTCATCCCGGAGAACACTAATTCCACATGCTGAGAGCCCCACGACCTCTTGTTCTAGAGTCCCTGACAAATGGCTGTTGATCCACCCTACCCGAAATCTTCCGTAGACTTTCATATTGACACTGCAAATGCCATTCCTGGACATGCAATACCGCTGTGCACGCATACACGTCTGCTTGCTTTTTCCACAACTGTGGAAACTGGCTGTGTTTTGTAAAGACCTGAAGATGAAAGCCCAATGTTACTAAAACCTGACTTTGCAAACTCGCAAAGTCACTTTGATACTTGGAAGAAAGCTGTTAAATGATCGGTTTTTTCCTATGATGCATACAGTGGTAATATGCATGGGATAAATTGAAGAGCTGAGAAAAACCTCTTTCTCAGCTCTGGAATTCCCCCTCATACAGTGGCATTGCTGTTCAGTCCAGGAAAAACAGTATCTGAGTTTGCATCAGCGAAAGCCCTGGCCAGAAATAAGAACATCGTGCTACAGGACAGGAATATAAAGGCACAATACAAATTCCTTTACTGGTAAATCACAGAATATCATACTTTAAGATCACAAACTTTTCACAAATATATGAGCTGAGAATATTTTAAGAGGTTTCTGTAAGCTATTAATCTATTGTGGTCTATTTAGTGATTGCCCTGTATTATAGGGCACATTTCACAGTCGTCTTGACTACAGACAAATCATGAAAAATAGACAGGCATATTTTTATGCATTCATAAACAGAACAGATCTAAATTTAGCTTAATAAGAGCAGTCTATTCAAGTACTAAAATACTTAGAATGAAATACTTATAACGTAACCATCATGTAAAACATGAGACTTCAAGGTTGCCTTGGCACGACTGATTGACAGCTCACTTCTAACTTTGCACATACAGGACAGCTCGCTCTGTTTCTCATCCGAGTCACTCAAATCCTCTGGTCAGAGTACATAACCACATCCAAACCAAGGCTCTTATGTTAAAGGCAGAAGATGTTACATAAAAGAAGCTAAAAAAACGGTGAACACCCCCAACGACAGTATCATTTCCAATGGTATTTCAGCTCTGATTTTGGGAAGATGCACGGAGGTATGCAAGTATCTCCTCTCTGTGGGATTTTCGTCTGCATTCCAGCATGTGTGCTGGTGAACCACTGTGAACTGAATGATCTTATCCAGCTAATTCTTTCAGACTTCATTTTAGCAAGGCTTAAAATTAAAACTACTCTCACAAATAAAAATGTTAAGACATTTGAACTCACTGGAGCTTTGGAACACTGGTTAAATTTTAAAATCTATGCTGGTTAAACATGAATTATCATTTTACTTATGAAGTACTTTTAAAAAATATTACAATAGAGAAGAACTGTAGAACTACACAGCCATCCACTAAAGTGAGAATATAAATTCCCCAATCTAATAGTTATTTGACTGAGCTAATATTGAAACACTTAATAGCATTTAAACAAAAAATGTTCAAATTTCTTTTAAAAGTAGTACTCTGATCATAAGATTTAAATTATCATATTCATTAGAGAAATGCCGTGCTAGGAGTGAAACTCTAACATTGTAGTGAACCAAATTGACACACAGAAATATATTTGCCTTAAAAAGAAGATAGGCGCTAATGTGGGATATATTGGCACATGGCAATACGCTTTGTCAGGGCTACTGTATTTTTCCCCAGAGCAAGTTATCATTTAACTTTCCCCATTTTTCTATTAAAAAGACAATCAATATTTTGAAAGCATAAATTAACAGTAGTTTCAAAACATGACAGGAGCAGGCAGAAAAGACGCGGTCATATGTCTTAATTTTCATTCTAAATATAACTGAAAACATGAGTGTTTATTTTTAAGCCCGCAGACCAAAGCATCTAATTGATCCCACTTGGGAGACGGGGTCTGAATAAAGGGCCATTATGTTTTGATGAGACACACGATTGCCTTGAACTTGCCAGGAGTTCAGGTGTGGGTATATCTGGACCCCGCGCGCTTGCAGGAATGTCGGTTTCTGCGCGCTCCTGCTCCTGCATCTGCCTCGTGCAGCCCTTGTAGGGACCGGCTCTATTTCACTAGAATAACTCCGCCATTCATCAACAATAAGGTTCAAATTGTACTTTTCTTTAACACAACGTTAACTCTCAAAGAGCTGGAAATTCAGTATTCTGTTCCCTAAGCTTAGATTCCAAATCAGTCACTGAGAACATTATATGAGCAGTAATCCCATTAAATATATCATCTTGCAAATATCTAAATCCAGTTAATTAACTTGTATTGCAAAAGAACTCCAAGATACAGTTTTCAGTGAGCAAACTTACATTTTAGGTTTCTAATTATATCAGAAATAAGTTTCATATCTCCCTTTTATTTAAAAAATAGAGTAAAATCACCTAAAAATCTATAAGCACAGGCAAAATAGGTGTTCTAGACATACAGAAATTAAAAAAATCTGAGCGTTCTTTATTAAACTCTTCTCTTGTGGAGAGATTGTATACAACAGAGGCCCCATAAATGTTGAAAAAGAGGAATGTTATCTGAAGAAAGTTGCAAAATATTTTCCAGTGAAAAACTAAACAGGAACAAATGACTGGACAGGTAATAACTGAAGTTGTTTTGCAGTTCATGAAGAATGCAGTATTACAATTCCCGCAGTTGGAAATTAGTTCACTAAAGGCTAGCAGTGGTGAAAGCATAAGAAAAATATCAGAAAAAATTTATTTGCAACCCAAGTGATTAAAAAACAGATAAAAAGAGTTTTTTTCAAGAGATATGAACTAAGCCCTTTGATTATGCCTGCGCTTAAGGGTGAGGCACTCTTTCAGTGAGAATACATTTAAAGTAAACTGTGAATTTACGTCTTCGTGTGATTTCACTTTACAAACAAATATAAAAATAAAGCCAACAAAAGGCTAGCTCCGGCTCTCTCGGGGTGCTGCTCCTCAAGCTCTTTGCTTAAAGTACTCACCTACAGCTTCCCCTCCTTTTCCGAGGGCGACACCACCTCGCTAGGTCACCAGGACAGCTGCTGTATTCCAGAACAGGATCAACATCCATCAGCATGGAGCGGCAGGGAGGGGAGCAGAGGGGGCCAAGCAAACCTACGGAGCAGGATTCCGCGCAGGGATCGGATAGGGATAAATGAATACTGTGTTTTCAGGGCTGGCCATAGCCATTTACGTTGCTTTCAAAAGGAACGGTAGTTGGTAAATGAAAATATTTTAAAGTACTTTAAAATAATTTGTCACCACTCCAAGTTTAAAAAGAAAAACTAATTCTAAGAGGTCTTCTTAAAGTATTCTCTGATGCCATGCAAAAAATAAGCGACGTGGCCTCAGCATCTCACCTTATGGTCCTTTACGAAGGCGTACGTTGAACCGTAAAGCTCAGCTGCAAACGTCTATCTCCCCAAGGTCTGGGTGGGGTGGAGGACAGAGGGTAAGGCAGACCCAGTTAAAGGCTGGGCTAGACCCAGTCTAACTAGGTAATTCAGAAAGTACTCCATGTGCCAACTAGTTGTTCCTCTCCCCGCCCCTCCCCAAGGGCTGCACAATGTAGGGTTATATTGGGCGCTGTCTCTCATGGTAAAAATAGAGCTATTTTTTACTGCGCCTAGTTTTTTCTGATCGCCACGTGTTGTCTTCCAGCTGCACTGCCTTCTGCTGCTCAGAGACCTGCTGGCCATTAACACTCCGCCGGGATTGCAGGCGCGGGCGAGCCTGAAGGAGGTAAGCTAGCTGGCCTCCTGTAAGCCCTAGGTCTCTGCCAATGCAGTCGTTTTCTCAAAAAAGAGCGTGGGGATCATTCGCACGAACAGCCCAGCTCGTGGGGTTGTGTGGGAAATCCGCCAGGAACACCAGCGTGTCGGCGAGATGAGCCACGGGTCCCGTTAGCTCTGCAGGTTCAGAAAAAGTTCTTAGCAGCAGCAGTAGCAGCGACAAAACTGGCCGCTTCCTTCGCTAACTGGAAGCGGTCCTCCTCGTCATGGTAAAGTCTGGAGTAAGTTTCCCAGGCTTTTTTCTTTTAACGTCCCGTGAAAAGCTCTCTTTCCGGCACACGCCAGGCAGCGTTGCAATGTCACTTAAATCGGTGCAGCTCTACGACCATACGTGAAGTCACTCGCGATTTTAGACAGAACGCCCACCAGTTTCAGGCGTAAAGGACTGGGCCCTTTGGGTTCAAAACGTGGATAATAGCAAAGATAAAAAAATGGGGCAGAAGGCATAAACCCTGCTGTCTGTTTAAAAGACTGACCACAATAGACAATACATTTGCTTATGAAAGTAGGAGAGAGGATATTTTAGAAACAAATCAGCCACAGTATGTGGTTTGGTGTTTTATTAATTGAATTCTGCCCATATTAACAAGTGTTACTACTTTTTTTTTCTTCAAATTATGCCAATTATGATTTCTCTTATGAAAATAATGATTCGTGTTTTAGATTGAGTTGTGTGAACATGAAACAAAAGCAGTATGGAGTAAAACTGAAAAGAATTTTGAATTATTTCCCTCCAGTTTATCAGTACTTCAGGTCACAGTCCACTCACCAATTATCCAAATGGCACTCGGTCTCAAAAGAGCTAATAACTACTTAGTCATCAAAGAGAAGCTTCTGGGATTCACAAAACCTCCACAGCCACATCCTCACTTTAAACTGCCATGAGCTGTATTGTGGTACTGCAGTGTCACTGGCTGAGCATCACAAAAAAGCCATTCTCTCAAAATACAGGGATACACGAACACCACTATTTTTTTCCACCCTTGTGCAAATTTCTCTCTTTCTTCCTAGCTGCCCTTTCTCCTTTTCCCTTTATGTATTTGCCTGTTGTGGTATCTGTTACCCTGATCTACCTGCCTTGCTCAGTTTCTTCCACTGAAAAATTGCTGCTTCATCCCAACATTCATACCATCTGCCTCAGGCATAATTCAGTGCTCCAAGTCTCCTTCCTCCAGGCATTTCTCCCTTTTCTCTGACGATAGGCTTCTAATTTTGGATCTCTACTACTTGCCTAAGTTGTATGTCTGAAGCAGCCCCTGCCTGGGGGACACCCCCACCGAGTCAGCTGGTCCTGATGGGAGAGCTGGAGCCTAATTAATGCTCTAGTAATGCTGTACACGTGGAACCCACAAGGTTCAAGCTGAAACACTGGAGGTGACAAGATTTTGTTCCATATAGCCAGAACGGGCTACGGTCCCACCATCTGCTCCTGAAGAACAAAATGTGAGCTAGAACAGTACAGTACCCAGACCAGTAAGAAAATACACCGTTTGCACCAGACAGAGCAAGGAAACGGTGTTCCTCTCCAGGTCAGCTTTGGACAAGGGTGCTGGGTCAACTTGGACTTGCGATCCAAAGTCCAGAAGCATTTTAGCCCAAGGTAGAAGGTGTCTTATGACAGCATCTAACAGCGCATAATTTTTTATGCCTTGGGCTGTAGCTGCATGCGTGCCTGTGATTTTAGATCCATTTTGGAATCAAGAGTTGAATGTCCAGGCCTCCAAACTAAAGAGAAAGCCTTGTGGTTATGCTATAGCATCATCTACAGCTTGAAAGTTATAAAAAAATGGAATTGTTTTTCACTTCATAGATTAAACAGCTGCTTCATGAGTTGAAAGTGACCTTGAACAATGCTGCTGTCTGCAGCCCAGTGCATTATCTGCTCTTGGCTCCTTTTCAATGGCTTGGACAATAACTTAGCGCCAGAAACTTCACCTCACATTTTCCAGTCAGGCAACAATTAGATCAACAATAAAGCATGTTTTCTTTCCCTTTTGGCTATCTTGAGAAACACTCATCATCATTTCTCCATCTTTGGCCTCTGGCAAGAATGCACAGTGGCCAGGTCATTTACTCTTCAGTATTGTTTACTACTCGAATTTAACAAAAGGCCCTTGTGAATTTTCTGGAAACCCCCAAAGGACCATAGGAACCTGCAGTAGTACCCTAATGGCAGTATAATTAGAAGTATCATTGTGGTAATGATTCTTTTCATCTGGCAAAAGGCTTTAACAGAAAAGATCTCTTATTCAGCTAGTTTCACCTGCCCATTCTCTTACCTCTGCAATGTTCCTTTTCTAGGTCAGCATCAGAAGTTAATACTGGGTGTTTGACAAGGCTTTAGACTTTGTGCTCATCAAACTAATTAAAGAGAAACACATCCAAAGCCTAGTGAATTATTTTACTTTTTAAAAATGCTGCCCATTCATCTTGTTTAAAGATTTACCTGGCTCAGTGCGTTTGATTAATGAAAAGGACAATGGGGCTCTTGTCACTGCAACCTACAGTCACTTGGTTCAGGGTCAGCAGGTTGAGCGAGAGGCCTCCATGTCTATATTTAGTCTCTCTCTACTTCAAAAATCCGAAGGATTGAAACGTTACTGATTTTATCAGCATGCCACGGTTTGGAGGAAAAGACAAGAACTGTCTTGATCTCAAACTTCGTTCAACTCTTTTTGGTTTGTTTAAGTTAAATAGCACACAGCATATCCCCCATGGTTGTCCTGGATATAGATAAGCAGGATGGCTTTCTGTTAACACTAAAAGCGAGTCTGGAAGTGGGGTATGGACTCTGAGTAAGCTTAAAATGCAGATTCTTATGAATTGCTACCGGGGAAAATTTACAGCAATATACATGTTTGCATAAACTCTAAAAAGACAAAAAAAAAAGGGAGGGGATACGATGCATATTAAATACCAGTGAGCTTATAAAATAATCATAAATGCCTTGATCCTGCAAACATTTTTCATACGATTAGCGATAGTATCACAAGTGCTCTTACGATTGGCTTGGAGCTTTGACTCTGCCACAAATTTGAAACAAGGTAAAAAAAAAAAAAAAAAATCACATTCATGTAATTCCAGAACCAGCAACAAACCAGACTTCTACTAAAAGTCCGTGGGGTCCACAGCTCCCCTTTTTTTCAACAGAAGGATGCAACGCCCACTAGCCTTGCTGAACCGGGACGACTTCTGGGTGTCCTCTCCCTCGGCTCTGCTGCCGGTGGCGTTGGGAAGGGCTGAGCGTCGGCTCCCTCCGCTCCGCACCCCGCCTGCAGGGTTAGGGAGCTGTGGCCTCCTCCCGACACAGGCAACGAGCAGGGAAGGACCCAGCAGGGATTATAATCTGCCCTCTAGTGATTAATACAGTTAACATTTGGCAGCGTCATTAACGTTATTTATGCATTATGTAATTACATATTCATTACGTAATTATTTCATTCTGCAACAGCGATAATGCTCATGCTTTACACCTTTCTAAGAGGTTCTTTAATATAATCAATGGACTGAGCATCTTGCAGATTGCTGATAATTATGGGTTCTGATCATTAATAACTCCTTCTACTGAGATGTTTATAGCCACATAAGACACAAATCATGCCTCTCATCCTAGGACAGCTACTGTTGCACAAAGCCATCTGCAAGCGCGTACCGAGATTGTGCAAAACAACCATCCAGTTGCTTCACTCCAGCGCTTAGGGCCAGTGCTTTCAGTTGTGCGAGTGATTAAGCAATAATGCCCAGATCCTCTCCTGTGAGGCTGAGTAAGATTTTCTTACTGATTTAAATGCCACAGAAGCAGGGCTGGAACACGTATCTTTAGCCAAAGCAGCAGCGCGACAAAAAAAGATGTTTGTGATTTGGAGGGAAGGGCATGGTTCCTAATGTTTATTCGTGTAAGCAGTCTTTGACAAGTAACAGGCTTTGTTACATGTTACTGTACCTTGATTTTAAGACAACCCTTGAGGTCCTTTATCAAGAATTAATTGCATCATGCCAGAATAACTCAACAGCGCGTCTTGGCGGTGCTCCACTGCCCTGTGCCAAGCTCTGCTTCAGGTATCTGGAGGACCTTCCATAGCTGCCCCAAATGCCAAGCCTTCTCTAGGGCAGGCACCACCGCTGTCATGCCAATTCAGCCGGGCAAAAACACGAGAGAAAGCGTCGTGAGAGCCTTGGTCCCGAGTTTTGTCTGGGATGCACACTAGTCCCAGCGTAGAAATGGGAGAACAAGTCCTACAATGACTGACCGTGCCTGCAGGAGCGTTGGGGCACAACCGAAAGGAACGTGCCCCCCTCTTATCCGCACCCAGCTCCTGGGTGCGTGCGTGCTCCGGCCTCGTGTCTCCCCCCCCCAGTCTGCACTGACTGCAGCTGCTGGCTAGTACAGCTGTGGAAACCCACTCTCATTCAACACTTTATTCTTGCAAATAAAGCACATACGGGCTTGATCATTTTATCTACCCTATCATCTAGAAAATGCATTTGGATAAAGGGACATTTATTGAACAGTCTTTAATCATACAAGTATTTCTACTAAAGAAAGATTTCCAGGATTCAACTCTGTGTATTTAAAATGCAAAATTCAAAGAAGTTTTATTGCCAGACTTTCACTCCTCAATAATTACATCTTAATTGTTCTACAAGTGTGTGTTGCAATTTGTCATACATTTGAGAAATTAGCACAGAGGAAAATCCACCTTCCTTCTGCTTAATAAATCAAGAAGTTGTATTTTTAATGCTGCTTTTTAAATGCAGCCATGCACTAGTGTTCTCCCTAGATTTTTAAATAGGTAAATACTACACTGCGATGTTTGCAAGAAAAAAAAGAAAAGATTAAAGAGAGATGAGATTGTTGGGGGGAAGAAAAGTGTCATCTTTTCCACATAGCAAGTTAGATAGCAAATATAGTCAGCTAAGAAAAAGATCAGACACTGAACTCAATTTTTATTGTATTAAATTTGAAATACCACGTCTCTCCATTCCCATGAGAGAATTTTATGCAATTTTTCACACTGTACTTCTGCAAGAGCCATTTGCAACCATGCTGCCTCTGGTTTTTCAAGGCCTAAATTTCTAACATGGGGAGGTACATTTTTTAAGTATGCCATCAGCTGTAGTGCACCCACCTGCTGAAGGTCTGAACATTTCCTGCAGTGGCTTTGAGATACAGATTTCCTGATACCTGCAAGCCCTGTAAGAAAAATATTGTTTACAAATGAGAAATTCTGATGCCTGAT
Source organism: Aviceda cuculoides (assembly GCA_035590195.1). NCBI lineage: Eukaryota > Metazoa > Chordata > Aves > Accipitriformes > Accipitridae > Aviceda > Aviceda cuculoides. The sequence continues at coordinate 35,743,174 of JAVJGG010000094.1, forward strand.
ATTCCAGGCAGCATTAGGTGTTAGATCTTCTTTCTTGACATCATTACATGTTTCCAGGTGTTAGGTATTTCATTATTTAAGAGTAGGTAGAAAAGCCAGACAATAAGTATTCATAAAATGTCAGACATTCTCCAAAGGGCTGTTTGAGTTACTACAGACCATAAAGCTCTGACTTTTATTGGGCTTGAAAATGATAGTTATTTAAAGGAAATTATGTCACTACTTAAAATATTTTACCAGAAGAAACTGCTTAGCACCATATCTTTAAACCACCAAGAAAGAAACTCCAGAGAGTTTCCACTACATTACAGCTTTCTGACAGCTCTTGCTAGTGTTGCAAAGCTACAGGTAAAATAAGAAATAATCTTCCTATCCCGGGTCAAGAATTCCAAGGCCATCAACACTATTTTTGCTCAGGATCGTGTGCCCTGCTTGATGATCAGCCATGCTATTAGCCTTCTCAGTGAGGTCCTTTGCAGCCCTTCGTCTGCATCTTGAATTCTTTGGGGTACACGAGTTGACATAGGGTCAGCTGAAAGCCAGCTCACTATCAAAACACATATGTAACTGGGTACGGACAAAACCTCAGTTTAAGAGCAGAATTAAGAGCTAAAAGACAATACGAAATGGCTCCTGACACTACCCTGCGGCTGAAACAGTACTTGAGACTTTCGCTGTTGCCTTGCAGCTACAGCACGTGCTTGCCTGCATGCCAACTGGGGCAGAGGAGCAGCAAGCTAAGAGGCTTGCTGGAACAAGAGTATGATAAAGACGTACCTGCAGAGCGGTTCTCTTCAGCTTCTTGTTCAACCCCGTGTAGGACTGGAGCAGCCAATTTCTTCCGCTGGGGCAGGTCCGTGGAGTCTCCACGGGCACCTCACCGCTCTCCCGTTACAGCAAAGGGCTTAGGGCGGCTCTGGCAGGGGAAGAGCCAAGATGCAAGAAGACGAAGCACGTGAAAGGTGACTTAAGATCAAGCAAACAGCGAGGATCAGGGAAGCAGAAACCACGTTAAATAGGGTCCTGCTATTGGTAAGGTGTGGATATAAAAAGAGAATCAAAATATCTGGGTTTGGATATAGGATGGGTTCCAGCTCCTGCTAGACTTTTGGGTCTGTGACAAGTATTTGCAGAGCGTGTTTGTTTGAAGTCTGCAGATCAAAGTCAGCGCATAGACCATGCTGTCACTTATACCTTTACAAAAGTCCCAAGATACTGAAAAACCGGAATGGCTAATGCAAGAAGAAGAGGAGTAATTCTCTGAGATAGCTGAAAACTATGGTGGTATTTAAGGATTTCACACTGACATAAATAGATATAATTTACCTGTATAGCTTTACAACACTAGCAAGAGCTGTTCACCTCTTGGTGGATTCTTGTTATTTATACACATATGTTTTAAAACAGGACGAACAAATAAAAAGCATCAAAGTATCCCATTGCTATCCATGCTTCTGACCTTTCAGGATAGGGCCAGAAATCAAATACGTTGCATAGCACGTTAGCTAATTAAGAGGGGTGAAAAGGGACATTCACACTATATAGTACATATTTTCTGAATGGCGGCAATCTAACAGAACCTCTTTATCTGTTATTATAAAATACTCTGCATTAGCAAATAAATTCTTCAGCAGAGAATCTTTTCGGCATGTCTGTTCAAGTATGCCATCAAAATTGTTGGTAACACACTGGTTATGATACAGCTGCTGGTTTGCCTTTGTGACTTTTGCTGGATCCTTCAATACAGTCATTCTGAAGGTCCCAGATGTTCAGTCTAACAACTCACATGCCTTATTTGTGTTACAAGCCCCTCACTCTTCAGTACGGCTGTGCTTATTCCTGTAACGACAAAGTAGGTATTTCTTTCAATAACATTCACTTGTCATTAGAAAAATATCCTAATTATGAATTCAAAAGTGACAGATTGTGAGATTCAGTTTGCAAAGATGATGTCACTGGTGGGGAATTGGTGGGTAACCTGCAATTACCTCTTTGAATAAAGACATCAGTGTTATATCTCGAGAAATAATGGCTAATGATATGTCTTCCAAAAGGAAATAGCGTTATTAATTACCTTACTGTGAACACACCACTTATTGACAGCTTTGAAGGCCATTCATCCAATTAAGTATAATGACTAAAAGCTTCATTTGGCCTTCGTGGTTATACAGATGGGCTAAGAACAGAGAGCAAGATCCTGATTTCATTTATAACCTTCATAAATATTCAGAGAAAGTCACAAGCACCCATGGAGCTACCCTGGTTTCTATTGCTGTGATTAGAGTCAGACTGTGGCAGGTAATGATGGTATAGAAAGCACAGTAAATTGATACCTCTAATACCTTGAAGACTTATTGTTGTGCAATAATACAATCTGTCATCTCTTCTGATTGTTACTAAGCGCTTTGCTTCCAAGCACTTTCCTATCAACATTTAGGGGGTTTTTCTTTCCCCAACTATCGTCCAGGCCAGCATACATTTCAGTGACAGATGATTTAGTTGCAACCACAGCCCTGTCTAAGTTACTCCTTACTAACAAAACTAATTTTTGCAATATTTCACACTTTCCACAGTTTTTTTCCTCCCTCAGATGAATCTAACGATCATTCTAAACATCATTCATTCATATTATACTTTGCCTCAGTTTTACGGATCTGCTTCTGATTTCATTCACGCGCTGCTATAAGAAGAATAATGTAGCCGAAGCCAACAGAATTTCTTTGGACTTTCCTTTTTGTAAGCGCCAACAGGATCTGGCCTCAGGCATAAAGGATCATTTTTATAGACCCATCTAGGCATCTCTACAGTCCTCATTAATGTGCCATTTTGCTGATTAATTATTTTAATGGATGGCAAGACAAATCCTAGTGCACGGCACAGCTCAGCTAATGTGTCTCTAAGATAACAGCGTGGCTATTAACATTGCTTCTGCCATCACTGGCTTTTATCTTTGAACAGCAACAGGTTGCTAATGATATGTGGTTATCGTTTTCACATTTTGGAACATCAAAAATGCTGACAGACTAAGGTGGCAACAGTTTGTAAGCACTCAGGTAGAACATCAAAGACCTTACTAAAGGTTTAGTACACACCAGCAGTAGCAACAGTTTTAGATCTACCTGTACCACCGGTCTAATCGCTCAGAAATCTGATACTGATGCTCATATGACATCCAAGAAATGCTTTTTTTGTTAAATGGAAAGCAACATTACAGCCAAATGGCAAAGCATCTGCAAGCGCTTTGTTTCTACGCAACACTGAAGAGCCAAGAAACTCACAACCTTGTAGCAGCTGACATTGCAGAATAACTTAATGCTGCCAACAAGTCTTGAGAGAATGCAGAATTATATGTAAATATATCAAGTAAATGTTTTTAAGTGATAGGTCTTCACCCTGTGCAAACAAGTTGCAACAGCAGTATTTATCAAAAGGGTGCCTGATGCAAAGAAGTCAGATTAATTGTTTATGCAGAGGCATTCAGTCTGCATTGCAATGAGTGCAAGCACAGAAAAGAAATGTTTCTAGAAACCACCTCCTTCATGGGAACGACTGTGAATGAACTAAACACAGTGACAGCAATTTTAAGCATGATTTTAATACCTTCTGCCACTTTGCATTGGCAAAGTATATTTAGAGCTGACAGGAAGAAGGGAGAGTAACTGTTAGCAAGCAGGCCAGAAATACGACTGCTTCATAGATGAGCCTCACACATGAGGGTACCAAACCATGGAAAGACACACTCTTGTCTGAGGATGCCTGGAAACCCATCATCCTGGGGACAAAGTGATTTTTTTTGAACTTGAAGCTAGTAGATATTGATCTCTTCTTGCCATGTTACCGTATTTCTATTACTCTACTTAAGGTCTGATACTGTGGCAGACAATGCTTCCTGCAAGATGGGCAGGGATCCCAAGGATTGGTTACTTTGCTTTTCCTGGCTATCCTGCAGAAGTTACACCTGGCCTCATAGTTTCCAAGGTAGGGCAACCATTTCTGCTACTAGGAAAGCAGGATTTGGTATAGTTAAAATACAGATAAAACACAAATGGGGCAGAAGGATCCAAGTGAGAGCCTGGACTTTGTGCACACTTACCTGGCACACGCTTTGGAGCTGTGCAGTGTTGCAGGCTCAGTTCCACAGTTGGGCTTTGCAACCTGGTCAGCCTGGATGGAGATTAAGGCTTAGCTGTGGCACAGGAATTCACGGGGTTTTTCTTGTTTGAGACATCTTCATTTCATTTATGAGAGCAGGAGTGAAAGTCTACCCTGAAACATTCTCTGCAGCTTTGAAACTAATTAAGCAAGAGGACTGTCAAGTGACTTCACGTCCATCATATCATGTGCCAAACGGCGAGGAAGCACAGCGACCGCGAAACAGTGGCGATGCATCCTCCATCCCTATGTGGATCTCCATAATGGCTCTTACATGCCAAAATCAGACAAGGACAAATAAGACATTACGTTTTCTTAGGGTTACAGCTGATTGAAACCAAAAGCTGAAAAATGAGTCTAATCAGTATGACTGGCCCCCCAAGGCAAACAGAAACGTCACGACCTCCCCATGTCTTATCCTGCTGCACCCAACTCTTTCCATCCAAGGACGTCAGAGGAAACTGAGGAAGGCAGCAAGGACATAGTTTTTTGGGTCCCTTCACTAATACTTTGCCACCTTCAGTGGCGCACTTCTCTGGTTGCCTGTTTAGCCCACAGCAAAAAAAACCCAATCCCCCCACTCCTCCCCATTCCTCATATTAACTATCACTGGATGGCAAAGTTCACACTGCAACTGGCATAAGTTGGGAGATGCAAATTCTACGCCATCTCGATGAAAAATTAAAAAGGACAAGGTCACTGTGCTTCATAGCATGTACCATAAGCAAAACTATCTTTTGATCTTGCAATTGGTTACATGTCAGTAACTACACACAATGAGGAAAAAGGTTCAAAAGCCTTATAAAATCATTAGGGTAACTGTTTTAAATTGATCAAGTCATTTTGTAATGAAGCTTATGCAAAAGTCATACAAAAAAAATCAAAATTTACTCTCAAGAAGTAAACAAAAAATATTTTCCAATTAAAGCATTTAATTATGACAGCTACCATGATGAGTAAAATAAAAGAACATCATCGAAGAAAAGCTAATTTCTCTATAACATCCTAATTCAGGACCTCATTTTCCAAACATGTTTAACTTTAATAGCAAAAACAGGAGCATTGATTTAATGTGTTCTTTTTTGTTACTAAAGGTAATCATCAATACAAGCATTTTCAAGAGTGGAATTTAAAGTTACCAAACACATGACAAAATTTTGGACTGTCTCCACAGTACAAAAAGAAAAGAGTGTAATAACTTTTTACCTTCTACAGTCCACAATATTAAGGCAAGGTTTACGTAGGCTTTCAATTTCTTAAACCAAGTTACTATCAAAGTGCCTTTGTAGCAAAAAAGGATGAATATTTGAAGTTAGCAGAAAATATTGTAAGTGCCGACATGAATGAAGAAAAAATCATTGCTAACAGCAGTCCTGCCATCCAAAAATTACTCTACTCAGTGCCTATGCACAAAGGCCACCATAATAAATAAAGTTAGAAGCAAAGCATAGGAGGAAGAATCACATTTCATGATATACTAGCGCATGGCATATTACACACCTGTGATGCTAACACCTGCCCCCCATTCAATTGTACGTTCTGTACTGGCCACAATAATACTGTTAATGTCCTATTAACTTTGGGTACCATTAAGTAATTTGTGGCTGACAATGTTTTAGAGAGACCAATGCAATACTTGCATTTCCATAATTTACACCAGTAGCCAGGCTATCTATTTATCATCCATGGCAGGTGTTAAAGCGGGGCTGAAACAATAGTGTAGAAACTATACACCAATATACTCTACTGCATCACTGAGACAGAAATGAAAATTAAAAAAGAGATAAAAATTTTTAAAAAATTGTCAGAAGCACATTAAAAATAAAATAAAATTGGTGTTCTGTTTAATGTTCTTGCCATGAGAAAATCTCCTGGTGGAGTCAATGAGAGATTATCTCGGGCAGGGAGTACTGAGCTGGCCTTAACACATTAAAAGATAAATCATATATAGCTGATGCAAGTCGGGGGGGAAAAAATGTTACGGGAAATGTTTATCTTTTCCAAATCTTTCTTGAGGGCAGTGTTAAAAAAAGGTTGATGTGATTGAAGCATAATGTCATTACTTGCCAGGGGAAATACAGGATGTTAAGAGGCTGATTAACCTGCCTTCACAGTGCAAGCATGTCGGCCCTAAATTTATATCATATTAACTTTTTATCTTCTGAAGTTCTCCAACTGCAAATGCACAGGTAAACTCAAAGGTACGTTTACAGCAGTTAAAGTGCGAGATGGGAGCTGTGTGAGACATTTAAAGCCAGAGCTCATCTGAACTTTTTGCAAATCTGAGGAGGGTCAGCTCCAAGGATTTAGTTTAGATCCACGCTTAGCTAAAGGTAATTGAGGGCAAATTATGACCCCTTCAATCAGAGGAACTACAGAGCAATACTGCTTTTGTCAGTGTTGCTTGGGCTTGTACAGAATTTCTTGATGTTAAGAACAGAATCTGATCTAAACCATGCAAATTTAGAAGCCACACTCTATGAACTCTGTGTATATTTTGTTATGCTCCAGGATAGACCTAGTGCTAGATAACTATTTTTCCATGGCCTCCCCGGCTTAGTAACCAACACTCTTTGATTTACAAAACAAAGTTCTCACCTTTGGTTGTTAGGAGTTTCTATTTCGGGCTCGGGCAGCACTCCTGGAATGCGGCAGAGCATGACTGGGTGCTGCACCTTCGCCCCACGCAGGGAAGAGCCTCCCAGGAGCAGCACCCGGAGGTGTGAGGAGAACCCCACAAAGCACACCGCTCCAGCAGAAAGCCCCAGAGACAAATATACGCCTGCCAGCTCATGCCTCTTAAAACTGCAAGAACTGGCTGTTCCAGAGCATACATCATGAGATTCCCAACCTCGCTGACACCTCGATGCCTGCTGGAACACCAGTGAGCAGCATCGTTACTCTTAATGTCATTAGTAAGGTCACTTACTCTCTGGTGACTCTCCAAAGGTGTAAGCTTATTCAAGTGCTAGTTTGAGCTCATAACTCCTCCCAGTGCCAGTAGAAAATAGCCTTATGCTAAAATTGTATCAAATTCTAGATTAAGAAATGTTAGGAATATAAGTTTATAAAGTCAAATGCTCCAAAGCTGAGAAATAACAGAATTACGGTTGCCTTATTATTCACATCTAATTTTTTCCACAGGATGTACTGAGCTCACAACAAGAGCTGAAATTATACCTCTTGCTCTCTCCTTGCCCCCTCTCAATTAATGAGAGGAGAAGAGCTTTAAAGACTTTTAAAGACCCTCAACTGCCTTGCATCTTTTATGTTTCACACTTTTTAACTCATTATTTTACAACATCCAAGTGAGATGAACTGGGCCTAATGCCTCAGCAGCTGACGTGGAAGCACAGAGCCCACAGTCGGTTCTGGCTGACGGACGAATGAAGCGGAGATTTTTCAGAAAAAGGAAAAGCGTGTGACGTAATTTGAAGGCTCTATCGTATTGGGAGAGCATGACTCCTGAGGCAGCTGACTAAGTTGTGGAGCACACCTCCATTGTGAATTTTTTTTTTTTACTTCTGCCTGTCCACATGGATGTAAGCACTCCAAGACAGTTGTCGGTGTCCCTACAGGCTTCTCTGCCCTGTTGGACTTGGGGGTTTTTACCAGACCTATTTGTAAATAACTGCTCAGTCACACCAGCGGGTCCTAATTAAGCCTTTTCACCTTCTGCATTGTGGAGCCCCTAGGATCTGCCATGGAGTGGATAACTTACAAACAAACCTGATCCTCTTCACAGGGATCATCCAGAACAGAACAGCAGGGCCAGAGGATGATTTGCTGATTACATCACTAGCCTGAAAGATGGGTGGCTTTGGTTCAGTTTCCTTCTCCATTACAGCCTTCTGCATGATTTGTGGCAAATCGCCAAAGCCATCACCTGCCAAAGGGCGCAAGCACAAAAAGCAAGAGAAGAATAAAACGTAGGCACTCAGGTACAGAAGTATGACTCCGCCGGTCACATATGCACCCACATTTTTAACGGTAAAACTTCCGCAGTGTTTATAGCCCAGCACCACCATCATCCTCTGAGGGCTCAGTGCCTAGCTCTAACATCGTGCCTAAATGCGAGTGGCATCGCCTTTAACATCGAACATTCATCAACAGCTCTTGCAGCTTTAAGGCACCAAACGCTATCGTTACTGAATCAGAGAACCGAGATTCTGCCTCCTTCCTTTCCCAGCCCCACACTTTGTGTGCTTTCTGCAGTGCTGGCAAAGCTTTAGCTGCAGAGGTGGAGTGTCCTTGTGCCCAGGGCTACGACCGCCAGTGGCAGAAGCATCTTCCTGGAAAGCCAGTAGTTTGGACCCGAATACATCCATGCAGAACAGGACAGAGAACTTGAATTTCTTACAGCTTGGCCAAGCCCTCTAATCACTAACACGCTCTTTATTCTGCTCACATCTCTCTTTCCCTTCCTTAAAATACAATATGAAAAAGGCAGTATCACTTCCATTTTTAAAAGGAACTACATAAACATCTTAATTACAGAAGACAGTCTAGCTCAGTGGAGTCTACAAATTATTGTGTCCCAGTCAATCAAAATGCCAGCTTAAATACCTCAATACTGTCCTTAGATTCACTTGCATCAATGAATAATCTGCAGTGTATTGCAAAAAACTTTTCCACGTATGCCAGTGAATGTAAGAAAACTCAATAACCATATACAAATTGCGTGGTGCCAATCAAGTACTTTTTAAAGTGAATCTAGAGAAACAGAAGTGGTGTAATTTACATGCTACAGTGAGCATATGCGTTACTTGATAATCAAAACCCTTATTCCATTTGCTGTAACAAAGGTTCCAAAATTGGAGAGCACCCACGGGACCACCATTTACAAGATTCATTCAGAGATGTATCAATAGTCTGAGCCCACTAGGTACAGGGGAACATTGTAGAACATTCACAGTTCATAAACCCTAATATAACAACTGCCAAGCCCTATAATACCTTGCTTTCAGAAGAACAATTCACCCCTTTATACATCAAACAGCAATTTTCTTAAGTACAGCAATTTTGTATGTGATGATAAATTCAGGTGGAAATTAGCCCAATAGTTTCTCAGGAAAAATAATGCAAAGAAACTCCGTAACCTTATGGGTGCATCTTTTTCAATATTCATGTATGATTTAAATACTTAAATATACTTGCATTTATTTGGAAAAATTGGATACTTGTGCTCCTGACACTTGCACGGGTCTTCCTCTCCCAGGATTAGTCTCACTGTAGTTTGCAGGATTTACCATGACTACTTATAATCACTGGTTGAAAAATTGACAGGCAAGGTATTTTTCCCAAGAAAAGTACTTTGTAGGGTTTGAGAAATAGATATCTTGGTAATCAAATTCGGAAAGGGAATGCACATGCATGTAAAGAAAGGTCATTGTTAGCTGAAGTGTGACAGATCTAGTCTGTACTGACTTGATGAAAATCCATGACTTCACTGAATTTTGGACCAATTCCTAACAATTGCAGATCCCAGCCAAATATAACAAGCTCTTACAACGGTGATTTTCAGATTGACCCATTTGGGATAATATGCTTCATAAAAACCTACACTGTAAAACTCATGAGTTCTTTCTAGCTTAATCAGCTTCAAGGAACTAGACCAATTGCAATTTGAACTCTGGTTTGCATAAGCCTTTATGATATCTTGAAGTATCATAATAAATCCTCAATTTTTTAATTAGTGTACATTAAGTACCCTAAGTCTCCCTTAGAAAAAAACAAAAGTCCAGCAAACCCAAATAATAAAGTCTATTTCAAAAGCAGATTTGTTCTTTTCTTTCTGTTTTGCTTGCTTTGTGTGAAAATATTGTGCCTTTCTGACCATGAGTTTTGCTTCAGTCCAGTGACTTGGGATTTCAAACAGTTACAAGTTACAGCCTAAGCCTGTATCAGCTTACTTTAAGGGAGTTCGGAGGGGTTAAATAATGATAAATGTATGACAAAATGTCAGGATTAAAAATAATTTCTGTTTTATGAGCATCAGTACTGTGGCCAAATTCCACTCTGTTGAACCAAAATAAAATGCCTTTTACTTATTATCATTCAGTATTAAGAAAATGGTGATTTTGCTTATATGAAAATCAGAGCACAGTTCATGTCCTCCTCATGCTTGGTTTTTATCTCTCCCCATTTAGCTTTTGTTGTGCTCAACCTTCTGGTTTCAGCTTGGGCAGACTTTGCACTGGATTCAACAATTAAAGAATTCTCCAACAGCTGGATTAGGTATCTTAAGTCTCATATTCATTGTTTTGTTTTCCACTTATCCACTATAAATTGAGGTGACTAACAGAAACAATGAAAAATTTTGATTTTTAAAAATCTTTTAAAAATAACTGCATTTCAATAAACTCACAATAATTTTTGTTAGTTCTAATCTTACTACAATTTATTCAACTATTTAAAATTAAGAAATATTCATACAAGATTTCTCTAAATTTTGAAAAAAGTCAAGCTACTGAGCTAGTTGAAATCCTGGCTAAACATCTGTATCATTTTGTTGAAGTCTTAAGTCAGGTTTTGACAAAGCTATCCTTTTCTATTGTATAAGAATACTTTTTTTGCCTCAGTTTATTCCACTAGTTCTGATTAGTAATTAGTTCATCCACAGCTGAAAAAAATGAAACAGGAATTGAAAAATGGAAGAGAGATTATTCTCTTCTTTCTGTGTATAACAATACAGTGTAAGAGGAAGAGATCTATCATCTCTAAAATTATGAAGGATAAGGATGAATGTAAGTAAATTGATTCAATTTTCTAATTAAATACAATATTCCCTTTGTTTAATAATTGAATTTAGATGAATTTATATTGTTTTCTTATATATCTAGCCTACTTAGGGTAATTTATTTCAGTAGCATCAACAAGATTAATCCCTAGATTTTTTTATCCATTGGAATTATAATTTCTACACAAATGAGGATACAATCATTATCCCCCCAATAAAAAATGCAAATATAAAAAAATCTATACAAGTGCCTAAATAGTAGATACAAGATATAGTGTGCCCTACATATGAACAAACTTCAGACAAAGTTATAGCAGCCTTAAAGGTGTTCTGCTTGCTTATTAATATTATTTAAATTACTTTTGGACTATTTTTCATTTGAATCTGCTCAACTTGGCTCACAGAAATATTTTTTTTCCTGTGGCTTGTAGCTTTGGTCTGATCTTATGGTATGTATTTGTAGACCTTTAGGTACAAAAAGATGAATTCCATAGAATTTTCCTTTTCAGAAAAAACAAATATTGGGCTATTCTGAATGAGCACGATGAGCACAATCAACTATTTGTCTGTAAAAGGTTTACCTTTCCTTGGATCTCTTCACTCCATAAAAAAAACCCCAACCAAACTACCATGTGTTTTCAATCTCTACACTCATTGAATAGATCCATTTATTTATCCATACTGCACCTCTGTCTGTATTACATTTTACGGCAAGCTTGAATTTGCCTTGAGAGCTGCTCAGTCTTGGAGGTCTCCGAGGATGATGCTCTGAAACTGGTAGTTTCCTGAAGCGGTATCCATGCATAGAAAAAGGTGCCGCCTTCTAACACTGAACTGAAAGCTGCAGAGAACAAGACAAGATATATTATCACCTTTGAACTGCTTGCTCAGTCTTTCTAGGCTTTACTGCAAGCCTCTAATAGCACGTCTCCATTCTTACTAGAAGATTGGGCTAGAGAAACCTTGGTCCTCTGAGTGTGCTAAGCTTTTGATTTTGCTTCTGCTCCTGTTGCAATAATTTCCATTTTGACCTCCTTAACCTTAGCTATCCTACCTTAGCTATGCTGTACAGACTTTGTTATTGAGTATTCGGTACATCAAATTTGTGTTTTGGTCCATAAAAGCTCAGTAATATTATTTTGATATAAATTTTATACAACTACAATTTTTCCTAGTTTAAAGAATGCATTGCTTAACTTACAGTATATCCAGAGCTTTACAGGATATCAGAATGGGATTGACCAATGTGGTTCTTGAATTTACTTATTCACTTATGTTCAAATAGATGTTATCTCAGTTCTCTCAGCGTAACTCCCTTTACCTCCTCTGACTTTGGGGTAAATACCCATTTAATGGTAACCTCAAGACATTTTAAATTCTTTGCCAAGTTCTAGATTATTATAAATTTTATCTCTCTAATATCAGTGGATAAATCAATAGACTGAACATTCCATGTTTTATTCTACATCTAAATCTGTTTATAGGCCCAAAGTGATTTTTTTTTTTCCCCTCATTAGCTATGAGAACTTTATTTGACAGTATATTTAGATACAGTTTTATCCTTTTTACAATCTGGTGCTTTCTAACACGACCCTTGGAGAATACATAATCATACAGTATTATAATAATTTTTTATAAAGCTTGTGGTTGTTCTTGTTGTTTCAGTAACAATTTTTCTGCTAATATAGGTGAATATTTTTAATCAGAATAAAAACATATTTTAATATTACCTGTCATTCTAGTCCCTATTAGTTTTTATAAAAGGTTGCTCTTGGATTTCTAGAAGTAATATTCACTTTTAACATCAGCATAGAGACAATACTTACCTTCACACATCTCTGGGGAGTTCTGCAATGTCAGTTTGAATTCATTATTATCAGACCATTCAGCTGACGAGAAGATGACCTAATCCCATACCCATTACTCACAAATGTAGTTCTGTTAACATAAATAGGACAACACAGAAGAATAATGGATTGCAAGGGGTTTTTTTTGTTTTTACATCTTAAAAGATGTTACCCAGTTCAATTCTGCATTTTGAGATATAAAAACATAAGCGTCGGTTACACTCCTGTGAAGAAACTATTTAATGACCACAAATTTCCTGGAAAGGTGATGTTGCCTGAAGATGCCAGAAGCTGGACTAGATGATCCAATCTGAGGTCCCTTCCAACCTGAGTTATTCTATGATAAAAATGTCCCTATGGCACTCTGTGAAAAGAGAGATCCCATCCCAGTGAGTGATTAGATATTTTAAAAACCGACTGGGAATTTCTTTCCTGCTAGTGCTTTGGTCATGAAGAAATAATTTAGCCTTCTTGGTTAGACTTGCTAATGGCCTTATTGCACAGACTGTTTCTTCTAGGGTGGACATGAAGAAGACAGATGTTTAAATTCAACTTTTTTCTCCTCTCTAAGCCTGTGTCACTCTCTTCTCAGCGGCGGCTTTGCCCAGTGCCTCACCAGAGGGTCTCCTGACCCCACACGGATACACAGGCAGCAGAGGTAAGTGCTTCCGATGTGGCACATCCTGGAGGGGAAGGAAAAGCTACTGATGGGAGAAGAGCTTAAAACAGGATTTCACCTGCAAGCCGTGGAAGGCAGAAGAGATGTCTTGGGGGCTAAATAACATCAAAAGATGAGAGCAGATCCCGGAGGGTGACAGAAGGAGTTAGGGTTTAGAATTTACTTCCTTTGTCAATGACTCAATGGAATTTGAGTAATATTTACAAATACATATGTTTTCCTTGCGTAAGAAAAGAAAAGGCTGTTAGGCTCAGTAGAACTGTTACAGAGTTAATTAGACAGCAAATTCCCACGTACGCAGCTAATTACACAGAGATGCACAAGACTCTCCTTCCAGGTGCCTTAGCCCTGCCTAGTAGGAAGTGTCACTCTGTCAAAAACATTTGAACAATCACTGTAGTAAATTTGTCAGTTTTGAAACTCAATCTCTGAGCCGTCTGAAAGAGGAATGCTTTGCAAAAGCAACACGTTTTTTTCCTCATATTTAAAGCAGATATTTACAATAATTTAACATTTGTTCAAATGGTGAAAACCCCTTTTAATTATATAAATTTTCTGAAAAGCTTCATAGCTACAGTAGTTTTATGAGTCATTTATTAGAAAAGATTGAGGTTTTTAAGAGGATCCAGCTGTAACTTGCCCTGAACACTGTACAAATTCTTTAGTAAGTACTGATGACTTTTTTTGTGTCTGCGGCATTGAAAAAAAATACCCAGTGGTTTTGTTTATCAATGCAAAAACTTGTTTAAACATATTCAGAACTGTGTTTCTGTTTTTATTGAACATAATCTGTCTGTTTCTCTTATTAAGAATGCTTTCATACAAATGATCAAAATTATGAAACCTTATACCTCGGATTCACACAGAAGTTGAGAAAATGTAATGGTGGTAAATTTTGATGTTTTCTGAAGTAGGAAGACTACAAAATATCTCTAGAGTGTTTTGGCTTGGGGATAAGTACTTCAAAAGCAGAGCACATGATGTTGTTCTTTCACCCAGAAAAGAGAAGTAAAATAGATTTTTTTGGCAAATTAATTATCCTAACTTCCACGCAAATCATCCAAGTAAACTGAGTCTGACCTCTCCATTCCAGCCTTTGTGGGAGCCACCATTTGGCACCACTGCGTGCTTGAGCCTTCCAATTATCTGAAGAAAAAGATAAAGAGAAAGTAAGGATAAGTTAAGCTCTTGGGAAAAAACACTTAACCGTGACTGTGTTTGGTTTAAATACTGAGAATATAATCAGCAAAATCTGCTCTGCCTTAGTGGGTCACTTGCTGTCCCTCGACTGATTTATTTCTAGATTCAGAAGTGTGGCCGGAATGTTCTACCTGTGCAAACCAATAAAACACAACAAGGTGCCAAATGCCTCCGAAGTCTCGTGCTGGGTCTGCTGCCTTCACCAAAATGATGCGCTTGCTACATGCTCCTGGAATAACAGTTTTCCTTTGGAGTTACTGATCTAAAAATGATGAGTACTGCCAGAATTGCATCATTCTCTGTCAAGATTAAGGGAGAAACAAAAGAAAACCCCTCCTGAAATTCCTCTGATATTTTTACCTAGGCAACCTCACAGATCCCAGTGGAGACTTGCGGCTGTAACTCAACACATGATTTTGCATAATTGGATGCATCTTAAATTGCAGTCTTCTAGTGTTGCTAACCCTTGAGTCTGACCTTGGCTTTAATTTTTAAAAGTTTACTTTGCTGAAGCTTCTCCTTCTCAACTTCAGTGATATTCAAAACAATGACAGAGCAGCTAGTAACTA
Organism: Aviceda cuculoides; assembly: GCA_035590195.1. Lineage (NCBI taxonomy): Eukaryota > Metazoa > Chordata > Aves > Accipitriformes > Accipitridae > Aviceda > Aviceda cuculoides. The sequence goes on from JAVJGG010000094.1 coordinate 35,758,360, forward strand.
CAAAGTGGGCAAATAACACAGCACTCATCAAACTTTTTTGTACTCGGATACCATTTTAAACATGAGCGGTATTAGGAACAGAGCATGATTTAAATGTGCTTTGACATGGGAGATGATACCGGGAAAGATAAATGTTTTAAATCAAACTCTATTTAAGATAAGCACGGCATACAAAGTAGCTACTTGACTCTTGGAATTTAAAAGTGCAGTTATTCAGATACATACTTAAATATACAGAACTGTATCTGGAAAATATGTTCAATGAGCAATTAGATTAGTAAAGAAAATAAAACGTGCTCGGGCAGTATGCCATTTTATTTATTATTATTCTTCCACTAATTTTTACAACTTGCCAAAGTGCATGCTTCATACTGATTTGAAGCCAAATTGAAAGCACAGGTGCACCAACACATGAGAAAGTATTTCAATAGCTGAAGAAAAAGCTTACATTCAGAACTGAAGCTGTGTAAATCAATGTCTTCAACTCCTTAGCTATGTGCCACGAGGAAGAAAAAGCCTCAGGAAGAAACAGACTGATGCTACTGCCATCTCACAAAAATCCTGGGCTACAAACACCTTAGTTTTTGTGTAACTTTACCACCAGACGAGCCAAAATGTTTCATTCATAGGGACCAGGATTTATACTCAGCCCTAAATTTTCCTCTATGTCAGCAAATCTAATTGCTACTTTGAAAACAGGTGTGGTAAGTGTCTGCTGCCCTGGATCTAAGATAGTCATTAAAACCAGTGCAAAGTGGGAATAACTGTTAATATTGCAATTTAGTAGCCTTTTAAGCTCATTTTGATGTGCTATAATGCTAAAATTTGGCATTGATGTTAAAGTTTGAAAAAAAAAAAATTACACTTTTTGAGAATTCCACACCTTTTCTGCTTAGGAAGGGTCTAGAGACAGAAAAAGGAAAAAAAGTTTTAACCAGGAGTGAGCCTCCTGGGTTTTGCTGCTCATGAGAAGTGGACTGAGAACAAGAGATTCATGTTTTTTAGCAGATATGCTGCCAGCTTTTCTCACAGGCAGCAACAGGCAGTGTAAACTCCAGGGCCACAACTAAAATAAACAGATTTTATACCTGTGGGAAGCAGGGAGGTTCAGCTTTCCAATGGTCTAAATAATTAATATCCAGCAGTTGAGAGATAGAAGCTGATATAATATACGGTGGTGCCATTGGGTACCATAGCAAAAGGATAACAATAATCCAAATGTCATGCTGAGATCTGCTACAGTGCAAACTGCAAGGGCTACAACCAACCTGCTCAAACGTTTTCAGACACTGACTCAGCTGTCCAAGTACCAGTCCCAGGTCAGCAATGAGAAAAAGACGAAATTCTGGAAATTTTATCATGTGATGATCTTATCCCTCAGTATCTTTTATAGTGCTCTAATGAGGAAGCATTGCCTTCTAAAATACTGCAGAAAAAGCATCACTTTGTATGGGGGATTGCGGTGAGTGATTATTTCAACTGGCCAGTATTATGCTATTAACTCTTCTCAAGCTAGAATGACGGCTACATTGTATGGGGATTTATTGAGGGAAGGCTGTTTCTCAGGACATCACAAAAAGCACTCCTGCCAGAAGACCACCGTTTCACTGAAAGATTTTAATTGTAAAAAGAACTATACTAGCCTGGTATCTCCCCTTCATAACTGCATCACTCTTTGTTTATATGTCAGTCTTGGAACAAAGCATTGATTCCATCAACCTTTAGTCAGACTAAAATCCATAATTTTTCTTTCAAAAACAAGTCAAAGGAGGAATCAAATAAAGCAGTAAAATATTTAATATTTTGTGTATCTGCTAATTGTCCTTTGGGTAAGAAAGAAAGAAAGGAAGAAAATCAGGGGCTTGTAATTCAAGCAATTTACTTTGGGGGAAAAATTGTGTACTTTTTTCCAGGCACTAGGAAAGTCTGAGAAATCTGTTACTATTTGTGTTCACAGCATCCAACACACTCCTGAAGTCTGATGCTTACTGTAGCTAGTCAGTTATTGCCTCCTGTAAGGAAGCAGTTATTGCTTCTCATGCCTACCACAGGAAAACTCAACAAGCTCATTCTTCACCTTTTATATTCTGAGAGATACTGTTCCCTTCGACACCTATCTTACATATTAGCATTTGATCAATCTTCAATACAGTGACTATCTAAAAACTGTCTCACTTCCTCTCCTTCTAAAATTAACATTTCTCCTTTTTAACTAAACACATAACTCCCAATTGCTAGAGACCATCATTGCTGAATCGTTTTCTCCTCCTATTTCTGAACACCTTAAAATCTTTCAACTTTGCGAGATACTGTGATTGTGAGAGAGGTTTAGGTTTTTCACAGAAGAACTCTCTTTTCTCCAATGCTAGCTTTTTTAAACACACACTCAACTGCAAAGTACAGCTATCCACTCAGTTACAGCGGTTGTCTTCTGCAAGTCTACATGTTTCTTAGAAGGATACAGGGAAAAATGTGGTCTCTTTATTCAGATGAACTGGCTTAAACTAATAAATCGAAGCTGCATGTTCTCATATTTTTAAGTTAGATGGGGAACACACTGAATGTATTTAACAGAACACACCTCCAAACTTGGCAACTTTTCAAACAAGTTAATGACGTCTCACACACCATTATCAACAAATGTTACCTTTCATTTTGAGTGCTCCTTGGCTAACACACTTTTGTGTAGTAAGCCCAAACAGGAACTGCAAAACTTTGTGGGCTGGCAGATGAAGAACACCCTGACCAACCCATCCTGATTGATAAGCATTTGGAAACTCGTCTGCTTCTTTGCTTCCTTTGCCCTAAGACTAAAGTGACTGTCTAGTCTTAGGGGGACACCCTCCCACACCTGTATTCAAGAAATCTGTTCTCACCTTGATGTTTATTTCACTATGTTTTGCTCTATTTAGGCTGTGGCTTTGAGTCACCCTTCCAAAATTCAAGATAGTTTTCCAATGAGCCCTTCAGAAACTTGCTTTGATCCCAGTTTTGGCAGTCAGCTCTCGTCACATATTTCATTTGTTACTTTAGATGTAAGTCCCCAGCCAAAACAGTCCAAGAGCAAAGAAAAGGAACAGCCTCCAAATATGGTGAGAGCTAAGCTGGTTTCTGGAGTAGTTTAGCACATCGGCATGCGCAAGAACGAAGAGAACTGCAACAAGTTTTAAATAATGCTCTAAATAGACTGTGGTGAAATGTTCAGAACTTAAAACTACAAAGAAAATCCCGAAACAGATAAAAGAATAGCTAAGACTCCATTAGTAAATATAACTCTCTCGTGATCAACTCCATCAATAAAACGCTGCTTCAACTCTCTGAAACCATGTCTGACAAAACAAAGGTTAAGCACAAGCCCTTAACTTAGTATGTGGTTTACAAAGAGCTAGTGAAGTTTGTGCCATCAAACACAAAGGATGAGGTTTTTTTCCAAAGCAATTATACTGGACAGTTATAATAAAAATACCAGAAAAAATACTCTTCAGTATCCACCAACTGAATCTTAATTCAGACCACACAATTCTTTTGCTTTTAATTAGGATTATTTTATTCCTCTCCACTGCTGTTGGATGTTCCTTTCATTTAGTCTCTCAACTTAAAATTCATGCTATTTCACAGTATTCTCTGTGTGGATTACGAGGAGGCCAATTACAAGAGGCTCTCAAATAGCAGTAATGTTAATCAAATGAACTGTTACATATATAGTAGCCAACAATAATCTGGCCTTTAACAATAAAGAAATAGTTATTTATACAGGTTTTTAAATGTGAAAATGTAAGAAAATAGGAAGTTTTCTGTATCCGATTCTGGAAACACATAAGCCTGGTATTCACACTCAGTATACTTCATACACACCAAAAAGTCAAGACTGCATCTCACAAAGCATCAACATTTTTTTCCTTGCTCCGTAAGAGCAGTACCTAGCACCTGTCGTAAACTGATCCCTATCCTCTTGTCATCCACTTTATAAAGAAATAAAGCAAATTTGATGCTAGCCTGTTGGATAAAGGAGTGCCTGAGGCTACATACCCAAGTTTAGCTGCACTGCAGTTCAACACAAAGGTTTGTACAATTTTTTTAGGAAAACCTTAATTCTCCCAGAGCTCATTTTTAACTTCTACAATACGCAAAAAGAGTATATGAGATACTTTGGCTCTGTATACTTTGGAAAAGAGTAATTTGGAATCTCACAATGTTACCTTACAATTTAAAATATGTAACGATGGTAGCTTTTGAATCATAACTATAAAATACTGGAGCACTTATCTATAAAGGAATTAAAACTATAAATTGCATGAACACTTCGAATTGTTTCTTGTTATACACATTTAATGATTTAGTTTAAAATAGCATGTAAAAACTCCTTAAAAACAGTGTATTTAAAATGCTTATCCAAATGCAATTGCTATGCACAAGGCAAGAGTTTTCTTTTAAAAAAACCTGATATTTTGCATTTTGTGCTTCAACGTTCCTTAAAAATAAGTACCAAGTAATCTACAATTAGCAAAATATAAGCATAATTAAGCTATGAATTATAAGTTAATGAAATAAGCTGCTTCAATGGGGAAAACATTTTATTAGGAAATAGAAAATACTCATAGCTGGAGAGTCAGCAGCTGTTTTTAAAGGATGCCATTAGGCTGCCATTATTTTGACAAAGCTCTGGCCTCAGAGAGGCAGATTTTCTTAATGCGTTGTAGAAGTCCTTGGCAAACTACATAATATTCATTAAATTTAAATGGAGACCCTTAATGTCTCCTGTAAAGATGTCCCAGGGAGTCAATTTTCAAGGAATTCATAATGTAAGCAGCAAGTTATCGGAGAAGGGGACATTCATCACCTAAGAAGGCCCCGAATGAATCATTTAGACAAGGTGATATGACACATTTTGGTGGTTTATTTGTTAGACTCCACGAGACCCTGAGTCAGACACCTACTTCAAGTAACAAAAGAGGCAATCTGGCCAGCCACGTGCTGCATACACCAAATTTCCTCAGACACTTCCTAACTTTCCTAGGAGAGTGGTTCGTTTAATCCCTAGAGTTAACGCTAGTGTCAGAGGGACAACAAAGCCGAGGTGACAGCTGGCTAAAGCACTGCGCTTCTGCCCAACTCCCGCCTCGTGCCCAGCACCTTGGGAACCAACTCCCACGTTTTTTGGGGGGGTTTCACCCTGGCACTGATTTTGCTAGTGAAGGATGCCCTTATCTTCCTGTTATAAGAAGAACCTGGCACATGCTGGGCAAACAGACCCCTTAAAATCTGAATCCTAGGCCTACTAACTTTTTGCTGTTGGGTTTTTTTTTGGATCCCAGCAGTGGAATCTCCCCAGTGTTGCTTATATTCATTCCCTCTATGTCACAGGGCGAATACTGTTAAGGCTGATACAAAAGACCGTTCCATGAAGTTTTCCCCCTTTTTAATATTCGGCTTCATTTAAATGATGTTGCATGTCCCTAAAACCTTTTTAAGCTGCTTACCTTTAAAGTATAAACATGTCAGTATTTAGCCCTGGAGGGTACTTTTCTGTCCTCAATCAGCATCCATTTATCAAAGACTGATCTACATTGCTAAATGCTGTAAAAACACATTAAAAATACATTGTAATAATCTCCATCTAATAGCCAGTGGCTTCCAGCATTGAATATACTGCTGTTTATATAAACATTACACAGACAATGCCACACGGTTTTCAAATTGGGCTGTACTTAACGTGGCAGCCTTCTATCATCGTTACTCAATAAGTAGTACAGACAAAGAGAAACAGCTTCCTTTAGCAGATAGTCTTATTCCTATCTCTCATAAAATGACACTATTACAAAATAATCCAACATATTAATCCAACATTTAATTTATTAATGGAGAATAAGAGACAGGATTTGGTCTTCATCATCATTACATATAACTTTACTAACACGCTCAGTGTTACACAAAAAGGCAACACAACCCAGGTGAGCTGCAGCCAGAGCTTGCAGAACACTCCCATAAAAACAAATTAAGCAACAAAATATGGAAATGAAATCCTGATTTTTACTCTGTACGGTTCCATACAGAATTAACTTTAATAAATGTAACTGAAGAGAGAATTATCCTTAATGATCCTTCTAGTTTACATCTAAATATTTCAATAGCTCTTTAACTGCTAAACTATATTCAAAATATCCTTGAAAACCTTTACTAGGGCGTTGAGATGTTAAATATTGAAAACTCAAAAAACCAACTCCATGCTGGGGAAACTGGAAGCTATTTAATCAAGCTGGGCTCTTATATCGTCAATAGAATTACAGTTGATATCAACTAATGAACATTATGCCTCTGAGGTAAGGAAATTGCGCTGTCTCCATTTTCCAATGGGCATAGGAACTGAGATTTGTTACCAGATGTGAATTACAGATGGAAACTGTAAGCAGCATGGTGCTTTCAGAAACCTGCCTTCCCCCTCTGTCCTCATTCCCCATCTACTCACCCATCGGGGGACAGTTGCAAAGTCAGTGAGACATGAGGCGAAACAGCCGATGGAAACCTGCGTAACAAAGCACGTGTAAGTACCTGTCCATCTCAAAAATTAACTGTGGTTTCCCATAACCACCACATTTCATGCATACCTCAAAGAGAAGAACCTTTTCTAAACCTCCTAGTTGTACGGCAAAGGACGTAGTCAGGGAGCAAGTTAAATGCAAGGAAAGGAATTCGCATCCCAGTGAAATTCAAGCCTCCAAGTAATTGGGTGAACTACTCACAGCGTTCTTCTCCTGAGCCAGGACCACTCTTCCTATCTCATTAGCATCCCGAAAACCTACTATTGTCAGGGGACAGACTTTGCTGTCTTGCTGCCTCAAGGAAGAGGAAAAGAAGACAGGCAAAAGCATTTTCTTTCTGAGAAAAGTGTGTTGAAAAACTTGTGGGAGCATAGAAAAAAAAAATTCCTATGGGGCAGGGAGGTGGGGGAGAATGCTCTAGTTCTCTGTCATTCTGGCTTGGTTTTATTCTGTCAAGCATGAAGAGAAATACGCATCATGTTTTCCATACCAAAATTTGCACAGTGTTTGTCCTCATGCTAAATGCAGATCTGGCCTGCAGTGCCAAAGATCTCCTAGTAATATTTACAGTACCACAGAATCGGAGGAACGGCGCATTTAAAGGCACTACAGCTGTCATATTAAAGAAGACATCAGATATTAGTCATTTAAGAACATGCCATTTTTTTCACTAATTATAAGTTTTGGACACTACTGAAGAGATTTCCCTTAATGGCTACCCTGCAAATAGCTGGGATATTCATTTAGAGCTGTCCTTAAGGAAATACACTTCTCTGTGGTCTGAGAGTCTTAACAGCAGGGTTCTTCCAAACACATACTTAAGCGGAGCTTAGGAGTTAGATGCTTTGCATAACACAGATTAATATCACAATTCAAGAAATACTGCGGTAGTGCATTGTGGTGCTTTATTAGTGTTAGACATGCAATATTTATTTAATGAACAGAAATTAAAATATTAAGTTAACATTTTAATCAAATTAAAGGAGTTGAAGTTGCAATAATGAAACAAAAATAAAGTTTTTCATGCATTCTAAGTTTATAGCTCTCACATGTGCATATAGTTGTGATTCTGTACCATTATTAAATGTAGACAAACTACCATTGATTGCACGAGACGAAATCAACCCTTAAGTTATAAGTATGTTCATATCTTTTACAGACTTCCTATATAACCTGGATCTTCAGCTTTTTATAGTACATTGTAATACAAGACATCTGGAAGCTTCTAAGATGAATAGGAATGGCTCTACCATTTGTAACATACAGTGGCTTCTTCAATGTACAAAATAGGAAAGATAAAGCAAATGCCCACCATTCTTTAAGAGACCATGACTTTTTCAACAGAAACAAATCTCAAACCCCTTCATAAACAGATTAAAGTGCTACTACCTATTGCATATTAAATACTTCCAGTGACTGTATCTACATTTAGAAGTTATAAATCCCTGAAAATAGGGTTTCATACCGAAAGTGCTGACAGACCCTTAAATCTAGCATCATCGACACAGCAGCGCTATAATCCTTCACCAGGTACTTCAAAGAGAGGAAGTTAGCCAACATGCTTTAAGTACCACCAGTTTAAAAGCCCACAGCTAACGCCTCTGTCATATCTACAACAGCAATGGATACATAAAGAGCGAAAAACCATGAGCTTACTTTACGTACTTGATGTAGGACAATAATTGTTCTTTAAAGCTGGAAGTAAATAAACCTCCAGTGCAGCAGTAAACATATTAAGACACCAGTTCTGTTTGGTTTAAGATGCATCTAAGAAAGAGCATCTTGTACAGAAGGAAATGCAGACTAGTACCCAATGAGCATGTGTTTCACTAGGTCCCCAAATCATGAAACCTTTCTAAATGCAAGGCAACATTTTCACAGCTGGAAAATTACAAATAGTTCTTGATACAGAGCCAACAGCAATAAATGTAGTTATGTATAATCTAGGCAGAATGCTACATTCATTAGTAGGTGGAAAACGCAGCTAAACGTAAAATACAGCAGCAAGAGGTAACATATATAAATATTAAACATCCTTCTCGAATGGCAGAAAGTTTAAATTTGTTACTTACAACGTTAAAGTATGGCCTTGATATTTGTTCTTTAAAGTACGTAAAGTACATGGCTATGAGCAGAGCTGTTTCAATGGATAATTTAAAAGTATAGTGTGTGCATGGATAAACTCTTATGCTAATTTTTGAGAGAAAAAAACCCAAATAATGTGGAGATGTCAAAAATTTTCATCCCTACATTTTAAAGGGCAAGAAAGACTGACCATAAGAGGTAAGTTATTACAGTTTTAAACTGATCTGCAAGAAAGTTTATGATTTTATCCTATGGGAGAAACAGAACTTTGTTTTCAACATATAAATTACTCTGTATGAAATGTTTTCATTCAAAAAGCTGCACGGTTAAAAAAATACATGTGGGGTGAAGACGCTTTTCAAAAATAATCTCAAAATCAAGAAAAAAGTTAAAATTTTCTGTCTAAGCAGAAAATGACATGCATGTAATCTTTACAGAATTGCTCCAAAAGCAGCCTCTATCTTTAGCTAAAGAACTCTATAAAAATATTTTCATAGTTGTAAATGTCCCATTCTGCCTCTCTTAGTAACTTTACCTTTTCCTAAATTGCATTTGTCATTCTCCCCTCTTTCTTGACAAACTGTTAGAAACAAAAGGTGCTTTTATTCACTTACAGATCAGATAAAGACTAGATAGCACATTCAAAGCTTCACTAAATTTCTTCACTAATGCACAAAAATTGATCTTTTCGCTACCTTTAATCTGCTTATCATTCTTGGTATGCAAATATGTCAAATGATCTGCTTTTAGTCAATTATGCAGTTTGATATTCTACATTTACATTCTAAAAGAAGTGATTTCAGAGGTGCTAAATATAGTAGAGTTTCATTTTAATAATTATAAGTTGGCTTGCAAGTGAAAAGTCATTGGAGCATATTCTCTGGTTAGTTTACTTGTTACACATTGGTGTGTATGATTTAATCACTGTAGATACTACAGATGGTCTCATACCAGTTAGTTTGAAAAAGGCTGTGGAATTCAAAACAACTGCACACTTCCCCATTAACAATATGAGAAAACCACTTGCTTCGGCCAAACATTTGAAAATGTTTAAGAACTTTTATGGAAATACTGTGTAACCGAAATACATCTTGGTGTAATTAGGAAATCAAAATCTAATTGAGTGCAAAACCTAACTTCCAACAGTAAACGTACCATAACTTAGTACATAACCTTTGGCACTTCGAATATATTACAACAAATTTACAGTCACTTAGATCTTACATGGGTCAAAAGAACATTCATCAGTTTATGAGGTACCAAACTTGATAAATCCTTAGGTAGTCAAAAGAGAGACTACCTGATGAAACGGGCCAATTTCTGTGCTACAAATGTCTAACTGCAGAGCCCTACAAACAGGCAGGGCTGGAATAACTCCGGCTCCATCCAGGCACAGCGATCTATGCTAAGGGATCCCAACGGTGGGTTGGGAACACTCAAACTGCATACATTTTAGGGACATAGCACTAGGGGGATGGGAGGTCGTTGCTAAAAAAATGAAGAAAATAAAAGGAAGAAAGAAAGAAGAAAAAAAGAAAAAGCCAAAAGTAAGTACATGAAATCTGAGAAAAACTGTACAAAGAAGTATTTTTTTCTAACAAAAACAATTCTGTGCTGTCAAACAACACTAACATCGTCAAAAGCATTCAGATAGTAGAACTTTTTCAACTTTTACAGATCATAATTATTCAAGATTCTACTAATTTTTGCAGGTTCAAAAATGAAAACATATTTAGAACCTTTACAACAACAACAAAAAATTGCAATTTAATTTCAAGCTTTTTTCCCCCTCTTCAGCAACACCCATTACATGATGCTGCAAGAAGAAAAAAACAGATCAGATGTAGAAAAAGGAGAAGACAATTAGTTTTCTGAAATCCAAATCTAAAATATTCTCTGTACTTTGTTTTAATCTCATATTACTGTTTCACAGCAACAGACAATCCAACTGAGACGCTTATGAAGGAAATTAAAATTAAAATCTATTTATGTTAATATTGTGAGGATTCTTCTCCTACAGTATTTTCCCATTATATGTTCATCACTATATTTTGTCAATTTATTGAATAACAGATACCTTTTTCATATGTCATTTTACAAACAATTATTAAATGATCAGGAAGACATTTACTAGATTCTTCTTTCATTTGCCTCAATGAAAACTGACTTTTAGAAGTACTTACAAGGAATACAGATTTTTTGAATGAAAAGCCTCTACATGTGTTTAAGCAACATAGCCTATTTCTAAAGGCATATACTTCACTGTCATAAGATTTTTAAAAACCTAAGACAGATATGTATCATGTAAAACTCAACCTTAAATTGAGTCAGTTCTATATTTTTTGAATTATCATGTCTATTTAAGTCAGTCTGTTCATTTCTCCTACGTTTTCACTGTAGCAGACTTTGACTAAACAAAGTATTCATACCTTTATTCCATACTTTTCTCCAGTCCTACCTCTGACTCTATTAACACTGTTCAAAGTACTTTAACATATAAAAAGGCATGCACTAACTTCATACAAAAAGATCCTCAAAACAACCTTATGTCATGAGCTCACTACCGAAGTTCAATCATTATACACAAAATTCAGCATTTAAGTGTAAAATAACTATTTCCAGCATGTACCATTACTGAAATGGCACGGTATTTTTTACATTGTTATACAAAAAGCACATTGTATAGAATATAGCATTTACTCTGCAGACTGTGCATCACTGTTTTCTTCTAATAGGTGTAAAACAAACCACATTCCATTGCAACGAACCACACTTAGGTTTAGTAAAGCATACTACACTGGCTTGAAAACAGTGGTCTTGATGGCATGCTGTAGTATCGGAATCAATATATTTGCATAATACCAATAATCATTCAAGAAAACATTTGTAACAGCACAGGCTTCCTAGCTGAAACTGCCACATGGTGAACACTAAGCTATTATATAAAATGCATGGACGTATTTAATGTGTATTATTAACTGTACCATAAGTATTCTGTACCTAAAGATGTTTTCAAAGAGAAAAAAAAAAGTTATTTAGGTAATCTAACAGAATATTACTTTTGGCAGTCCCTGCTAGTGTCTGGAGTAAAAAATAAATGAAAAAAATCCACGCCATAGTCCCATCCTCTCCTTATTCCTGGAATTTCATAGGAGAAAAGGAATGAAGTCAAAATGTTAAAGTGTGATTTCCTTCCACAAATGTATTCAGCAGAAAGTACCATCAAGTATCGCTATCTTAACTTTTGGAAAATTTGCCAGCTTTTCGAGAAGGTTCATATGGCACTCTGAGAATACTAGGAGTTTCTTCCATTACTCGTACAAGAAGATTATCAATGTAATCCTCAAGTTCACGAATATGGGTGTCTTTCTTCTTAAGTTGCTCTTTATGTTTCACCAGCTCCTGCAAAACCTCTTCATAAGTAAGGTTACGGTATCCTGCAGTGGCGTCGAAAGGGTTTCCATCCTAGAGATAAGTTTAAAAAAAACACCAGATTTTATTAAATAGTTTAGTGTTCTGAACAAGTTGATGGGTTAATCCTTTTCCCATGTTTCTCATGTGCACCTCTTGACAGAAGCTACTTCTCTTAGACAACATACCTCCATTTGCTCTAGAGCTTTTCCCAACGACATGCAACATGTGATCCAAACCACTGCAAACTTGAATGTCTTACTCTGTGTCAAGAAGAATTAGCTGTGACCTTAAGTAACCAGATTAGGAAAAATTTGGAAATGTATAACTGAGAAAAAGATTGTGAGAGTTGGTTTACAGAAGTATTAGCACTGTTAGACATGCTAAGCAGCAAGTTTCATCTGATTCAGAAATGGAGACATTTAAAAAATATGGAACTGTTAATTAAGTAAAATAATCTAACCTCTCAAATCCTGCACATCTAACAGGGCAGAAGAAGAACACAAGATAGCTTTTGTTTACAGTAGAAACTTGTCATTAAAAATGATAAAGCTTGCACAGCTAGGAAGCACACCACGTAATAAAGTCATATTCATTCCTTTTCCTTCAGCTCCATATTTGCACATTGGCATATGTCGAATCATTAAAATACGCAGGTGGCCAAAGTTTTCAAATAAACCTAATTAAAAGTGATGGTGCACTGCAAATAGGCTGAAGTACGACAGATCAATCAGCCTCTCTCCATCAATTATATTCTAATAGCAGCTCTCAAAAATATGCGCTTTTACGGGTTTCTCACTACATTTGAGATATTTAATGTTACGTTTATGTACATGTATTCAGTATTTTGAACTTATCAAGTTACAAGATTGTAAGTGATTAATAACTCCCGCTTTATTAAAATGGCTAACTTGATGAAATTTATAAATTGGTTAGTAATTGATTTCCAACTAGTACAGAAGAGAAAATAATTTCACTTTGTGGTCATTGTATTTTTAACACATTTCTTCTACAAGAAAGAAGTGAAATTTTCCCTTTATGGTACTAAATTTTTGTACACGTTGGAAAAGACATCATTAACACCTCCACATCTAAAATACAGGGTTTGCCTAATTTTCTGACTTGGCAAAGAAACAGGAATTAAGATGCAATGATGTCTTTAATTACTATATAAAGTTTACTAGAAAATTGTGTGTAATACACATGCTTTAAAGATGTTTTATCATACACATGCTCCATATAGATCTTTGGGGGGAAGAACCTATGACATTAATCACACAAGGAAATTCTAGTTAAGGGATGTTAGTACTTGAAATAAATATTGTTAAAGTTAAGAAGATTTAAATGTTCAGTTTGAGCAAGTAAGTGATACTTAAACATATAGGGAACAACTATATCTTTACAAAAAAAGATACTACGATTTTAATACAAAACATTAATCTCATAATGAATTATTAAGAAAAAAAGATTCTAAATAACAAGCTATGCAAACAGCGATTGTTTCAGCTACAAAATACTCTGGGGGTACACACTGACAGCCAGAGGAAATGGAGTTAGCTGAAATGAAGGCCTGGAAATCTCTGATCATCTCTTTATTGTTCTAATGAGGAATTCTGCTCTGGGAATATCATCTAAGCTACTTTCACATCTTTTGTCCTACTTGCTTCATCTTCCTTTCAGTTCTTAATTAGGCCTTAAAGAGCTCGCGCTGCCCTTTCAACTGGCTACTGCTCCCATTTAAACACCGCTTTCAGAGACAGGTGTTGGCACCAGAGTAGAAGACATACAAACATAATTACTAAATGTGATGCACAAGGAAGAAATATAATAACTTGGTGAGGGCTATTATTGCAGAATCTAATAATAAATTACTTCAAACACCTTAGAAAGCAATCTTGAATATTTAAAAAAAAATTCAAATGGTTTCATTCAAAACTACGGTTGAGATATAGTTTCTTCTCCTCCTAATTTGTATTTTGTATTAAATGAGCGCCACCTCATAATCCTACAACTGACATTTAGGATAGCCGGTATTCCAAAAGAAAAATCATCAAGGATTTCTTTTATCACCTTTAAATCCTTTAAATAAAACAATTCACATCTTATTTCTTAAAAGAATTAAACCGATGCTTTTACCAGCAATAAATTACATGATGTGCGGTAGTACGTTTGCAAGCACATAGAAACTGTAATTATGGTTACTTTACAGACAATAGCTGCTAAGTTAAATCAATTTTTTTGATGTCGTTTTTTGTCAGAGATTAAGTAACTGCCTGGTAGAATTCAGTTTACTATCTGATCAAAGGCAGCCTTCATATACTTTGACATCTCCCACCAGTTACTTACATTATAAAAACTTGGGCATTTACAATAACATCAAATGTTATTACAAATCATTTACATAAACCAGCAAAAACCAAACAGTACAGAGTCATATTTGCTTGTGAAACTTGTTTTCCATATATTTTAAAGACTGAAAACAAACCCACTTTTAAAGATTTCATCTATTCACAGAACAGATTCTAGTACGACTACATTTTCCTTCATACAAAGACACTGCATATGAAATCTGTGGATTTTTTTTTTGGTCTTTTCTTATTCTTAGTACACAATTTATTCGAGGTACTTCTAGAGTCAAAAGAGACTTCTAGTATTTCTGGTTTTAGTGTTGTCTGAGAGGCTTTTCATTTATTATTTGTATTATTCATCCTACCATATACCAGTTCATTGCTTCCATTTTGATTTGGCATCTAAAGACTGTCCTCAAGTTTCCAACTGTAGTGATAGGAAACTCCTGTTAGGTCAGTTAATACATCACTGCCTAATGCAGAGCTCCTCACCTGACTATTACTTCTCTAGAGTCATCTGAAGTACCTGAAAGCAACAGTCTTCTTTTTACTTTAGATTACTTTGCAAAGATCTAATTTTTTTCTTCTCTACATCATCACACCAGAAGTACACTGCATACTGAGTGTAAAACTCTTCTTTATCTCCAAATTTACATTAAGCCTGTAATTTTCAAATTAGGTTTTCTGGATGTGTCAAAAGAAAAACAAAAAACCCCCAACATTCCTTCGAAGAGGTTAAACAAGAATAGCTTATATTGTGTCAAGCACCAATTAGCTGGCACTTACTGATGGCTTTCCATAACACTTCATAACTCACCATTGGTTTCTTGAGGTCCTCAATGCCAGAAGGATTCATATTAAAACTGTGGGAAAAAGCCAAAACCCCAAATATTAGCAGTGCATACTTATCTGACCAAAACATCTACTAGAAGATGCTACTGAATTAGGTATAGAGCCATAAAATATTTAATATGATTTATTTTCTTGATTTGTTGAATATAGGAAAAGTAGGAAAATATTCAAAGTTAATGGAAATTTTCATATACTCTGTCCATATTTTTTTGTATTTTGTCACAAAATTTGAGTAAGTAATTAAGAAATGCAAGAAAGGACATTATGGATAGGGCTTCCCTTGCTTTTCTCTCATCTCTAGACTTAGCTCGAGCTTTTAAGCAAAAGGAGATACTTTAAATGAAATATTCTGGAAACAGGTCCCTGGGATGAGATTGTCAAAAAACAACAAAACTCTGCAGACTAACATGTATTCCCAGCTTTCATGGCAGCTGCTAGAGGGGAAAGGTCCTTTAGAAATTCCAGTGAGATCACCAGCTAAGTCAGAGCTGAAAAGCCATCTTCTGTCATCAACTTTTGTTCCATACTTAAAATTGAGGAAATAATCTATTATTTTATAAACCTAGTGATTTTCCCACATATCCAAAAAGCAAAGCTATTTCATGATGTTGCTGAGATTTTTTTTCTTCCTCAACTGCAAAAGTGCAGCTGATATTGATAAAAGCAGCCACTAAGTGTCAGGCCTAAGAAATGGCCCACTGGTCTCTCAGATCGATGCAAATATCTTCAAAAATCAGCACTGCTATGTTCTCATGTACTTCCTACACCAAGTTTGGAGAGAAAACTAACTCTCTGAAAATGCGTTCAGAATTTGCATGTGGCTCACAAATACCATTTACTTGGTAGCACTATAGCAGACATCACATCACAGAATCTACTACTTCGTTAGATTGCATGTACTGGCTGTCAAGGGTGAAGTTTGTTGACTGAGAATAATGCAAAAAGTTACAAAAATATGTTTACACTTTTTTTTTATTTTAAAGGTAGCTTAAAGTACGGAACATGTATTCTGTGACTGTTCATCACTGTTATCTGAATTTAAGCGCCATGTATTTCATGGTCTAAAAGTGGAAGGGACATAAATTACATTAGTAAATTATGTCAAATGTAAGCCCTGATTTGTTTCTGTAAAAAAAAAATTGTTTACACTACAGTTTTTCTTTTTTAAATTAATTTTTTTAATTCTGTATATTATATTTTATTTCCAAAGTAGGCAGTCTTTTGCTCATACAGAAGTCCCGTGAACCATCTGCTGGACTGGGGATATTAGATAAAGATTGGATTACAGGAACAGTCACAACTAGAAATCAAGAGGTGTCTGACGAATCAAGTTCTGGCTAATTCCCATTATACCTGTTTGTAACAGTGATCCGCAGCAGCCTGCCTAGTTTGCTGGAGACCAGTTTTGAATGAGGGGCCTCTTTCATCGGGTATTGTCTAAAAAGCTAAAGGCAGGAACACTCCCTCACAGCCCGCCTTTTAGTTTCACACTGATGTGTCAAACACATGATGAACTTCCTTCATTCATGGCTGCCTTTCGTGATCCGAGTACAAAAAAAATGAGTTAACTGAACTGGATCGAATTAGCTTGGTGAAAACCAAGAATGTCTCTATTTAACGAAGTGTGGCGTTAATTTGGGATATCTTTCTTTTGGGACTGTTTCCTCATGTTAGACAAGATATAGAATAATACGGCCTGACTGCTCAACTGAGAGACTTTCTGAAAGGTTAAAAAAGCAAGATCTTTCATTGCCTTGAATGACTTTATAGTTTCTGTGAAATAAGTTCTAGGACTCTTTCATAGCAGCAGCTTAAAAGAAAAGCTGCCATTCTGACTACGAAAAGTTACGTTTGAAAATCAGAAATATAAATCATTGGCAATATGGATTAATTTTTTTTTTTCAGCTAAAAAACCTGCAATCATTTCTGCAACATTGCAGATGTTGTAACTGCAATTACAAAAGAGCACATCTGCGTATTTTACATGAAGCCATTTGAATATACTGGCAAAAAACGAAAAACTGTTAAACAAAATATTCCCCAATAAAACCCCAAACCCCATGAATACTCCTACTCATATTGTAAAGAGATATGTGGAAAATATACTGCTTCTGAAGGAAGAAACAGGTGCTGAGATTGCATATAACATTTTTTAAATCAGATCGTCTGCTAAGTAAGGTAGGAGCTCCACGGCCTCGCTGAGCCCCGCAGGGTTTTCCGCCAGCGCTTCCAGCCCGAGGCGAGCGTGAGCAGATGCAGGCTCTCACCGCGGTACCCATCACTCACTGTCGGACCACCATGTAATACCTCAAAAGAAAACACTGTAAAATTATGAATGCATACAGTTGGGGGAGTCGCGTGTTTGGTGTATTGAAATTCATGAGAGCGTTCATTTTTTAATTTAAATTTCATCACAAAAATACACCCCTAAAGTTACCGTCTCATTTGATTACTGGCAATAGGTTACAGAAAACGTGCCTCTAGGACTACAGCCCACACGCTGTACAACCATCACACGCCTCCTTCGAGCAGCCATCTTCTTGACTTCCTAAAAGCGTTCTGAAACCATTGATCTAAGCAATTATAAAAAATAATGTCATTTTTTTTTTTTCTGTGTTAAAATCACAGTTCATAGTGATAATGCTAGTTATAGTCCCATCTCTGTTTTTTCCACAGGGTTTGATAAATTGGCCAGGAACTTTTGCTATGGAAGCATGAAAATACTATGTCCACAGCTTGGAAAAAAAAATTTTTTTTGCTTTTTTCTGAGTGCAGTTTTCTGTGAACAGTGATTGTAAAAAAAAGTTGCATTGTGGGATTCTATAATTATTGTTTCTCAATTATGCCCAAAGTAAATTTGCTCAGTTTACAAGTAAAAAGATGATTCTTTTCTAACAGATGGACTTTCTGCCAACTCACCCTGAGAACTAAAGTCAAACTGGGTTTCTCTGGCTCATCATCATTAACACTGTGTGTAACTCCCAGGTGTTATATCTGAGTCTACTTTACTTTACATCAGATATTTTTACTAGGTTATATCATATCCCTTATTTTATTGCACCTTTTTCTTTACATTAGCATTTTTACTGAATAGTAAAGTTTGTTTGAATTTCTGGGGTTTTATTAGCTTGGATTTAAATTTTAGCTCATCTGAGATGAGAACCCTTCTAAACCACCATGTTGCTGGGGGGAGAAAAGTGATGAGAAAAAAAAATATTAACTAATAATGGAGACAGACATACTATAATGCTGATTCTGTAGACTGTTTTGGATTACTATTTCATAAACATAGCAAGCATATTATTTTATACTTTCTTGTTATTTTCCCTAGTTAAATACATTTCATTAGAACTACATGAAACTCTCACATTTTTTCATAACACCTACTTTTTACGGGGTAGTTAAATACTTACATTGCATGCTGATTACTTGCAGTTTGTATAGAAACTTCAATACAGTGGAGTTGAGTTTAGGATGTATCACAAGCTCAAGTTTATGACTGGAGCTTGTAATTTTGTCTTTTCAAGTGTGATAGTAGTTAAAAATTCAAACATTAGGTCTAGTGGCTGCTTAAATATTTAGTTTCTAAATGCCTAGAGATTAAAACAATGTTTAAAAAAATCTTTCCTATAACTGATTTAAACATTTTAGTGCCTGAACCATTTACTCTGACAACATAATGAATGGGAATCAGGCTCCTAAATTATGCTGTATGGAAAGCATATTTTCCTAAGGAACGGAAGCTTTTTACTCATCTTTTGCTATTCGTATTAGTTATATGATCACTGTACTATATATTATTAGAAATTAAAACTAGGATATTTACATTAAACATTACTATTCAAAGTATTGAAATCTTCTACACTAATTTGATATCCTGTAAAATATCCATTACACCAATAAGCTCAGTATGAGCTTTCAGGTTTTATCCTTTAATATGGAACGCCTGTGTACAGCTAATTAGCAAAGCTCTATCATGTTCATTTTCCATTAGAGTTGAAATATCACTCCTATTCCTACTTCTCGGTCTTTGGACTGATTCTTATTACATTGCTGTCCTGGTTTCAGCTGGGATAGAGTTAATTGTCTTCCCAGTAGCTGGTACAGTGCTGTGTTTTTGAGCCAGGTATGA
>JAVJGG010000094.1:35785226-35799749 GCA_035590195.1 Aviceda cuculoides
AAAGAGAGAGAGCAAGAGAAAGAAGGGGAAAAAGAAGAGTATATCTTCCTCACTAGCAAACAAAAGCCAGAAAGGAAACAAACTGCGGGGAATGCTTTTTTTTTTTCCCAAGAAAAACAAGTTAACTGTTGATAGACAAAAAAAGATTAAAATGGATTATTTAAATCAAAGTTTCTTATCAGCCTTTGTAACTTAATTCACTCTGCTTAGCACATAAACTGCTGCCTTGTGCAATGACTTGAATTCAGCAAAGATACAGTGAGCCAAATGAATTCAAGCATGATAAGTGCCCATGTGGGTGCTCCAATTTAAAAACAGAATGGTCTTTTAACGCTTGTGCTTTAATGTATAGAATCTAAATCCATTTTTTCCCAAATGGTGACATCCAGGATTTGTGTTCATTACTCACATTTTCTTCACCCTTTTATTTATTCCACTTCATCTTTCCCCTAGACTTGAAACCTTTCCCTCTAAAACCTTGACTTTGGACAGTGTAATAATTAGCAATGAGTGTTCAGTGAAAGCAGAAGACTTTCAGGAAGAACCAATTCTGAAGTACAAACAAGGTCTCCCAAAACCACAAGTACCCAAGAACATTCACAGTACGTATTAGTAATATAAATGTAACTTCAAAACGAAGTAAGAAATATCAAACTATATAAAAAGTTCATAACTTAGAAACAGATAAGCAATGATACAAACGTATATAAAGCATGAAGATTGTGTTCCTCAACACTTCACATTTTCATTTATATAACATGTTCAAGATATCAGATCAAAATACGGCAAAAACCTACCTTGAAGATGGCAACATGCTTGTAGGCTTGAAGTTTGTCATAAACGGATTAGTCGAATCATAATCAAAACTCTCCTGATGAGTTTCACCAAACGCACTAGGTGATTTCAAGTCAGTAGAACTGTCTGATCCCCCATTGCTAAGTTTATCTGACCTCTTGCTATCTTTTTTTCCAGTCACTCTTTCAAAAAGACTAACTTTCTCTTTTTTCTCCTTTTTAATTTCTTTTCTGATTTCAACAGGTTTGGAAAACAGACTTATGTTTTGATCCCATGTTGCTGGGCTTTCTTCAAATGGATTCTTCTGTCTTGGCAGTGTAGCAAATTTTTGGGGCAACGAAGCACTCACATTCGTAAATGGGTCATTTTGTGCTTCAAGTGCAGTTTCATCAACTGTGCTGTCAAGCTGGTTCATTTTAGAAGTATCAACACTTAATGTCCTTCTATGTGGAGATTTTAGACTCCCTGCAAACAATCTGTCATTAGTATATTATCAATGAGACACTATAGCATAGTTTATGACATACAGAGCACCCATTTTAGCTTAGGTCTAGAAGCTTTGCAATTGAGTCTCAGTTCAAAACACTGCTGAGTAACCAAGGTATTAAAAAAAAAAAAAAAAAAAGAACAGCTGTGGCCTTGATTTCGTGATTCAGAAATGTTTATGAGTAGATAGTACAGCGAACTTTTGTTTCCTGTGTGAAAACTAAGTTCTACAAAGAATACAGCTGTGACTAGTGTGCCATTCCAGAAAGTGACAGTAGTCTACTGCTGCACAGTAACTTTGACCAATGCAAAGTATTTTCAGTTCTTTGTATAAATCAGGTTTAAATCTTTGGCGAGAGTTTTCAACTTTTTAAACAGAATTTTATTTTTCACAAGATGTTATTTGGCCTCCACTTCCCTCTAGAATGCAATACTTCACTAAAACATACTCTCAAATGAGGACATAAGAAGAAAAATGCTAAATTACCATAAATTATGACCAATATAAGTTATTTCTTATGCTCAGAAACAGCAGTTATGAGTTACCACCAACTAATGGTACTGAAAAAAAAATAGGCCAACAATAATTCTTAACTTTTTGGCCTTGTAATTGCTTCATAAACTAAGAAACAGACTTTTGAATGCTCTAATAGCAGTGAACTGTAATTATAATGGTCATGAGTTCTACTTACCACCTTCATCAACAGAACCAAAAGAGTCTAGCTGACGCCTGAAAAGATGAGAGTAGCCAACTGTGCCGGATTTCATTTTTTCTGAGTAGACATGGGAGCCTGTTAAATCTGACATCGAGTGAGCCGAGGATAGCCGCTGAGGTCCCAAAAGGAAAGGTTTTTTTGGTTTTGATTTCATCTGTACTTCACCACTACATACCTCTATGTTTGCATTAGGTATGTGAGTACTTGGGATGATTGCAGAGGATGTATCCGAAAATGTCCCATCATTTTTTCGACCCTTCATTTTGTCTTTTAGTTTAGCAAAAGGGGATTTGGTTTTGTCCTTCATTGACAAATCAAACATACTTGCTGTCATGTTATTCCTCATAAACTGAATATTGACCTTTATTTCTCCTCTGTCTTTAGTTCTCTTCCCTTGTCTGGACTCTAGGTGAAACCACCTTAAAGGAGAAAAAGAGCAAGTTAAGTTGTGTTTTCTGGAGGCTAGTCATTAAACTCTGGTTAGTTGGTTAATATATCTGACTAGTATAATTTAAAATATGAAAACCAAATTCCATATCAAAAATTGAAACGCTCCTGTACTGAAAAACTTCTTTGTCTATTACTTGTTTTTGAAAAGAAAACTTAAAACTAAGCAAGCATGAAGCTCTTTGCAGTGTTCACATGTTTTGAGAACCAAACTCAACTCCGTGGAAGCTTACTAAACTTCATCAAAGCTAATGGTCTCACATCTGCGCACAAAGGAGTATTTGTATCTAATGTTAATTATAAATACAAATATATTTTGTTTTGCTATTCAAAAGAACACTTGATATTTTTCAAGTGGCCTTTATTTAACAGTGATGTATATAACCTGAATGTATACTATATGGCAAATATTTCATCTAGCAACCTTTTCTCCTTTGATTTTGCTCCAGTTTATATGCTCGCAGACATTTTCCCCATTCC
Organism: Aviceda cuculoides; assembly: GCA_035590195.1. Taxonomy (NCBI): domain Eukaryota; kingdom Metazoa; phylum Chordata; class Aves; order Accipitriformes; family Accipitridae; genus Aviceda; species Aviceda cuculoides. Next base: position 35,788,151 of record JAVJGG010000094.1, read on the forward strand.
TTCTAGCCACTGGTTAAGATTTATGTCAACTGCACTAGCACTAGCAAAGAAGTATCTGAGACCCCTGAATAGTCAACTATCATTTCCATTCTGCACCTGCAACCCCTACTGATGTTGACGGTAACTCCACAAATGCCAGTGGCAGAACAGTGAGCACGTAGGTGTATCTAACGGCCAACCCTTCTTTTGCAGGTCACCAGTAGGATTAACTTCAGAAATATTTCCACAGGCTTTGGAACCATGACATAAACCCCCACTCCTTGAAAAGAGATCAAAGGTGTGATGATCTGTGTCAAAAAGCCAAGTGTGCTTCTTTGCCAGGTCCAACAACGGCTTTATCATTATCCAAGTGTCTTATTCATTCCCTGTTGTGCTCCACTGTCCCTGCAGAATTATGGCTCAATCTTCCTTCCACAGCTTCACCTAAATGAATGACCGAAACACAACCCCATCTCCAGACCCATCATCAATAGCCTTTTCCTATTTCAAAAAGGGCACAAGGGCATATTTCAGATCCGCCAGTTCCAAAGAAGCACTCTAAAGCCACTGTCAGGAGAAATGCATGCACACATACTAACACAACAGTGTATTATCATGATGAAGTAACTTTTGAACTGGAGACAAAGAAATGAAATTGCCTATCAGCACAGATGCAAAATTGATTATGCAGTTATACATACATTATTCAATACTGCCAAATATAGAAAACAAGGTCAGGAAAGGAGAAAAATAACCCTCAATTTCCTTTCAGGTTTCATAAATATTTTTAAAGGTGACAGCTGAAATCAAACTTTCAGGCAGAGATACTATTTTTTGAGTTAACACTTCTAAAAGTGACCTGCCAAATAAATAACAAAATGATAAAGAGTATTATGACTTTTTTTGTTGCTTTGTGATGTCTAAAAGGTTTTATATCCCATCCCAAACCAGAAAAATTGAGAAATATCAGACCTTCTCTGTCCCAGCACTGGACAACATGAATCCAGACCAGTAGATCCACAAGTTCAAACCAGTAGGACAATTAAACCTTTAGGAAGAAAGTTTTTCTTCTCTTGTGAGGTAACTTCATTTATCTATTTTAAATGAAATGCAAAACCCGAAATATGTTATGTGTCTGAAGAAGATGGATCAGTTTTTCTTTTAGTTAGTAATGGTTCACTTCTTGGTAACTGATTCCAGAAACTCTTTAATTCATCTATAGAGTCATTACAGAAAACACACACAACAGAACCAAGAGTAAATCTTTTTTGTGACATATAATATCGCAAAAAATGGAAGACAAGATAGCCCACTTCCTTTAAAACTCTTCTTTAGAAGAAAATATGTTCAGATATTCTCTTAAAAAAATAAAAATAATACACAGCCATAATCAGCAAGCTCTTGCTCACAAATCTCCATCAGATAGATCTTGCCCATGCAGAAAAAAAAAACCAAAACCAAAAATCACTTTGAAACTGAGAAAGTCCTCACCATTACCTCTTAGACAGACATTAAACATAAACATAAGTAAGGCTTATGAGTGTTTTAAGAGGCTTAATAGGCAGAGAGGACCTCACTTTTTGACATTCAAATTTAATGGCTCAGCCTACACTGTAAGAAAAGATATTCCTCTTCTCCATCTTTCCCCCTCCCTCCCAGGTCTCAAACATTAATACCATATCTCTGATAATAAGATTGCCAAATTATCATATGTTTCTACTTAGGAATTAGCGAAACTTTAAACAGATGTATGACACTTGCTAACTTGTTTTAGAACAATATCAAGATATTAATTCTTAAGCTTTTGCTGTGTGGAAGAAAGCGTTTTCTTTTAAAACTTAAATTAACTCAGTTATTGACATTGTTATCACGAATCAACAACCTCTCGGTGTCACTATCAGTACTCACCTGCTAGCAGCATATGTCTGCATACTATTTTGACATTCACCAGGTCTGAAGGACAGAACTCCAGCACACAACTAATACACTCCCTTTGCAGCCTGTCCATTTGTTTTCAAAGTAGACTTTGAAGAACTTGACACTAAAAATAAGTTCAGCTGGGAAAACAAAGAAACTCACCTTACCCTAAGAAGAGAACACAACAGCACAAGAGACTGGACCTCATACCTGCTGGGACCACGTTCAACACTACCACTGATTACAACAGAATTTAATCATAAACTCTTTACTCCAGCAAAATTCCTCTGGAGTTCAGTGGAATTTCTATTTGAATAATGATTGCTGGATCAAATCTTCGTATAAAACACATATATTTAATTTTCATAGGCATTTCAAGGAGGTTTCTTTGTTACCTTGGAGAGTTTATCTTGTTTTAGTTATAATGAAGGTTCCATATGCTTCAGCTCATAACAAGACAATATGAGAAGCAGACTCAAATCATGATTTTCTTCAAATTCAAAGGCGAATAATTACTTTTTTTAAACAGATGAGAACAAATGCAGGCACTGCATTTGTGTGGAACTGCACGTGAATGAGCAACTGAGTCTGTAAATGTTTCTTATTAGAATCTCTTTCTACAACACATGGGCGTGAGCAACAAATAGAAAAAACAGTGCTGCATATAATAGAAAAAAGAATTGGAAAATGAAGTCCACTGTTTTCAGATAACAACATTTGGGTCCTGAAATACTGAATTCCACTATACCACTGCCAATTTAAAAAATTGTAATGTATTATAAAAGCCAATAAAACTTGCTATTTTGGTTTTGTTTACAGTACTTTTAGCCACAATAAATGCTCCATTTGTCAGGCTGCCATAAGCTTATTCTATAGAAAGCCTGTACAAAGTAGGAAAATAGCCAATAACATACACGAACAAAACAGGGTGGCTTTTATGAGAGCAGATGCCCTTTTATTTAATAACCAAATATTACATCCAGTCTTGCAGACAGTCTTTATTTAAACAGACCTTGTACAAAGTCTGGCAAATTTTCCCAACTTCAAAGGAAGCCCTATTGCCTTCTGAATCACATTCATACTTCTTGCTCTCACCTTCAAATGTTCTGTAGGACAACGTCCTCCATACACCCTCTAATTTTGACTTTTCCCCTATGGTTTCCATCAGAACAACCCTTGCTTCTTTTTCTCATCTGGTTTTGAGTGCACTAATGGGCTTTGCCTGTCTTGCACAGGTTTCTGATTATTTTTATTTTGTAAGTATTATATAAATTGCCACTCTGTATGCTGACAATTTTTTTGAACCCGTAAAGAGAAGATCAAGATTCAAGGCTGAACAGGAAAAATCCTGCTGCGCAGTCAGCCCTGAAAAACTCAACCCTTATCTGAATAAACATGGCTATTTTCTAACCACGACAAAATTACTCAGTTTTGGCCATACCTACAATTAGGGGTGGAAAAAGCAAACTCCCTTATTTCTAAGAAAGATAGTATCCATCTTCTGCATACTATTAAAGTAAATTTTGTAGTATTAGCAGTGCTGAAGCCTTTACCTTAGAGAAGGGAGACAGGAAGAGTGAAGGAGAAAACTGAAGTAAGTTACCATAAACAAGCAAGTTATAAAATTCTGGCTTGCCTATTCCATCTAAATAGCTAGTGATGTACAAACATATTTTCAAACAATTTCTTCAACTGTTCTTTTCCTCCCCCTTTTCTGATTTCATTTTCTTCCCATGAACTTGGTTTTCCAATTCACTTTTGCTCATATACACTATTCTCATTGCACCTTCATCCTGCATTTAACAAATATTTTGAAACCAGTATCTTATTTCTCTTCTCCAAATAGCAGGAAGCTGATGTCATAGTGCCTTATCCTCCAAATCTGCCACGGAATTTGACAGTTCCAAGTCTTAGCCTAGTCTCTTCTTTTAAGAAGTGTCATTGAACTTATTCTGCTCACCATTTAACAGTGAGCAGGACAGGTTGACAATACCAATAAGAAAAATAGTAACAGTATGGGTAAGAAAAAATACTATGTAATCTTAATTACCTTTTAATTATATACTTTAATTATATACTATACACAGCCTCCAAAACCACTGGGATACTTGTCTACCAATTTCAAAAGGGATTAGAAGACTTCTAGCCGGCACATTCAACCTGTGCATGACAGATGACCTTCTGACTCCATCTTCTTACCAGTGGTGAAGATGGAAACTGCTAAAGGAATTTTCTCACTCATTTTGCTGCTTCTCAAGTATGCCACTCTGCCTTCACTCTACCAGTAAATATCTATTGAGCTGATATAATCTGCTTTGCTGAAATCATTAGATTGCACCCAAAGACTTTTGCAAAATCTTGATTTTAATTCACAATTACTGAAGGAATTCTGCAAAAAGCCACACAATCATCACAGTATGAACAAGGCTTCTAACCTTGATTTTACAGGTAAAATCAGCATCCTCATCTGCTAAGCAACTTTAATCCGCTACACAGTGATGAGGAGAATTTTCTACACCAGCAAAATTACCCCTAAAAAGACTATCGAAATCCCAATGAGAGAACATGTCCATCAGCTGTCACAGGAAAGCAGTACTTCATCTTAGATTATGACGTTCAAGCAAGATACACTGAAGAAACTCGCTTCACAAAAATCTCACTAACATAAACATCCACAGCTAATGGATAAAAAAACAACACCCGAAGCCCAGCACTGTCTAACATTTTGATTAGCAGCAAATGCACTTGGAAAAATGCAGAAGTATATTTTGTGATAAATCACTCGGATACCATGCCAAGAGACTGCCCCAAAAGTCAGTAAGTAGGAAGATTAAGGCAAGGGGCAGAGCACAGACTACATTGTGTGTGAGGGGAAATGAAGAAGAAAACAGATTATTTATTAAAATAAGTGATGACATTCACAAAGATGAATGCTATTACTTTCTGGAAGCCAACTGAAATGAGATATACAAAGTAGAGTTTAAAAATAAATACTACAGAGTGACATTGTACCACCACAATACATATGGGAACTGACACATATCACAACACCCTTGCTAAGGGGTTAGCTAACATCAGCTGGAATCACAGTAATTAAAGTGGTCTTAGTTTACTTATTATTTTGGCTAAAGACTATGTGTGAAAACTTTAATTTTAGAAACAAAATAACTGAAGGTATGCAAATTAAGGCCAGTTATTTCAGCTGAGTGTGTGTGTGCACAGAAAATGGAGTATTTCAATCCAGATGGCACTCAGACTCTGACTCAGAATTATGACTTATTCAGAGGATGTGCTTGCATTTGTTGTCAAAATGTAAATGCTGAGAATATTACCAGATAATTTGAAAATATTGCTATAATCCTATAAAACTACAACTGGGTGCAACTTTTTGTTTTCCCCCATAACTACCTTTCTCTTCTGTTCCTCACTACTAACTTTCCTTCATTCTTTTTACATTTCCTGAGTGGTACCACAAAAGGAACAGCACAAATCCATATGGATCCTCCAGGCTGCACATTATTTCTGCACCTTTAACAAATTTCTTAGTTACTACTCTCCCCACTTTTGACTAGAGGGGAATAAGTTTTTTCCCTTTAACCACAACATTTGGTAATTTCTGTTACAGCCTGCCATTTCCACTACTATTTAGTTTTATCACCTAAAATAATCTAAAATGCATTTTTCTGGTTTAACTAAATTTAAGATGCAAAATCAGTAAATAATATTTATAAAGTGCTATGTTTTGTAGAATTATTTTTAGAAGGCACTATTCATTAACAAGCACTGAGCCCAGGACATACTATCCATTTACTAGTTGTTTCCTTGTTCACAATTCAAGTTGTATTTGAAGCCACCTACTTGAGCACCTGCCTCTTGCTTATGCCGCTACAGATGAGAGAGGGGACAGGGCAGAAGCAATCAAAGGGGGAACCTGTCCATACCCAAGAGGGAGGCTGCCAAGAAGGAATTCACATTAATTTGGAAAAAGTCACACAATTTTCATATCACTCAGGAAGCTCAGCAGCACTAAAGAATAAGTGCTTTTACAACACAGGGGTATTGATTGTGGGCAATCGTTATTTTTTTTGTTTGTTTGCAGAGAAGCTGTTTTTGACTATTTTATATGGACTATTTTATATGATCGATGTAAGCAGAGGAGAAGTACCTTAGGTAAGGCCAAGATTCCTTCACTGTATTATGCTCAAATAAGAACTTTTTACAACACTGCTGCAATTTGGGTTTGGGGCTGGGTGGGTGGTGGTGGTGAGGTATCATAGAAACCAGGGAGAAGGGGAGTTAAGTCACAAATAAAAGATGTCTCCTCCAACAAAATTTCCATAAGAAATAATAACTCTACCATCACCTGCCCTCTCAAATTTATAACATTCCAGACAAGTGTTGCATCTTAAATCAGCTGAACATACAATACAGTTAGCTCTTCAGGAAAGCTAATAAAGGAGTGGACAATAAATAGAGTGGATTAGAGAACAAGGACGAAGCAAATGCTGATGAAGTAAGTAACATCAAGGTGAAAGCTAACAAAATTTGTTCTATTGCTGTGCTCATTTAGCACACTAGAGAAAAAAACCTAAGCATTAAGAAAAGTCATTAAGAAAAACTACTGAAAAATACTAAATTAAGACATGTCAGTAAATGAATATTTTTTTATTCCATGATCACTCAGAAATTTGTTTTGATGTTACTCATTGTCAGATCATCAGCAGTATTTAGGCAACTATGAATTATAACTGAACTGAAATTATTACAAAAATGTATATATGTTTTAAAACAACACATTCATTGATCATCACGTACATTTAAACTGCAAGAGCAGAAGAGGTATATTTATTCTGCAACAGCAGACCAAAAAAATTGCCAAGTATTTTTCAGGATGAATTAAAAAAAACTCACAAGATTTTACTGCAAAAAAAAAAAAATCATGTCAGAAATCTAAGATCTGAAAACTTATGCTAAATATACTTCCAATAAAGCAGTATCTCCCAAGCTTTTTGAACTGTTAAAAAAAACTCATTAAAATCTCTCAGCATCTGCAGCGTAGTTTTCAACTCTGGAGAAAAGAGCAGAAGTAGTAAAAAGAGCCTGACCTTTTCCAACTACAGCAGAGATGCCAGAGACACAAATTTACAAAGTTAGCACAGTGTGATGGGCACTTTTGCACCAAGACAGAAAGAAAATCAACTAGGATCCTGCGGATGCTTTGGCTGAAGTCTCTGGAAGAGACCTAGTAAGAGACCATCTGAGCCACATCTGGATCTAACTGTCCCAGGAATTTTCACTTTTAAGAATTCGAAAAATCATCAGTTTCAGAAAGAAAGAGAAAGGACATTGCATGATGGTGAGTACAAAATTTTCACTATCAAATTGTGGTAAATATACTGCTTTGTTTCATTAAGTCTGGTGCCAGAGCAAGTTTACCAGAACAAAGATGCACAAATCCTATCATGAGGCCTCCCTCCGAAAACTTTACTGCATGGAGTATTTTTCTTAAGATATGACAAGTAACAAAAAAAAAGGTATACAGAAAAAAGGATTATTTTTCCCTAACATAATGTTTCTGAAGCTGCAGTAAATTTTTAAATTTTTATTCCAAATTATAAAATACTAAATAAAAAAAAAAAAATACAAAAAGCTGAATGTCACACACCCTACGGTCTTCCTAGGAATTCAAAATCAGCTGGTAGCCTTCACTTCTCATACCTCCTTACTGAAAAAGCACTAGGGAATTGCTGACAGGGTTCAGCATTGTGCAGAATATTAAATATCTTTTTTGCAATACCCCGGTGACTCTTGAGTCTGTCTCTTACAGCACCATATGTACAGCTGTGTTGGAAAGAGGAAGCTATTAAATATATTAAAAAGTAGAAATATTACCAATAGACACTTCATCAAATAACTGGATCTCATTCATCCCCAAACAAAGCAAGAAATGTTAAGGTTACATCAACATAAGAAAATAACTCTGGATTTAATAACACCACAAGCCTGTTGAACATATTTGAAAGTAAAAACATTGCTTAATAAAACAGATTAGTGTTTCTGAAACAATGAATATAGCTTTCAACCATCAGAATGCTTTGGTAATAAAGACATTGGACTTGGTCTTGAAAGGCACTGGGTGTCTCAGTTCCCACACCATAGTCACGGCTAGAAGGTCTTTGGGTCCAAATATATTACCCTTAGTTTACTGCCAACACAGGACTAGGAATATTTTGTATCTAAAAGGATTTAATAAAAGGAAAAAAAGAAAGAGCGTTTTGTTTGAGATCACATTTGCAAATATATTCTTGAAAGTTTGCCCTCCTCCCACATAGACAGACGTACAAATATTGCATCCACATCTCCAACTAATGCTTAAAGGAGACAGCAACTACACACCTACATTGCACCAAGGCATACAAGTAGACAACCATGATAACTTTACAAAAACTTCCAAACACTTAAGGACTCAGAATTATTTTTTCAGAAGCGAGTTTCAAAAAGGACATTTTCTAGGTTTCTAAGCACCTAAAGACACCAACGGGAAAACAGGACTTTCAGTGGCTCCTATCTCATAACAATTTAAATTGGCATTAAGTGAGTATGTGCTGCCAAAAATCCCACTAACCACCTATCTGCACTTTTACATGTATATAAGACTTTTACAAGTACAGCTGTTCAGCTCTAGAAGCCTAACACCCATCAACTTTTAATAAGATTTGCAATCTTAAAAGCTCAAGTAACTTCTGAAAACAGGACTTAGGCTGTTTGTAAAAATTTCCCCATAGGCCCCATCTTGTGCAGTACAGCTCGCAGGCAAAGCGCAGCTTTTTTGGGGAGCCCTTGTCATTTCAGCAGTGGTATAGGGAAGCACTGCTGCACATTTACATAGCATGAGTTCCTCTCTCACACTTCAGAGAAAGAAAAAAAAATAAAGAACACCTATGAAGCCCTGCTAAGCACAAGTTCATATAAAAATACTGAAGAGAACTGAATGTTTATTTAACTACCACAAGGACTATGTTAATTACACCACTTACAATTTTTTGCAATAATTTTGTAAGACTCCAATCCTACTTTTGCTAAAATTGGTACAGAAGCATATAGTTCCTCAAAGGGAAAAGATGTTTCGTTACTCACAGTAAAACATGAATAATTTACATATTTTTCTCCAGTTTCTGAATACAAATTTCTACCTAGATTTACGAAGTTTTTACAGTTAGTGGCATTTCTACTTCATTCATTCACTTTTTTCAGTAGAGCAGCTAGGTATTTAAACTGAGGCAGTTGCCTACTGACTTGCAAGATAATTACAACTGATGATTAAAGAATATTTAAGATGCATGTCTAAAGAGTACTGAAACTTCCTGAATCAAGTGTAAATAGAAATTAAGACCCTCAGGCTACAGGCATTACCATGTATTGCATCAAGATAACTGGTTTGTCCTTAAAAAGATAAGCAATTAAAAAGTATAATACTTCAGACCACAAACCCACAAGAGATTCTGCACAGACACGTTCTTTCCTATTATATGGTTATTGAACATACTGTTTTACCAAAAATTTAGTTTACACAAAAACCCCCACCAAAACACCACTAGGGCAAAGTCAGCTTTGACTTATCTTTGGTGCTCCTTCAACCTCAGCCACTGCACGTAAGCAGGACCAGGTTTTGAGACAGTTGCTGCAGAAAGTTGTCTTATCAACTAGACCTGGCTGGTGTTGCTGTACTGATTCCGCTTCCAGCTGCCTGCTCCGACTCTGGTGGAGGTTCATGCCTCCCCAGCAGCTAGTGACAGACCAACAATGCCAGCCTCTTGGTCACTCTGATCCAAAGTCCAGCATCTTACCATAGACCCAGCATCACTAACAGAAGAAATACCAGACTTTAAGATTAACAGGCTGAGCTTTGGGCACAGGAACCTTTTTACTCTACTGAAGAGACACTAGAGGAGGAAAGGCACCTGGGGCAGGAACTTTTTAACCACTGCAGAAAGATTTGTCAGCTCTCATACGTCTCTGTCTACACATAGCTAGCTTGGAGGTCTCCACGCTGTTCTCGGACTACTTCTGTGGGACAAGCACAGCTAAAACAAACACAAATCATATAGTCACAGGCAAGCCTGCTGTACGCTTACACCTACAGTTTATTCATATACACTTTGAAGAATAAATTACACAGGTACCAGACATCTTCATGCAACCATGTCCTAACTAGGAATTATAACAATTTTACTAATTTAGTTGAAAAACCCAGAGAGTTAGATATGTTTATAGTTCAGCCTAATAAACTGCTGTGATGCTTTTTTTTTTTTTTGCATTCCAGTGCCAGAATTTGCTGGCAAATGGCAATTTTTTTGACAAAGGCTTATATAGGTAAGGATAGAGGTTACAACTGCAGAAATGTCTCTTCAGTCTTCTCTGTTGAGGCCTGCTGTACAGAGCAGCCTGCAGGATCGCGGCCTAAGACTAATCAAGATCAGAAAAGCACTGTGCTGCTGTGGTAAGCCCTCATTAAGTGACGGTTCATTGACCACTAAAATGTAAATATAAAATATTTAAAGACACTTGGTTGCAGCAACTGAAGGAAAACATTTTTAAAGCGAACGACACCAGGCTTCGAGGGAGTCTGAGTCTCGTACATGGTTCAAACTGAGGTATGAGTTGAATGGGGATATGGGCCTGAGCAGAATAAAAAAAAAAAAACTTTAGAAAAACAGACTGTAATGAGTTCATGTTGCACACAAGAATTTGTCAAAAAATGTTAATGTTATTGACAGCCCTTCCCCGTGCAGGGTGACCACTGTGATTACAGTAAACTTCTCTCTGGAAGAGGTTAGGCCACAATGACATGACTGTATACGTTAGGGGCTTTGAGCACACCACAGAAGAGAAACATCCTAATTTCATTTCAAAGTACATTGATACTAAGGCTACTATTTCCCACCCTCCCAAGCATACAAGGAATACAAATTATGATGAAAACAACCAACCACGACTTACTCTGTTTTCCGTCTTTGCTTATCTTCAAATATATCATTCAGACTTATCGCCACCTGTCCCAAGAACTTGTCCAGCCCCACCAGCGACCTGTGCATGACAATCAGGTACAGGATGTATTTTTCTGGATTCTCCTGCATGAGTAATCCAGGGAGCTCGAAGGAGGCCTCTTCTTTCCAGACAGGATCCAGGGTCTTCTCAGCCACCGAGGTGGAGTACTTCTCCTTGCCCAGCTGTATGATGGTGTAGGCATCGTTGCTGCCATTTTTACCTTTCGGCTTCAGGCCTTTGGCTTGAAGGACCGTAACTTGCACGTGAGTTGGGAACCACTTCTGGGCTTGCTCTGCCAACATCATCTTCGAAGATCGCGGCAGCAGTAACAAACACCAAGTTCGTAAGTCTTCGAGTTAACTGCGTAAGGGCACTTAAGGCGCAGGCACCTGCCAGGGGCTCGGCGCGGTCCTTCTTCCAGCGCTCCCCGCCGCGGGTGGCCCTCGCCAGTCCTCAGGTCCCCCCCTCCCCGCGCAGCCCTACCTGCGGCTCCATGGCTGGGGGGCTGCAGCCTCCCCCCGCAGCACCGACACTACTCCCCTCCCGCCGCCGGCCTCCCCCGGCCCGCCGGCACCGCTCCGCTCCCGCCGCTGCCGCCGGCCCGGTCCTCCCCACCCCCCGCCCCCCCCCGACCCCCCCCGCCCCTTGCGGCGCG
>JAVJGG010000094.1:35800096-35849631 GCA_035590195.1 Aviceda cuculoides
CCTCCCCGGTCACCCGGGGGCAGGCGATGCCGAGGGCACCGGCCACCGCCGCGGGCGGCCCCCCCTCTGCCCCAGAGCGGGGAAAGAGGCCGGGGTTCCCCCGGGGGTGACGGGGAGCTGGGCCCTCGGGGTCCCCTCCCGCCTGAGATCGCCCTCTCGTTAATTAATCCGTCACTATTTTTATTTGCAGAGGGAAGAGAGAGCTCTGTGGTAGCTGTGGGGAGGAGGGAACTTCCATAGACAGCTGTTGTTATTGTCATTATTATTTAATATTACATATTAGGGCCTCAGGGGCGGCCGTGCAGCCAGCCGCGGACTTGGGCTGCTCTGGAGCAAGCTCTCAGTCGGCCCATCCCTCTGCGAGCTGCTTTGGGAAGTCCTTCATTATTTTCCACCCCATCCGCCCACCCTGGTAATTCTGTTGGATTTAAATGAGAAAGCGGAAATAATTGTCAGATGTTTTGAGGAGACATAACTTTATTGATGGTACACCTGGAGGCTACATGTGTACGTGTGCACGTACATGCGCACCTGTAAGCAGAGTCACAGGTATTAGCTTTGTTTCTCCAAAAAAAGAAGCCCACACACAATTAGGGTTTGCAAGGCTGTGTATCCCGCCCCCGCAAACCATAACAAGCAGGGAAATTGGCTGCCAAGTCAGATAATACTTCATCTGCCACCCCTTGCTCATGAGTCCCCAGTCCACGGCTCACGGGTTAGTGAGCAACAAAAACCTTGGGAGACCTTCTCATACTGCTGAGACCTACAGGAAATTAAAAAGTTAAAGCTGAAGGCCATTAGGGAGAGTAAAGTATGATGCTGCCCACAATGCTCGATGCTGAGCGAGTTATTATCCAGGGTCAGAAAAGGTTGGGGATCACCAGTCTACACACAGTCATGAGTCAGAGTCCCAGCTCGCATTATCTCTCTACACAATTTACATAACTACTTAAATGACCCTTAAGTTTTGACTGGGAACGATATTTATCTGCATTGCTGCGGTAATTAACACAGTGCTGGCACTTCTTTCCTTCTCCACATTCTATCTGATTTTTGCTGATGTTGGAAAATAGATGGTCCAGTTGGAAATGATCACTTCAGAACATGTCTTGGGATCATATTTAGACAAAAGCATGTAAATGGATTATCTAGGGTAGTAATTTTGTAGAGTTATTCATGCTATCTGCCTTGGTTTGTATTGGTGAGATACTAATGGTCAAATTAAGGTTGCACATCAACTCTTTGGCATAAACTGCCATCCCTCTCACCTGAAAATCACTACCTCTCCTCTCCAGCTGCCAGTGTACCCCTTCGCCAGGTATCTTTCCCAAATGTTTTGCAAAGAGCTGTCAACAAAACTCCCAGGGTGAACTGCTGTGCTTAGGGAAAGAGTAGCAGCATTTCAGGCTGGAAGAGCCAGGAAGGATTGTGGTGACAGTGTTCTGCAGGAGGCTTAGGCCATGGGAGAAAACCACAGGGTTCTTGTTGGAAACCAGGGAGACATATGTACATCACATTATTTCTTAAATGAATTTTACCACATCCAAATTCTGTTTTAATAGAATATTCTTCATTGCGCTAAATCGAAACCAAGCATGATGCACTCGTCAAATCAAAACAAGAAATGAATTTTAGGTAGGCAGAATGTATTTACTTAATCAGAAATTTGAGGCAAACATCGTGTCTCGCATGCTGTGTCTTAGGAAAAGTTTTACGAGTTCTTGCAACAGGCAGGATTTGTGCTTTTTCCTTGTCTTTTATTGGTATTCTATAATTTCTTCTTATTGTCTCTTTCTAAACAGGGGCTGACTGGAATGCATATGCACACAGCTCAACAGGGGAAGGTGGAAGAACTTCTATAGCTCCACATGCAATATATCAATACAATACCCAACCTGCCTTTCCTGCTTTCAAAAATAAGCAGATTATTAGTCCTCTACTCCTTATGCCCAATCTGGCATGCGAGGAGAACAGAGCCCTTCTCCCTTTCCCATGTCTCTCCATCTCTCCACACAGCTGGTAGAGCAGGCATTAGGGAGATGCCCTCTCAAGCACCCTTGTGCTTGAAGTAAATTCTGCTCAAAGGTGCACCAGATGCATTTTATTCCCACTTATACCCCTCTAGGGTCAAGTTGCAATCCGGCCTTTTTATTCCGTTCTCTTTGGAATAAGGACATTGTCATCTTCTTGAATGTAACGTGTGATATAAATGACAAAACATCTCAGAGAAATAATGATATCTCCAGCAGCACAGTATCCCCTGGCACTATGTTAGAGCATTAATCCAGAAACAACTCGGATTCCCGCTCACTAAACCACCACCACTCAGTGGCTGCATGCACTGTAGGTTTTGCTTTTCGCTCTCTGTGATATAGTGAATGTTATATTAGAAAATCGATTTTGTTTTCTATGCACCTTTTTGGTTACGAGACATACTGTTCCTTTGCTTTTGTTTTCCTCCCCATGTTGAGGCCAAGCATTGTGGATGCAGGACAAACAGTGCAGGAATATCGATGGTCATTAATATTAAATACTTTGCCTTAGCATTACAGTGGGAATGCTAATGAGGATGACTAATCTTTGAGAAATCATTTTTTCTGCCTGAATTTGAAATGGGCACTAACCAAAACAACAGCTCACGTGAGGAAAGATACCAGGAAGCTGACAGAAGCGATGGACAAATTCCATTTTCACTGTCTCTTTGTGGATTAGAATACACAGACAAAAATAGATACAAGAGAAGAAAAGTCTAGGGACTCTGGAAGAGATAATTAAAAGTCAAACGTCTCTTGGGTAAAGGAAGGAATTTTTCTTAGATTGGTTTTTGGCAAGATCTGTAATTCATGCTTTCTCTGTGAAAAGGACTCACATCTTTTCATGTATCAAGGTCACCATATTCCTTTTAGTTAGCTCATGTCATCAAAATGCTCCTTAATCCCACAAGTTTGTTTATTTTCACTGGTTTATTTAGGAATGAATAGCTAAGCAGACTAACAACGTGAGAGAAGAGAGGGACATTATCTACAAGGGGAGGGAGCATTGGAACAGCCACCAGGAGCATAATACAGACAGTGCAAATCAGAAATGGAGAAACAGTTTTCTAAGGCCATATGTTCCAGCTTTGATGGCTTTTTCTTCAGCAGCAAGAATTCTGGGCTTGCTTCTCTCGGCTGTCTTTCTCCAATCCTACACAGGCAATGGGAGGACAGGGAAAAGGGGCAAGGCAGAGAATGTTACAGGAGCTACCAACCATCCTCAGAGAGAAACTCTTTTTACCCCAATATAGCCCTCAAGGGAGCTACTTTTGATAGCAAGCTCCAAACAACACTCTGAGCTCAAAATCCTCTAAAAGAAACAAAACCAAGGACTGGAAGAGTTCATGCTAGAACATCCTCAGAGTGGACTGGGACAGAAAACATGATATAGTGATGAGAGTGAGTTTAAAAAAAATGATTGTTTATCAGAGAACATCAGTGGATATCTATGGCGTATTTAATATGGAACCTTAATCCTCATGTGTGCCATCTATCTCTATTACGCATTCTTCCAAGCATTTCTGGCCCAGGAGATCTAGATTGTTTTTTAAAGAGGGAATTCCCAGAATTATGGTGGATTTTTTTCAATTTCAGTAATTTGAAATATCGTCTCAATTCTCCCTCCTGAGCCAACAGTACATCTGATTAAAAATGAGGCTTGATATTCTGGCTGCCCTTGCAAAAGAAAATGCAAGAAAATCTTTTTGCCTGTGCTGCCGAGACAGCTCCATCCACTGCTTTTCATTTCCAGTTGCGTACTTGCTAAAGAGGATCAGAGCAGTTGTGCTTACAGTGGTAAACTGTAGCAGATAATTTGGTGATTTAATTTCTCCCTGATTTCTGTTTATGAAGTAGGAAACATTTTGTTATTTTTAGTGAAAATGCTATCTCCTCTTTGAAATTATTTGCTGAATAATTCTTTGTTGGCAGTCTCAGGCAGTGTGTTTGTTTTGAACATTATGTGGTTGTGAGGCACAGGCTGGTTTTGTCTAGACATGTAACAAGCTTCTGCTTTCTGCCTAGCTGACTCTAACTTTCAGTAGCTGTTGCAACTGTCCAGATCACATTTTCTGGAGAGACTATGCAAATTTTGAGACTGAGCTTGTTGTCTGTTAACTTTATCTTAGCTGCCGTTATTTTTTCAATTAGTGACTTCTTCAGGAATTCACGAGAATTAATCGATTGCAGAAATCAAATAGCTGGGCTCAAGCCCACTACTGTGAATTGGAAGGTTTTTCTCAAGCTACTGTTTTTGTCTGCTCTCTTGGTTTGAAAACGATTCGTTAAGCTGGAAGTATTTTGATGTAAATATTAAAAGCTAGATGAACATTCATCATATTTCTGCCCTGAACCCAAATTTTACATCCCAAAATGTTCAAGGTTTTCTGAGGCTGGGTGAGTTAGGCACTGTCCTGCTCCATGTGCTCTCTTTTACCTTCCACAGTCACTCTTACAGAACATCTCCTCAGAAGGAGGTGGCATTTGGCCTCAACACCAGGGCTGAATCTTCTCCGACAGCCCTACAGACACCTCACTGGTACTGAGCTCTCAGGTACTGGCCGCTGTCGTTGCTTCTGTGCTGTTGTTCTCTCTAGCCAGCTATGGTTTTATCCTACCCTCTGATTAGGATGCAATTTGTGTCTCCCCTGCCTCATTCTTCACTGTCTTTCTTGCATTACTGCAATAGACGGGATCATACAAAAAACAGCAAAGGAAACACGTCTCTGAAGAGGGGAGCAAAGGCTTGAAATCAGGCAAATACCCGTAGTCCATTGTTCTGGTAGAAATCCAGTACTTTTCCACCAGAAACCTGGAGTCACAGATACAGTAGAACTGTGTGCAATATCAGACTTCAGATAAATGCCAGGTACCACTAAGAGTGTTGGAAATATCATCTTTTTTGTTCATTTTTAGCTGAACTTCTTTCACAGCCTTTCAACACTGCCATCCATTGTGAAGTTCAAAGAGGCTTAAGTGCTGTAAAACAGTCATCAAATGCTATAATTAAACTTGCCAGTCATCCAGATTTGACCCAAACTGCCTGCATCTCAAGATGTTAGTTAGCTGTCTGGGTTAGATTTCAATTCAGTCTTTTAAAAACATGAAAACACATAGCTCTCCGCAGCTTTTGCACAAATCGTAAGCAGGCAAACCATTTTGTTCTTCTGTCAAAGCATCCCCATCATGCAAACTCCTTGAGCACTTCTAACCCGAAATAGCCATGGGTTACCTCAGGCACACTGAAAAGTCATCACCCTGCCCTAGACCCGGTAGAATTCAAACTGTCTTCGGCAATACCTCCACAGGGGACAGGACCAGTCACATCCAGCTCTTCCACAACTATCCGCTAAGGACTAGATTCAGATTTGCCATTGGCTTTCCTAAAACTTCACGGAAACCTCCAAGTTGACCCTTAGAGAAGTAACCGTTCAAAAGTCACAGAACCACAAACTAGGGCTCAAACTAATGAGTTACATTAGAAACGGAAATTGGCTATATGACATCTATTTTCAGACTTAAATATGCACATTCTTGTCTTGTTTTCAGTACATATCCGATGCTTGAAGGTCACAACTTTTATGCATTGGAAATGGACATAAATAATATAAGGAAAGTCAAGGATAATTTTGCCATCTGTGCAGGGGATAATCTTTTTCATTCTTGACAGAACCTACAAAACAGTTAGCAATAGAAAAAAAAATTTCTAAATTATGACCTTATTTCTAGTTTCCTAATAAACTAGGAGAGAAAAAAAAAAAAAAAAAGATATTTTTATCATTGTCTGGGTATGAGGCTTCTTCAGAGGTATTTTTCCTGGTTAAATAACTCATGCATTTATTCTCTCTTTATAGGTCTCCAAGGATCTCAGAGACCATTACTTCAGAAATTATCCAAAGTTATCAACTCTCTTAAGGAGAATCTCAGCAAATACCAGTAAATTATGTCCTAAAAAATGTTCTTAGTAATGGAAGTTCTGTACTGCTTTACTTCTTCCCCCTCTCTAGGGCCTCAAAATGCTTTACAGGACCTACGCATTGAAGGCAGACAAAAGGGAATTATTTGCAAGAAGATTAAATTGCTATACTTACATCATTCCTTTGTCTACTAAGTTAGTAATTGCAGCAAACAAGTAAAATACCTACCCACCTTAAAGTGTAGCATGCTCCTTGAAAAAAGTAAAAAGTCCTCCTTGAAGTTTGGTCTTCTTAACTAAAACAACACATTTAAACTTCCTGCTCATTCCCAAGACTGTTTCCCAGGCTTAGCTGCCCTCAAAATTTCTTCCCAGGGAATTTCTTCTACCAGAGGACTACCCCATGTCTCTTCTGTTGTTGAAGGGTCTAATGGAATCCACCTGCAGCACTGAGTCAGCCGTGATTAATCTGCAGTTAACTGCAGGGTCTCAACACCTCCTGCTTGTTGGTAACAGGAGAACCCTTCTTCCCTGATGATACCAAAAAAAAAAAAAGTAAAATAAAACAACATAACATAAAATATTTTATGAAGGAAGGAAGGAAGAAGGGTTGATGTATTTGTTACACTTTTACTTAACATGTCTCCTTTCAAGCCCTGGTAAACTAAGACATGGATTTTCTAATTTTCCACCCCACATTGCAGAGCTGAGATAAACCCAGAACAATATTTGGCGTTTTGGGAGACATTTTTTCTCTTACTGAATTGATGAATAATTCAGATTTTATATCATCTTTGTCTCCTAGCAATATAAATTTCAATTTGGCTTCAGCAAGGTCTTAATATAAATATGTGATTAGAGAAGGAATCTAAATTAAATTGCTGTAGTTAAGTTTTATGTGCATTAAATGTATGTACTCCAAGCACTCTTCTCCAATGTTACTTACAAGCCTTCTTTCTTTGAAGCGTGGTTTATTCTTAGAAAACTCAAGCTGCTCCTAAAATTCTGCTCCCAGTAAGAGACAAATTAGATAAAAACAACTTATTGAGAGGAGAGAGCTTGCAGAGCTCATGCAAGTAGATGTGGAGTGCTGCTTAACAGCCCTCTATGCCTTTTTTGTAAGAATTATCCAATACCTAGTTATATAACTGATAAAATTTCACTTTTTCAAAATATCTGTAGTGCATCTTCTTCCCAACACCAAAAGTTGGAAAGATTGTGATGGCTATGGGAATACTGAAAATTTATTTTGGCACTGCCTGGTGCTTTAAACATCCTGGAAAGCAGCACTGGATATGTTCTCATAGTCTAGATGTAAATTAGCCATATGTGCATTAGTGGCATTATTTACAGATTGAATTGTGCAACTATACTTAGGGCCTTAAATAAATTATTTCTATATTGGGTCCAATTTTTGCTGTCATTTACAGTAATATAAATCTAGGATCACTCCACTGAAGTCAGTGGGGTAATTACTTTGAATTTTCTCCAGTGTGATGGAGAGCAGAATTTAGCCTCTGATTATTATTTGCAGCTCTGAAGCCCTTTCCCCTACGCTAGAAATCTACCGAGGTTCTTCTGTCACTTTGTCCACTATCGCTTTAGAATTGTGCTCAGAAAACGTACCTGCTCATGAAAGCAAAGCGATGCAGTCAGGTTTAGTTCTTTTTAGAGTCTGAGTAAATAGAAATGAAGACAGTTACCTGGTGCTGCAATCTCTTCTTGGATATATAGCTTCGCACTTCACGCTCCTTTGCCTTTGCTTCTAAAAGAATTGCTGTGGAAGTTTGCCACTGGAGCTCTCTCTGGTTGAGCCACACTAAAAAAGTCAATACTAACAGTGTTAGGATACAGACGTCACCCTCTGAGCTTCTTCACCTACCACTTTGAATGGACCTTGCATTAGCAAAAGTGATTTATTTTCTTACTTTGGTCAGTACCTTAGGTTTTCACTGCATTTTCATGGCTTAAGCCAATGGTGCTCCTTTTTCCATTGATGTTTGACAGCATTGTCTATCTCACTGTGAAAAAAGCAGTGAATAACAGTGAAGGTTCTCTATAGAAGCTCTTTTGAAACTCCCATCTGCTAGAAAAACACAAAATCAAAGATGGAGCATACCAGTCTCAATAGCAAAATAGAAGCCATGCTAACACATCAGCAATTTTCTCTAGAAACACTTTCGCTGATGTTGGAGTAAATATGATTGTCCATGTAAGAACACAGATGTCTCATCATCCAAGAACATATGATGTTAAGGCATACCAATGTTGGATGCAACTTCGTAGCTGTGGTTCAAAAGCTCATGTAAGAGGAACACACTGGGATACTGGTTATATCTTTTTCAACTCAGTATTTCTAATGAGAAGAAGATGTCTGAATGTATTTTATGTAAGTCATAATCATTTGAAAAAATGCATTAGCAGGCACAGGTCTCATAAGTGATTTTAAATCATCTCCATATTTTGTTTTCCTTCAGCTTCTCCTTTGTTTCTTTGCTGCTGCTCAATCTCTTTTTTTTTTTTTTTCTCTCCCATACTACTGCAACAGCACATCCACCTTCATTTACAGTGATAGAAAAGGCTATATAATTAAATGCTCTACTTTGGCAATCAGATGTTCTTGCTGATTGATTTATCTCAGGATCTTTTGTACAGTGTCCTGCCACTACGTGGGTCCTTCCATCCCTAGTGACAATATCAAGAGCTCACGGAAATTTTTAGGTAAGGCATTGATAATTGCACCATTGCTGGGTTTGAGCAGCATGATAATGCCTAGAGAGTGGTGACTAAAGAGGCACAAAACTAACATTACTGTGCAAATAACCTTTACTCAGGTGCATCCCTGAAATTACTTAAATCGCAGAAACGGACATTCACTTCGACATTTAAGTATCCAGCATATGTTCCCAAAGAAGACATTTTTCCAGAGTTTTCTATCCAGTGGCAAGCCTGAAATTTAGGAGTCTGTGACAGAAAAGGGGTAGAGCGGTAGAAGAAAGATTGGAGCAATTGGGTTGCGTGTGGCACCAGTGGGATTGGACAGAGCAGATTACTTGGCTCCATTTTTATATTTTCTACAGAAAAGTCCAGGCATGAGAGGTACTGGGAAGGAAAGAAAGAGCTGCACACCAAGCCAAGCATAGGTGACAGTGCTTCCCAGAACATCAGCGTTGTTGTGAAGAGGGGACTGTTTGGGATGTAGGTTTTACCATGGTTCATATACCAATGTTGATTTTGCCAACTAGTTCAACTGAATAAGATTGACCTGCCCCAGCACATCCTTGGTCATAGGGATCATCACGATTATCAAATTTGCCCTGGCCAGAATGCCTCACCTGGGAATCCTGCACCCAGCCAGTTCACAGGTCTCCTTATGTCAAAGAGCCATCCAGTCTTGACTGAAAAGTTTCTGGGGTGAAGAACCTACGAACCTTTTGTAGACATTTTCCTGATGACTAATTAACCTCACTGTTAATCCTGTCTGCTTTATCCATAATCAGAATTTGACCATTTTCAGCTTCTAGGTCTTGATTAATTTTTATATGCTAAATTACAGAGCCATTACAAATCTTCTCCACATGTAGGTATTACTATATATCATGATCAAGTCTCGTAACCTTTCTTTTGATAAAGTAAACAGATTAGGCTGCATACATCTATCCCTACAAGGCAGATATTCCAGATCTTGAAATCATTCTTTTCTGATCTATTTTCAATTTTCCATGGCTTCTTTGAAGTGTGAACACCAAGACTAGTCATGATATTCCAGTAGTTTTCCCACCAGCTCACACACAGCTGTACTTCTTGTGCCAGAATCCCTGGCCCAGTAATTCTGCTGCTAGCTTAGGTTTAGGAAATTCAATCTAGGGTATTAAAACACTTGCTATATATTTTCCCTGCATAATTGGAAAGCAGTGAGAGATCAAGCAAAGGATCAAATCTGGGGGAAAAAAAGTTTCCAATTCTCAAGTTAATTGTCCTGAAAAGTTTGGAGAAATTTACTGCAGAGATACTCTCCCATAGAGCAACCGAGTGCTGACTGCAAGTCTGTTTATGCTTTGGACACATCTGTATGGCAGCAGCATAAAGAGTGTGGCATGCTGTTTAATATCTGTCAGGCTTCTTTTTTAAACCACTTAATAAGCATGTATGTAAATTCTATGCAATAAAAAAGTTCTAACAACTAGAACAAGAATAACCTTTTATGTGGTGGCTCCCACCCTTAATCCCAGCTTCTACATGCCAGTTCCTCCCCCCACTTTCACATCCCCATTTCTTGACAGGTGCCAGAAGGTTTCAGAATTTTCTTGCGGCTTCACCATGGGAACTGCCATTTCACCAGGAATGAATTTGACCCGCTGAGCAATAAAGCTGAGGCAAAACACTTACGCTCTAGCCAGAATAGAGGAATTGCTTGTCTTTCTGTTGGCGTGTTCTCCTCTGGCAATTTTTTTTTTTAGCCAAGGAGAGCTCCATGTTCATTCAACCTCCCTCTAACTTCACCTTGAGAAAGAAACAGGGCTTTGAAAGTGTCGTTTTCCCAGCAACAGCTGCTGCTTTTAGCATCCAACAGTCTTTAAATCCATAGAAGGCTAGTTTATATGGACATGGAAGCATTAAATGCTAGGAAATGAGGGTCTTTAGGTAACTATTCCAGATCTGCTATATCTGCAGTTACAGCAATTGGTGGTGTAGGTGGTGTTCTTTTACTGGCTTTTAATGAGACACGTTTATTACTGCCTTGCGATAAACCAAAGTAAAGCCATAAAAGTGACTTTCATTGAACATTTGTTTGAGTCCTGCCTGGGTCTTATAAAGCTGCATTTGTTCAAGACTTTAGTTTTTGTTTTACATGCCTGCCACCTTTTTGGTAACAGCTGTTATCTCCTTCGATAGTTACATAAAATAGGCTTACCTTTCACAAGACAACAGGAACTTGGTTCATGACTTGTGTGAGATAGAGTTGGGAGTTGATCCTTCGTAACCTGCTAAATCAGTTGAGTAAACCAACTACTCCGTATGACCGGGCAGAACATGGGCTTGAAACTGCTCATGTTTATTTGTTATAATTTCACAACAGTTGAGAACTGTAACTGTGCAGGTTGTTAACAGAACTGAATTTTAAGAACAGCATCTGGTTCAGCAGTCTTTGTTCAGAGGAATGAAGTCTCAATGACTTAAGAGAGAGGTCCCTGGTAGACCCAAACCTTCAGCCATAGTGTGGTGATAAAAATAAATATGCTTTTTTAGGTCCAGCAGTGAATCGGCTATTTAAGGCTCATGCATTTTCTTCATCTACTGGACTAGTTCTCATTTCACTAAATACGAATTCCAATATTGCAGCTAAACTCTCTGGAAATATTCTTCAAGAAATGTTCTTAACAATTCACCTCCGTAAGTTAATACCTATTAAAACCTAAAAATGAATTAGATTTGGAATTTCCTGGATTCTTGTGTTTGTCATGCAAATTTTCAGTGCTGTTCTTTTTATGATAATATGAAATAAAGTAGTTTCTTATAGTAACATTGCAAATCATTTGCTTTCTATTACACGCAGCTGGTTTTGTTACAGTAATGATTTTGTATGGGTGCACACTGCAGTGCATATTAAAGGCAATGAGACATTCTTTTTCAGGGCTCACATGCAATTGATGTTTGTGCAAATATAACCAGATAATGACAAAACAGTAATTTATTATAATATATTAGCGAGGTTGTTTTTTCTCTCTTCTCCCAAAGTGCACCTTCTCATAAGCTTCCCCCCCCCCAGCAAATCCTTATTTTCCCTGTTTACAGAAATGGCTCCCCACCCTTGCAGATGCAGATTACAGTTTTTCAGCTCACTAGAGATCCAGAATCAAAATCTAAACCAGCTGGTGTTTTTAGGCGGGTGTCTTACTTTAGCTTACTCAAAAGAACACAAGATGAACGGTAAGAATTAAATAAACCACAAATTATTTTGGGGACTGTCTGGTTTATATTAGAAATAAACTTTTCACTGCTGGCTGTTGTTTCAAAACTATTGCCTCTATTTTTGATATTCATCCTTGGGATCTAACAGAAACTATGTCTTACTAGTTTAATCCATTGTTAGGCCATGTTTAAATATCTTTTATTACAGTCATGTGCTATAAAATAGTTCTCACTGGAGTTTGTTGGCTTGAAGCCAAAGGGTAATACTGCTTCAAGTGGCACAGTGCAGTATTAAAAGATTTTTTTTCCTTTGGTGTTGGTACTTACCAATTTCACACCTTGAAAAGAGCCTAACTACATCAAAATGTGATGTATCTACTTTGAGTGCAGGGACTAGAAAAATATTATAGCACAAAACAAGAGCAAAGAAAAAATTTCAGCTGTATCAACAGCTTTTTCATTTTTGTGCGTGATTAGCAGTTTGTGTTATTCCTTGCTATAGAGCCTAGGAATTATATACAAATATTTTTCAGGCTTCTGTTTTCAAAAGTAATTTTACTTTTAACTTGCTGCAGCAAGACCACTTACAGGACTACAATTACCATGATTTGGCTCATAGTTAACATTAAATAAGGTCATTTGTATTTAGAAATATTTTTTTCCTCCTCTGAAATGATAATTGAATGAAGGGTGTAACATCTCCAGTTCAGCTTCTGACAGCATTTTTTTTTCTCATGTGTAGCCACAATCACGCAAACACTATCAATAAAGTGAATAAAGAATGATAGCAATGCTTAACAATGTGGGCCTTCAATTCTGCAAGCATTTTGGCAGGAGCAGGTTCCTTCCCTGATACATTTCAAAATATTTCCAGGTATGGGCTAGGTTCCATTGGGATGATCAGGGATTAGGACAAACATTTGCTACCATTACTTCATCTCTGTGGTTTATACCGGCACCTTCATTCTAGGGTATTATGACATTCCGTTCTGTTTTTCCTATTATTCATGGTGAAAACATGCCCAGAAAGGAAGGAAAGAGACTGTTAGGAGCAGTTAACCTCTGCAACTTCCAAGGAGAGTGCTAACATTCAATATATGCCAAATGCAGGCCCATTAGCTTGAATAATGAGTAAGTATATCTGAGACTTTGTACAAGACAAGATGAAAACAGATTGGGCAGGCTATTGTACCACACTTTATTACCTAGTGAAATGTAATTTGATCCATTTGCAGGAGGAAGAACCAGAGATGCTTGTTTCAGAATTCAATTGTTCCAGAAAGATATAAGTACCCTAGTGTTGTTATTTTTATATTGATTTTTATGAAACACGTGTAGTTACATTTTTACAAGGCAGTAGGTTCTCTTAACCATGGCAGCAAGACAGGCAGTGCAAATGTTAGGGGTCTGAGTACATTCTTCTGTCAAATGACAGAGGGCAAAAATGCATAGTTTAACTTCAGCCTTGTAGGACTAAAACCAGAACCAGGCATCCAACTCCAGACCAGTTGCAGTCAGTTTGGTTCCTGGAGAGGTGACTCTGGAGAGGTCTCTGCTGTCTCTTCATTCTCCTAGTCCCGGGTGGGGGTTGTTTGATAAAGTGCCTCTATAGACAAAGTCTTGGGCTAGATTCACCATGCAGCGTCTTTAGTGGTGGGATTTCAGGTTTATGTTTGAACTTGTCTGTTGATTTCAAGGTGTGGTATTCTCTGCTGTGGTTTAAATTTGCGTTCTAGAGATTTTTATGTATTTGTTTGAGAGTGAGAATAATTTTGAATTTTGATCCTGCATGCTTGAATTTGCAATAAGCATGTTAAGAAAAGATTATGCTATGTCTTTAAAAGGGAAACACAGAATTTCATTACCCAGACCTTTTAGACTGTTGCTTCATAGTGAAGCTGTATGTGCAAGTGTACCTTTAAGTTTTATGGAGATACAGTTGTAGCTACTGGTGCTTTTCTTACCCGTTTCTCTTTCAGCATCAGAAGACACTCTACTTTTTAGGAAGCCCCTACTGAGCATGTGGAAAGTATCACCAGCACCATAGTTTTTGAGGCTGACTCATTCACTTCTCTGTCCTGTTTTATTTTTCCTTTTTTCAACGTCATTGGCCTTTTTTTTTCCTGTGTAGACTCTACAGTAACTCCTGAAATGTCTAAAATCGTACGAACTGACATACCTTTTTTTTCTTTTGTGACTTTTTCATCAGTTTGATACGTGTACAGCAGCTCTTTCAAATGCTGCTGTAT
This sequence comes from Aviceda cuculoides, assembly GCA_035590195.1. NCBI lineage: Eukaryota > Metazoa > Chordata > Aves > Accipitriformes > Accipitridae > Aviceda > Aviceda cuculoides. The sequence goes on from JAVJGG010000094.1 coordinate 35,814,208, forward strand.
CTCAGCATCTTCCCCCTCATCTTGCAAACAGCAACTCCTTCCTTCTGGTAGGCTTAACCTCTTCTCACCGCTTCTGATTTTGTGTAGTCCTGTCTTGTTCCTAGAAGAAAAATCCCCATCTTAATTTCTTCATCTTTCCTTGGCCATGGCTCTGCCTTGTACTCGTTCAATCACCTGCTCCATTTCTTCTCCTGACAGGAGAAGACCTCCTGCTTGCATCCAGCTCACTTCACCTTTGTGTCTAAAGGCAGACTTTGCTCCTCTTCCCCTTCTGTCCCAGTTACTCTCTGACAGTGGTTCCAGCAGCCTGGATGTGAAGGCCACATACCTCCAGTGTCTTTACTCACCTCAGCGTGCACGGGTTTTTAGCGCAGTACACACTGCTCAGGCAGAGGAGCAATCATATTTTGCAGGACGCGACAAGCGGTACTGCAGTTCCCACAGGTAGTCACTGGAGAACACCATCTGTCCCTGCAGCCCAGTTTCCAAGCACCAGTCTGGAGGCTGCAGCTCAAGTTCAGCATCCCTTCTTCCCAGTTGCAGCCCTCAGAGGTCACTGATATAATTTTAGTACTCCAGGCGGCACCTTACACGAAGCGTTGCGAGAATTGGCAGTCCTGGAGGTGACAGGGAGGGACCTCAGCCTCAAAGTTCAGGTTGTGGTGCGGAGCCCCGGGCTGGACCAGGAGCCTTCAGAGTAGGGCTTTGGTTCGCACCCATTCCCCATGCACAGCATCTGTAGGAAGAAAGGATCTTTAAAGCTCTCCGAAATACATCTGAATGCAAGAAGAGATTCCAGTGGTTTAAACCTGTTTGAAAATCCCAAATGCAAAGCAATTGTAGTTCATTGTACTTCATCTCTTCCTCGTTTTTGTATTTTTCAGTCTGCTTTTAAGCTCACAAGCATCTGAAATCCATAAATTTTATTTCTTTATACTCATTTAAACACTACTGTAGGTGCCATTAAAATATCCATACATTGGAAATCTCAGGAAACATAGCTATATAATATGTTTAAAGATTTATCATGGTGGAATGGTATATAGAGGCAGAATAGCCTGAAAACCATATTTCAGAAGTCTGTAGTTATAATGAAGAACTTTACCTGCAGTAAAGTAGTAGCACATTTTTTTATCTTGTTTGCACAAGTATGCTAGCTAAATATGTAAATTAAATAAAAGTTGGATTGAACCAGCGAATCGGTCCTAATTTTTTGTAACTTTTTATTTAGAAGAAGATATCAACTGTCTTTACGCCAGAGTTGTTTTACTTGCCCTGTCCCCCGAAGTCGAGTGTTCTTGTGAACTGACCTTCCCAGAGTATTTCTGTATGTGGGCTCTTTATCATAGCTACTGAAGTCAGTCATAAAACCACTATTAACCTAAGAGGGATCATGATTAGCTCTAAGTCTGGTAACTTCTGTTGTCTGAGGAGAAAAAGAAAATGTATCTGAGGGTGCCTCTCCCCTCATATTTCCTGAGTGGAGGTACTTCAGAGACAACAGAAAGGTGTTGTTATACCCTAGAGCCAGATCTGGGAACACTTGCTCAAGCTAAACTAATCCTTTGCTCACACAATCGTCTCAGTTTGTTCCCTCCTGGGGGAGAAAGAATTCAAAGAAATAATCACGGGATCTTTATTCAATAATCTATCTTTTATGGTGATACAGAATTGTAGGGCAAGTGATGAATAACAAATAAAAACACAAGGAGACATAGCAATTATTTAGAATTTCCCTAATATTTGACTCTGCTGTAGCCGATAAGGCTCCCTGGAGGCAAAGGAGCCTTCCCTGGGGAGCAAAAGCTGGTGGCCTCTGCACAGAGCACAGGAGGAGGCTCTTGGGAACAGAGGTCGTACCTGCAGCATAGCATCTGAGTTTTATCTGAGCAGCAGAGAGCTTTACAACTCACCTGCGGCAGTCATTGCTAAGGGTCAGAGAAGCTCATAGTTTGTAGTGACCCCCCCCGCCCCGACCCTGCCCAACCCAGTACAGCACGAACACATCTGACAGACATATGGACAGGAGGGGGATCTGGAAGTTAGCTCTTCACAGCATGAGACTAAAAACAACTTCCAGATGAAATCACAGGTGTTCATCAAATTCTTTTTAAAAACACCCCAAAATCTAAAACAAAAGCAAAGAGAGATTCTTAGCCCCGTCAAAATAAGGAGAAACATCTAGCGGTGTCGTGACAGTAAAGCACAGAAAGGATAGAACGGTGAAGTGAGCGAGACTAATGGGTTAATTAATGATTATCCTGGCTACCTGGAGTGGAGAACTTCTCTTTACTGAAGCCGTGCTGGAGATTAATTGAATGACAACAGGGCCTAAACTGACACATCTTCCGAGACAGCAAGATAGCGTTAGAGACTGACTAAAACACTGCCCTCCAGGCTCTGCTAGGAAACTGGTTTTTTGGTGACTGTTCTGGTTATGGATAGATTTTCACCTGACCACAAGCTCTGCCTGGTTATATGGGTAGTAGCCCCTCTGTGGATTTATTTTTACTGGTGGAGGATGTCAAGGTGCTTTAGACCAGAAGGGTAAATCGGACTGACGTAACCATTTGGTGGAGCAGACCTGTGTTAATGCTGGGAGGAAAGCGCGTAGCGCGGGACAGACGAGCTGGGTTCGCTGCTTTGACTGTTATGGCACAGTTAATGTGGTGTAGCTTGAAGTTCAGCCAACCCATCTCACACATTCACGTGTGGGAGTGTAAACGTCTTGAGCAACTCTCAAGATTTCCAGCCTAGCAGTAGGTTTTGCTCTGCCATCTCTGACGAGCAGAACGAGGCAGCCCGAGGGCAATGAGACCTTTCCCTGAGCCCGCTTCCTGCTTCCCATTCAATCCAAACAGCTTCCCCGTGCAATTACCTCACCTAAATCTTATTTCCGAGGAGCTGCTGGTGGTTTTCGAGGTGATTTACCAAAGGCAGCCCTGTGATATGAGAGCAGATGGTGATGAGATCAGGTAATGGTTACCGTACGACCCCTTTCCCAACCACTGCTAATCGATAACTGTATGTCATGACGATATCTGTTTTACAGTTCCCCGGCCTGTCAGTGTGCTCGTCCCTCTACAAATGGCAGAGATCCTGCTCGCTGACCCTTGCTGCAGGTCTTTGCAGTAGATCAAAAAGATTAATGGTACGAGTCGGTAGTTTCAAGACCCAGCTCTCCAAATAAAAGATATTTTTTAATTACTGTCCAACCCTATTAGGTGGAGGGTTGGATAACATGTGTTTCCTTTTAGAGATGAACTGCCCCAATGGCAGTCGCAGAGCACTTTTGCATAACTCTTTCCCCCTCCCCCTTGCCCTATCTTTGTGCTGATGTGTTAACGTGCAGACATCGTGCTAATGGCTTGGATATGCCTAATCTTAAAAAAGCAATTTTGACCCAGTCTTTTCATGAGTGCTGGGTTTGGCCTGTGTTACATCTCTGGGAGGGCTCTTTCCCAGGAGCGGGCAGGCGCTGCCAAGCAGCTTTGGGATTTTAATTCCTTACTGCCAGGTCTGATTTCCCTTCAAAGATAAAATCTCTCTCCCTTTACCCCACCAAATACCATCCCTGGTTTGATCCAAAGGTTTGGTTTCTCTTCTGGTCAGATTCTCATCAGCTTTATCCATATTTTTGTCCTTTGATGGGGTTTAACCACTCGGGAGGTGTTAACAGAAAGGGTTTGCAGGCATCTGCAGTAGGTGCATCATCTAGTTTCGGCATTTGTCCGAATCTGGTTTAGGGCAATTTCCAGTGTTGCCTGAGGTCAGTGTTAGGACAGTGAAATCCATTTCTTTCCCACAGTGTGTTATTTCTTGGATTCAAGCAATAGTTTTCATGTACACAGAAACGTTTGAAAAGGTCTCCAGCAAGCAAAGCGGGGCACGGTGCTTCACTCGCTGGCTTTTAGCCATCAGTTAAACTGGGATGAGTCCCGCAGCCTTTACCTGTATGAGTAATTCGGAGTCCTACGAGTAAACTTAGATTACCTGCATAATTACAGATTTTTCAAATGAAGGATGGTTAAGGATCAGGCCCGTTGTTTTTGGTATGACGGGGGCAGAGGTGACACACTTGAGTAGGGTTTGCAGGGTGAAATTATCATTCGTGCTTCTGAAATGATCTAGTTTTCTGTTGCTTTTTTTGCTGTCTACCCCTGCTGCTGGTCAAGCCAAAATGTTCCGCTGTTCAAATACCTGGCAACAACTATTTAATTTGACAATTTGTAGATGGTATTCCTGTATTACCCTTTAGGACCTTAATAATAGGTTTTTCTTTAGTGAAGCATTAAAACATTAAAGGCCATAAATTCCACAGTCACCTGTATCCATTTATTGCTAATTTATTATGGAACATATCATAAAACTTTGCTTGACATATAGGCCTCTTCATAACTATAAATCTTTTTTCAACTGTTTAGATAACTTATGCTTAAGTTCAAGGAAAGACCTCTACGAACAAATATTTAAAACATCTATTTATTATGCAATAGTAACACATACAAACTATATGGCAAATACTGAGAAATATTACTCTATATTCTGAGTACTTATCACTTCAAACTTTTGGGGGATGCATCTATTATAAAAAGAAAATAAAAACTATGTGTCAAGTATCTGCTTTATTAAAAGGTTTAAGAGGTCTAACTGAATAAAGCTGTTATTACAGTTAACACCAAACATATAAATGTTTCTCTTCAGATTAGGTTTGTCGTTTGTAACCTGGAACCTCTGAAAGGATTGTAAGTGTGCTTCATACGGGAGAGCTCACCAGAGCAAACCCAAAAGTTTTCAGACTTTGTAATTCCAGATCAAAATAGAGTCTCTAATATCATTGTTGCTACAGAGCTTGATCTTCCTCTCATGAAGTCAGTTTTAAAATCTCAGTGATGCTGGGTCAAATATATATACAGAAGTAATTTGGGCATTTCATTTACTTTATCTCAAAAAAATTGTTTAGGGTTTGATACTGTTGACATTTGTCGCTTTTAAATTACCTGCTGTTGTTTCATATGAGAAAAAGTGTTCTTTTTCTCTCTCACAGTGTATAAATTCAAAAATTTCTTGGATATATCAAACAAGTATTCTACAGAATACTACTTTTTTTTTTCTTTAATATTTTTGTCCTGGCTGAATTATTAGCATATGTATTTGCTAATAATACATATGTGTTATTAGCATATGTAGTAAACCGATCGGTTTTAACAGCAATGCATGTGCATACAGCCAGCCAGCTTCTTTAGCAAGAAGTTGGTTTGTAAAAAAAAAAATGGTTTGGCTCTCATTAAAAGACTCTGTTTTATTAGTTCTTTTTCTGCAAATCAGTTTTCTTGCACATGGAAGGTAATTTTCATTTTTGAAACAAATAGCCCTCTTACTGCTGGCTCCATCAGTTCAGCTTGATACGTGTTTGCATATGTTCTGTGGCCTCAGGATTTTCCTATAAATTGTTAAACTATATGGCTAAAGCCATGGTGAAAGGCCAGAACAGTACAGTAAGCCCAACTCTCACACTGGTATATTAAAGTCAGAGAAAAAGGGATAGAAATCTTCTACAAATCTACACAGAATGTTACTTTTTAAAGTGAGGTCATTCATAATAAAATAATTAAGACTGTACAGAATTTTTTGTACTTGAGGAAACCAAAAACCAGTTTACCCTAACGCAATCACAATGTTGTTAGCATCCAAATGAAAGCAAAGCAACCGATTCTTCCAAAACATACACAAGTTATTCAGCAGTTTTCTATTGACTTCACCACTGGTTTGTTAATTAAGACTTGTTTCTTGGGACAGGACTGGGAAAATTCGTACTATAAACTGGTATATCCACTCAACAGCCATGCAGCGAAAAGCGTTGGTTGTCCATTGATGCTTTGGCTCCATCCCTACCTCCCAATCCCATTTGCTTATTTCTGCTTCTCAAAATATCTCTATCTTTCCCCCTTCCTAATTTTCTCCTTGCTTTCTGCTTTGTCCCTTTTCCTTATCCTTTTTGCCAGTCTTTTCCTCCAAAGTCCTTCCACTCTCCCCCCGTGCCCCTTCTCCACATAAAACGTATGGAGAGAGCTCCAACAGCCAGATTCATGCTCTACATTTAGTGCAGTATCACATGAAAAGTGACAGTGACCAATTTTGATGGGACTGTTTGTGCCCCAGACTCTTTTTCTGGGGTTAATGTGTTCATAAAAGTATTCATGGTTTGGGACTCAGTGAATCAATATATACCTGACCAAGAGAAGAATGCCAGCAATTTGAAAGCTTAAACAAACCAATTATCTTTTGATTAAACTATCTATAGCAGACATCATTTTAATATTACTTATGGACTCTGTGTGTCCTTGCAACAGGCTCCCAGCACGTCTCTAAATTCTGCAGTACCACAATAAAAACTTTTTATATTACTTCCCAAAAGTTGAACCTGATGGATTGTTTAATTAATTATATTGCTGATATCTGACAGAATAAGCAACTTTCCCAGTTATTTATAGTCTTAGATTTCACTAAACTACATAATACAATGTCTCTTTAAATGTTGTCAGGTGCTGTGAAAATTATCAGTCTCAAGCAATGAAGCCTGGGGAACAAGACAAGGTTTAAAGCTAATACCATGAGTTTCAGTTACTGATACAATCTTACCAAAATAAAAGAATTACCTTTAATAAATATATTCCAGGACAGTCTGTGATGGGACTCAACAAGCCAATTAAGCGTTGTATTCAAATGCTTTGTTTTTCTCTACAGAGAAACTCCTGGGCTAGGCTCCCTTCTGGCACAAGTCTGCTTAAGTCAACAAATGGAGTTACACCCGAGATGAATTTGCCATGCTATGTTTTTCTAAATAGATTAGGGGTCATTTGAAAAGCTGTAAATAAACCTTTCAAATTCTTTAAGGCAAAAAGAAACAAATCTCCAAGAGGAAGAGAAAGAAAAAAAAAAAAAAAAGAAAGATTTATTCTGCTTTCCCAGAACTGCAAGTTTCCAGGTGTTCACCTTTTGATCTGGCTACAGGCAATGATTTTCTGAAGTGGTTACTGATGGTGCCTGACATCATTTATGGCACTCTTGAACAATCTTGTAATGTGCTAAACTACACAAAATTAAGTGAGTTAGTGGCTAGCTAAGAGCAGCGAAAGGGCCGTGGGTATCACAAGCACTTTGCTACTTGCAACAGCATGTGTAGCTTCGAAGGAGCGTTATTTCTTTGATTTGATAATGAGAATAAAATAATGACTGTTCTTAATTATTAATAGTACAGTAGGGTGAGAGGCCCTTGGGGTCTCCCTGTGCCTGGTGCTGTACAAACACAGAGCAAAAAAAAAAAGTCTTTCCTAATAACTTACAGCCCAGCTGAAGGCAAACCACAGCCATGGAGGCAGCAAACCATAGGAAAGAGAAGGACCAGCAGCGTGAACCTGCGTTAGGCCAGCACAGCTGTGCGCGTGGTTGGACAGCCCACGTTACTGGTGTTTGATTAAGTTTTTTTATATATCTTCACGTTACTGGTGTTTGATTAAGTTTTTTTATATATCTTATTCGTGGCTTGTAATTAAAAAAATAGAAGAATCTTTCCCATGAGCTAAAGGCACAGCAGAACCAGCCTTAGCTGGTAGATGCTGCACCGCCGAGCCAGTGGGAACTTTGCCATTTATTCGCACGGGTGAAAGCACAAATGATGTTGTTGAGTTTCAGGCAAGGAGAACAGAAGTTACCTCTGCAGTACTTATGAACGGGATCAAACTCAAAATGGCTCAAGAGTCGAAACTGGCACAGTCAGTCACCTATGGCAAGTCAACGGCATTCCCTCAGCTTCGCTTCTTTCCACGGGAGGTGCAGTTCATCGGCTTTTTCTCCGACAAACCGCTATCAGAGAAGAAATTTTCTGTTGTGCCCAAGGAGGGAAACTGTTGGCAGTAGTCTGCACCTCAAGATTTCGTTAATTGTTTTAGCTCTGCTGGGCTGAACTTAGCAAGCTCTTTAGAGAAGGGAACGGAACACCTGAGTGGTGTGTGGTGGGAGCAGAGAGCAGATCTGATATGGAAAACCTGAGGATACGAGCTATAACCTCTGTTAGCTGGAATTTCCTCAGAGCTAAAGGCTTCTTGCGCAGATTTGTTGCTGTCCAGGCAAAGGGCGATAAAGAAATGTGATTATCTCGTCGTCTCCCAGTGTGGTCGCGGGAGGAATTCCTTGTGAATGCTTCCATGAGATGCAGAAATCTGTGCAATGCTTTAGTACCCAGCACAGAAATGGGAGTGAAATGCTGCAGTTGTGTCTCTTACAAAATATTTAATCTATAAATAACTAATTAGGAGCCCTGCAGAATTGTCATTACCAATGTTGATTCTAAAGGTTGAATTTGTTAATGGCATTTTAAATTCTTATTTTATACCAACAAAGACTGTGAATGCTTAGCCAAATTAATAGAATTTGCATTGTCAATGAATTCTCTTCTCCCACTGAAAAAAAGTCTAAGAAGAGAAATATATCTTTGAGATCCTAACGTGATTTTGGTAAGTCTTTTCCATGTGCTTATTCTGCAAATCACTAGATTAATACCATTTAGAAAGATCAGGCAAATGAAGCTGCAATTAAGAGAATTAGTTAAATCCATTATAGGCTGCTGGCCTTACTCCCCAACTCAGGAAGGATTAAGCACCACACCCAAAGTCTGTTTGATCCTATCTTCAGGGCACTATTTATTAATTACACTTAATTATTCATGGCAAACCCCAAAATGAAGCAGTTGAACATTAATCCAGCTGTTACCTTTCCCTCAATTCAGGGGCTTCGTTGGGATGCTTTTCTCATCTTCTTGTCTTTTCCACCCTTAGTTGTGCAGCGCGTTTCCCCAAGAGTCCCTTGCTGCAGGAGCAGGCTCGTTTCCATAAGGTGACAAGTCACTCTTTGTCACAAATCGGTGCTAAATCCTGAAAGCAACTTACAGCCAGCGTCAAGCATTATAGAAACAGAATATTTATGCTGACTGGTGGGCTCTGTGACCTGTGCTACTCCGGGTATTTGTGGAGAGGTAGCATCTTAGCGAGAGGATTCAGAGCAGCCAAGCCAGCTGAAACAGCCATTCAGAAACACAACGGGTAGGAAAGTCGGTTCTGCAGGATTCATTTCCAACCAAAATTTGTATTTCAGAGACCAAGTCTTCCACTAGCCCCTCTCTCTTGTAGTCCAATGGCTAGCACATGTTGCTGGAACATGGGTAGCCCGTGACTGAAATCCTCTATCATATTTGGAGCAGGACTATGAAAGCGCTGCCACTTCCAAGAAGGAAATCTGGAGTGCCCCAAGGGTGATCTCTCCATTTTTTTTCCTCCACAAGGCTTGCGTTACTCAGGGTGAAAGCAAAGCACAGGGTAGGTGACTGAAGGCAGCCTGGCCCTTCAGCAGACAGCACACCCCATTGCGACCCTTCGTTAGTCACCAATCATGGATTTACTAGACGTGTAGAGGAACAATAGTTAGGCTCTATAACTGGAGTTATATAGTGCAATGTGGATTATATGTTATTATTGATGTAGAATTATGGCTCAGATGCTATCCATTGCTTTAAGGATGAGGAGGTTGTTTAATCAATTTAACCACCCAGGTTTTGTAGCTTGCCAAAAACAAGGGCAGTTTTCTGGTTGCTTTTTGCAGTGAGGGTCCTTCTGTATAAAAGAACTGAACAAAGATGATCAAAATATTATAAGAATAAAGTGTAAACAAAACCAATGACTTTAAATTTCAGTTGTCCTGGTCTGAGGGCAGAACAATAAAGGAAAACACTACACACTTACCTGCTTCCTATTTCCACTACAGCTTTTAACTTCAGTTTGTTTAATTTTGAATGATTTTCAGGCTGCTTTTTTTTACTGTGAAATACCACCAGAGAAATGGTAGAAAGTATCTTAAATGTAGGTCCTTCCCATGTTGTTGAACACCAAATCTCTCTTTTGAAATCAAGCTCTTCTGCAATCAGATTTAAAGCTGATTTAAAAACAAGAATTATAATGTTCCCCCACCTAAAACCATAATAATCTCTATTCCTGCCTCTGGATTTGCTGATGTACCATGGCTTTTAAGTATTTACCTTCTAGATATGAAGCTCCTTAGGACTGCATAATGCCTTATTATTATTACCAGTCCCGCAAGTCATAATGAACTCTGGATTATAGCATATTCTATATTTAAGTTTCCAGGACCAACAATTATTGTATGTTCTTTGTTCTGAAATTAAAAAAAAAAAAAAAGTCACATAATTAGTTCTTTTCTGCTCACTACACAACAAGAATTGATTGGCAAGCTCATGACTGCAAATGCTTGAGAAAGCCCTAAAACTCTTTTTTTTTTTTTTTTCTTTTCTTGATGCTGGGAAGATATTTCACAATTTCACTATTTTGATTTACTAATCCAGAGAGCTGGCACAAGCCACAGCTGTTAAATGATGTGATAGTGAATTTCAGGATGAGGATATGTTACTACTTTAAAAAAAAAAAAGACTAATACCCACCTAGGTTTCCTACAACACAGTCTATATTTTTCTGCTTGGAAATGTTATTGAATAGAAAGACTTTGGTCATTTGTCCAGGATTCTGGGTCAATGGTGCATGGTTGGACAAAATATGCCAGCCTGATTAAGAACAGCCTGAACAGGAGCTTGACTGCTTTGGTTTTACCTCCAGAGCTCACGAAGGGACCTCCGAGGTTGGCTCCTGAAAGAATAAAGCTGATTTATGACACAGGTTGATTTGTTCTGTCCTTAGTGCACACAGACTCCTGCTCGGAGTCCCTCTGTCTTGCCTGAGAAGTCACGCTGACTCAACTAGGCCAAGAGTGGAAAGCAACCTATCTTATATACTTAAATTGGCATTACTTTGCTAGGCCAGAGATGCTGAAATTACCTTTCACACTGAGCTTGGATTAATTCTTGATAGGAATATGCTCTCAGAGATTTTCTTTATGGTCTCATAGAGCTTGTGTATCAAGCCTGGTCAGCTCCCAAAGCTTTAATGATGTGAATGGCTTGCTCTAGTTTTGCCATTACAGGCACCCAGAAAAATATGTCCGATAATAGCTAAAACAGGGTATTTTTTACTTATGAGCTGTTTCATAAGAAACAAATTCAAATTATACCTTTGTATTCACCTGTGCGGCCCCAGTGATATGAAAAAAGTTTTGAGCTGATGAAACAGATTTTGGAATCAGCTAAATTGATATTTGGTAACAATTTTTAATTAGATTTCAAAATGAGAAGGGATTCCTTTAGACAAATAACATCTATGGGATGTATTGCCATTGTCCTGTATCTTACTGACATTGCTTTTTCTAAGCTTCCTTTTGCTACTTCCCCATTTCTTAAGCTGCATCCTGCTAGGGACTGAATCTTCCTTAGTACATCTTCCCTTAATAATAAAGTAGCTTTATGTAAGAATATGAGGCTTCAATTAATATTTGGCTGGGTGGAATTCGTCGGTATTTTTTTTAAACATTCAACAAGCTTCGTATTAAGTTTCTGTAGCAAAACTTACTTAGTTGGCAGGCAGTAGCACTTCTTCACCAGCCCCTTGTTTTTCAGGAGCTCTGCATTCGGCACATATTGTGTAGGCTGGCAACTATAAATTGGTATAAGAAGTCATTTGGTTTCGAAGTTGCAGTTCTAGCATAAATAATATATACATGGAGGATGGCAGGCAGTAATAATATGTGCTATATGCAAGTAGAAGGCATGATTTTCTCTTGAAAGCAAGAAATGGGAATATGCTCGTGTATATATATTGTAAGAGCAGCTATCTTGCCAACATGACTTCTAGTAGGGTTTCAATCTCCCCAACAGGAGTTGAACTAAATGAAGACCTCATATGTCAAATGCAGTGGAATATCTGGGGAACATGCAGTTGAAATCCTTATCCCCACCCTCTTCTTCTCTTGCTCATCTTCCCAAAAACCTAACTGTCAGCTCACGGGTTTACGCAATACGAAGCACAGTACGTCGTATTTTCCACTCTCACCTGCGGAGCTGGGATCCTGCTGCTCCGCTGATGTCAAACACAAGTAAGTACCTTTTTCCACCTCGCCGAAGCAGATTCGGAGTAGGGAGTGGAGAACAGACGCCGGTCGAAAGCGATGCTCTGGCACTGGAGTGCGCTAAAGAAGAGCACAGATGGGGTGAAATGGGGGGGGTAAGGATGCTCAAGCTTGGCTGCTGTGCAGAGGGAAGAACTGCAGCATCGCTCCATCTGCTAGCGCTGTGTGGGTGTTCACATAATAGCGTTCAGTCATCAGATCTGAACTACACACCTACACCAAGGGCTGTATGATATAATAGATTATGTGGGGGTGGATTAGAGGATTGAGTATATAGAGAATTCAGAGCCAGATTTTTTTAGATTTGCTTTATGTTGCAGCTAATCGTTGTCCAAAAAACCACAATGGAACCACAAAGAAACTCAGCCTGAGATCACCTCATCTAGGTTTGCTGGATTTTAGATGTTGAAAGCCAGGATCTGGGATGTAATTGTGTAACGTTAAATGACACGTCAGGTGTCCTAAATCCCCCTGAATTATAGGCACATAATTCAGGCGGTGCCTCAGGTGCCCTGGGAAAAAAAAAGATAGGTATGTCTAGAGAGCAGTTCAGGTCTCATTGACGAGGCTGTGGGAAAGGGCATCGCAGCCAAGTGCCTGAAAATGGGAGGAAACTGGCCCTGAGGTGTTTTAAGGCAACAAAAGGTGTGAACCAAGTAATTCATCCGCAGCAGAAATGAAAGCCTTTGACAGGGCTCGCACTTAGAACTTGTGTCCGTGAGAGCTTGTCCATTTTTTCCAGTGATATCACTTTTCCTCATATAATACATTACCTTTCCCTACAAACCTTGCCTCCCTTGCTCCTTTGAGCTCTCAAATAGGTGAGTAATCCTATTGACTTCCAAGCTCTTGACTTGGAAATACTCATGAGCTTTGTCTGGTCAGGGTCCAAATGTCCTTCTAACCTGCAAGCAATTATGGAAAAAAGTGCTGGCTGAATAGGAAAAATTGTGGTGCTAAAATATACTTAAAACCTCCCCTCTCCAAACCTCAGCTGGCAAATGGTCTGTTCTGAATCCCAACTGTTTAGTCTCCCCAGTTTATAGTCCCCATTATATGCCAGTTATGAAGAAGGTAGGCAATCACTTGTTTGCCATAAAGCAAAGCTATACCGCACTGCTAACAGTGCTCTGAAAATCAGGCAGCTTTGCAGAATAAAATAGGGCATTTTTATATGCAGCTGTGGTTTAGCTGGATTATGGCAGGTCATACTTGTCGTATCCGTCTGATATTCTCTTGTTCTAATAAGCCCTATCTACGAAGTAATGGATTCTGTGACCCTTATTCAGGTAATTACTTTTTAATTTTAGTTTTCAAGGATTTGTATTCAGACTTCTTGGGGAGAGTCTGGCCTGTCTGTCCCTGGGAGGACATGTGCTTTGTCCCAGGCAGGTATATGCAGGGCCACTAATTTTTGCTCTGGGACTCTCTTGTGGAAGTCTTCATTTCACCGTGGCAGGCTAAATCACTTTAGATGCTCCTCAGTAGACAAATACGTACACTATCTCTGTTTCATAGACAGCAAAGCACCTTTATTAGCAAAGGAATAGCCTTTGGGAACCCGGAGACCTTGACCTGTTGTAGTGCAAGCTCATTTCTTTTCCCTTTCCCACTTCCATTGTATGTTCTAGACCCTGCCTAAGTAACCTGCCCTATCTGAAAGTTGGTCTTCACAAAGATAGGAGAGAGCTTGTTTTATTTTTCAGTTACAGTAATTGCACCTCCATCAGAAGAAAGGTTCTTGTTTTCACGTAGTCTCCTAGAGTTACCACTTAGTGTTATTATGGTCTTTGCTCAGGGTAACACCAGTTTGACAGCTTCCCATTTATTAATGTTGTTAAATACGTTAATAAACATGACATTTATTATTAACATAACATTCTTCAATTACATTGGTACAGTCCTATCCAGCAAAAGCAAACCTGGGCCAAATATATCTTTAAAACGTCTGCACACATGCCAATGCCAGCCAAGGGTGTGACATTTTGGGGTTTTTATTTTTACAGTTTTTAAGAACACTTCACGCTGGCAAAAGCTTTCAGGGAAACACAGCTTATACTGGCATCAAGCGATTTTTGCTCATACAGCTTGCCTTGTTTGCAGAACCGTTTCAGGCTAGACCAGAAAAGCGCTCTTTGGCCAGCACGAGCTGAACGGGTGCCAGGGTGCTCGCAGCCCAGCCTTGCTGGGCAGCTGCAGCTGTGTCACATCAACCCACAAACCAGGACTTCATCAGCCAGTGCTAACGGGCAGCCGTAGAGCCCCGTTAGCTGACCCTTAGTCACCCCCAGTAAACCCCTTCTGGGTTCTCATTAGGAAGGTTCGCCGTCAGAGCTAGGTTTTGGCACACCTTCCCGGCCTTCAGGTTTTAAAACTTTTCTTAAAGTTCAGGTTCTTAGTGCTCACGTCCCCAAAATATGGGGCCGGTATTTCTTCTTCCCCTACAGAGGGAATGGCAGAGTAAACTAAGAAATTGCTTATATGCTCGTTCGGCTTGCGTCATCTGATTCTGACTTCATAAATACAGACATTCCTTGCTGTTTTTTTTCTCGGTATCCCCTTGGTGCCATCTGAGAAGCACAAAGGAAACAGAGGGGACAAAAGGCTTTGGATCAAGAAGAAATGTCTGGTCTGGGAGGAGAGCAAAAGTTTGTAAAGAAGGGGTTTCCATTTGATGTGGGACATTGCATAAATCCCTTGCTCTGGAGAGGTAGGGAGGCTGTGTAATAACTCTGCCTTATGTGATAGAGAAGTACGACTGTTCTCTGTCTTGAAAAAAGTGCTGTTTTTCTTTTGTATAGCTGCAATTATTGTTTTCCATTTTCCGCACTGTTTTGGGGTGCAGGTGGTCTATCCCTTCTCTGAGGTCAGATGATAGAAGAATCATCCCTTTCCTGAAGTACTGTTGAAATCGGTTAGTACTCTAACTGCACAAATCTCTTGCCCTGAAGTACGTCTGGGACTTTTTTTCTCTCTGAGATGTTGTTTTAGGTCTCTAAGCAGCTACCGGAGTATGAGGTTGTGAGGTCTTGCCAACAGTAAGAACTGCATCTCTCAAAAAGCGTGTAAATCTGTAACTCCTGCGGTAAGGTAACCTTCTACAACGCTCACCACACATTTCTATGGGAATGTACAAACCCCACGTAATAGACCCCGCAGATTTTTCAACTTTGAGAACAGCAAGAACTCGCATAAACTTTCTTGCATTTTACGTGCCCATCTTTCATTGTGAGATATTGAATCGTGACATCAAAGAGTTAATGTGGACAGAAATGTTTGATCTCATTCTACTTGAACTGATTACATTTTGAATTCTGATACTGTTACAGCAAAGCTGTAAATTTATCTTGAGGTAAGCCAGCAGAAAGGCACTATTTTCTAGTTACTAGCAGCCGTTCTGTTCCTTAAAAGAAATTTGGGACAGATGTGTCTGTCTTTTTATTTCAATGAATGCAGGGGGAAAATGTATTTTATTTCTTATTAAATAAATTTGCCTGTTCATCTCAGTATGTGGGACTGTCAAAGTTTATAAATTTGGCAGTATTTTAACATGATCATTCTGTTTTTCTTTAAACCAAGTTATTAAATTGATATATTTTTATAAAAAGCAGAGACTGATGGAAATTTTTTTTCATCTTTTGACATTTAGTTGACTTTTAGGGGGTTTTAAGTAACACTGTGTCTTAAATCATAGTGGCAGAAAGATAAAAACTCCTCCAAAGACTGCTGAAAGCCAACCAAAGGACAGGGATGCACTAGGTAGTTTGTTGCAACGTTGGTAGAGCAGCGTTTGTTCGGGTTTTGCTATTGGTTTTTATGTCCTAATGCATCTTTAACCGGCTCATCCTTTTCTCCGAGGATCATTTCTTTGTCATCCTTTTCTCTCACCTGGCTGCAGGGTAACCAGAGACAAGCCCTTCTCCTTAGAGTTTTGCAAAACCTACTCTCACTTCTGCTAAGGTGGCTTTAAATTTACAGTCACCCTAAAGACCCTTTACGCCACCTTCAGCAGTGGTTCATCTGGTGTAAATACAAGTCAGGTGTAGGCCAGACCCTGCAGTCCTGACTCGGGGAAGTTCCCTTTTGCTTCAAAAACGGCCCCCGTTCCTCCGTGAACGCCGGAGTCGGCGTTCGCGTGCTGGAGTGGATGTGCTCAGCCACAAAGTTGCACAATTTCAAGCCGAAACTCTCTCGTGAAGAAAACACTTGGGTTTGAGTTGTATAGTGACAGGCTGCTGTGACTGGGTGAGCAGGTGATAAAGCAAATCTTCAGACCAAGGGCTTAAGAAGGGATAGACTTTTTTTTCCTAGTCTTCACAATTACGATGAGAACTGTTTAACTTTCTAACAAACAAAACCAGGCATTTCTGTGGGGAAGGGGAAAAAAGTGAGAGCAAA
The DNA here is from genome assembly GCA_035590195.1 of Aviceda cuculoides. Lineage (NCBI taxonomy): Eukaryota > Metazoa > Chordata > Aves > Accipitriformes > Accipitridae > Aviceda > Aviceda cuculoides. Next base: position 35,830,690 of record JAVJGG010000094.1, read on the forward strand.
AAGTTATTTGATTTATGGAAAAGATGGATGTGGACGTGGAAATGATGAAATCAGTTTGCAGTAAGCCGCAGGTCAACCCTTCTGCAAGGAAAACTGATAGCTGCTTGCTCCTCTGCGCACTTCTGCCCGCACCTCCTGAAGAAGAAGGAACAACAGAAAATTCAAAAATTAAAGCAATGCATCAAGGTTTGCATGTGTTCCATTGCTGCTGGCAACGAATCTCTTTAGTTATATCCTCAACTACTTTGTGTGCTTGATTCTCCTCTAGCCTATAATGGTTTTATTATTTAGCCTATTAATTCCTCCATCTGCGTGACAGGGATTGGAGTCAGACCCACAATTTGAACATTTCTTTAAATCACGTGTTGCTAAGAGTTTGCCCAAAAGAGGTCTCACTTCCCATTTCTCGAGGATGAACAAGTTTGAGCTTAGATAAAATTTTAAAAGGAATTTCAATCTGGTGGGCAAGATCAATATTTCAGCATTTGCTGTAATCCCAAAACAGGACAGTGTTTGCAAAAAATGAAGCTTTCCCTGTGCAAAAACTTTTAAAAATTGGTGATCCAGGGACCCGGAAATGGTTCTTTGGACATTTCTAATCAAAAGAAAATGTTTCACATGGAGAGAAAGAAGGTATTCATTGCATCATGGGAGATGTAGCCTGGATCCCTTAGTTACAGCTGGGCACATGAGTGAAATCTAGTTCTGTTCCTTGAGAAGTAAGTCAGGCAAATATAAATTAATGTCGACTTGGTCCAAAACAAAGCTTCTCAGCTAGAGTCCAGTAATGACCTGTGAGGGTGAAAGCATTGCTTCCCACTCAAAATCCACCGCTGATTTGTTGTCTGGCTGGATGCAGCTTTGGAACAAGCGCAAATTGTAGCAGTGGGAAAACCAGCAAGCTCATAGTAGGGCCAAGTGCTGGGGCCGTGGTAAATCACTGCTACCTGTAAAACTCAGTGTATGTTCAGGAGCAAATCTCTGATCATATTTTAGCCTGAACTAGTTGATCTGTACACTGCCATTAAATGCCCTCTCCTCTCTTCTACTACCTTGTGGTAGAGCAACATCTTCCAGAGGCCACTGGAGAAAGTTTATCCCAGCACTAGCACTGTTTAAATACGTTTTAATGTTTATCTTATATCAATCCTCTGTAAAATGGGAGTAATACCATTTGCCCAGCTTTGTGAAATTTATTGACAACCTAAGGCAAAAGACATTGCGGGAAGTGTGCCAACCTTTTTTTATTTATTCATGCTTTCCTAGTAAATGAGCTTTCTCATTTATTTTTTCCTCATGCCAGGACCTGCTGCAGGATAGGGAGCAAACTACCAAAAGGAGATATGCACATCTCCTTCAGCCAGGTGGCTTGTGTCCTCCCATGCCAGTAAAGGTGAACCTCGAGTATCGGGTCTCTCAGACACGAAAAGGAGCAGTTACAAACTTCTTCATGCCACATACAGTAATGAATGCTAATGGCTCTTCCGAGCAGGAAAACAGTGAAAGCATAGACTGGCCAGGGTCTGATGTGCCGTAGCACTCTGTGGAGTCGAGAGCTCACGCAGGGAGGGGGCACAGTGGACAGTGTGGCTGGGCCTCCCTGTCCATGATCGCTTCATGCCACACACATCCACAACCAGCATTCATTCAGTCAACAAAAGCAAACAGCATTTCTGGGAAGAAGAGACCCCACTACTATCAGTGCACTTCACTTTTAAGTGGCTGGCCATGCCACGCTGGCAAATTAAATGGAGAAAGAGTGATAATAGTTTAGCAGTGAGAACAACAGGTTTTCCACCTCTTCTCTGGAGATAATGGTGGAACATTGCAGGGTTATTTTCCACCCTCTTCCCAGCACCTGTCCTTATTTGTTGAACAATTTATAGCTCCATCTGAAGCATTATCCTGCTAGCGGTAGGAGGTATTTGCAGTGCAGCACAACATAATCCTCCCCTCAGAGATTAAGACTATTACCTCATTGATGCTCCTAGTCTCTGCCAGCCTTGGCATACCAATGTACTGCGTGAATGCAGGTTTGCAGCATAATAGCTCACTATGCTACCAGCTAAGCCACTGAATGCTTCTACAGTCATTCCTTTTATTAGGAGAATGACATGACAGTAATAATGGATAATGAATTCTGTTAATGAGATGACTTATTTCAAAAGTAAATAAAGCTCAGGTATCACGTGAATGAAAAACTTGAAATATCTGCAAATGGGATGTAGTCAAATGTTCCGGGGAAGCAAAAAAACCCCACAACAAACTCTCCTTTGAGGCAGCTGCGACCGCATGGGTGAGACTCCAGAAGCAAGGAAGGAGAACAGTGAAGTCGTACATGCAGCTTAACTTCGTCCCTGGTGCGGGTGATTGGTCGCGCGATCGCTCACGCTCCAGCGTAGCCGCGTATGGCCACGTTTAGGGTAGGTGACATCCCTCACGTGAGGCTGCGCTCCCCTTCCACGTGCGGTCAGGCAGGAGCGGCTCCCATCGTGGGGGCTGCCTCGCAGTGCCGGGGCTGCAGCCCCCCAGCACAGGGTCCCCGGCAGCTTGCTCTCACCCGGTGATGGCTTTCGATAAATTTATCGCAAGAGGCTCTTAGCTTGGTTGAACCAAAGCCAAAGGAAACATGAATATCCACTGGCATTTCAACTAAGTGATATTTACTCCTTTACCAAGTTGTAAGGTTTTTCCCTCAGTTGCTTCTTATGAAGAAACAACTTTCACATCTCTTCATTTAACATAGAAATGTTAGTGTCGTCTTCCTCTCCTCACATTCTCAAAAGACTGAACTGGTTTTCTTGATTTTTGCAAACCAATTCACTGTCAGGCGCAAACCAAGTTTGTAGTTTGGTTTATTGTACGTGAAAATGTTACCAACACCACCAACATCACACAGAGATACAAACGGACATCACCAACGAGAAGCAGCTATGGTGAGGACGCTTATATAAGAACTGCCAGACTGCCTTTGTAAAACCCAAGGTTTCTTTTTTGACCATAAAAGCATGAAAGAAAGAGACTACTTGGTGTCTACAGGCATATTTATCTTCCCTAAGATTTTGTGCCCTGATGTGGACCCTGACTACTGCACATCTTTAATACGTTTATCCTCACAGTATGCCTGTGAGACATGGAAGAGCTCCTATTCGCATTTTACGAACAGAAAACTGAAATATCGAGGGAGAAAGCAGGCGGGCCGATCTCCTGCAGACACGACAGCAGAAACCTCCTCCACAAGCTCAGCTGCCTGGAAAGCCGTGTCCTGGTCCTGCCTTGGCTTCCTCCGCTGCTTGTTCCAGCGCATCGGCGTAGAGCGCAGGGCGCTGCGAGGTGTGGTTTCCCCTATCCCACATTAACAACACCAGCGGGCTTGTTTGCTGATCTAGCGTGATTTGTTGGTGGAGGGAAGATTTTTAAAACACAAAGGGATGGCTGAAGAGTCCAATGACGGGTCTCACGGCTTCGGCCCTCTTCTTCAATGGTCTTCAGAGAATGATGTGGATTTTCGCCACCTGACAGCTCGTGGGTGCTCTGTGTCTGGTGGTTGGAGCAAAGCCATTTTTGAGGAACCTAGAGAAAAACCAGGCTGTGGCAGTCCCTGTAGCCAGCAGAGGCAAGACAGCCATGGCATCCTAGAGGATATTGTCCACGACACCAGGTAAGCGTCCATGCAGCAGTTGGCCCGCACCAGCCTCCTCCCAGCACAGCGGCACTGCCGCCGCTACCTAAGGCAGCTGCTTTGACTGGTTTTGGGGATGGCCCCGTGGGCTTCCTTCGCTGGGGACTGAGGGAGCACTGCGGGCTCTCACCCCAAAGGAGAGAGAAGCAGGTTAAAATCCGATGCCTATATGGGCGAGGGGAAGGGGGAGAGGGAAGGTGCAGAGAGATATGGAAGCAGAATAGGACTTGGGTGCACGACCTGATACATTTCTCAGCCAAGCCCCATGGAGTTGCTAAACCGGAGTAAGAATTTCACCCCAAACAATGACAAAATCTGGGCTATCCTTCAAAATCTGGGCTATCCTTCAACTCTCAGCACCTCTCCTTTTTAAACAAAGGAGGGAAAGGTCCCAAGAAGATAGCGAAGGGGAATTAGCGTCCTCAGGAGGGTCTGAGGGCCCCCAACCCAGGAGGGCACCCAGCGCGTCGCGGGACGACTCAACATCACGGCAAAGCTGGCGGGCCCTCCTGCCCGCCCCGCAGCAGCCTTTCCAGCGCGCTCAGTGTGGATTCAGGCTGCTGAGGAGCTGCCCCGCTGTTTGGTTGTTTAAGCTGCGGCTGCAGAAGAAAAGAAAAGCAAAACCATGGGTTGATTTATATCTCTTGGTTATTGTAAGTCATTCCCAAAAGAAACAAACAAACAACCCCAGACATTTTTAAACTTAACTGTTTGAAAAATGGGAAAGTGCTTCTATCATTTTCAGTAATTAAAGCATGAACAAAAATTAAAAACTCCGCTGGCTCTTTTCATTTGATGATTTTCAAGCCTATTTTTTTTCTCCTCGCATACCCCTTGCATATTTAATTCCTCGCAATCCTGTCCCCATTAGTGGTGATGACAAAGCTCCCATTGCTCCCCATGTGTGGGAGAATCACACTCTAAGTATGGATTTAATCACCAACCTTCAAAGTGACTAAAAAACCAGATAGATGGGATTCCTGGGGAGATTTTCAAAAGTGAAGTTTGACATCCTGGTTCTTTTGATAATGTCGCTGGTCTTTTCTAAAACATTTTGGAAAGTCTGCCCTTATGGGGCTAATTTCAGGTATCCCAAGGTACAGCTACATAACTCGTTCCAGTGCCGAGCTGGCAGCACTCCACACTGGCATACTGGGGAGCTTGGGCATCCCTCGCGCCGGCACGACGATGCTGCTGCCAAGCTCCGGCACTAGTTTCCAGTCTGCTGGCTCCCAGGGCATTGCACAGGATGGGGGGGGGGGTTGTGTGGAATTTTACCCTTCTGCTATTTCCCATGTAAGCAGAAAGTGCGTGAAGAGCCCTCTGGAATTGCTGACTCATGAGTTCTCCGGGGGGGTGTGGGGGAATGACTAAGACCCCTTCGGATGCCGCTACCGCGTTAGAAAGAGCAGATCAAAACTCAGAGATTATTCTCTTCAGCATCTCTAATTAAAACCAGTAATGGGGTTAACTAAAACACATGAAAAGCAGGACGTTCAGCACTGGGCCAGCCCTTCTTTCTCAGCCTGTGCTTGGCATGTGCAGGTGAGTCCCTTCGTTAACCTGCGGCCGAGGCCTTCCAGACAACTGACCACGTATTATTGGTCTGCGCTCATGGCACAAAATCAGCATCACAACTATTACTTTTCTTGATATTGGGCTGGGTTTTTTTAAAACTACGGCAGGTATTTTCAATTGTCTTTTATTTTTATGCATAGGAAGGGAAAGTTGTGAATAACATCCGCACAAAAGAACAGAAAACAGCTCCCTTGTACTCATTAAAATTTTATTTTTATTTTAATTTACACATTTAGGAAGCTTATCTCTGAATACCAAATGAACCCACCTACTTCAGTTCACTCATTAACTATAGTTTTATATGCATGAAGTGGTATTTTTGAGGCAATATGAGTATTGGCAGTTGGGTTCTGGATCCATATCTTTTCCTAAGGAAGTCAATGGGAAAATGCTCATTTATTTCAGTGACAGTAAGGTTGGACCTTAGTGAATAGCTATCTATCTGTACATGAAAATAGAGCAATGCCTATAAGGAGATGTACAGATACTGGCCTGCTCACACTTTTAGGCAGTCTGAAGAAGCGCAGTATACTTCCAACCAAGATACAGGAACACCTTACACTGTACCAAATAACCTCCCAGAACAAATACAATAAAAATATTAAGGCATGAATGTATGTACTTATTAAGCAAAATAGTGTTGCATGAAAACAATCATTGCATTTTGAGAGGTAAATTTCGTTGCACAGACCATATGCAGCCACAGGGTCTAAAAACTAAGGTCTTGTGCTGGTTTCTGTGTTGTCAGGGCTGGAAAAAGGAGAAATCCTTATTACGGCTTAGCTGTGCTGGCAAAAGTCCTGACCACTGATGCAAGTTTAGTGGTCAGGCTGTGCTTTTATCAGCATACCTTTTATTCCACTTCGCAGTAGTTTTACTCCGTTGGTCAAAAGTAAACGAGGGCCTTTGTGTACATTAGCAGGTCTAATTATCAGGGCTAGACTGAAGGAAGTACCAGAAAGTTAATATACAAATACAGAAGGGATTATTTATTTCTTGTACCGATTCCAAGGCACTGGTTCAGCCTGCACCAGCAGAAGCTGGGAGCTGCACACAGACTCCCAGTACATCAAGCACTGGCTTCCAGCACAGATTCAGCCAGAGTTCAGTTTGCGGCACTCGCACTCCTAACGCGCCCACGAATTAGCGACAACTGCAGATTCCTTGGTTATTATGAATTATCTTCATTTATTAGCTGTTTACATGTGCCACGGTAGTAACCGTATGTGAAAAGGAATGGAGCCTGCACTTGTGAAGACGGCGGAGTGCTAGCTATTTAAAAGTCAGTCCCCTTTCGTTGACAGGGCAGTGTTTTTCATAAACAGTTTGGAGTTTGCTTCATTTTTACTTTTTTTTTTTTATATAATGGCTCAATGTTGATTGTATCAGCAAAGCTATTATGCTGAGCCCCTGCAGCAATTTGTCAAACAATCATCTCCTGGCACATATTTTTTTTTTTTTCTACAAAGGCGCTAATGATTACAAGTATGATTAATAACTGAACTAAACTGTTATTGCCGGGAAGTTCTTAGTACATTCAAGGAATCGTGACCTGTATAAAAAACAATGTTAAGAACAACAGGAGCTGATCATACTTGACGGAAGGAATGTACGACCTGTAGTCATGTTTCCTTTTACCCTGCCATGCTTTTTTATTAGATCTCGGGATAGTAACCTTACGTGGGTCATCCGTCGGTCAACTGCTCATCTCTACTGTTGTTCCAAGCAGGCTTCCCGAGCCACTACAGGAAGGACCGGATGATTTCTTTCAGGAATAGCACTATTTATAAAATAAATATAAAATCAGCTCTCTATTTTGCACAAGCGACAAGTTATAAGAACTCCAGCAGCTGTATATTTGTTGAACACCCGCCTCCTGTGAGTATAAATTGCACCTTACTGAGTAGAAATAAAATACAGTCCACCAGAGTCTTTGCTGCAAGGTGTAGCTGCTTGTCTATGGGCAAGTAATGACTTGCGTTTTCAGCTGCTCCTTAGTAAGAGCCTTAGTAATTGGAATCAGTTATTCAAAACATCTCTAAATGTGATTTAAATGGCAAGGATTTAATAACATAGAAAGAAGTCATTACAGAGGTTCAAGCAGGGGAGAAGGGAATTCCGTTTTTCAGAGCAGAGGGAGAAAAATAAAGCAATTACTTGATGTAAAGGCCAGAAACAGGACTCCTGCTGTCACAGAGAAATCAAATCTGTCAGCAATTAGTGGGATCTTAGGAGGCAAAGAACCCTTCAGTGTTGAACAGTGAATAAGGGGTTAGCAATTATATGAACTGATAAAAGTGTTCTGGTTTTCAAACAGCAGGTTAACAAGGCTTACTTTTTTCATAACTTCATGCAGATGTGATGAGTCACACTTTGTGACATTTTTCAGGAGGACTGTACGGAAAGGTAAGAAAATAATAAAGTACATTGCATTGCTCTTGTATCTAAGATGCCGCTGACTTACTTATTGCAAAATGACCCACAGCACAGTGACGGGACCGGCCCCGATGGCTGTCCCTGCTCACCGGGTGCGGGCAAGAGCTTGCTTAACTCTGCCTTTAAAAGTGCTGCTTGTCTTCCATATGTGAGCACTTGTGTGACCGAAAAAACCCTTATAATCAGGGCTCATTCTGGTTGTCGTCAGACATACTCAGAAATCCCAGCAGAAGGTATTTGTACCCTACAAGACTGATTCCTGAATAGAAGACTTCATATGGGGAAATGGAAACAGGCGTGATTATGCCTTTTTAGTCTTGACTCTGGCTAATGCTTTAAACACTGTACAGACATTACATGATTAATTTGCACAATAAAAAGAATATTTGTAGGAAGCTGAAAGATGAGGGGGCTTTCTCACTCTGTCAGAGCGGCTGAGGCAGAACTAGAACTCTGGATTGCATGCCTTTATTGACTTTCGTAGGGAACTTGAAGAAGCAAGAAGCAGAAAGAGGCTAGGAACTCCAGATATGCAGCCTGTACCTTGAAAAACATATAGGGAAGCAGTGAGCTTTGAAGCCTTCCTCTTCATCCTAGCCTATCCTATTTTGTTCACAGGCACCAAAGCCCTTCAGAGCAGGAAAACAAAGGAGCTCTGGCAGTTTCAAAAGGCTTTCTCTCTCAAAACAGAGGGATGAAGTGTGTCTAGACCGAGACGCAAAATCCTCCTGGAATGTCTAAAGAAATTAGGGCTATTGAGATTAGCAGAGAAGGCCTTTCAGTGGGATCAACATACACAGAGAGCATTGCTTTGCAACCATTTTTCTCTAAGTGCCAAGTCTGTCCACTGAAGCAAAAACCTCATTGGCTTTATGTTGGCTGCTTGCTGTATGGTATGTCAGACTCATACAGGCAAAGGCAGTGGGTTTCTGAGCTCCTCCAGTCTGGAGAAGAAATGGGACTAGTCTATGCCTGGTCGTACTGGGGCTTCTTCCCAGTCTGAGCCAGAAAGTGACCCAAGCACTGGCCAAAAATAACGTGGTCTGAAGCTCCAAGATGGAAAGGTGCAGCTGGGCCTGCTACCGTACTATCACCACATTCCTTACACCGCAGAGTAAGGCATCATACCCACTTTCTCATGATTTTAAAAAAACTGATGTCCTGCAGAGCCATGCTGGCATTGCATTGCGTATTAGCGTATTGTTGGGTGTTGTCATGAAGGTAAATCAGAAGATATTAAAGAAAACCAACGAAACCAACCCCCCAGTCCAGGTCAAGATTTCTCTTACCTAAAAATCTACAAAGGCATCCCTTACAGAAGGGGAAATAGGGGCGATAATAGAAAATACCACATTTCTATTGAGAAGCTGAGATTAGCTTCCAAAAGACATGCAAATCATGTATCGAATCAACACGGGAGGAATGTCTGAAGGAAGCATTAAATCACTCCTGTAGCCTAGGCACTTTGGAAAAGCAACATTTTAAAGCAAACAAATTCAGATATATACCCTGAGAATGAGTAAAAATGCCTTGAACTTCATTCATTTGCCAAGTGATTTTTAATTTAGATTTTTCATTGATATGTATTTTAGGTCCTATGAAGGTTTGGAAACCACCTAGTACTAAAAAAGGTCAAAAGAAAGACACAAAAATGTGTGTATCAGAGGATGAACCTGCATCATCGTGTGAATACATATTTATTTTTTAAAATAATTCAAATTCTTTTAAAGAAAATACAATTTCCAGGAGTTTGTGTCCTGTGCAGCGTTCTAAAAAACCCCTGTTTTTCAAATTGCATTGCAGGTGAATTTATATGAGCACATTTGTTTGTGTATGGAGAGATGGTGGATATACACGGGAGAGAATATTATTTCCTAACCCTTAGCCCATCACCCTTTTTTTCTCTCCTGTGCACTTAAAGGATTGCTTGAGCTGCATATCACACTATCTGTGAAGAACTCCTTTTCTGATCCCTCGTGCTTTCTCTAGGAGGAAGGAAAGCTTCCAAGGAGATTCACTTTCAAGTGAATTCATCAGGTTGCTCTGACCTGGGTAAATCCTTTGGATGTCATATCAAAACGCTGGAGACGATAGCTTCCCATTTCATCACCTTTTGAACCCAATCCTGAGTTGCTTTCTGATCCACGCATTTTTGGTTCATGATGTGTGCGTTAACATGCAATTACCACTGATCTCAATAGCAATTCACGTGTTCGTTATCTTGCCAGATCAGGCCTTGTTTTAGGTATTTCACAATCTCACATTAAGGAAGCACTAAATAGCTAGTGCCTATTGAAAAACAGAAGCATAAATCCCACGGAGGTGATTCTTACACCAATCTTTTTACTGCAAAACCACTGAGAAGTGAGGAAAGAGTGATTATCAAAAAGAGAGGTAAAAAAAAAAAAAAAGGAGGCAAGATCTTGGCCTGTGCGATGAACCTAGATGGGGTATAGTGATGAGGATTACACATTCGACACCTCCTGTTTTGCTTCCGGGAAGTGACGGTGAAATGTCTCTTCTAAATCCAAGCGCGTGGAAATTGCCCACTCCCAAGAGAAGTCCACACGGTGCTGAGAGCTGCTCTCCGGCGTGCGGGTGGAAGGAGGGTTCTCCACGGGCTGTTGCAATAGGGCAGGAGCTGATGTCCATAGTTTTGGCAGAATTTCCTCAGTTTCTGGTCCACATCTTAGAATTTCTACGTGGTCTCCTGTCTTATTTTGGGAGTGATGTATCCAAATTTAGTAAGAACAAGTTTCCAGTTTCAGTCTGAAGTTTTGAGTTTCCTGCTTCCCTCAGAGCAGAGATCCATGGGATTTATTCAAGAAGGAGCTGCCAGAAGCTAGCAATCTTGCTGGCAATCCAGCTGTCTCCGCCTTCTTGTCCAGGGAAAATTAGTAGTTTTTAGGGAACAGCTTTGATGGAAACCAGCATAACTTCACATTTCTTTGAACTTCTTCAGTTTGGCTTCAGGACCAAACGTGGCACAAAGACCACAGTTGTTGCATTGCTTGCTGGTCATGGACAATTTTCAGATTTTCATGGTGGTACAACAGCAGCTGTCATGGCTGCTATCTAAGAGGAGTTAACTCCTCTACAGGGCACGTAATGCCCCCTCCATGGATCAGAGGGTGCCTATGGACCACCTGGACCATCCTTAGAGCCTGTTACCCAGACACCTTTCCACAAGCAGCTCCCTGAAAACTCAGTTCAGTGATTTTTACCGCACAAGGCAGTGCCCATCTATGGTTTCCCATGAAAATTTATGTAGGTAGAGGGAGGAGAACACCTATTTGGGAAGATCCTCTCTTCCTTGCTTCTTGCAAGAGAAGTGAAATGGATGTACTTACACCAAACGATTTTACGCCAGATTCCATAGCTGAGATTTAGGGATGAATCCGTTCTGGCCAGTGCCTTGGGACTTGCAAGCAAAGGCTGCCACTTGGGAGCTGCCATCGGAGCAGGGCTGTGCTGGGATGGGCTCTTTGAGAAATAGTTTCCTGCGGGTCATGCTAGTGCTGAGTGTCTGCAGGGGGGGCCTGGGCTTCCTCCAGGGAACCTGCCCCAACATCCTTATGGGGCCATTTTCTCAATCGCTCTCCAGATTTCAGTGATTAAGATCTTATCTTTGGCAACTTTCATCCTAGAATATCCGCAAACACTTTGCAAAACAGCACATAGCTATTTACCACTTGGTAAACTGATTGCATCAGACCGGAGGAGGAAATTTATTTCCTCGTGAAATATGATCTCATAAAAATCCCTCGGACAGCAGGCATTGCGATGAACTGTGCGTGGCATTGCTACCTCCAACGGAGGCTGGAGATTTAGCTCAATTATACTGCAGTTTGCCTTTAATAAAAAGGATTTTTCACAGATGAAAGCTTAAGTGTAGGAAACTGGGGGAGCGCCACATTGTCCCCCCCTGGCTTGCTGCTCTTCGTGGGGAATTTGGAGAGCGAATTCCTTATCAGGTAACAGGGGAGAGGAATTCTTTTCGGGTAAGTCAGAAGTGAAGTTGCAAAATAACCTATGCCGTACAGATAGAGGCCTCTCCATTTCCAGAATTACAGTTTGCTTTGTTGCAAACCTTACCCAGATTGCAGATTTGAGGGATGATTTTTTAAAAAAAAAAAAAACAAAAAAACAAAACCAACCACCATCTTCCCCTGCACTTTCTGAAAATGCTCTTCGTTAAATTTTACTGTCCTCACCGGCCTCCGCCCCTTGACTGTATTTAAGTTGCCAGCAAAGAGCATCGTGGTCCTGCTGACCCCAACATATTTGGCCAGTTTGCATCCAAAAGCGCCAGGCAGAAGCAGCGGGCTTTGTGCCTTTCTCAGCGTTATTGTTGGGCAAAATAGTCACTTGAAGGCTGGGGCTGGGAGCCGCGGCGTTCGGCATCCAGCCGGCTTCAGCTCTTGAGAAGTGAAAGGCGGCCACTTGGGGTTCATTACACGGCGCGGCGTGGCACTGACGTCCCGGCATTGTGCCGCGCGGGAATCCCGGCCGCCTCCTGGCTCCGGTACAAGGGCTGGTTTTCTGCCTGGATGCTCAGGTCTCGCTTTCTTTCCATTGTGTTGCCCGGTGTCCAGAAATAAAGGATACTTGGCGCGTAGGGAGGGGAGAGAGGGAGGAAGAAAGGAGTGTAATTTGTAAAGGAAATATTTCCACGAGCTAAAGTTTAAATTGACTAAATCGGTATTTAGTCAGCCGCTTCACTTTAGGAATTGTATTTATTATCTTACAAAATATTTAAATAATGCTAGTCCCTTCCTTCCTCAGGTTTTTACGTATTTTCATCATGTATTGTTGAAATGACTGCCTCGTTCAAAAAAAAGTTACAACAATTTTCTACGTAAATGTGATCAAAACCAGACATATATTGCTTTTTAAAAATGAAAGAAAAAGTCTTGTCATAATTATTTTGAGCTTGCTAGGTTTAAAAGGGTCAACTGTTTCTGTGAGTTTTTAAATGAGTGATGAACAATGGTTTTAATCTAAATTGTTTTAAAGTAATACTGAGAAAGCCCTCGTTCATACGAAAAACCAGACCAAAACGGTTTCAAGAACGATTTCAGAAATACTTTTTTTTTTTTAATGCAGAAGAAAAACAGGGGTGTTTTTAATTAATGCTAACTTGTCGAAGAGGATTAATACCTACTAAAGTTTCAGCAGTCATACCGGACTGCTGAAACCATCTTTGCTTCCAAGAGAGCTCCCAGCCAGAAGGCAGCAAGCGCATCACCCTGCTCGGCGCACGGCTGGTCCGGCAGCCTCTGGGGGAGGCACCACATACCAGGTCAGGGCAGACACACAGCCACCTGCAGAGCAAAGGCAGAAAGCCCTTACAGAAGCAACTTCTGTAATATATACCGCTCGTTAACAAGTCAAGTATTTTAAATTAATACTTTGCCAGCTCATTTGTTTTCATTCAGGAAGAAAATATTCTACGTCTCTATTCGCGTAAATCACCTTTTTTTTGATGGGTTCTTGATGCCACAGGGCTTGTTCCAGCGGAAAAGAATCCCCCTTGGCTCCAGTGATCTCTAGTCAGGTCTCCGTTTTTTTTAGTTTAAAAACCAGAGCCTATCCATCATAATAAGACTTTGTTCTGAGGCCGGGGGTACATGCTGTGGACACATAGGCAGCCGCAACTGAGATAATAGCTGAGCAGGTGGTAATTATTGTGATTAACCACCGTTGCTTACCTTCAAATTTCAGGCGGTTGCTCTGTTTTAGCAGACCTCTTTATTGCAGTGCCTTCCCTGGGCGTTCAGTGTCTATCTATCTGGGATGGGGGGCTTTGCAGTTTGTAAGCTCTTTCTGTGCGCTGGGTGCTATTACCTGTGTATTTGTACAGCACCTAGGATAACCTGGTCGAAGCCCTGCCATATATCTGCCAAACAACACCAGCCACAACAGTTGTCATCTGGTATTTTCTAAGCTGTGCCTCCAGTTGCATTTTTCAGCGGTTCAGTCACTTGTTGCACAGGCAGAAAGAAAACTAACCACGAGCACTGATCTTTCTCTCTATTAACCTCAGGGCTTCCAGCTTCACTCCTCCCTGCTTCTAAATCACTGTTTATTGCTATTTTTACAAGAGAAGATTAATGGACTTAAATGGGCACAGGTAATTCTGCATTGTTCGAAGTCTCTTCAAATAGCACCTGCTGTAAATTCTTTAGGGCTCGTTATCTCTGCAGCACATCTCGGTCTTTAAACAGTTTGTTCAGCGGAGGAAGGGTGTGAAGGGTCACAGTGCCCTGGGAGCTTTTTGAAAGCATCTCTTGGGCTTAATGGATTCTGCGCTGTTGGTTGGGAGGGTTTTGCTTTCGCAGGTTCTCAGCCAGACTGGACATCGCGCGTCTCTCGGAGCCGGCGTGCCTCTCGGAGCGAGCTTAGGTTGCCGCTCCAGGGTTCACGGAGGCTGTGGGAGAAGTGCCCGTGCTAATGGTTTTCAACGTTAGCTTTTCCTTTTGTAATTTCCTCTCGTTCAGTACGTTCAGCTCTCAGCTGAGCTTTGTTCCAATAGCCTGGGGGGGATGTGACTTCACCGAGATATAAAACACACACGCACAAAAAGAAAATGCTTGAAAAATCGCAATGACATGGCTGGGTTGGTAGCTTGTGATTTTCTGAAATGAAATGTGCCTAGACAATGAAAATTGAGCCAAGATACTATATTTTCCAAGCAACCTTTTTAGCCTTCAAAGAGGCTCCTTGCAAAAGCCGCCCACCAGCAAGCTACCTTCCTGATGCAATCGTTTTTCGCAGTCCTAAGAAGAAAACGCGCAATATAATGGCTAACGTTGCATTAAAGAGGTGGGCTCACCTGGCAGCAGGTCGAGAGGGATGGACGGCAAGAAACAGCCAGGGGCAAAGCCAAACGGCAGAAGGCACAGCGGCGCGCGGCGGGGCGCGCGTGGGGCAAGGGCTGCCGCTCCAGATCCACACGCGCCGAGGGGTCGGCGGGGAAAGCGTGCCCCACGCAGGCACTAACGCCTCTGTAAGTCAGCCGGGTATTCGGGGATGCAAATTAGCTGTGCCAGCGCAGAAAATAACGGGACTTCTGTGTCTAACTAGTTGCAGGTGGAAAACCGCGGGCAACGTTTCAAGAAGTGGCTTTGAAAGTTGGCCCATTGCGACCATAAACAAGAAACTAAAGAGCTTTACAGTATGTACTTACAGCTTTTAATTTTCTCTCCCTGTTCACAGATATCCGAGTATCTCGCACACTGGCGGACAAGTATTTTGATTGTTCAGCCCTGGTTTTACATTTAATAGCCTTGCTACCTTCTCCCCACAGCGATCGCGTTGTGCTCCCACATGTGGAACAGTTTACGTTTCGCTTTTGCATAGAGGTGGAAGGCGGTGGGGCTCGGTTTTCACGGGGAGCAGAGGGGGCTCGCCGGCTTTGTCCCAGTCTCACCTCCGCCAGCATTGCGCCGCAGGTTAGGCGTCGCAGAGAAAGGGCTGGCATCCAGTAGCGCTGCCTGAAAACAAGATTTCTGCCTCTTCCCCAGCTGTTCTCTAGCCTGGTGGCACCGAACAGTCATTAACAACCGGTGCAGTTTTAAAGCAACTTGTGTTTACACATAAGGACAAGGACTCATTATCGTTGTCATCTACATATTGTTGTTTTACATAACAGCTGCAGTAGAGCAAGTGCACTTTGGTCAATAGTTTCATTTATAATAAAGTAATAAATTAGGAATATTTTTCCCTTGACAATAAGTTTTATGCCAAGATTTTATGTAGCTTAAAGCAAGTTGTCAATTAGGCTACTTAAATTAATTTTTGGCAGCAGTTAATTGGAGCCTAGAGTCTTTTGTCTTTAAACAGCTAATCCTAAACAAGAAAATACAATGATTAAATGTTTCTTAAACAATATTATTCACAGAATTTAAAATATAGCATTTAATTAAGATTTGGACTTGTTAATCTTTTTTTTTTTTTTTTTTTTTAGAGAGATTAATTTAAATTTCTTCAAATAAAATTGCTACCATGACTCTGATTAAACTGGCTTACTGCAAGGCTACGGTCTGAGACCTTCCAACACTCCTACAGCTCTTATACCCAAAGGCAAATTAATTTGGATTACTTTCTAAAGAGACATATTTTGTCCTTTCAGAGAAGCAGGACATTCCCATTTGGAGCGCCAGAAGTCTAAGAGTTGCGTTCACAGGTTAAAAATTCTGTATTATTACACTCAGGTACTGGTAAATATGCTAAACAAAGAAAAGACTTCAGTAAGGCTTCCCAGCATGGACGGCTTCTGGGCAGGAAACCAAGAGTTCTTAAAACCAGAAATCACGGAGGTTTACTTCAAAAAGGCCGGTAACAAAATAATCGGTCCAAGGTTATGATTATACTAACGTGCTTCGTATCAATGAAATTAGAGCAGCTAGAGAGAGATCTCCCAGTCTTGATTTAAATTTTTTCCAATTCTGGGAATCTGCTGTATTCCTGGTTAAATGTACCATATGGTATCATGATTTGCAGAGAAAATAGTCCTGATAGAGAGTAATATTCCCAATTGAATCTCTTCTTTATATCCACCATCAGTTATGGAGAGTGAATTAAGGCACAGTTCTTTGGTATGTTACACAGGAGTTAAGATTAGATAATTATAAAGCTTCCTACTATGAAATCCTGGAAGCTAATTTGTAATTAATGAATTAATTAAAGAGCAAAAAAGATGATGCATTGTAAATGATAAGTATATCTAGTCACCTTCTCTCTCATAATTCTGGTCTTCAGTGCCTCCTTCTTCACTGACAGGGAATATACATCAGGCAGACTTCATATATTTAAGAACTTCTGGAGCAAGACCCTGTTAATTT
This sequence comes from Aviceda cuculoides, assembly GCA_035590195.1. Lineage (NCBI taxonomy): Eukaryota > Metazoa > Chordata > Aves > Accipitriformes > Accipitridae > Aviceda > Aviceda cuculoides. Next base: position 35,847,232 of record JAVJGG010000094.1, read on the forward strand.
AAGCACCCGGCACACACATAACCACAGAAAACCAGCCACTTCTAAAGAACGAGGCACAGACATATAGAGAGTGTCCCCAGCTTCAGGGCAATGGGAGACCTCACACCATATTTCCTTTTCTCTGCTAGAGAAGGAGCGTCTGGGGCTCCAGGCACAAAATGCAGTGTTTGAACTTCCGACCCAGCTCTCCATCCATGCGAAGGGAAAGCCCGTTGCTACTGGTTTGTGGCGGGAAAGCCCATTGCTGCGGAACTCATAGACAGGAATGGCAGATGAAAGCAGCTAGGAGTAATCCAAGCTCAACTACTTTGGGTGGAAAAAAAGGAATTACTGTTAGGGAGCCATCTTAGTGACTTCTTTCACAAGAGGTCTGCAGTACTGCCAGTCCCATGTATTCCAAAAGTCCCTCCTCATTTATGGGGTTTTCAGACAAAGAAATGTTGAGTTCCCTAATTAACATCTTCATGTGTTGTTTGAGCCTTTGAGCTTTGCATTCTTGACCACTTCTTTGCAGCCAAGTAGCTAGAAAACTCTTCCCCTCACTTTAAAATAAAATTGAATTCAAATGCATTTACAGGACTCTAGCAACTGGGTCTTCAAGAAAACCATCAAAATTCATGAGTCACCCTAAAACCACAAGGGAATCTAAGAATGCTGCTCAAGGCCATATGTCTCACAAAGAAAGAGCATTGCTTTTTAAAAGGAAGCGCTGAGCCTGGTTGTTATTTGAAAATTAATAGGAGAGCTTCTCTGTTATGCTGGTGTTTTCTTCTGTCTCAATGTCATCCAGCACAGCAGCACTGAATCAGTCTACAAAAAAAAAATGAAGGTGAGAATGACTGAAATCAAATGTGAAAAGAACGGGTCTGTTGTCATTGTCCAAGCTGATTGAAATGCAGAACAGTCTTTTTAGTTGTTTAAAAACAATTTCGCTTCACTTGTGAAAAAATGATTTTTGGCTTGAGACAAAATGATTTAACTTTTAATGAAAACCCACACATTGGAAAGATGGTCATCAAATATAGACTCAAAATATAGTATCAAGATCAAATGCTTACTCATGGGCAACTGCTGAAAAAACCTTGGGCTATATAAATTAAAAACAGATGCTTTAAATTAAAACACATAAATTACCGATGCTGATATTACTATAAATTTCAGTGATGAAAACACATCACTCAAGACTTTAAGGGAGATTCTAAAGGTTATGTATAGGAGTATTTTGCATTATTAAACAAAGTGTCACCTGAAGACGTTCCCTGGAAGAATGTCGGAGGCAAAGTATCTCAGGTTATTGTGACATGATTCAACTGCTATTGCTGTTTTTATTGTGAGTCGGTGTTGTATATCTTAGGCATTTCTTTGTTTGGTTTCTGGTGTGTATTCAGAGTCTGAACATAGAGCCCTGTATAGCTCATTCTATTTCCAGCTGGACATATACTTTCTCCCTATCCCCTATACAGAGAACACAGCTGGAATCAGTAACATCTCTGCAAATGAACTGAACTTTTCAGTTCAACCATTGTATCATGCTTCAGGCTGCTTAGTGTCTTTCTAACCCCAGTGTAATTTGGTCTTATTTCCACTAAATAATGGTCAAATCTTGTATATATGTATGGAAAGCTTCCATGTTCTCAGGATAGCGCACTAGTTAAAAATATCATTTATCTGGAGCAAACAGTAAAAACAAAAGCTGTATTTATAGCTCATTATTTTAGAAGGGTGACATTTACCTCCAGCTGGAGTATTAGAATTTTGTGTTAAGCAGTTTTGGTTTTGAACAGTTTGAAACAGTGCAACAGTGTTGAAAACCATATATCAATATAATAAACAGATGTTATAAATATATAAAATATGTGTATACATGTATAGCTGAACTGTGTGAGTGCACAAATATATATAGATATTCTTACACATACATGCATGTGAATATAGACATTTTCTTAACTACACACATATGAAGTAAATTTTATTAAAGAGAATCAAAATTTTCCTATATTTATTCTAGCTGTTTATACAAAAGCTTCTTCGGTTTCTTTTAAAACCATTTTCAGACTTTTCTATTATGACCACCCAATATTTATATTCTATATCTAGTAAACTGTTTCTCATCTAGGACTTCACTAGATACAGATGAAGCATTGCTTAAAGAGGAGAAAAATCAACTCATAAAAAATGCACCTTGTAAATACCATAAAGTATTTGTTCGTGAGTTTCTTTGAATTCTCTGTTTGTATTATTATTTTTAACGATCAGTGGGAATGCAGTATCAACAACTGACATAACCAGAGGTGGAAGAGGCAAAAATGACAGAGATTCTCTGCTATTTTTCCATGCTGCAATATTTGAAGAACATTTGAGGTACTTGCAGTCCTTGATTTATAAACTGACTGCACAAGC
>JAVJGG010000094.1:35849731-35879896 GCA_035590195.1 Aviceda cuculoides
CTTTTTCTGATCCCCCCCCCCCCGCACACACACAAATTTCTATTTCTGTATGAAGGAAGAAATTTTTTACTGTAAATTGACATTAGCTTCTTGATGAGTGAACTACCTGAAGATTTGTTGCGTTTGGACATCCATCTACCATTAATTTATCATGGGATTGGGCATCAAATCCTTCAGGTATCTTTGGAAGTATTGAAAAAATCATGTTACAGAAACAAGAATTTATACATCGGGGGGGTTGTTCATTTAAAACACTACTTGTAAACAGTAAAATTAGTTTCTTCAGCAAGGAAAATAATTCATTGTCTGCCTCAGTCAGTTATGCTGTCTCTAAAGGCAGAACTAGTGACCTAGCATGGTTTGCAGAGCTCAGATGATTGCCCATGATGCTTTTCTTTATATATAAAGGGGAGCTTAAAAAATAGCTTCCTACGTCAGGAAGCTCTACTAGATTATCTTCAATAACCCAATGACAGGATTTCACCAACCTGCCATATATTATGCCCAATGACTTCTTCTGTAGTTAAATCATAGCTTCCGGAAAACAACCAAGCTCGAGAGCTCCCAGTTTTCCTGATTGTTTTTGCCCATGGATAATCACCAACACTGTTAAAACATACATCTTTCTCATAACTGAAGTTCACCCAGCTGTAACACATGCAGAAAAATGTTCAAGCTACAAAATTTTGAGCATTCTTCCCACCCTGCCTGCACTTCACCCTCCTGGTGACTACCATCCTCCACTATTTTAGTAGAACAACCTTTTAAAAATTAGACCATGTATTTTCCTAATCCACGTTTTGTCATTCTTCCTTTCAAGCTTATGCAGCAATTTGAAGCTGAGCTAACCTTCCTATGACCTTGAAAAGGTAAGGGAAAACCCTATGTTAACAATTCTTCTCTCTCCTTATTTGGGTAAACTAGAAGCCATGAGAGCCTTTTATTGACTTTCACTATAGTTTTCACCCTTGGCAGTACAATTGAACCTGCCCTGACCTCTTTTGACCAAGCGCCTTTGTCCAACAAACTGTTCAAAGCATCTTGCAGCCAGATGTGAGCCCCCACACCCTGAGTGTATATGCTCGACTGTACGGATCTCCTGCTACCTCCCCTGACTGCTTCTACCGCCAGCAATTGCCTTCAGCTTGCTGCCAGCTGGCCTGATTCTGAGATAAGACCCACTGGCCGGGTTAAGAAAATGACACCTGATCATGGGGCTGGTCTCGTTCCCATGAGCTGCACCCTCTCTGAAGGTTCAGTTGTGTCTTGAAAAACCACTCCGAGCTGAAGAAAATAAAAGCAGCACCTTCCACAGGCCATGGGAGGAACACGCGCAGTTCCTCTCTCCTGCCCTTCTAGCAGGGCTTGCTCTGCACGTTCCTCCAAGGAGCAGAAGACTGCCTGCCTGGCAATAGCTCACAAAGATCTCACCCGTCATCCCATGTTTCCCTACCTCAAAGACTGCCCATACCAAGTCCTACCGTCCTGTGACATACGTGGCATTGATCTGCCTAGAGCTTGGCTACTTGGCTACTCGATCTCACGGCTGTCAGGATGCAGACAAACCAAGATGAAGCGAGTCAAACAGAAAGCAACAAACAGTCCCTCTGCCTTAACACCTGCCCAGAGCTTACGCTGACTTCTGTGGCTTTGGAATAGGTATTCAGGACAGTTACGACCTCTTACCGTATGTACCTAAACTTCTTTGAATCACACTTTACTTCTTGTGTTCATTATATTATTTTGTCCCAGATTTCTCCGACCAAGTATGGTTGGTTTTCTTTCCTGTTCATCAGCCATTTTGACTACTTTCCAGTCTTTTGCACTCTTATGGATGTATTCAGATCCTGAGCTCTGTTTAACAAAGTACTGCTTTCAGTCCTATTTTGATCCCATTTCAGTCTTATTTTGGCTCATTTCTCAAGACACTTAGACATCCCTGTGTCTGTCAGCAACAAATATCTATTTATCAGCTTTTTCTCTGACTCACACAGTGTTGAAAATCTCAACACTACTCATTGCAAACACAGCACTTCTGACTCCTTATTTACTCCACGGTTCTCCTCATACTTAGCTGCCATCTCCGTCTCCCTGCTCCACTTGACTACATCCAACATCTGGAAAGCAGATCTATCCCTGAAGTCAATCTGACTCACATTATCTGGAAATAGCCTGGTTCCATTATAACAAGACCTTCACTGCCCCATTGCCTTCAATGGCTGAAAGACATCTCAGCCAATGGGGGCATGGATTAATGTCCTGAAGCGAAAATGTGCAAACCTTCTCATGAGCATTTTCTTCTGTGTATGAAAGAGCCATCAGCAACTGAACCTTCCTTGCAATTCTTCAATTAGGCATTCAAAATTAATTTCTACTCCCTCCCCAAAATGAGACTTATGCAATAATGAAACCACTCTAAACATACTTGTTTAGTAGCATATCCACTAAAAGAGAAGGGGTTGCTACCAGGTTTGATCTACAAGCCAACCAAACTCCTGCCAGTAAATACTGGCATATTCTCACCTGGCAAAAATAAAACTGGGTATTTTTAAGTTTAAATATTCACATACCTATGAGATTTTCAGCCAGCTCTACAGGATGTAATATTGCTGATAGTCCTTGAAAAAAAAGAAAAAAAAAACCAACCAAAATATGAAACCTTCTTTCTCACCCCTTCGACCCCCGTCAACACTGTTCATTTGGATCAGGTGTTTTTGAAGTTTGCACATGGCAGTCTCATTTGCATTTAATGTCCTTCAGATTACTTCCTTTTTGTTGTGCTAAACACCTCTCTCAGTTGAGTCTAATTTGATGAGGTCATGCTGTGACTCCTGACCCTTTGGGTTCTAAATGAAACCATCTGACAAAAAAAGTAAGTGGAGTGAGTCTTGTGCCTGTTCATGGACATTTGATATTTGCAGATGTGCAGCAAGTTTTACAGACGACTCTTTTGCCAGGCTAACGCTTGATTGGAGAGGTGAAAATAAGTGAATTCCTAGAGAGAATAAAATATTCCAAAAATAAATAGGTCATGGTAATCCAGCCTCTGCAAGTCCACCAGCTAAAATAAAAATAAATCAGAAGAAGTAAATATGATCATTAGCTAAGTCAAGGGAATCCTAAATTCCAAAAATGCTTTTCAGCCCCCAAAATGACTTAATATCTTGGTGTTTTCTTCAAATGTTTGTGAATGGAAACACCTGCACGGCTTGGCACGGGGACCCCGGGGTTGTTTGGCGGCTCAGAGGTGCACGTGGGAACCCTCCACCTGCTTTGGCCTGAGGTGCCCACTCTGATGCAGCATCTACTGAAAGGCTGAAGAGGTGCATATTTATTTCCAGTTGTCTACAGCCTGTGTTATGGAGGAGGTCAGCCCAGACGATCTCATGGTCCTCATCTGGCCTTAATAGTCTGGATCTGTTAGTATGGCTTTGAAACGCTCTCAAACGCTGATCACTTCATTCCAGGCTAATTTTATGGAGAGGGAGTCACTGGAGCATTAACACATATGGTCAAATAAAGAGCCAAAATGCTATTCCAGACTTTTCTGGCCCCCAAATAGATTTGTGTTTTACTAGAATATGATGATATAGAACTGGGAAAAGAAATAAGTAAGCTCGGAGGTTTCTTCAGAATATTTTTTCAATGTTCCTCTGCTCATCGCCCATTACTTCGAGAGGCTGGAAGTGGGAGCATGCTTAAATAATATTTGGGGTTTAGCCAAAACACACCGAAACTGTCAGAAAGACCTCATCAGTGAACACTAGATGAGGCCATATATCACTTTTCATTTGTAACTCTTCCTGTGCCAATCCTCCTGACTTCCATATACACACGTCATTTCTCCTATGAACTCTATGGCTAATTGTACGGCTGCCTGTGGTACGCATGCCCTCCGTAGCAAGACTGTTTCAGAATGATCTGACTGTAGTAAATCATCTTAAAACACACTGTAATTAAGTAGGAATATGCAAAGCATCAGACAGATTATCTCTGAAATGCATCAAAGTACATTATATTATAAAAAAATTAGGAAAATCTGTAGGTCATATATTCACTAAACTCCTCTACCTTATATGAAAATGAGTCATTTTCCACCATACCCTGGGGGTGAGGAGGCTGTCAGATAAAGAAATAAAAGACACTGCTAGTTAAGAAGAGCAGACCATGCCAAATCACTAATTAAAATTTAGATTTTTTGTGTAGAGAGCAGGTGTATATGCTAAAAGCTGTTCCAGAACCGGACTAACTTTCACCTCACTTTTTCTTTTTTTTTTTTTTTTGAAATGCTATTTTACAGACCTGAGTAAGGGCCTCAAAGACTGAATGTATTATTGAACCAAAGTCTTAGATGTACATACATAAAAATGGAGCACTCAGCATTGCATCTTAATTTTCAAAGAACATTTTTTAAATTAATCTGTCAGCTTCTGAAAGAACAGGTTAAAAAAATCAATTTAAAAATAATTTTTTAAATGGTATTGTTGATTAAATTACATTCATAATATTCAGGACTGAGAAACAGATATATAAATTTATTTTGTTACGTCTTAACACAGCCTTGACTTTTGCAGTTTCAAGACCCCACGTCTTTTCACTTGTCCACTAAATTAACTGTGCACCTAATAAGGGGTCAGAAGGAATTTATTATCATTGCTGTGTTCATTATGATAGTTCTGTGAAACTTTACCTATTCGAATCTGAGCTATGTTTTTCACTTATATATTAGTTGTATAGACCAGTAGTCAAAATGGTTCTTTAGAAGTAAAGCTGTTGTTGATGGAAAGGAGCAGCGGTAGGAATTACAGCCAAGCCGTCATAGCAGTCCTAGTAATTACAACCTCATCGGCCCTTACGGAAACATGAACTATTTTGACACATCCGTTTCTATTCATATATCCCCAAATCCTCAAAATTATTTGGAAGAGCTTTACTCCCACTGCCTTCAGCAGGAATCACAGGACAAATCACAGGAGGAACTGTACCTCTCGTGAGAGATGCTGAAAACCCCAAACTCCGCAGGAACACAAGAGCATCTGAAGGACTCACCAGTACAACATCCATCCCCTGGATATCCCCAACTGCACCCAACTGCAACTGAGGAACTGTGGTTTGAGTGGTCCTGGGGAGGTCTTGGAAAGGGGCGAGTCAAATAGTGAAAAAATTACATGCATGTGTATGTAGAGGGGACAACAATTTAATGTCAATGTTTCAACTTGGAAATGTAGGAATCTAAACTTGCATCTGAGTACATTCTGGAATTACGTGTAAAATGCATATTCATCAGGATTACAGCAAATTTGGGCCTAAAGAAAGAGTGGGATTTTCCTTGTGTTTTGTACACTGCAAGAGAGGTGGGCCAGAAACACATGCATGCCTGCTAGCAAGTGAAAGCCTGCTGATACCTAAACCATTGGGGGCTTTTTCCAAAAATGATTTATCCTTATATTACTTGAAGATTACTCATGTAATCCTGTTTGTAAAGCTGAAAGAAACTGTAACGTGCCTCCTACAAATATTCATCTGAATCCTTAAATGAATTTTTTTTTTTTTTTTTTACTATGTTCACATGCCTTTGGTGTTTACTTTTCCGTGGAATTCCTACGAACGCATTGACAGGGTCTGCAAGAACACTTTTTCAGCAAACGTGCTGGAATACTATTCTTTGTCTGTGTTTCTATAATTACTATTCATATTACAGAAGTCTTCAGACATGCCAGTCAGGCTATGAGCCCTATCGTAGCAGATCAAATTAAAATGACAAGGACTGTACCAGAAACCTGATCCCATGTATAACACTCTCAATTACATGCATGGCTCTTCCCCATGGAGGCAGAAATCAGCTGCTTCTGCAACACTCCCAGCTCCGAGTTAAAAGGGACATAAGACAGCAAAGATTATAAGTGGGAGAACAATGCGTGACATCAATCTTCCTTTAGTTTTTAAAGTTTAAATCAAGAAGTAATGTCAGCTCAAATGGTCTCAGTAGGTCTTCTGTGAGTATCCCCTTGATTTGAAATATTCAGGTTTTCATGGTGACAGTGGATATGAGAAACTCTGTTGCCGATGTATTATGCCACCATGCAAAAAAAAAAAACCCAAACCACAGGGAGTGGAGAGACGAGGAATTTAATAAAACCTGTACAAATCAAGGCATGCATTAGGTGGATAAGACCTGGCATCATTTTGTTAAAGTCAGGCTCTACTCAGTTAATAAACTGGGGGAAACTCTAACACAGAGCCCCACAAAGGCGCTCCTTGCTGTGCCTCCTGTCCTGGAAGGGGGCTGCCTGGAAAAGCAAATAAAATTGTGTCACATGACATGTATTTTCCTCACTAAAAATTTCAAATAAAGATAAAATTTCAAACAGCAAAGTTGAAGTCCTAAGCAGAATAAATTTGGAAGCCATATCCATTTCAAAAATCCACCTCAAACTTCATTATAGTAGGCAGCTAGGAACAATAAAATAAGACCATATGGGCTTGGATCAACCTATTAAAATTATGCTATGCTGAAGGGCTGAGGCCAGTTATTCAGCTATTATCTGCCGTTAGTGACCTTGAGATGTGATCATTTGATTGCACCAAAGTCAAATTTTCCAGGCCCACTTCTTCACGTCTGTGAAGTTGTAATCTTTGAGTATCCCAACACATACTGATTTTCTCCAGGATATAAACTCACAAACAATGTTGGTTCACTGTCCCACAGTGTCAGAGGCTGCGGCGAACAAATTCTGACACTGAATCTCCAGCACAAGCGAGGCAGAGGGTATGCTGAGGAAGAGTGAAGCTTTACGGGTTCGTATCGCAAGTCTGGTTTAAGATCTTCATTTCTATCAGCATAGCTGAACTTTTTATTGACTTCCGACAGCATTTTAGTAGTGATTTCACTTCTCGGGGGATTATTGGAAATATGTTCTTTGTCCGAAGCCCTCTTAGCAAGCCACCCTCCTCTCCAAGAAATTACTGCACTTGGAATCACGTCTCGTTTAGGTCACAACCAAAAAAAACATCAACAGCCCAGCCTGCGTCCCTATCGACCGCGCGTCAGGATTACCGACGATCTGGAAAACACCTCTCGTTTGAAAAAAAAAAAAAAGACCCCGTTCGACCTGTGCGAGGCGGCTGTCTCACCTGGCAGAGCAGGAGCCCCTCACCACGGAGGCAGCTCCGCCGCAGGGTGACAGCAGGGCCGGCGGCCCCTGCCCCACGCTCCGGGCACCTTTCCTCACCCTGTCCCCAGGGATGTGCCAGAGGATGGGGACAAGCTCTGCCCTCCCTGCGGGCACCGGTCCTGGGCTGTGATGCCGTGGAGAGCTCTGGGCGTCCATGGAGAGGGGCGAAGAAGGCTCCGCTGCATCCCCCCCCTTCCCACGTCCGTGTCGGCCCGGCAGCGTGGCGGGTGGGCAGAGAGGTTGTCCTGCCCCACGGCTCTCCGTGGAGGCCCCACATCTCCACCCGAGGGCCACGGCGGGTCCTCGTGTTCAGAATTCATCTTCCTTGGTCTGAAACAGCCCTATTTTGTCAACCCTCGGGACATGCTGCAATGCACATTTGTTTTCCCAAACTGAGAAAAACTGGGAGAACTCTGGCAGGAGATCACAAAGACTGGAAATTTCTTTTCATCTGCTAGGTTATGATTTATGTTAATGATTGGGCAAAGGAAGGAGGGGGACTCGAGAGCAGGCTGTCTGTATGGCAAGGAAATCTCTCCAGACAGTGGGAAGGAGCACTCAGCACAAGGCGCAGGCACCACTGCCTGCCTTGAAAATAAATAAGCCGTGAGAAAAGGCAGGTGGGTGCATGGAAGATCCACTGGACAAAACAGTCTTCCTGCAGAAAGTGCAGGAGAAGCAATTGTCGCTATTCCTTCTAAATTGTAGCCGGAACTGTGCCGGAGTCTACAGAGGGATATCCAGTCCCTGCAGTGATCCCCTGTGCAAAATACGTTTCTTCCAGTTTTGCTCAGGAGATCAGGATCTGGCTGCAGGACACAGGCAAAAGTAAAATTTCAAATGCAGTGACAATTACGTATGATAGGAAAGCTCTTCTTTTCCTCTGCCTCAGAGTGAATTTCTTCCTGAAAATGCTACTTATTTCATTACACCCTGCGCTCGAATCCTTTACTGCTGTAAATGTCAAGCTTGAGACACCAGTAAGAATCTGACAGCCTTACATACACATAATTTCCATGCCCACAGAGCTTATCCATGCAACTTCAGCTGCAGCTTCTTTTCTAATTCATTAACATCTAGAAGATGGTGGAGGGAGAGGGGAGGCGAGGGAGAAGAAGGACAGGAGAAAGACCCAAACATTGAAACACTTAAGCCTAGATCTTCCAGAGATCCACAGCATCGTTCCCAGTTTAGCAGCTGATGATTAGCACTTCAGCTATGCATGCCAGCAGGGATTCAGCAGCGAGGTGAAGGAGACGTTTACCCTCTCTAACATTGTGGGTGACCCTCCGGGCTCACCGGTCTGTCTGCAGAGGGTGGCTCTGTGCTGCACGGAGGTGCAAACACACACTTGGGCTGAGCTTCAGCTGGCTCTGCTTCCACAGGGAAGACGGTGCTGTGGGGCACATCTGGGGTTTGCTGGTGTGACTGGGAGGGGGGTGGGAGGAGGAGATCCAAGACAACAGCCAGTAGCAGGAGTTGGGGTCTGTCTAAGCACTCTGTAGAAGCTTGGGGTGAGATTCCACGGACAACGTCACACAAATCCCAGCGACAAGAGCCTCTTATTGAGGAACCGCCTTTGAACACCTTGAGCCAACCAAGGGAAAACGCTGCTTACCAGGCATTTTGGTGCAGTGCACGCAAGTTAGACCTGGGCCACTCTACCTTCAACTTCAGTTTGCTCACAAAGCTCTCCAGTTTGGTATTTTGCTGTGCAAACCAAGCCTCTGTGTCACCCGTGCAGAGGATTTGTCTCTGCTTGGGCTGGCAGTGCCGTTCAGCCCAGGTTCCCTGTTCATGATCCTCAAGCCCTGCATGACGACCTGCTCCACTGGGATCCCTCAAGCACAGATAGAAGACCGAGGACTTTATCACCACTCCTATCCCTCCATTTCCCCATGAGATGCCTGAGGGGCATCTCAGTTTCTACACGGCTGTGCACGCTGTGTGCCCGCCAGCCCCTTTTCAACAGCTCCAGCTCTGTGTCAGTGTGGGATGTCACTGAGGGGTGCCTGGAGGACATACAACCAAAAAAAAAGCATGAAAAAAAAAGCATGTAGGAGCTCTGCAGAGATGGAATGGTTGCTCAAAATCAACCTACTAATGGCTGATGCTACCCACCACAGCCCCATCTCGGCAAAAGATATTACAGCAGAGGTGACCTTCCACTTAGCAAACCCTAAGGCTTTACTCTAGTATGAAGGTCCCTTTCTAAAGCTACTGTGAAAACAGGAGAAACAAAACTTACAACCAAGAATCTTAAGGACTTTCTGCACATTAATTAACCCCACAGCACCCAAAGTGAGACAGGGAAGTGTAGTTAAACCAATTAAGTCATAGACGAAGGGGAGAAACTGGGGGTTTAAGTGCCTTGCAGATGGAGGGACTGGAACCCAGGCTTTCTGGCTCACAGTCTCAGTTCGACTTCCCGGGAGTACTGGAAGTAAAACTTTCCCTGTAGAGCTGTCGCTCTATGAAATCAGCTTGGCAGTGTGTGACAGACATAATCCTTTTCCCATATGTTTTATTTTCTATAAATAGAACGACATCTCATTAGCATTCTGTAACTTCGTGAGATAAGGAGAATGAACAAACAGACAAACAAATATCTGAACTATTTCCAGAGAATTGCCTGAAATTCCAGGCAGCCTGGGAGGACAGCACTGGATTCAGCCTTCTTCTTTCCAATTTGACATCACCTGCAGTGCCAGTGACTGGGAAAATATTTCTCCAATGGCAAGGGCTGGTTGAGCCCCTTACAACACACTGCACCGCTGAGGGTGAAACAGGCCATGTACCACAAAGCAGTATTTTTTTGGTTGGGTCATATCCCAGAAACTGTGTAATCCCAATCCTAACCTTTGGCAAACTTAGCTATAAAACAGTCAGATGAAACATTTTCCATGTTTGGGACATTCACACTCTACATCATAAAAGCTGTAACCCTCCCAGTATCCCTGTGAAACCATGATGGCTTTTTTACCATTGTTATGGTAGCATTACAGAAGATTTGTATGACCGATGTTTCTGAAGATCCAATACTGTTGGGACTGTTCTGAACAGTTTATTGTAGTATAGCCTGGCAAAATAGAAAATGATGTGGTCTGTCCTTGACGTTAAACAATTATTTTAGTCCCAATTAAAATAATCTTTCATATGATTAGACTAGGGAAAAAAAAAAAAGGAGTCTATTTTGTATTTGATAATTGGCTGAAGGTTTCTTAAACAGAATAAAACATCCAAGAACTGCCACACTAAATTAGATGTGGAATCATATTCTCCAGCACTTTGCTCAACAGTAGCTAATAAAGAACACGGTAAAGGAACGTGAGCAGAAATCTGCATAATAAATAGGAAGGACTAGAAAGCAGCCATTTAGTTTTATCCAGAAATTTGAATTTTCGGAAGTAGGGTTTTTTTCAGTTCAGAATGAAAATAAAATTTATGACAGAATTCAAGTAGAAACAAAAGGAGAAAAAAATTCCTTGTGAAACAGGGACCTAAGGTGGGAGACACTACCTGGGGTGAATGGCACTGCACCATTGTGGACGGAGATCAGTCAGTATCTTCCCTTCTTCGCTCAGAAATCTTCCCTGAAATGTTTGCAAAAATACTTCAGATACAATAAAATTACACCCCCCCACACTCCCCCGTCCAAATTTTTTTAACAAGTTTTGAATGATTATGAAACACTTTAATTCTGTTTGCTTCCTCATCTGATTAACATCTCAATTTGTTGCCTTTCAATATCATTGAACACCACTTTTTTAATATTATACGAGTTGGTAAGAGGATGACCGCATCTGCCTTCCCTATAGAAAATACTGGGTTTAGACCACCTGCTTTTTACGTCTCTCTCTCTGAAGTAACCCATCTCATTCTGCATCACGCAGAAAGCTCACCCCAACTCTAACCACCGTGGTGTCCAGTCCCTAACCCACTCCCACACCTGCAGCAGCACCTGCCCTCCCACCCCACGGGTGGGTTCGCCCTTCAACCAGCGCGGACCATGTGTCCCAAAGAAAATGCAGGGCGCACACACACACGGTGACGTGGTTCCTTCCCGAAGGAATTTCTGGTCGTTTAAAGGATTCTCAAGAGTATGAGGTCCCATGAAAAACCTGATTTCCATTCTAACGCATCAATGACTCATTCCATCAGTGGTTAAAAATAACAGGCTGGGGACAGGGGATAAATATACCCCGGCTCTTTTTTAAATAAGAACCCTACCAAAATCACAGGGAAAGGAAAAATTTCTAGCACGCTGTCATAGCAAAATTATATGAATGCTTAACTCCAGGAGGATAATTACAGTACAACACAACTTGAAATGTTTTTCATGTGTCTGTCAGGATCTTTTTCCCATAGCAATTTTTTTGCCACAGGCCAACAAATGGCTTTAAAAAACAAGCACTTTTTCTTCAAGGAGGATATCCATGACTACTGTATGATCTCGGGGACAACTGCAGAAGCTCTGGATAAGATTTATCTTTGTCACTTGCCACGAGCGTACAGCGCTGGGTTTTGAAGCCGGCCCAGTCCTCGCGTGGGCCCCCAGCACTCCCCGCCCATGACGAACTCAGCTCCAGCTGCAGCTTTTCAGACGGGCACTGATGCCAGGGGTGGATTTGGGCTCCAGCATCCCCAGTCTGGTCCACGGGCCCCCAGGGGTTCAGCCCCTGCTGGGACATCGGGTCCCAGCCGCTCACGTCTTAGGAGTCTAGTTTATACCGCACCATGTGGCACCTACATACATTTTACTTTCCTCTGTCTAAAGCCGTGGTTAATTTGAACAGTGAATCACAGCATCTAGAAAAAGGTAGGAAAGTACATAGGAGGGTAGGAAGGTACGGACCAAGTGCACACAAACAACTCAAAATATTACAATATTCTCCGTAGGAGCCAACACACAAACTGTACTTAGAACACCAATAGAGTATTTTCCAGAAATGGTAAAATAATTAAGTATAAAGGACATCTCTTGGAAACATCTAAGTCTTGAAATTAAGCCACTGAATATCTCTATAGAGATGCACAATTATGATTTTTATTAATTGTTTCCACAACAGAAAATTCCACAATCAACAAGGCTCTCAAAAATTTAGCTCTTGCACAGAAACTTTTCCACACTTGGAATGAATTTTCTGAGGGACAATCTTTACTTCGACTAGTAAATATATCAGAGTTAATAAACTTTAAAAAATTATTTTAAAAATTAAATAAACCATGAAACTTTCACAGCTTATTCTTAACCAACTGTACAGCTGGTGGAACACTTTCAATCACATTTCAAATTTTTTCTTGCAACATTTTTGGAGAAAATCAGTTTTTCACCCTTCCTTTAAAGTTGTCCTTCCCTCTCTTTTGTTTTATCAAGCTCAATTCATCAGCAGCCTTTGAGAGTAGATAGTAACCGAGAGAGAGGGTGGTTTGTACGGAATTACGAACTCCAGTTCATATTATATGTTTGATTCATGTCTCAGCTTGCCCAAGAAAAGCCTATTAAATAGCATTCCAGACAGCAGCTCAGCCCAAGGGAGACACTTGTCACTCCCTTGGAGGACTACCACTGGGACACCATCAAGTCTGTAACCCTGTGCCACCTCGAACTGCTGAGCTCCCTCTGAAAAAAAGTGGTCCCCGAATACGAGGGACCCAAAACGCTCAGCAGGTGAACGAGATTAGAGGTTGGTACTGGAGCATGTGACAAGGAGAGAGGATGAGTTACGATCGAGAGACTTTACGCCGTATGCCCTTTCCAGAGTGGGGGTGGGGTATACTCTGACTAATTTTGCATACTCAGATTAGGGTAGGGTCTGCTCAGATTAGGAGACAGTGTCTACCAGGACATTTCTATGGTCTCTAATACAACCGATACCATGTCTAATACTTGAACAATTTCAAGGAATCTTGTAGCTAAAAGTTGGGCTAAGCTCATTGTTTAAAAAAAAAGATCACATGCTAAATTCATTGTTTTCCTGTAACATTATCCCAGAATAAAGCGGAAGACCAGACCGTGCACAGCCCCTGCAGAGCCCTGGGAAAGCACGTTCAAACGACTGGTGGGAGTTTGGGTGATCTTAGAGGTCACAGCTTGGGAAGACCCAAGTGTGCCTCTCCGACCTGAACCTAGAAAAGGCAACTAAATCGTAGCCAGACGCAGAGGAGTCAGCGGGACCACCTGTTGGATCAAATCGTGTATTTAAACAGCGATTAAACACTCTTACGACAGGGGTGAGTGCCCAGCGCGGCCAGGCCCCGTGCGAACACGCGCCAGAGCGGTCCCTGCCCTGGAGAACATGCAGTGGAAGAGGCGTCGCCTCTGCAGCACGCAGGGCTCGGGCGAAACGCGGGACTTCAAAGGGAGATTTGACTTTGATAGAGAGCGAGTAGGGGCTGCTGAAGAGGGACCTGTGCTACGGAACAACCAAGCATGTGCTTCACATTTCAGAAATTATATGCAGAAAAAGACTTCACAGATGAAAAAAGAAAGGAAGGGGGAAAAAAAAAAAAAGCAGCATACAAAAGATCTGGGTATCAAGGCTCTTCTTAAGGTAGTGTTTCCGAGCCCCATACATGCTATGACATTGTAGTCTGAAAACTGCGGCGTTTGCATTTAAGCAAAAAATATTCTTTTTATCCCATTTGGATTTATTTAGCAACACCTCTCCTGAGATGTGAAAGAATGCAAAAAAAAAAAAAAAAAATCCAATATGATCCTTACCAAATACAAATTACATTAATTTGTCCTTTGGAGAATAACCTTTAACCATTACAAAATACACTCTATTGGCTTTCTTGCTTTTCTTCCCCCTCTTTCACTCTTTTCTTGGACTTTTGAAGCAGATTTTTGTTGAATAGATCATACAGGATTATACAGTTATAGCTTGCTTTCATATATTTCAAAAAGAAAATCATAAATATGACCTCATATGTTAATAAATCAATTATGGAATGCTGTTTTACACATATGCTCAAAACATGACCTCTTCCAAGTTCTCTTAGAGCAGAAAGTTGGAGTTTAGATTTAAGGCACTTTACAAATACTGGGAATAACATTATCTGGTAAATATTAAGTAAAGCAGTTTCTCTGTTAAGTTTTATCTTGCCTTCAGTGGTTTATTAAAGCTCGCTCAACAACACCATTTTAGTTACACATGAATAAGCCATACCTTACTTTTCTTCAGTAACAAAAAATGGTGTTTAGCAGCTATAATTTACTTAACCACTTTTGAGTTATGAAGGGGTAAAGCAGAAGCAGGCCGAGTTTTATATATACTCTTTTGCACTCTCAGAGGCAATTCAGTGCTAAAGCATTTTCATTTTATGAAACAAAACAATGCTGGTGACTCACTGGTACGAGGACTTACATAATTGCTTTTTGGGGAGTTTGACAAGAAAAAAATGGGCAGCAGCCAATCCACGCAATGTTTAAAACTGTGAAACAAAAGATGCACAGAACACTTTTCATTCTATTTTAGGTTTAATTCTCTACTAAATTTCATCCTGGGCTTAATGTAAAAATGCTAGTTTTATTGTTACATGCTTGAAGGAGATGAGATAATGTTAAAAAACATTTGATATAAAATAAAACCACCACCAAAATATCCTTCATTGTTTTCCATAGTCCCTTTATGGCTTCCATTGCCATGATATCGAGTAAACCAGCATTTTTCCATAGCGACCGCCCCTCTGAGGCCATGCTCCTCTCCTGTTTTGTGATGCACAGAGACCGAAAGCCAGGCGCGGGAAAGGGACACAGACCGCTGCCGGCCTTGGGCAGAGCGGAGGCTCTGAAGTCCGGTTTGTCGAAACTCAACTCAGTTGAGATCGAAGAAGTTCAGAAACCGAGTTGCTCTTCCTAACATCTATAGACATTTTCCTATTCAGCCTCAAAATTCCCACGTGCCTACAGCTGGGTACACGCTCATGCCGGGACCTGCATCAGTTATACAACCTATAGGTTGTAAGATTGCACCTTTTCCACCTGGTGCTCGCACTCACCAAGCTGAAGACGGCTTCTGCTGGGGAGCAACATGACGGAGGTGTTTCGCCATACCCTCTGCCACATATAATAACGTGGAAAACAGGTACCTGAAACTGCAGAGAAGCATGTAGCTAAGCAGAGCCGTGCCTGTGCTGAGCAGAAGGCAGGTTGTCCCATTTTCCATCACCCGCAGAGGCTGCTGGGTGGACAGGGCAGAAGTTTAACAAAACAACTGATCAAACTTAATCCCCAGGTTTTCTCTACCTTTCCTGCTGTAAAAGCAAGCCCTGAGCAATCAACACAACTGTATTACAGTATTTATATTCAGCAGACCAGAATTACTGCTTTTGATAGGAGCTACGCTAGTTTACATCAGCCAAGAGTCCTGCTTCTGTATCTCATCGCACCTAATATCAACACACCGACCAACTGTATATAGCGACAAAACACCTTCTTCAAGCTGAATTGCTCAGTACCTGGCAGGATATGTGTCTAGGCACTTAAAAATCCTTCTGCCTTCAGAGCTGGATGCCGAAGAAATTAAAATGAGCGCGAGCGTATTGCTATCAGGATACTTGTGAGAAGTAGAGAGCCTGTTACTGTATATTTCAGAGAAAACAGCGCTATTAAAGGACACAAATGTGATACTCGATTTGGATGTTTTCCCATGCAGATGAAAGGGATCGCTCCTCATGCAATTCTGAAAGAAACTGATTAGATTTATGCAGGCAAGTATCAGCTTGTGATTAGCATTTAGGTGAGGATGCAGTTATGTGCTACAGGAAATATTGCTGTGTGCGTTTTCTGTTTATTTTCATTATCTAATGTGCTCTGCATTAGGCTCGGAAAGACAGAAGTGGTTATTTGGGAGATTTTTGAGCACTTGTAAATTTATTAGTCTTTCCTGAGAGAGGAATCGGACATACTACTTCTTCATAACACAGTCTTTTTGGATGGACTAGTATAAAATGCCTTCCAAGCCATTTCAAGCAGAGAATCAGTCTGTTGTTGTTCTGCTTGGAACAGGTATGTAAAGGTTTGAAGAATCAGTCTTCCCAAAGAAAATTCCACCTCACAAAAAATATTTGTTTTGAGAAGTAGTGTTGGCTTTGATGGAAAATTCAGACGCAGAAGTGCATGGGGGGTTGTATATATACACATATATACACATATGTATATGCACACACACATATGTATTTTTTCCAGTTGAACTGGGATAAAACAGATCTGAGGTTTTACATTTTCCATTTATCAAAAAAATATGTTACCAAAAAGCTTCATTTCTGGCAACATTCGTGTTGAATCGTACAGGGACATTTACCTTCAGGTAACCTCTCTGTGTAATTCATGTCTTCATTACAGCTAATGGGGAGATAGACCAGTGAGTCACTACCTCGAGAAAAAAAAAAAAAAAAAAGGCAAAAAAAAAAAAAGCAGCCAAGATTGTTGTATAAAAGCTCAGAAATCCTTTCATGCACTGTCTAGGCTTGGAATATAGAAGGAAATCTCTGCCAAGAAGCAAAGGATGTTGAAACAGAATCATGCAATGTGTTAATGCCGCAGGGCATTGGAAGTAAGATGCCAGGGACTTCAATCAGAAATTGAATGATCTTTGTGATAGAGCAAGGAGGATGGAATAACATCAGAGAACTGTGCACACAATGGAAAGAAACAGCATAATCATTTGTCATCACTCCAAGAAACGAGTGCTGGCAATGACGTTTTCTGCACCAAGCTATTCATGTCATAGTTTGAGGTTCAGATACCTTTCAGTAGCAGATCCCACCAGCAACATTCTCCGATGGCAAGGAAATTTGCAGCAATATCCACCTCATCTGACACTTCAAAGGACTTGTTCTCTGGTCCTCAGACAGTTAAGTGTGGATATGCTAAGGTGGCTATGAAATCAGATTAACTTAAAGAGCTTGTATAATTCACAGCCTATTAAGTTAACCCAGTTTTAAAACTGGTTCCACTTTGCATGAGAATGGACATCTGTGGCCTTCAAATTCCTCCACTATTTTTCATTCTTTATGAAGTATTCTTCCTTTCTTTATACTGCTGCTGATCTCTAGCTGCGTCTTATAAAGACTCAACTGAGGCTGGTCAGATACTAAAACTGGTCCTGGCCCACTATATGCAAAATATATAATTACACTGAAATCTTATAGAAAGAAAAGAAAGGTGTCAAAATGTCCTGCACATGGATAGAACTTGAACAGTCACTTTGATGCAGATAAACCATTTGGTTGCCAGTGTTGGTCATCTCTCTGCCTATTTTGGCAAAAAGTCAACTGGTTCCCAATGTTGAGCAGTCAGTAGCTCTTGATATTATCTAGAGGCATCATATGGTGTCCAGCTCTTCTGCAGAAGGCCCTACACAAATGTTTGAAAAACACTACCTTTAGGCTCCTGTTTCTGAAAATCTTTTGTTTAATTTAACATTCAGCCTTCATTTGCCTAAAAATACAAAGAGAGAAAAAAATCAAATACTACATACTAGAAACCTTTCCTATAAATACGTGGAGTTTTAAGATACAGGGATTTACTCAGGGATATATGTTAAGCAGAGAGCAGTACTTTCAGGCTGAGGAGCAGTCAACACTTCCACTTGGATGGTGAAACCAAACTCTAATTATAAGACATTGTCTAGCCAATAGAGCTTCATATTTTGACTTTTAATACAATATAATACAGTCTAATTTATAAGGTGCCTTATCAGGCAAACTTCCATAGGCACAGTAATTTAAAAGGGATTATATATAAGCCCCTTTAAAAGCAAATATCAAAAAGAAAAGATTCTTGGTCTTGTAATATTTCAAAAACATTTATTGGAGTAGCTTCTCTGCTTTTGGGGTGGTATTGAAGTCCAGAGAAAAGAAGGTACATGCCAATATTGTTACAAGTTGGATGCCTTCGCTCTGGTACTTAAAGCTATATTTAACATTCAAGGAAAAGGCATGAATTCACCTTTTCAAAGGGCTGTATCTTAGATCTGTGTAAATCAATGTCATTCCACCAACTTACAGCAACTGAAGACAAACCCACTGGTTTTAGGAATGTTGTGGGGACACTTGGTTTGATCCTTCACATTCAAACATATTCCTGAAATAGAGAGGATTCTCCCCCCCTACTTTTTTTTCATCTCATTTTCCAGACGTCATGTTCTTGTAATTTCTTTCTCATGGATTTTCAGAATAGAAAGTGTCCCTCATTTCTATCGCTACAAGCCATGTGTTGCGGGATGTGAAGGGAGGCAGAATTTAGCTGTCCGCGATCACGACAGCAAAAGGTCTACAAGCAGTTTTGATAAGAATGAACGGTGCGAAGACTTTTCATGTAATATACACATAAGAATATAGCACTTCAGTGGCCTACTATCAAACTACGCCTCATAGACATCTTTTTCCCATTCTTCTAATAAACAGGGTTCGTGGATAAATTCCAGCTGATTGCTATGTTCTGAGCAAAGCAAGTGCAATGGAAACACTGGCAAGCACATTCTCACCAAGATTTGCATACGTTTTTATTCAGGATTACAGGCTTCATCCTACACAGATGAAGACATTTAACATTTTCTTTGACTTTATCAGTAATTGGAGCATTGGTAAGATGGTTAATAGACTGCCTTAGGAAGCCAAAGCTCCACCTTTTTTGTTTGGTTTGGGGTTTTTTGTTTTGTTTTGTTTTGAGGGAAGTTAGCCATTTGTAAAGATGTTACCTTATGAACATTGCCTGCTGCTCATACAAGCAGAGACATCTTTGGTCAAACTGAGATTCCTGGGTGCTTTAATTTTTGTTCTCAGGTACCCACGAGATGCTTTTACCAAAGATTCATTACTTGAGGTGCTGCATGTACATCTAGCCCACAGACAACCCTGGCTCTCAAACGGGTGGAAAGGTAGCTTTTTTGTAGAGTTGTGTGTACATAATATGATTAGCTAGTTTGAACACTCAGGCACTAGAAGAAAGTGGGACAAGTAAAGATCATACCATTACCATGTAGACGTCTGCCCATGGCCCCTCAGAGAAGGGAGGTAAACAGCTAACATGAAACTGAAAAAGCATACCCAGTATTTTCTTCAGTGCAATCATCACTGAAAATGCATCTTGGGATCAGTTTCTCCACACCAAACCTCAATTCTTGGAAAGGCATAAAAAGAAATCTTCATGTAATATCACAAGTTAAAAAGGTAGACACATCCGAAAAAACTCAACTACCAGATGTTACCTTTGGGTAGCATTCAATCTTTAACTATAGTTTCCCCAGGTAATTAATACTACCTATCTCAAGCCTACCACAACCAGCTTGACACTCTTTACCTAGGAACAATCAAGCAATTTATATTAAGTAATTTAAATGACCTTTTCTGTGCACTGAGCCATTGTAACTCATAGTATAGAAATGTACCAACATGTCATGACATCAACTTCATTGAGCTCATGGAATCCATCAATTATTTTGAATAGATTCCTTGTAAAATGAATGGAATGTTTGTTATTATGAGAAAATAAGTCAAAAGCACTCAATAGCATTAATCAAATAAAAATAATGTGAAAATTCAGACTTCCAAAAAAGAAAACAGTGAATAATCTGTGAACTTGGCACTGCATCAAGCATACGCTATTCATCTTCACTCTAAAGGCCCTTCATGACCTACCCACACTCCACCTATCATTTTTTCTATGCTATCAACATGTCAGCTCTCTCCACTGATCAGCCAGTAATGCCTGCCATCATCACCCATTTGTTATGTTCACCAATGAGCACTTTTGCCCTTTCTCCTGTGCCAGCCTTCATGCATGGAAGAAGCTCCCATAAATATCAGCAAACCCACCTCATCGTTCTCTCTGAAATGCCTCTAGAAACATCCCCTTTCCTGGGATAGCTACAGGAAAAGACTTGATAGTAAATATAATGACTTTTTTTACTCTGGCTACTCTTATCTAAATATTTCCTTGTGCTTCCCTCTCTGTCTGGTACAACTACCACTATTGTGGTATGATGTCTGCTACTATTTCTTGTCTTAATATTAGAAGTGACTAAGGGCAGGAATTGAGTCTTTGGTCTATATTTACACCGTGCTGAGTACAGTGGGCTTCTGTCTATAACTGGGGCTTCTTAACCATTACTGCAGTATTAATAATAACTTCTTAACACAGCTGTACATTTTTGTTTGGTTTATATGAAACCTAGTGGCAGCATCTAACCATATGGATACAGTACTCTCTTTATTTAAAAATGAGCCACCCTAAAAATTTGAAATTTTTTCCTATAAATAGTGTATTTACTAGGGAATACTCTACCCATCAATCTAAATTAGTCACAATCTTTTCAAGTCGTTTTTGAGGGGGGAAAATTAACATGAACAGAAGATCGTAAGGAATTCCAGCCACCCTACCATCCATATAAGTTCATTTTCCTTGTGACCTGAGGTTTCATGTTGAAATCACTTATGTCTGGATGTGTGCTTGGTGAGCTGGACTGTTTCAATGGAGGAAGACATTATTGCCACATCATTTGAGAAAGGTGCTTAAGTCTAACCCTTTTGTTTGCATTGTTTTACTTTTATTGCATATGCCCATCATGGAAGGAAACTGATCTCTTAGTAGCTCAGGAAAAAGTTTTCTTTGACCAGCATTGGTAATACTTGGTTTTCATTTAAATGCTTTTGGTTCTATCTAAACCATATTTTCAGACATTTTTTCTCCTCTCACAGCCCTAATCTCAAGTAATAACTTAAGAAAAGCAGCAGAATTTAATATAAACCATTACTGGTAAGACAGGTAATAATAATAACAGTAAAAAGTGATTTCCCCACCACCACCACAGTTATTCATCATTCTCAAATGCCTGGGGGAGAAAAGGTGAACTTTCTACATGCCTGTATGTCATGAAATTCAGGCAGTTTCAGACCAAGAAAGAATGAATTCCAAAGCTGTGAATCTGTTCTTTCCATTATGGATCCAAAAGAAATACAAGACCTTCCACAACATGTAGGGAAATAAAAATGTCTCATGGCTATAGAGTTTACTGACACTTGATATTTGTATTGCACAGGTTATGGTATAGTGTGTGGCACAGTGGTGTCAGGTTGTGCATAGTAAGAAAGACTCTAGAAGTAATCAGTAGCAACTAGTAGAAAATAAAACCAAAATGAAATATGATTTCTTTTGCCGGATTTTTTTTTAATCATCCTTCATTTTGAAGTTACTTTTCATCACTTCTCTTATGAGTTGTAGCTGAGACAGTTGTATAATACATGTACGTACATGATGGACAAGAATGAATAGTGGTGCCTCTCTTATCAAAGTCAATGGCAAACACCCCATCAACTGAAGAGGCGCATTAGGGGTAGCCCCAGAATAAATGAAACGGCACCGATGCTGTGTCAAAGGAAGGGCTGCAGCAGGTTGAATGTGAACTGATATTTCCAATAAGACCTTAAAATGACACAGACACTCAGCTATCCCACAAAATCAGTTTCTGTAAAAAACAAACAAACAAATAGATAGGAACCCTCCTAAAGAAGGAGGGATGAGAGTCTTGGTGTTTGTTTCTGCATTTCTCATTGCTGGAGGGAAGAAGCACAGGTTTGCCTTGTGGGGTACACAGGCTTCCCAGATGGAAACATAACTGGGGATGGAAAGTCCACCAGTCCAAGCTTACAGGTCTTCCTGCTACATGAGCAGCCAAATCCAGATGTGCAGTGGACAAAATCATTTGTCTTCACTGCCTGGAGATAAGAGACACACATGGAGTAGCCACCCAGTCTAAGAAATGAAGCAGCAAGTTTTCAAGGCTTTAAGCAATTTTAACAACGCTACATGGTGGTTATGAGGGAGTCCTCAGGTGACACATAGTCTTCATCCTTCCATTGCACAGATTCATACATTTAAGGTATGGAAGAACAATTAGGCCTTTGCCAAGGCCCAGGCTATCACGGCAAACCTGAACCCCACTGTTTCACACAGCACTCACTCTTCACACCACACAAAAGCCTTCTGTACGTGGCGTGCCAGGGAACAGATGCACATAGGGCTCGAGATACTGCACTAGACCCCTCTCACTAGCTTTTGGTTTCCTAATGAGTGGGGTTTTAATTAAAAGTGAGGTGGCGCATGCAGGTTGTCATCTCACCAGTGGAGGTTAGAGACATTCAGCTTGGAGTAATGGTTCATTGTGTAAAACTTAACAAAGTCTTTTTCTTGCTCATAAAAGCACAAGCAAACACAGACATTTTATCAGCATCACATCCTAACGTATAACATGCTAAATAGCTTATATATCACAGTAAAACATAACAGCCTCATGTTGAATGTCCCACTGCAGCCCCGGTAATTCTTCCCACAGCCACAGCCTGCTTTTCCCTTGCCTGCGGATCGCTGGGAGCTGCCTCCAGACAGGTGCAGCCCTGCAGACAGCGCAGGCACACACGCGGCAACGCACTCTAGCTGCAGGGTTTCAGGCCCTTTCTCTTCAGGCTTCCAGCTTTATTTCTTCCTAGAAGAAAACACATAAAACAAATTCACCTCATCAGCCACATCCCCTTTCCTCTGTTTGCCAAGGACTTTGCAGACCCGCCAGTGTAACACCTGACAAACTGCATTCTCTCCTACTCAAGCTTTCAATACCACTCTCCCTGTAATTGTACCCAGTCACTAGCATCCTGTTGTTTTTTAAATACCTGACAACCAGGTGAAGGCCTTTAGAGACCAGATGACCCATCTAGATTCAGCTACGATGCTTCAACTAATTGCATCTCAGAGCAGGGTCTCGCGCCTTTCTAAACGCCAGCCTTCATGTGACAAGGTATCAGCAAAAATCTTCCCTTGCTGTAGCCGCATGTCATATTTTTGCTGAAGGTGGGTTTGATCTAGGGGAAGGAAGCAGTGCCAGAGCCATCAGATTCTGAATTCCCAAAGAGCTCAAGGGTTGCAGGCGCTTGGTGCTGTCTCCGCAGCAGGATGAATTTCACATCCCAGCTGAATGACAGTTGCGAGAGGAAGGACGGGTGAGAGAGAAGGAACACCTGGATTCACTTCTTTCCTCTGCCCCAGATTTCAGTATATTACTTAGTCTCTCTGTGCCTTTCCTTCCCATCTGTAAATTCATCATTGGAGAACCTTTTCCTCCGACCTCATCTGGAGATAACAGTGCTTTCCCACTTCATTGAAATACTAAATATATAGAAGATGATGAGGTTCTCAGATGATGCTTGAGCATGGGGATATGGAAAACACCTAAGACAGGCTGGTTACGTGTCTATTACAAAATTTATTTTTCACTTAATCAGGCATGGAACGACTTGAGTGCCTAAAAAACCTCTTCTCTCGAGTACAGCCCAAAGTCACGGCACTAGCTGATGCTTCATTCCCTCTCCTGAGTAATCCCTGAACGTTTCAGCCGTGTTCTAAACCCATTGTATCTGGATTCAGTAAGATTAGATGCACTTCTAGATGGCATACTATGAGATTTTGGTAGGTTGCATTATCAATCAAACTTTAGGGACATTGAATCAATGGCTCAGCAGCACATACTCAATCAGCTGGGGGATTATTTTTTTCTTCTTTTGCCAGTTTTACAGGAAACACCACCTTTTAATTACTATTACTCTCACTGAACACAGAAATCAGTGAAAACCTTATCCCTCTTTCAAGTTTTGCCAATAATTTATAAAGACTATTTTGTAACAGGCTTTCATGAATTTTCTCCTAAGAAGTTAACCAGAGATAAACAGAGGACTGTAGAGTTCTGGGAGCAATATGACAGCCATGGCTATTTACTCGCCTACAAGAAATCCCACTGAAGTGGACTGCTTTTGTCCATAAATATAAGCCATGAGTCCATGGCGTAGCTCATAGTCATTTCCAAAGAACAGCAACTCTTACAAGCAGGGATCTCCTTTCCCAAAGAGATGAATGAAATAAACAGCTCCAAGCATGAGTCTCTCACCAATCCCACACCATATTTTTGCTAAAGGTGTCCATTCCTTGCAACATTAGGCCTAATCCCACTCCACTAAAATTAATGGAAGAAATATCATGTCACCCACTTCCTGAGAGTAGTGTAGATGTCATTACAGTGTTGAAATGATATTGCAAAATACCCGGTGTGTTTGAAAAAGATTTTCTTTTATTTTTTTTTTTTTGTAATTGCCAGCAATTAAACATGTTTATCAGATTTTAGCCTCTCTCCATCATTCAGAGAAGTAATTAAAGGTTTAGTCATCGCATACTGGGGTGTTTTTCTGTTTCATTAACAGCAGTGAGTCTCTGAGAATCAGGCTGATTCTGCTCTTACGGTGTTGCAATACCACGTAACTTCCCGTAAGCCGGCAGGGCACCACTTACCATGCCTTCTCTTTTAAAAACCCACCTCCTTCAAAACCCATTTCACCACGCGCCCAAAGCACTGGCACTTCTGAATCACGGCGTGCCTGCCGGAGCAGGGATCGGCGTTGCACGAAGCAGGGCTTTGAGATCCCTCCGCTGCCACGTGCCACCCGCTCTGCGGTCCCATCCACCGTGCAAAGGCAGATGTCCCTGAGCTTTTCCAAATGCTGCGAGGTCTTCAGCCAGCTTCTGTTGTTGTGACCTGGGCTGGACTTACAGGGGAAAAAATTGCGAAAAAGGGTTATCAAAATTAGGTGTTCCAACCTCTCTGAAAATTAGGTTATTTATCCAAGCGCCAAAAATGGTTCTGTGACTAGTGCTCTGCGTGAGAGTTATGCATTTAGACACCGTATCTAAGGTTTTATTCCTTCAGATTCCAAAAGGAAGAAACCGTTGTTCTTTTAAACTAAACACAAGATTACCTTTTGTCCTGGGTTTAATTTAATCTGAAAGTCTTTCAGCTCAGATGACTGCTGGCTGAATCTCTGTCCTGCTCCTCGCAGACAAACGTCTACCTCGCAAAATCTGACTATTCAGAGGCAAATAAGTGTCGCTGCCGCTTGCCAGGCTGGCACCTCTGTGAACAGGGCTGCAGCACGCCAGCCCTGTGCCAGGCGAAGGCTGCCGCTTGTCGTCTCTGGTTCTGCTTACCCAGGGCTGTCAAACCACGATTACAGTAACTAGAAAAACCCAAAGCACTTTAGGTTTCGCTGTTTGCTTTTGATTCCACACCGCAAAGTCTGACTTCAAAGGATAGGCATGCCACGCGGGTACCACAATTGCAATTTCTGAAGCTGTTTACCTTGAAAAGTTTGTATTACGGTGCTAGTGGTGATACATGAAAATAAAATATTTACTCAGTTGCGGGATTCGCTCCTCAGCTTAGGGAGGAGGTTTGCCTAAAAAGAGACCGAGAGCTTTTTACTGACCTAGAAGAGTGTCACTATAGCTAGGGGAAATAAACATTAATCCATTGCTTACATGAAATTATTCTACACTGCATAGGAGATTTCCTTCAACCGATCGACTCTCCACAAACGCAATGTTGTCATGACGTAAGCGAACAATCATAAAATAATTGTATGGGACTGTTGAGAGTCATTATAAATAATTTTATTTTGCCATTGTTTGGAATACCCATGTTAAATTGACAGCTGAGGAATCTGGGCCGTGGGATAGAAATAAATGAATATGAATGTCAGTGATAAACATGCTGCAAAGATTGGTGTCATAGAAAATAATAATGCATAACCTTAACACATGGGTTTAGTGCAGTCACAGCCTTGCACCTACCCTGTTGCTCTGTCCTGATTCTGTTTAAACCATTCCTACCACAGTATTATAAAAAGTCCGTTTCTCAGGACACACAAAAGAAAATAATTTCTACTAAAAATTTTGGGAGCGTGTTTAAAAAAGATAATTTTGTGTATGTTATAATTTCAAACTATTTTATAAAGTATATTTTAAAATCAGGAAGATTGCAAATAATAAAATAGGAATGCCTGTACCCCTGCTTAATGGAAAAATAAAGATTTGGTTGATAATACATATAAACAAGAATTTTATGTGTAAATACACTTGTTCATATTAGTTATTTTCTTCATTGCTTAACAGGTTCCACATTCATTCTCACATGAATTTGTCCAGCATCATGTTCTAAGCATCAGATGTCATTGTACCTTTTCTGCTAAAATACTGGGTTTCAAGGGCAGGTTTTTTTCCCACATGCAGGCATTTCATAAATTGCCTCTTAATTCTCCTTTAGATAAATTAAGTAGTATGATATTTTTTAATTGGTTGATACAAATCATGTTTTCCAGAGCATGCATCAACCAAGCAGGTAAATCCAGAGCACTTTCCTGTAACATTTTCCCCTTCGACTTAAAAATACACATTCCAGACATTTTTTATTTTTACTTAAACAAACTCAAGGTTTCACTGGATTCGAGTCATACCAGCTCTGCAATTGCATTCTCTTTATTAAGCAGAAATGTTGAAGTTGGCATTTTTTAAAATGGAAAAGTCTAGTTACTTAGTTTTACTGTACTATTGAATTGAAACTGCAAAAACTCATGATAACTGAATTTGGATTTATTTCCTATGAACTTCTTACAAAGTCTGTTCGAAGTCCTCTCCACCTATCAGAAACATCTGTAAAATAGAATCACTTGTTTATTTTCATTGACCCTGTGAGGAGGGAACAATTGGGCTGTATCATAATTTGGAGCATTTTTTTCTTCAATGTGTATTTGGGTAGACAACTGTTCTCACAGCAGCCACTTCTGATGGCATACGTCTTTTCAGTACGATACAGAATTTTCTCCATACTCCAATACAAAGATGTGATTCAGAGTCGACCTCCAGTATATTGCCAATATCGCATTTCTAACATTGATCAGGAAAGTCATTTGAACCCAGTACAATTCTATCCACAATATTTCTCCCGATTTCTTTGCACTCTCTCACATCACTGTTGTGCATCACGATCCAAGCACACTCATCTTTGGTGTTCTCTTCTGAACAGCCCTATCCCTTCAGCTCTTATGTTCAAGTCATGATTTGTGTTTCACTACAATTTGCTATTCTGGCTATATTTTATTTCATTCTACAGACTGCTCCAGCTTCTCAAGTTCATCCGTTTTGTTTGTTCCTGGTACTGGTAAACCAACATTACGGTTATTTCCTGAAGACCAGTATTCCAAGGCAGGTACTGAGGTTGGATCATCTTTTTGCAAGTGCCCTCTAAAGACATAAAAAGACCCAAGACTTTATTCAAAGGACTGAATTTGAGCCATTTTTTTAATACATCTTTCCCCCTCCCCCCTTGGTCTTTCCCATCTTTTTCCCCTTATTTTAACAAAATAACCCTTTCTTCTATTATGTCCCACAGTTGCCTTATCTCACCTCAGCATTCCTAGGCTCTGGTCTTACCTTTCTTCCTTTTTCCTGTCCTGTGACACTCTTCCATTACTCCTGCTTTTGTTCCTGGCTGTTTCTCTTTCTTCTTTTTAGTAAAGAAACCCTGATTCTGAATATATCCCTTAATCAGCAGCCAATTTTTCTTTCATCTCAAATTGTGGCTTACATGCTTCCGTGTACCTTCAACCTCCTGGTGGCTGTCGGCAAATTTTAAGCTGCACAGCAACCTTTTTCTTTTTTCCTTTCTCCACTGTACCTTTGAATACTCACCTGAACTCCAGCAGTTTCCTGCATCACCACTGCTCTTTAATGAGTCCCATCAAGTGACACTTATGCAGAAATTGTTTTTCCTAGCCTTACCCACCCCGAGGCAATACGTCACCCAGCTGCTGTGTCCGGTCCTTTTGTGGTCCCTACTCTTGGGGTTCACCCTAACTGCTCTCGAAGTAACTGTTCTCTTCAGTTCTTCCTAAAACCGCTTGTAAGGAAGGTAAGAGCATTTCCCTCTCTCCCTCATAAATATCCCCAGATGTTTTCCTGTTAAATTATTCAGCTTTTTGGGTTCCTTCAATTTTAAACTAATCAGCCTGCCTACTCACTTAGCCTTAATGGATAGCAGGTGAGAAGCTGTCAGTCCTAGGCAGGGATCCTCACTCTCTCTCCAGCTGAGAACCTCTGTTCCATTCACCACTGAGACATCCCAGAGAGAGCGAGCACGCTGCAACTGCAGCCAAGCCCATTTCCCACATGCTGCACTCTCTCTCCTAGACACGAAACAAGAAATATGGATATTTACCTCTCTCTTCTATCCATGGAATAGTTCACAAGAAGATTTCTAGCACAAGACTTCTTATTCATTCACCCCTCTTGTCGCTGCTGGGATGGGCAGAATTGCAAGCAGGTACCTAATGTTGTTGAGGAAGAAAAGTAAATTAGGTACATATTAGAAAATAATGCTTTGTATGACTTGGACTGATCTTTAACAACTTTTGAAAAACACGTCTAAAGGAATTATAATTTTATTGCTAAATTAATTTTAGTGAAATGCTTCTGGAGAGCATGCTTCAGGAATTTCTATAAGTTATATTTATCCCACCAGTGAGGATTATCTGACTTTTTATAAGCTAATCCTCTTGAGTGGTATGTCTCAATCCTATGAGAAGGCATGTAATATTTTACATTACAAGTGTTTTAATTCTATCTTTGTTAATTTCCAGCAAGACACTTTAAACACATATAAGAATTTCCACACAAGGGTAGACAGCAATCCAGATGCAACATTCATAGGTTTTGGTAATTATTTTCCATTACCATGCAATAGCATCTAGCATTTTTGAACAATTCCTTTGTTTTCACTCTTATTCCCATTGCCTCTTATTTCACAGGCCATCCCCATTTTTTCATGTCTTGGCAAGTATCAGCTGCAAAAGTGATTCACCTTCCGATGATTTTTTTGTCTCACTAGAACAATCAAGGGAAGAGAAAGCAGTGCTTTCATATTTATATTGAATTGTGTTTATAGAAGGTGGCCAAATTCTGCCCTTAACATGGGGTCTCCTGTGAACCCAGGAGACTGGGTTTCATGTGAAGGTATTCCGCCTTTAATGCAGTGATCTTTTTTGCCTTTCCCAAGGAAATCGATATTTTTGTGCCTGCAAAAAGGAGGAAATAGTTCTTCCTTCATTGCAGTGAAGTCATACAGCAGCTATGGATCTGCTGTTAATGTATTACTGATACTCATTCAAAAGCCGTGACTGGGACCTGATACATGATTTGAATAATCATGGTGCCTTTATAAGGATATATAGAATTATCTGCCTTGTTAATTTTTCCAATGCGTACATTTGCATACAGGAAACATTGCAGCTTTTAAAAGACTCATGATTGTGCTAATATAACCCACGAATTTGCCTTGGATTGGCTGAAAATATTTAGCAAAGGGATCACAAATGTGAGTAAGCAGTAAGCCAGACCATGAGGAAGTCACTAAATTTCAGAAAGGAGAAATATTACATCACTGGGTGTTTGCGCAAATGGCAAGTCACAGTCACAAACTGGAATCCCCCTGAAGTTATCAGTATTGAGTCAGTGGGAAGTCTGACTAGTCTGGATCACACAGGTGAGAAAGAAATGGTGCTTTATCGTCTCATGGATTTTTCTGGGTAGAGCAGAAGAGGTATAGCTTTGCATTTGATGAACATCCACCACTTCTGCTGTACTTCTCCAACCATTTTTCTCTCTGAAACTGTACTGCGGTTCTTGAGACAAAATGACAGCTTTGTGCAGACAGCCAGTGTCTGATTTTTGTGCTCTGCTTAAGTCTCACTAGTACTATCGCAAGGCTTAAGGGACATTTAAATCACACACAGACTTCTGTTGGCTTTCCACAGACAGGTGAGTTTCAAGAGAGAAAAAGGCTCTGTTTGAAGACATGCATCCCATTATATGTCCCTTCTACTAATTACAGTACATTCTAGAGTTTCAGTGGTTTCTTTGCATCCAGGTGCCAAACTCAGCAACGGATGCCAATGGAAGCCATGTCAAAACTCAATTTGGGCTACAGCATTGAAAGTCACAGACAAGCAAAATGTCACCACTGGCACACGCCTCAGTGTCCTGGTTTCAGCTGGGATAGAGTTAATTGTCTTCCCAGTAGCTGGTACGGTGCTGTGTTTTGAGTTCAGTATG
>JAVJGG010000094.1:35885396-35902100 GCA_035590195.1 Aviceda cuculoides
ATTAAACTGTTCTTATCTCAACCCACGAGTTTTACTTCTTTTTCCTGATTTCCTCCCCCATCCCACTGGGCGGGGGGGGGGGAGAGTGAGCGGCTGCGTGGTGCTTAGTTGCTGGCTGGGGTTAAACCACGACAAAGGCAAAGAACAAATATATTCCCCAGTTTAGACGTTTGCTAACAGGCGCACAGGGAGCAGAATTTATGTGATCTTGCACAGACACTCACTCTTATCACATTTACTGGGGTCTAGAAACTGCTCTCAGTTGCCAGTTTGACCACTCTGCATTTCTCTTCTTCCAGCCTGAAGAACTTGCTAAAAGTTAATTCAAATAGTTCTATGTCTGCACAAATATTTAAGTGACTAAAATAAAGTATTTTCATAAATACTTCCAGACTGAAGGCTCATTCTCTCTGACTTCAGCTAAAATTTCTTTTCTTAAAAAAGACTCTAGCTAAATTAGTTTCTGTAGCTTCCTTCTGAAGAGAGAAAAAAAATAGAATGGCACATCTGTGTAAGTTACTAAACTAACTTTGAGAGAAGTCCTCCTGCAGACAACAGCTGCTTTCTCTCCACTCCTTTTATATTTAATATCATTGTATGAAATCTTAACAGCTGTATTTACAACAAATTCCCTGTGAGTTTTTTGGGTCATTCACTTTTTAAAAGCATAACCCAGAAACACACATTCGGGGCGTTAATGCGTATATGCAGTCACCCTGGCTTGACTCACATGCATAATGGCTCCTTGGGTGATTAGCAGTTTTCATCATCAGGTCCTACATGATTAAAAAAAAAAACAAAAAACTTAATGGCACAAAAAATATTAGGAGTCAGCTATTTCATACTAATGACTTGTTAATGTAACATTATTGCTGGTTCTTTAACTACTGTTGTCCTTAAATGCTGCACTGCATTCACGAAGGACTTCAGGAAAAAAGAGAGTATGGTGCTGAGACTTATTGCATTAAGAGATCGGTTTAACAGATTGTTTAGTTTTGGTAATATAATTTGACATCTAAACATAAGCTGAGAGGGATCTCCCACAAAACCTTTGATAATATGATTCATTGTCAAATGTTTGTTTTGCCTATCTGGTACTCATTAATTAATTCTTTTTAATATATCTTGGATTTACTGATTTGGAAAAAGAGAATTATTCTTATTGATGTTGCTAAAATATCCAGGTGGCTTGAATTTCACCAACTAGATGGTATAATCTAGCACATTTGTGTAGACCTAATCAAATCTCTACTAACAGATGTGAAGAGCCCAGCATGGGAGCAAATGTTTGTGTCTATATGATAATTAAATTACCTCAATAAAGAGAATAAATGAACAATGATGACTATAGTTTTTTTAAACCTAGGTTATCTTCCTCATGCACAGCCTCTATTAACCCCTTTAGCAATTGGCAAAACTTGAAGTTTTTCAGAATGAAACATGTTTTTCAGGTAGTGCCTTTGATAAAATCTACTGACCAGGCAATATGACTAACTTGCTTAAGAAATCCTATGCATCCCCATTAATGGAAATCAAATAAATAATAAGTTCCACATTAAAGATATGCTGTGTATAGTGTATTTCATTTCACATAAACAGTTCAGAAGACATTGGTCTGTGTTTTCATTCCTCTTTTAGTTCTCTCGTTCTTGGGGAATTGCTTTGATTATTATCGTATCATTCTTAAAACATCTTTGTCCAGATTTTAAAAGTGCTCAGATGCCTTAACAAACAGGCTCATGTCCTTCATATGAGCTGGATGTAGCAGTACGGGCATTTCTGAGAGCCCCAGTGAGCACCTGAATGAACCATATGCTGCTAAGCATCTTCAAAATCTGGTTCTCTAAATCCAGTTTGCCACACAACCAGATAACTTTATTTGAAAGCCTATAAAGTACAACAAAAACCTCTACTGTAACCCATCACTGAATAATCATTTCCCTATAATTCACTTCAGGGAGACCTATAAAAACAAGCATTGTGAGATAAAAAGATATTTTAAACATATCTTTGTTTTAAAGGTGGCCTTGTGGAAGCGAGATGCTTCCACAAGAAAGGGAAGCTAGCCCTTAGTAGCGGTATTGCTTAGATATCATTAAGCAGGCCAAGTTGCAGCTGGAGTTCAAATCACTTCTGACCATGTTTTTGCTACAAACAGGGGAACAGTTCTTTCTCTGTTCACTCCACGGCGTGCTCTGACCTTGCTGGAGGCTAAGTAATGTCACCAGCTGCATGTGTAACGTGGTCATTGGTGATGAAAAGTGAACCAGTGTAGCTCGCCTAGGGATGCAACCCCTTTTAACATATCTAACATTCTTGCAGGTGTGGTGGCTTTATTTGTGTGTTTTACTGTGTTTGTTTATTTGCCTGACTAACTAACTCATGTCCTCTTGCCCACTGCAGATAGAGCCTTCTGATTTAACATTCCTGAAACTTTGACTGTTTAGGATATAGATTGTTTCCAGTCTCAGGATGTAAAAGACATGGGATAGAAGCAAGAGAGATTAGGGCTCTTTTCCGCAAAGTTAAACAACTGGATTGGTTTTCAGGCAATGGGGCCCTGAAATAGCTAAATAAAAATAGTCCTGCGCTTACAAGGAACTCACAGATTGTATTTCTAGAAGGTCTGACCGAGAAGCTGATATGACCAGCAGCACTTGGGAATAGCCTGAACACATAAAAGTTACCTCCTGGTGTCATAAAGAGATCTTTAGTCAGCTGAACTGGTGCAGCAGTGGGCCTGGAGTCATTTGGGAGGCTAATTATATCCTCTCCATATTTAAATGAATCTTTCTACTGAGCCTTCTGTACTGTGGGAGAGAACAAAGTCAGGAAACGGGCCAGTCACTCCCAGCTCAATACATCCCAAACTACAGGCTGTTTCTGAGAAGACCTGCAAATAGAAGTTGGCTTTTACTGGACTTTATTGCTTGTGCAGAACAACAGCGCAGCTGGAGCTTGGTGGAAAAGGGGCAAAAACCACTCAAAAAACCCAGAAGTTGGAAAAAATGAGTTCCCTTTCAGGAGCTGCTGTAGTGTGACTGCTGCATCTTTGATTGCTCAAGGGTTTTTATTTCCAAACAAAGTGTTGCAGCTATCAGCTAGCACCAATGTTTTTCAATGCCCTTTCTTAGCTCTCTGTCCACACCTGACTATGGGTCTGGCAGGACACAGGCATCTGCCAAAATTCCATGGCTATTGCCATGGATTCACATCTTCACCAGGTACCCACAGTGCAGAGTTGCTACTATCCCCTACTGTAGAGAACTGGATACATCCATTCAAATAAAATGTTGGTTTTCTGAAACACTGAAAGATTTCCTGAAATGCTGATTTTTGCTTTGGCATTTGAGGTCCACCTGCTTGGGTTGTTTCTGGAGGAATTAATTTTCTCCCCCGTTACGGTTTTCCTGGACTGTGCACATCCCACAAATGCATCATTGTATAAATCCTTCTGCTTCCTCTTTCCCGTGTTATGGAAAGTGAACGGCTGAGTTCATACCCACACTCCAGACCGCAAACTCTATGCCCACAGGTTACTCCAGCCCCATGTGCCAGAAGGATGTTACCATATCTTTCATCCACATACCTCAGACTTAAGGTTAGCTAAATGTGAGCTCCAGAGTCCAGACACAGACTTGGTGCTCTCCTTCATGCTCTGCAAACATCAAAAGTAGTCAGGACTGAACTCCCAGTCAAAACCATTTTCTACTTATTCACTTTCACATGAAAGTCTGTCTCTTTTGCTGAATGTACACATACAAATCCTATCAACCAATTTCATTCTTTTCAATCTGCATAGCTCTAACAGGAATATGTCAGTAACTATTTCTTCCTTGTCTACCTATTCAAAGCAGGACCTGATATTGAAAAGATTATTCTTTTTTGAAATACTTCCTTCAAGGAAGGATTTGGGGAAGTTTATTCTGATTAGATTTGGATGCAAGCCCACAGAAAACAAGTATAGAGAATGTTTTTTTGCTGCCCCATAAAATTCCCAGGCTTCACGGCCAGAGGCATAGCTAAACATCACCAATGACCTGTGAAAATGTAGCATAAAATAAATAATCTTGTAACAGAGAATAGGAAGGAAAGCTACATCTGTGTTTGTGTCACCAACGCAACTATTAAAACTATTTGCTCAGTTAGGAGCACGGCAGCGAAAGTGATGAAGAGTTCATTTGGCTTGGTTTGATTTAGTTTTGCTCCTTCTTGGTAGACATAGCCATTTTGGATTGACTGGGTGTTCCACACCACTGCCAGCTAGTACAAACACTGGACTGCTGTTTGTACCTTAACATCTCCTGTACTGTAAAAGGTCGCCACCTCATAAGCTGTGGTGACAGTAGAAGGAAATAAGACTGGAATCTACCTGTTCGTCATCTGAACCTCACTCAGCTCACCAGGTCTTGGATTTCTCTCTTCCACGTACCAGCTCAAAAACACTTGTGGAGCTCTGTTCTGGCACGAAAGTTTGCTGAGATAGGGCTTACACTTCTTTCACTCTTATTTGTGCCGTGTGTTTCATGGCCTTGGTCACTAACAGTTACTCCTGTTGGCACTGAGACCATCCCAGGCCCTTTCCTGATGGACCACATCGTCGAACAGCAGAGCTAAGCAAACAGGGTCGCAGGGGCTGGAAGGGCCCAAGGAAGTATGACATCCCAGGAACAGTGTCCACCTCCCGGGGCAGACACGCTCCAGCCGCATCCCAACCAAAGGTCAAGGCAAGATCTGGGTCTGGAAGGAAACCCAGACTGAGCAGGAAGGGTGCTGGGATGTGCTTCAAAAAATCCCCAAGTCTAAGAAGTGCATTTTGGGGTGCAACTGAAGCAGAGACACAGCCAGATACCTTCCGAGACATCAGTTGCCTTTCTTTCCTTCTGCAGTCATGACAGTGACTGCTTCAAATTTCTCAACTATGGTTTTATATTTTCACTTCCATTCTGTCTCCTTTCATTCAGGTTTTTGTTATCATGAAGACTCCGAGAAATGTTTCAATGTGAGAAGGCTAGCTTATTCTTTTCCCCTTTACTCTGCTAAGAGTTCCCTATGAATCACTCTGTGTTTTCCTTGACCATCCTTCATGGTTCCTCATTGTGCAACCAGGTTTTAGCCCAGTTTTTCATAAACAGATCTGCTTTACACAAGTGGGATTTTTTTTTTTAAGTGGAAACAGGCTCAGTAATTTGTAAATATGCTTTGGTTGAAAAGGAGTTAAAAATACAGTCAAAGAGACTTTGCTTCCCTCTTTCTCCCATGGTTCATGACCTTTGCTTTTTTCAACTTCCTCAATTTAGTTTCAGTAAATTGTCACAGAATGGCACAACACCTGCCTTGGGTACTTGAGAAATTGACTTTTCCTGCAAATTACCCTGATCAGTGACCTTGTCTGGCTACTAAAGGGGTTTGCAGAAGCAGCATAGCTTTATGTGTGGCCATCTTCC
This sequence comes from Aviceda cuculoides, assembly GCA_035590195.1. NCBI lineage: Eukaryota > Metazoa > Chordata > Aves > Accipitriformes > Accipitridae > Aviceda > Aviceda cuculoides. The sequence goes on from JAVJGG010000094.1 coordinate 35,890,844, forward strand.
ATCTTCTGGTTGGTATTTAGCCCTTTGAAGTTCACTTATCTCCTTAATGTGCAGCTACTTTTGGAAAAAAAAAGAAAAAAGCAAAGAAAAATAAAGAAAAAAAAAAAGGCCATGATACACTTGTCATCTCTGAAACCAAAATACCAGCAGTAAGACAAACTGTACTCCATCTAAGGTGCACAGAGCCATGTAAGCTGAAAGGCTCCACCGATCCCGCTTTCCAGAAGAATGTCTAGGATTTCTTGTTCTCTTTAGCTGTTAAAAGTTCAGACACTGGCTGACGTGGTTGCAGTGGAGTGGTGTTTACTAGCAAAGATGTAACAAGGGTGCCCTTTGCTTGCTCTCCTTTTTTTTTTTTTTTTTTTTTTTTAAATCTGTTGTAAAAAGTCACTACCCTCTGAGGAAAAAGCAAATATCTGCTCCTCCACATACTGCACAAGTGTTGGGGCAGAGGTTACTTCTGGAAACCTAAAAGGTAAAATTCTTTTTTATGCTGAAGCTTTGATTTCGCAGTGCAACATAAAGGGGTTATTTGTTTAATTAATTATTAATTGCTCTGGCAACTAACAGGTGCCAGGTCTCAAGTGCGGTCTCCAGGGCAAGCAGCCCAAGGGGAAGCGTGATTCACAGCAACCTTGAGCAAATTGGCCCAGGAGAAAGTTCTGGAGCTACTTCCCATGTCCTTGTCAAATATCAAAGAAAAACAGTTAAAATGTAAACTTATATTAAGCATTGTACTTAATTCTGACAAGCTTTTAGGATCGAATTGCAGACTTTAGTCAACAAAGGGGAATTAGTCCAGGCTCTTCAGTGAGGGGAGTGGAGGGTGGGAGAGCTGTTTGAGAGCTATATGCATAGCTCTCATCTTATTTTTCACATCTGTTCTGTTTAATTTAGCTAAGCACTTTGAGTCACAACTTGTGGCTGAAAACTCGAATCCTATTTTACCTGGGACTCCAACTGATATTCTAGATCTTAGAAGGAAATTAAAAAATGCCTGAAAGATTACATTATCTAATAAATTTCCCCCACCCCACTCTCTTTATTTTTGCAACTGGTGAAGATTTATTGCTTAATTGCAATTTAAGAAAAATTTTAATACAGTCACATGCAAAATTCTATCTGAATGCGTGGGAGGATTTTTCTCCTTTCCTTCTTTTCCCCTTATCTTGAAAAAAAAGCCGAACTGAGAAAAGCCCACAAATAAGTTCTGGGTAAGGAAAAAACAGCAGAGAACTGTTTTCTTTATTTATATTGCTGTCCTTACCCTGTCTTGCCTGATCCCCTCTCAAGATTTGTGATTTTAACCTCCTAACACCATTCTGAACTGCGGAAATATTACCCTTGTTTTAGGGAGAGGGAAATTAAGACAGAGGGCCGATAATGTAAGAGGCCTGTGGCCACGGACACACTGTGTGTTTGGATCAGAAATGATCTTCAATCTCCTGAGCCCCAGAGAGGCACGAGCACAGCGGCCGCGTGAGCAAACAGGCTCCGTCATTCCTCGCGCGAGGATCCACGCCGGCTCCGTGGCAGCACAGAAGGAGCACTATGGGAGCATCCCGGCACCGGCACGTGCTCCTCCATCAGATCCCTCCTTGCCACTCGCCTCTGCCACGGCACTTCCCAGCCACCCAGGCAGTTGCTGGGGTGCTGCGGGCTCTGCCGTTGACACCGGTTCTTCCCCTGTTCTCCCCCTTTCCTCCAGTAGTTATGGTTGTCCTACCCACTGCCCCTCACCGTAGCCTCAGGGCGTACCTTATCTTTGTTAGGGCTGGACACGGTCTCTGTCTGAACCGGACAGAGGCCCCCAGTGTTACAGCTAATGGAAGCTAATGAGAATAACAAACCACAGTGACACGGTGCTCCTCTGCTATTAGAGAGGGCAGAGAGATGAAAGAGTATAAGGTAAGTGAGTCCAAAAGCCTGATACGTTTAGATCACGGGGATTTAGCTGTGATCTCTCTTGCCCTAGGGTCAGGTACGGCGCGTGAGTTATCCGTGATCTCTGTCGCTGCAAATGGGACTGAACCGGACTGGAAGCCACGTCCAGCCCCACCGGTCTGGCTCTGCACCCTCGGTGCCCGAATCACAGCGTGGGGATGCCGGGGCTGTGATGCCGTACTCCACCAAGCACTACAACCAGTCCCTGGTGTCTTTAAGCTGGTTTTAAAATTTAGCTGAGTGTCGTTGGTTTGAGCAGGTTGAAAAGCAAACCAACCCCAGTATGAACACAGGCTCGGGGCAGAACTTCACTCAGCAAGTAGCTCAGTTTGAGAGAGAACTGTTTGTAGTTCCTCATTTTCTTACAATAGAGATCAGCCTGTTCAGAAAATCAGTACCCAACACCATGTTTTACCATAAATTAAAACAATTACAACACAAATCACATCTCGAATCTGTGAACTTTCAGATAAGTATAATTAGACCCAAAAATGCTTTAAGTAGTGTTTACGCATTTATTTACCAAAAGACAATTATTGAAACAAAGAAACATTTCCAGTTAATTGATAGAAAGATATGAGAAAATGTAATTAATCATCATTAAAGTATGCAGCCCTTTATTGTTCAATGGCACATAGCTGTGGGAACTGCTGGCTGTGACACCGCTCCTCTCTCTAGGACTTGGTCTAGGAGGACAAGGGAGGTGGTGGCTGTGCACTGCTGCGGACTTTTGCCACAGGGGTGCTGGCCCTTTCCCATCCAGCATGTCCCGAAAAAGTATGGCTGCTGTAGCCCTTGCCCAGGAGAAGACTGCTGGTGGGGACCATGGTTTATCAGCAGAGCTGCGTGCAAGGGAAGGGTCCCCCATCTTTGGGTCCAGCTCCAGTGGACCTGTGCAGAGCTGCAGACAGCTCCTGCCTGAAAATGTTACCTGCAGAACGAAGGTCTTTTCCTCAGCCCCAGACTGACAAACAGGAGAGACCAAAATGACTCAGTGCAAACCAATCTGGTGGAAAGCAGAAGAAATTATATCACATCAATAGAATTACACCAGTGAGGGAAGAAGAAAGAAGCCCTATATCCTTAAGCTATTTAACTCTCCAAAGCACAATACAACAATATTACCTTTTGTTTGATAAGAGAGCTTTTTATTCCAATATGATGTGAAATAGCTTTGCTTGAAAGATTTCTTCTGTGTTTTCAAAAATCCTTCTGGTTTCCCAGAGGGAAAAAGGGAATAGCACCAGTAAACCTTGAGGAAGCATGCCCATTGCAGGAGCGTTTCTTCAGTACAGAATCAGCACTGGTGATTTCCTTAATTGCAGCAACTCAGACAATTACTTTTCTCAGAATGCCTTTTGGAGCTAGATGAGCTGCCTCCTGTAAGCCAGGAACCTTTGTAAGTGGGGTTTTATCCTCAGGCTACTTGAGAAGGATCACCACAACTTTCTCCACTGTTCAGAAACAGCTTGCAAGAAAACTCATGCTCTAAAATTCAAAACTACTACCATTTTGCTGTCATAAACCTACTTTGTTCTTAATTGATTGAGATTCCAAATGTAGAAAATTCAAAATCTTTACAAATTTCAGCTGTTTTCATCATTGTAGTTGAATTTCATCAACCACAACGTCTGTGTTTGAAATTTTTTGTTCTTTGTTCACCTGTAGATGTACAGGCCTTGCAAAATACACTAACTATCCAAAAGAAGGCCATGAAATTGCAGTACGGATGGTAATAAACGCTTTCTAATCTCTCCAATTTTCTGCTGGATTAGAACAGGATATATCCCCAAATTTATTGATAATTGTTGTCTCTGAGACTCTTCTACTTTTTTGCAAGGTCAAGAGCTATAGGAAACAGTGATTCCTGGCAAAATTCTATCCCAAAGGATTAAATCTAATTTACCTAACTCCTTCTTTCACCCCTGCCTCCAGTCCCACTCCTCTTTACCTTGGGATTAAATGCTATGTGTTACTGTGCTGTAGCTACTACAGATGCTGTTGTGTTTCATGGGGGGGAAAGCTCCAGTATCAATGCGGAGAAGGGCAGTTCCCTCCACAAGGGCAGAGTATGCAGAAAGCACTTGAGCTGGTGAGACCTTCTGGAAATCATGACTATCCAGGACACCTGAGCTGTCTTAGGAAACACAAAGCTTTTTAGGACAATAACAAGACGTAAGAAAAAAAAATTCCTACTAATGCTGAAGAATCCATCATTGCAGGAACTAGCTACTATGTGTCAGCACAACTGTGCAGAATATTGATGTGTGAAAGCAGCACTCACAGAGTGATCTATGCATTGCACTAGGGGACCCATACAGTCTTTTATACTGGGAAACAAGAAAATTACTATCATGTTTCACTAGGTTCTGACTGGTGCATGGATAGATTCATTTCTGGAAATAAATTTCATTTCCTTATTCTTCTTTTTCCTTCATTTCTTCTCAAGTTCTCATCTTTAGTCTTATGTCTCACGACACACCAGTTAGTCTCACATCTCCAGCAGAAATCTCCTTACAGAACAGATGATCCATAAATCACACTTGGGACACCCAAGACAACCGACACATTTCTATAGAAAGCTTTTGCCTTCAGGAAAAACCCTTCAGGATTATTTAATCTGAGAGACAAAACGGATCTCTAAGTCCTTAGCTGAAAAACAGATACCTGGTCTGGCAGTAAAAGGCTTACTAATGCTCCGGAAAGAATAAAACCAATTTACCTAGCTGATAAATTGCTACAAGATCTCAGTAACAGAGACGACCGCCTGAGCAGCCAGAGTGGGGTACCAGGGTCTGCACAGGATGGAGCTCTTGCTGTGATCACTTCCACTCCACGCCAGCGCTCCAGTAATGAAAAAAAGAAACCATAGATAAAAGCTTTGGCCCGTCCTCCACTTCAGCAAGTGGTAAATGAGCTGGTAATAGTTAGACAGAAAAGAAGGAGGAACTGAAATGCATTAGTAGTATTTGATGTGAAAAGTTTGATATAATAAAAAATTATGCTTTTTGTCATACAAATGCAGCTTTCCATAAACAGCCCCAAGAATAGGAAGCACATTGTTTGGATTTCCTGCTTTTCCTGGGTTTAGATGATCTGCTTTTGCTTTTTATTAAGCACAAAAGATTATTCTTAGGAATACAAGCTATTTTCACGCATAAGCAGTAAAGAAGAGGGCCCCCATATATTCAGTGCCTGGGAGGAGATGCAGTAAAACATGAACTACATTAATTCTAAATACTGCTTCAAAATTATTGATGTTACATTGCCACAGAGTACTTTTGACTTCTTGAACATCATAATTGCTAAACTAATTGAGGACTTAAGTCTTTCCCATTTCTTCAGTTCTGTCATCCTCAAGAAGCACATTTCTGTAGCTGTGGATCAGTCAGGCCTGAGCCTTTTATTAGGTACATCACTTGTGGAGTCTACATCTCATTTATAGCTCGCATTCCTCTTTCCTTCTGCCTTTTCCTTTTAAAGTCAGACCATCTTTACTCATTTCTCTTTAGCTATTTTTTATTTGCTTTTCCTCACTTGGAACAAAAAGCATTAAAAAACCCCCTAGATAGTGTTGTAGCGTCACCACTGAGAAAAACAAAAACCACAAATAAAAGCAAAACATGACATGATCCAAGGAGTGTTTAGAACCTGTAATAAGGGGCATTTGTTAAGTGAGGAGACAGATACAGCAATACATGATTGAAAATACACTGAATTTACAGTCCTATGCACTAGCCTTCTCCGCTGATGCAGATCACACTCCTAATTTTACCTATTTTGAGCAAAACATTAATATTCTGTCTGTCTAGCACCTGCTGACTTAATCTTAACGGGACCAGGAGTTATCACTTTCCCCTCTGTTTTATCACACTTGACAACATTATATATATGAATGTACTACCCACTAAAATGGAAGGAAGTATCCGAATTACATCATCCTTGAAAACTCATATTGTGGGCCAGTTTCTTCTCTTCTATACCAAAGCGCTCAGCTGATTTCAGAGCTGCTCTAAATAGAAGCCAGTATCAGAACCAGGTTCTACTACATTTTGCCTGGAAAACAAGTTATTCTTCAAGAAAACTCACGAAGATACAGGGAAGACATTCCCCCCAAGATGACTGCTGTTTGGGGAAGGACTATCAAAAAAACCAAACTGAACACTTTCAGCGCCTCATCCTTCAAAATATTTTTAGTTCATAGTGTTCTGTGCCATACATATATATATACACATAGAAAGTCCATGTTTCAAATCTCCCAACTAAAAATTGCTTTTAAAAGGGGGAGGGGAATTAGGCAACTCTGTTTTTTCATTAAAATATGCATAATTTTAATAAAATAAAAAATGAGGATCATTAAGCTATATTCTAGTTAAAAAGAACATTTCAGCAGACGCATTTTTGTCAATCTTTGAAAACAAAATACCAGCTATTTAAACCTGGCTATTTAACCAGAGACAAAACTATGAATTTCTCCTTCTCTCTGAAACACAAAATAGCTTGTAGATTTGTGGCATGTCTCTTACAAGCTGGGTCCAGAGCGATTCCCTTCAAGGACTGTGTAAATCAACACTCACCCTGAGACCCTTAATTTATACCTGCCGTTATATTCACTTACAGACCTAGCACCCAAATAGCTACTCTCATCCACTACACACACTTTCCTCCAAAAGATAACTAGCTCTTTCAGTGGCTTGTGTGATATATAATATCCACTGCAACGTACTGGTGGAGGCAAGAAGCTGTTTAGCTGATGAGCGGAGGCAGAGACGGATCCGGTCTCCCTCCCGGGCACTGTAATATAACATGTCATTTCGCAGGTGTTAAAGACTCCACCTTTTTGGCCCCAACACCACCACCCAAGGAACCTGCAGTCTCTCCCTTGCAGCCCTATGACCAAGTTCTGCCTGCCTAGAGGTTTGAGGGACCAGCCAGCCCCCCTTCCCTTCTGTAAGTCATTAAGGTAAGCGGTTGGAGACGGCTGCATACGGCACTGCTTGCAGAGGAAAAGCTGTCACAAGTGGCGCAGGGCAGGTCCTCTGCTGCCAGGGCTGGAGCAATGCTGCTGTCCCCTCACTGTCACCCCCTTCCTAGGAGAGTAGGACCCAGCAAGCACAGCTCTCCTGTTACATACCTTGAAGCTTCTAGACAAACTCATTGCCTTGCATGGAAAGGGATACGCCTTTGTGCCCGTTATCTTAGCCACGAGGCAGAGACAACATATCAGGCCGTTGAACTCTGGGACAGAAATGAAATATACTCGGGTTTCCACAAAACTATTTTTATTTTTCCTTTCTCTTTTGACCCAGATTGCCCCCCACCCACCCCACCCCCCCCAGTAAAAATAAGATTTTCTCAAATTTCTGGACCTCAGAGCAGCCTGGCCAGAGTCACAGTTGTAACTAAGCTGCAGGTACCTGCAGGATCTGGATCTAGGGCCATTGCACACATACAGGTCTGTTCCTAGCTAATATTCATGTCCAGCTCACCCAGGATACCTGCACAGTTGGCTTGTGCTCACTCTGCAGTCCTGCTCCTCCCAGGGCACAGAGTACCTTTGCCATGCCCCTACCACAGCTAGTCACATATGCTCAAAAAACCCCCCACACTAAAGATGGTTGCCCCTTACTATGCAAGGGCCAGCCTTTGGGATGGATGTATTCACTGTTGTCCAAGAAATATTAGACAAACATACAGCAATATAAAGATAGCAGGGGGCTATGTAGGTGACACAGTAGTGGTGAGAGGCATTTCAGGATCCATGTGCATCCTTGCAAGAGTGTTCTCCTGGCACATTTCCAGTCATTTGTCCAGTAGCACAGAAATACTCTTGATTTTCGTGTATGGGACTTGCATCATTTTTCCACAGCCTGGTATATTGATAATAGCATGCTTCCTGGCACTCGGCCTGAATTTTCAGCACTGCATCTCAGCTATGTGCTGGTGTGCAGCAGACATGCCCCCAGAATTCCACTGCTGGAGATGCTATTAATTCCCTCTGGTGGGGTTATATACGTAAACTGTTATATACAATGAGCTGCGTTTGGAAAGAAATGGGATGAGAATGTACATAAATAAAAACTAAACCCAGAGATAAATGGGGAGAGTGAGGCATGTCAGAGAACTGAGTTCTAGCCCCTGCTGCAGAGAAGATCTAGCATTCAGCATAAGCATTCAGTCTGAAGCAATAAACCCTGTTGATCTTCACTGGCTTTGAACACAAGTACAGTTACAACTGAAAAAGCACCTGAATAGTTGGGCTGCCACACAGAGAGATTCAGAGAACACTCCAGAAAGTATCAGCTTTAGGATTTTACTGAGATCTCCAGGGTGAGCTGGGAAGAGAGAATTTTTGTCTGGCTAGACAAAAACACTATGTCTCTAAGCATTGTTTTGACGATCAAGTAATTATTACTTCTGTAAAGCTCACCTGACAGCTGGATCCTCTCATGCTAGGAACGACACACCAATGAGCAACACCTGTCTTGCAAAACTCCTTGCAAAAACACACAAGACAGAAAAAGTAAGCCTTGCTATCTCATTTATGTATGGGATGCAGAAGCACACCTCCAGCAGCAGGTGAGCCTCTGAATATGCCTGCAAGCATATTTGCTAAGATTTCTCATGAAGAGAGACCTCTTACATCCTTCCAGTCACAGCCCTGAAAACGGACTGTGAGGGACACACAGACAGTAAGCCAGTCAGTAGAAATACAGAGGCCATGCAGACGTGACATATTGCCACTCTCAGGAAGACACCTGTGTGCGGTACTGGTGCAGCCTCAAAGCGACTGCTCATTAGATTTGTGACAAAAGTCTCAGAAGGCTAAAAATACATCAGAAAATAAATTGCCAGATCTACACTGTACACCAGCTACCCTGTCCAGAGGGCAGCCTCAAGCGTAGGGTCACCTGAGAGTCAGCAACGGTATCCATGTCATCCTTGAACCCTTGTTCCAGCTCAGTCCGCCCTACAAATCCCATCTGCCCCTACACGGGTGATGCCGTGGTCTTCGTAAGGAGGAGATTGGCAGTTTTGTCTGTCCAGCATAGTCTCTTTGATGTTAGAACAAGGGCGGATGAGGCAGACAAACGTTTCTGGGATAGATGGAGAATGCTGGGGCTAGTCTGTCCTACATACTACACTTAACAGTATTTGAAAGCACATGAATTATCCACCCCTTGGAAATTGCTGCCACCAAAGGCAGCCCCAAGGATGTTGCTGTGAGCAAACACCATATGGCAAACACAGCCTTCAGGTATGGGACTGCTCTTACAATGCACAGACACAGAGAGTCACTCTGAGTCAACCTCGTTTTAATGCACAAGAAAAACACAAGCCTTAATAACTTTCCTAGAGTAAGAATATTGCCCATAAGCCAACCTTCAACTCCAATTATGCTGGAAAGGGAGGAAGAATTTGGCCCGTGTCTTTCAGAAAACAACAAAAGCAATCTGCAGGTGCCTATGAGATGGGCTAGGGAACAGGCTGTATTTTTATACAACAGACTTCATTCAAAAATTCTGTTTCTTCATTTCCAAGTGAGAAGCAAAGAGCAACGTACTGGACCTTAGGGCAGGGTTTTCTTTTTGCATTGTTTTTGTCACAGATCATTAAAAAAATAGCTTTTACCAGACCATTTTCAAAACCACAACACATTCTTATGCGTCGCAACATATTCCTACTCTTTCCTCCCCTCTGTGACAGGTATTTAATTGAGCTAAAACTTTGTTTCTACTGAGATGCAAATTTGGAAAAACAAGATCACTGTTGCCTCAGGCTGGGTTAGCTGAAGATAAAAAAGCAACACCTGTTTTAGGTATGGCCATGTTGAAATGCAGGTATTCCTCAGGCAACATACCCATGGTAACCAACTACAAAACTTGTCCTTCTTGTTTGCTTCCTGGAGACTACAGCACAGATATGGATTGAGAAGTCTGTGCATAGCGTGGATTTTTTTTTTTTTTAATAATATTGCCTTGTGAAATGTTGCTCATTATCATTTTTAATGTGACATAGAAGACAGCTTTCCATTTAAGTTGCCCGTTAGTCTGATTAATAACTTATTTTTATTTTACATTTTGTGTTTTATGCTGCCTGCAAGGCAAATATTATCAGTGTTTTCCTACAAGAAGTAAGACAATTCACAGAACACATTTTATGCCCTGAGATCAGAGAAATAAGTTTAGATTTATAATACCCAAGGACTGTGGCTTTTTATGAAGTGTATAAAGAGGGCATGTTTAATTATGTTTTGTTTATATCAGTGCTTTGTCTGCAAAAATAACATGAATTACCATATTTTCCTATCATTGGCAGTTATTTCTAATGATTGATTAAATTTATTAAGTGCAGAATGGATTAAATCGCAATTTCTTGCAAATAATTTGGGAAAGAAAAGATACAACTAACCACCCAATTAATGTGGGAAAGATCAGAGTCTGACCGCTCGAGGCAGAGTCCTGTCCATCTTTTATAGTGACAACAACAACAAAAAAAAAAAAAAAAAAAAAAAAAAAAAAAAAAAAACGCAAAATGCTTATTTGAAACTGAAGTACTAAGTGTGGAGAGCTAGATCCTAAAAGCTTCACTTTGCAACGTCTACATGTATTCCCAGAGGTGGCCTGACCTAAATCATTTATCATTTTGCTCACCGGGCTGTCCCATTTGGGTTACCCACTAAATCCCACCAACCTCCTCTCGGTGGGGCAGGACCACATGTTCTCCTGCATGTGTTCCTCAGTGCTGAGCTATGCTCACCACCGCAGCAGCTTTTTGAAAAAGAAAGCAAAGCATTGAACATTCAGAAGTGCTGGAAGCCTCACATCATGAGGTATGACTGGGCTTTCCACCTTGGAAAGGAAAGAAAACTCCAAAAACATCTTGGTGGGAAAATACAGCACCAGCAATGCTGAGGGGAAGGTGCTCGGTGCTTTTTTGGGGGCGAGCGGTGCCAGCTCACAAGGTCAAGAGCTGTAGCATCCAATCCTCCCAAATCCTTTGCTTTGTTTTAGCTGGTTCGTACAACAGCAGCTTTGTTCACCTGCCTATTATCACTGTAAAAAAATAATAAAAAAAATCATTGAAAGGGATTTATTAGAAGCAGGGAGAAATCGTCGGGCTTGGGTTTTTTCAGCCAGGAAAAGGCTTTTTAAGGGCGGTGAACAGAAGTGGTTGTCAAATACCATCTAGTGGTGGTGAGGGAGAGTGCAAGTGCGCGGCAGCGCGCAGCCTCCTCTCCTTCTCCTTCTCCTTCTCCTTCTCCTTCTCCTTCTCCTTCTCCTTCTCCTTCTCCTTCTCCTTCTCCTTCTCC